>CM062634.1:19769545-20367045 GCA_025617555.3 Puccinia polysora | reverse complement strand
AAAAGAAAAGAAAAAGAAAAGAAAAAGAAAAGAAAAAGAAAAGAAAAAGAAAAGAAAAAGAAAAGAAAAAGAAAAGAAAAAGAAAAGAAAAAGAAAAGAAAAAGAAAAGAAAAAGAAAAGAAAAAGAAAAGAAAAAGAAAAGAAAAAGAAAAGAAAAAGAAAAGAAAAAGAAAAGAAAAAGAAAAGAAAAAGAAAAGAAAAAGAAAAGAAAAAGAAAAGAAAAAGAAAAGAAAAAGAAAAGAAAAATAAAAGAAAAAGAAAAGAAAAGAAAAGAAAAGAAAAAGAAAAGAAAAAGAAAAGAAAAATAAAAGAAAAATAAAAGAAAAGAAAAATAAAAGAAAAATAAAAGAAAAAGAAAAAGAAAAAGAAAAGAAAAAGAAAAGAAAAAGAAAAGAAAAGAAAAAGAAAAGAAAAGAAAGAGAAGAGAAAAGAAAAACAAAAGAAAAATAAAAATAAAAGAATGAAAAATAAAAGATAAAGAGAAAAAACAGGGGAAGGAAAAGAAAGGAAAAAACAAGGAAAAAACAGACAGAAGAAGAAAAAAATAAGAAAAAAAATTAAACCTTGCGCAAGTCCTGAAAAGTTTTGTTCACAACTCAAACTGGTTGTGAAAGAAGTTTTGTGCCCATTCACTACCTAGGGTTGCAGATTTATCACTTCCCATAAAGAAATTTTAGAAAAAACTTGATTGAGAAAATGAATAAGAAATTGGGAAATAAATATTGCAGGTTTAATTTTTTCTGAAATTTTCAGCACATTCAAGCACTTTTTCTATCCCCAAATCTCTACTCCCTAAACTTATCTTTAGTTGGATTTAGCAGCAATGAAAGATAGAGAAATTCTTGCTTCACATTCATTTTATTTACATATTGACTTAAAAATGAAATTTCATGTATATTTTGAAGTTATTTCCATAGATAGTTTCATTTCATAAATTAAACATGAAACCAAAGTAACAGCTGAAATTTATTGAAAGATGTAGATCTGCTTCTCTATACTTGTATGCAGTTCTATAGATTTTAAAAGACTTCAGGCAAACAGATGTCATATTTCACATATGTGAGGAGTAGTTAGCTGGAAAAAATTCATGATGGTATACCAGTAACTATTAAAAACCTTGCCTATGAGAGGTGTAAAAATTTAGGTGAATTGGAAAACCTAGACTAGGCTAATTTATTTCAGATCACAATATTAGGTTAGAAACTCGGACACAAACAGAGTGAAAACATAAAGAAAGAAATTGTGAGGAACACAAACAGTAACTGATTGCTCTACAGGTTAGATGATGACCTCTAATGAGATTAAGTAGAGAAGAGCAGTTGTTGAGGATTCAACGTAGACTGATCCGACCAAGGAATAGTTCAGAGACTGATGGTTGATTGTTTTGGAGGACTGTTGAGTTGACTCCTTTGATTCAGTCTTCAGGTCCTGATTGTTTGGTGATCAAAGTTGTGTTCAAGGAGTTGGTCGAGTCTGAGTATTCGGACATTGATCGTGAGATGCTTGCTTGTCTCTTAAGTGAGTTGTGTAGTCGCTGGAGTTGAGTAGTTGCTGTATAGCCGCGGGTGAGATGTTCTTCTGGCGTGCATGACAGGTGACGGGACAGGTGAAGGTACAGATGAATGAACTACAATAAGACGCCCAGAGACAAGCAGGATGCAGAACACTTGGTGTGAAACAAACAAATAAAAAAAAATGGAGGAATCACAATGACAGGGCTGACAATGAGGATGAAAGCATATAAAACATCAACACGCCGGCTCAACTCAACGTCCGAAAAGCTCAGCTCCCTACATACCTTGTGAGTCTGAGTACGGAAGCAGGATTTGCTGGTTTGGTTAGTGGATCTGCCAACATGTCGTGGCAGGAAATGAGTTTGACGTTAATTACACCATCATTCCAGTCATTCCTGATGCTTTTGAGCTTGATATCAATGTACTTTGCATGCGATTTACATCCAAACTTCTTGATTTTATCAATGAGACCCTTGTTGTCAACAAGATGCATTGGGGGTCCGACTGAAGAGGTCCTCCAGATTTCTGTTATGAGATGATGAAGCCAACAACCTTCAAGGTGGCTAGCTGAGAGTGCATTGCATTCTGATTCTGTTGAGGATAGAGCTATGCTTTGTTGTTTCCTACTGGTCCAGTAGATAGGACATCCTTTGAAGAGTGAGATGAAGCCAGTTTCCGAGAGTCTGGTGACCAGATCATTGCCGCAGGTTGCATCACTGTAGGTGACAAGATGATTCGCAATGGACTTTGATCGAAATTCAAGTTTGAAGTCGATTTTTTTGAGTAAGTAATGCCATACATGGATCACTTCTTTCCAATGGGTTATTCCAGGTTTTTCGCAGAATCGAGCTCCAGGTTTTTCGCAGAATCGAGCAAGATTTGAGACTGCAAAGCCAATGTCGGGTCTTTCCAGATTCGCGATGAAGTTCAGCCTACCTATTGGGGACCTGTAGTTCTTCCCAAGCTTCTCAAATTCTTCTATTTCTTCAGATGTTGCTGGCTTCAGTTGGAGTCCAGAGGTACATGGATTTTTCAGTGGCTTTGCATCAAAAGGTTCATTTCCTCCAGTCCTTTCTTGATGTGATTGGGAAGTGAAAGATTGATTGAATTGGGAGTGAGTTCAACCTTCATTCCAAGTAGAGTATCGACATTGTGCGCTGAGGAATCCTTGAATTTTGTGAGGAACCATTTTTTGAAGTCATTGGTGTTCCCAACAACAATAAGATCATCTACATGAAAGAAGAGAGCCGTAATTTGGTCTTTGTGGAGATAGAGACATGGATCGCTGTCACTCTCCCTGAAGCTGTTTTCCTTGATCCACTCACTCAAGGTTTTATACCAGTTTAGCGGTGCTTGTTTCAGCCCGTACAGAGCTTTCTTCAGCTTGAGGTATTTGGCAGTTCGCTTTGATCCAGCTGGAGTCTTGATGTAAACGTCCTTGCTCAGCGGAACGTGAAGGAAGGCTCCTTTTACATCAAATTGAAGAATATTAAGCTTTCTATCCACATAGTAGCATAGTAAGGCTTGTAACGAGGCCACCTTACCTGTGGGAGCAAATGTATCAAAGTAGTCAATACCAAATTGTTGGTTGAATCCCTGAACACAGACGCGAGCCTTGAGGGTGGTGTCACCAGTGTGCAAGTCTTGTTTGCATTGGAAGGCCCAGGTGGTGTCAAGGGGATTAGTGACTTCTGATTCATCGGCGTCTTCCCAGACCCCTAGTTCCTCTATTGTGCCGAGTTCTTTGTTGACAGGAGGTACCCAGGTTGGATCTTTGAGTGCTTTGTGAATGTTCTTTGGCACATCAGAGTGATAGTACCCATATCTTTGGGGAGGCCTGAGCTGACTACGATTGCGCAGATTTGGTTTGAGGGTTTCGAGAACTTCTGTGTTTGAGCTGTCAGATTCAGACAGGTCTGATTCAGTGGTGGATTCAGTGGAAGGTTTGATATCTTCTTCAAGTTCTACAACAGATCCATCAGTACCTGCTCCCAAACCCTTGAGACCCTCATTCTGAGTTGGGTGAGTTGTACCTTTGGCTGCATGCTTGTTCGTAGGAGGTTCGAGGTCAATAGCTGGCTCTTTGTTCATTAATTTGACATGTTTTGTCTCAATGATCCTTCCGCTTCTTGACAGAATTTTGTAAGAGAAAAGTCAAGGGTTGTAACCAAGAAGAATCCCCTCGTCTCCTTTTTCACTTAGTTTCGACGGGATCTTGGAGTCGCTGAGTAGATAGATTACTGAAGAACCTACGGGCTGTAGATAGTTTGAGGGTAAGTCGGTCCTTTGAAGCATCTTCCACGGCGTCTCCCCGCCTTTTTCAAAAGGGATTTGGTTGAGAGAAAAGCAGCAGCTTTGTATAACGACGTGCCAATAGTTCTTTGGAATTGAAGTGGAGCTGAACACGGAGCGAACTGACTCCATAATTGTGCAATTGGCCCGTTCTGCCTTTCCATTGTGCTGAGAGTGGTACGGTTCAGTGATGACGTGCTGAATTGCCTTGGATTTGAAGAATTGTTTCAGACCTTCATTCACAAATTCTCCTCAACCGTCAGAGATGACTTAGGAGGGATATCTAAGTATTTTCTTGGCCTTGTTTTCAATGACAAATTTGATGACATTGGAGGCAGCGTCTTTTGAAGGGAGTGGAAACGAAGCAAGATACCCTGACTTTTTATCAACAATTGTGAGAGCGAATCTCATCCCTCCTTTGCTGGTTGGATTCAGGGGCCCCATCAAATCCAGATGAAGCCGGTTGAAAACCCTTGAGGCTGGAGCTTGAGTGCTGTCAAAGGGATGTTTGGATATCTTTGCTTTGCTGCATGCTAGAAATTCAAAGTTGCTGGCTAGAGTTCTGGTGATACTGTGACCTAAGTGTTTTTCCATGCGTTTGATGCTTGCATGACCAAGTTTTTTGTGAATATCAGTTAAGTTGGATTGAGTTAGGTAGCACATGAGAGGCCGTGATTGGTTCGCGGCCCCAAACTTGATGAGCAGTAAATTGTTCTGTATGATACCAGATAGAAGTGACTTGCCCTTGAGGCTGAGTGAAAAAGTGGAGGGTTTGGTCTTGATATTGACTCGTAGTAAGCATCCTTTGTTCAGCAGAGCTCCTAGGGAGATAAGATTGACCGTAGCTTCAGGAACCCAGGCTGCGTTGTCAAAACGTATACGTTTTCCTTGATCCGAGATTTCTGTCGTGCCAAGACCTTTGATGATCAGGCCTTCTCCTCTTTTTCCAGTTTTTATGGTGTCATCCCCTGTCTGTTCAGCCAGAGAGGTGAAGAGTTCCTTGCTTTGAAACATGTGAATCAAGCATCCACTATTGAGAATGTGTTGGTCTTCAGGGTCCGACTTTGCTTTGCCATCTGAGCAGTAGAAGCTATAGAAGTGAGACTCTTCCTGTGATTTCTTCTTTTGTCCCCGTCTTGCTTTGTTAGGTGGGTTGTCAGGTTTTAGTTCAGGGAACTCAACCCAGCAGGAGGACTGAGAATGAAACTTAACCGCAGGATTGTGTTTCCCGTCCAGGCATCTTGGGTAGTTTGAGTCTCTTTGATAGCTGGAGTGATACAGCACAGAATTGGTGTCTGTTGTCTCGGGGAGTTTGGCCTGGACTTCATTCTTGTGTTGGACACGATGGTCAAGTACCATGGAAACTGAGAGTTGAAGACCCGAATGCATGATTTGGGACCGTATGGCCTTGAGTGACTCGGGTAGCTTGAATAGGACTAGGTAGCTAAGGATGTCGGCCAGTAGTTCGATCCCAACTTCATCAAGTTTTCCTAGATGGGATCTTACAGAGGTTACAAAGCTTTCTATGTCATTTTGGTCAAATGCCAGGTATAGGAAGTTGAAGAATGTTTGAGCCCAATTTGCAGCTTGACTGGAGGCAAAGTGATTCTTTGTGGCCAGCCAGATCAGCCTCTTTGAGTCTTCATTTTCAGAGTTGATGATATTGGTGTGAGTTGCAGGATCCAATTTTGACATGATGTATCCCGCCATCTCATTGTCGTCGGGAATTTCCATATAGGGGTCACTTGAGTTGATAAGGCCAAGGATTCCACACATTTTGAATAGGCGTTCCATCTTCTTTCGCCAGATTGAGTAGTTTGTTTCTGTCAGTAGTGGCGTGGATTCCATGAGAGACTTCAGTGCCAGTGCCTTAAAGTTTCCTTCTCCTCCTCCTCCTGGTCCAGGTGTTTCTGTAATTTGATTCCTGCCGGTTGAGCTGGGGTGATCCATTTTCGGCTTTTAACTGTGTAAAAATTTAGGTGAATTGGAAAACCTAGACCATGCTAATTTATTTCAGATCACAATATTAGGTTAGAAACTCGGACACAAACAGAGTGAAAACATAAAGAAAGAAATTGTGAGGAACACAAACAGTAACTGATTGCTCTACAGGTTAGATGATGACCTATAATGAGATTAAGTAGAGCAGAGCAGTTGTTGAGGATTCGACGTAGACTGATCCAACCAAGGAATAGTTCAGAGACTGATGGTTGATTGGTTTGGAGGACTGTTGAGTTGACTCCTTTGATTCAGTCTTCAGGTCCTGATTGTTTGGTGATCAAAGTCATGTTTGAGGAGTTGGTCGAGTCTGAGTATTTGGACATTGATTGTGAGATGATTGCTTGTCTCTTAAGTGAGTTGTGTAGTTGCTGGAGTTGAGTAGTCGCTGTATAGCCGCGGGTGAGATTTTCTTCTGGCGTGCATGACAGGTGACGGGACAGGTGAAGGTACAGATGAATGAACTACAATAAGACGCTCAGAGACAAGCAGGATGCAGAACACTTGGTGTGAAACAAACAAATAAAAAAAATGGAGGAAACACAATGACAGGGCTGACAATGAGGATGAAAGCATATAAAACATCAACAAGAGGTATATTGAATACCATCACCCCAGTATATCAAAATTCATTAAATGATGGAAATTAATGCTAAAAATCTAAAAATATAATGGAAAAAATCATTAAATGATAAATTGGATTTAATGAATTAGCACAAAAATTATAAGCCTGTATTGAGAAAAATACTTGTAAACTATCTCTGTTGGAATTGAAGAAAAAATAAATCCTAAAAAGAGTTTTTAAAAAACACAAGCTTTAACAAAAACAAGTTGGAATAAGAATAGTTCAAAAGAGAAAAGTAGTAATAGAATATTATAGGCTTAACAAGTAATATAGTCTAGTAAGTAAGAGGGAGTAGTAGCTATTGGAAAAAAATATTTTGTTTAAAATAGCCCTTTAATAGGCTGTATCAGAGTTAGCCCAACCGCCATTTTTTTAATGGCAGGTTTAAAAAAATACCCCAATTTCTAAAACACCATTTAAAATAAACAAAACCCATATCAAATCAGACATTTCAGAGTTACCTGAAAAGATTTTTTTTAGATAAATTATTTAAAGTATTTAAGGATCTCAAAAATACATCAGTCAATGTCATACAAACCTGGTTTCCCACCTCCCTCTACCTCAAAACTCCCCAGAAAAATCTAATTCCTCATTCTCATCACTTCATCACTATCATCAATTCATTTCTCTCATCACTTCATCACTCTCATCACTTTATTGCTCTCATAACTTTATCACTCCCATCACTTCATTTCTCTCATCTCTTCATAACTCTTGTGACTTAATCACTCTCATCACTTCATCAATATAATCACTCCATTGCTCTCATCACTTCATTACTCTCATCACTTCATCACTCTCATCCTTTTATTTCTCTCATCACTTCATCACTTTGTTTCTCTCATCACTTCATCACTCTCATAACTTTAACACTCTCATCACTTCATCAATATCATCACTTGATTGCTCCCATCACTTCATCTCTCTCATTACTCCATTGGTTTCAACAATTCATAACTCTAATCACTTCAAGGCTTTCATCACTTTATTGCTCTTATCACTTCATCACTCTCATCACTTTATTGCTTTCATCACTTTATCATGCTCATCACTTCATCATTCTCATCACTTAATTTCTCTCATAACTTCATTGCTCTCATCACTTCATTTATCTTATTGATTTATTTCTGTAATCTCTTCATTTCTATCCTCATCACTTCATCAGTATTAGCATTTCATTACTCTTACTCTTTTCAGATCTCCCCTCAGCAATTCTCCCCCCCCCCCCTCAAGTCCACACAAAAATCCAATCCACCAAATCAAACCTTGCAAGGAACTCTAAAACAAACAATCCTCCCCCATCAGCTTCCACAAAAAATGGTTGAATCACAAATTCAATCCAAAAAACTTGAATTTAAAAGAAAAGTTGGGATTGTAAATTGACTATTGATGGTCAAAAGAAGAAAGCTGAGAGTCTGGCTCATCAACAAAAATTGCATGGAAAGCGGAGATTGAAACAGACCAAGTTTCAGTTTCAAAAAGAGGAAAGGAGAAGGATTGACTGGAACATTGACTGGAAAGGGAGAGAGAATTACTGGCAATGGAAAAAAAAGATAGTTTTTCCATGTCCATGGAATCTATAGTTAGCAGTAGAACAGTTGAATAAATACAGCGGATTAATCACTTACTTGGCTTTTAAATATATTTACTTTGAAGAAATAGAATTTTTTTATATTCAGCTTGGCTTTTTCAAACTCTTTTTGAGAGGGCTTTGGACTTTTTTCTCTTTATTTTTGGAAATAATGGTTGGATACAGATCCAAAGGTTGCATTTTTTATCCAGACCCGACAAACCTTTTTTCAATGCCTTCCTCTAATACTTCCAAAGAGTTTTCAGAATATCTATTTTGAGCGGTCTTCTTCTGAAAACCTCTATTCTTGCCATCTCTATGTATTTTTTTAAAATCATATGCTCCCATCTTTTTCCCTCCCATCCACATATTATGATTGGGGTTAAGATCAACAGGGAATCAATTCAATCTATGACACTTTGAGGGTTGAATTCTTTCCAACTCTCTGTATTTTTTTCAAATTGTTTCCTACCATCCACATACTTTGATTGGGCTGAGGATAAAGAGGGATTCAATTCATTTTATAATATTTTCAGGCTTGTGGGAGAAGAATTGGTGTTTCATAAAAAGGATGGGTGTTCCACAGGAAGGATGGTTTCACCCTTTTCCCAAGGTTATCTTGCTTTTCCACCAGTTCACTGGGTGGAAAGATCTGTGAACCTTATTCATCCTCCAACTCTTAAACTACCACAAAAACAACTAACAATGCAAATAATATAGTTGATGCACCTCAAATTTGATTATTGCATCATCCACAGCCATCATCCCCTGAGTCTCAATCCCACTAAAATGGGTTTTTCTGTTTAAAATTAATCAATTTCCTTCAATTCTTGAGCACAATTTATTCCTAACCACTTATTGTTCAACTCTGCCAGCTGCTTGACTAAGATCTGATAAGGAGGACTCATTGAGTAAAATTTCCACTGGTTCAAAATTGTTTTTGGATTGTTTTTTGGGAATCCTCTCACTTTACAATACCAGTTTCACCCAACCATTTTTCTTTGGGGTAATTTTAAATTCACAGCCCATTGAGCCGTGGAAACGACTCAAAATGAGCTGTTTGGCATGCAAAACTACCACATTCAAGCCTTGTCCATGTCCCCACAGCTCAAAGAACCATGCGGCCTACACACCACAGTCTGTGCTTGTGTGGGATGCCGCATAACTACATTCCAGCTGTGTAGAACTCCACATGGCTTGAATGTAGTCATGTGGAATCCCACACACCACCAAATGGTGGTGAGCCAAAAAAAAGGAATGAAAGTGTACTAACATAACCCATAAACTAAATAAACCTTCCAAAAAAACAGAAATAAACCAAAAAATCAAAAAATCAAAAAATGTTCATTTTTTGGTTTAAAAAAAAAACAAAAAAATAAAAAAAAATAAAAAAAACTGGTAATATCCAATGGACCATTCCTAAAGTAAAAAGAGCCAAAAAAACACAAGTTCCTCAATTGTCACCCTAGATGAGGATGCAATTGGGGCTTCCAATGTTTCATTACCCAAATCCTTTTTTTCCAAAGCCTTGTTAATGGCACTATTGATGTAGTCCTTCAACGCAGCCATGTCACAAGGAGGGCTTGCCACTTTTCCCATAATGCAAATAAATTTCTATTGTACTTCAGTATTCAATCCAACTTTCAAATGAACAACTTCAAAGTTTTCTCACTTTTGAGTTAAGAAAGATGTGTCAAATTTCACTTTAATATCTAGGATAATTCAATTGATTTCACTTTGATTTCACTTTAATTTTGCTTTGGTATTGCTAGGTGTGGTACAACTGTCACACATAGTATACGCCGATCCCAAATTTGGGTTGATGAAACCCAATTGTGGTCCAGGGGAAGCCCAAAATTCTGTCAAAACTTCCCGGGGTTGCGCACCCCCAAAAATGGGTGATTTGAGCCGTGTACGGGGGTACACAGCTCAGAATCACCGTTTGCGGGGGGTAAACCGCTTCTATACAACCCCCCCAGGGGCTGCGCGTGTTTGGAACCGCCCTTTGTAGTTGTCTATGGGCCGTGTAGGGCCCTAAACCACTACCACACGGTTGGAGCTGTGAATTTATCATCACCCACGTCTTTGAACTTGAACCAATTGGTCAATTGGTTTGGGAGATTTTTTTCCAGCAGATCATAGGGTTGGGTCTTGGAGAGGCTTTGGAATCTCTGACTCAATTTTTGTGATGAGCTCTTGAGTTTCCATTTTTTTTCATTTTTTTAATGTCTTTTCCTTTTTTTTTTGATTTTTTTTGTCTTCACTTTTCTAGTATACCACCTCTATACCAGCTAACACACACCCCTGCCAATAATTTTCAAACTCTTGCATCCTCCAAGAAGTATTCCCATCCAGATTTCTCTCCTGAAAACCTTTGAATCATTACCAGTTTGGTGATCAACCTGCTGAAATTTAGCCTGGCACTGGTTACCAAAAATATTTCAAAAGTTTGCTTCACTGCACCTGCAATCAAGGAAAATCAATTCCTTGCCATTTACTTGGGTTTTATCAATATCAAGGGCAATTCCAAATTCCAATCTCAAACTCTTTGGGTATATTAGTGTATGTGCAGGTGGCTTTGAGGATCACTGGTTTTCTCCTTTTGAGGCAGGGGGTATAATTTTGTTCAAAGTAGTGTTTAAAAAAGGCAAAGATTGAGTGATTTCTCTTTGGAGAGGGATACCCCCTTGCCTGTGGATTTTAATTATGGTCTTTTGGTTTTTAGGGATTAATGTATGGGAGGGATTTGGGGAATAAAAAAAATAAAACAGACCAAAACAAAGGATGCAAATGACATCTCATAGAAAAATACAAGGATTTGTAATCAGGGCTTTGGGGACTCAAAAGCTTTTTTTTGGGGTCAAAATGCTTCTGTTTTTTTTCTATGGGTTTGAAGGGGGGACCTTTTCATCAGTCATGATCCGCCCTTAAGAAGGTGAAACTTTGGAAGGGTTGTTGTATCTTTTGTTAAGTTGGGGTGGTATGTTGGAGCTGCCCTATGGATGATTATGAGTCTGTAGTTCTGAGTGGGATTGGTGGATGATTATTTTTGGAGGCCAAGTTCAAGGAAATGAAATTATTCTTGACAAAGCTTCAACAAGATTGTTTTTGGATTGGCCAACTGGCTCCAGGCCAATGGTGGTTGTTTGACCAAACCCTTTGAGGTTATGAGACCCAGTGAGCTGGCCAATATTTTTTATTTGAGATTAGTGATTGCTCAAGGGATCATACTGATGACCAATTCTCAAGATCCTTTGACTTTTAACATAAGATTAATTTAGGTTGGATTTATGACTCAGAAAGACACTCAATTTGACCCAAGGTTTGAAGGGCAGTGTCAATTTATTTGTCCAAAGTGCTTGCAAATCCAAAATCCTAGAAGAGTTTGTTTTCCTCAATATCTTTGATTGCATTTGCACCCAGCCTTTGACTCAAATAAGAGGGGTTTTTTTCAATAGCCAATTCAAACAATCTTGTGAGTTGGAGGATTAGTATGGTGAGAGGAGGAGCCAACAAATTTCTATTAAATATGGGTGGGGGGGATAACAGGAAGAGTAGTAAGGCACTAGGAAGAGGATTGAGGAGAATCTGTAGAGGTAAATGATGAGAAGTTTTTTGTTTGAAGGATGGAGTTGATTATGGGTTTGGGAGGAAAAAAAGATGCATAAATGGCAGGTTTGGTGCTTGAGATCTGCCATTTTATGAAACCCAACTTTTTGAAATAAACCAGCTAAGGAGTATTTGTATTCCATAAACCCACAATTTTCAATGCTGGGTTGGGCCAAAGAAAATTGTGGGCTTTAAATGGCAGATTTTATAACTCTGATACACCCTAATTTTTCTTGAAAAAAAAATCAAATATAAAATGAATTATTGTAAATCAGTTCCAAAATTTAATTAAAAGTGGTTCCATCTGAATTTTGACTCAACTTGAAAATTTTTGATTGAATTTTTTTAAAGGGGAAAAAACCCTAATCTGTTTGATCAAATTAAAATAATCTCACATTTACTAATATCTAAAATTTTGAGCATTCTCAAGATTCAACGTTTTGGATTGAAATTATCCAAACCATTTCAATTTTGAATAGATGAATGATTTTTTATTTTATTTTTCAATTTATCATTGAATTAAAACTCAAGATATGAAATTAGGTTCTTTCTTTAAAAAAAAAAGAGAAAAAATCAAATAATCTACATTCAGATTGCAAACTCCTTGGTGAACTACAACCAGAATAATCAAGATGTAATTCAAAAAATAAAAATTAGTTGGATTTATGAAGTCACTGATTTTATAGATTATAAAAAACCAATTCCAATAATTATTTCAAATCATGAAAAAGCTGTGATGTCTTTTATAATTTTATTTTTGGCCTTTTAGGTCCTTTCTTCTCTTTTTAAGCTTAAATTCTTTAGAATTCATACTCATCCTTTCATTCATTTTTTCAAGGCTTCTTTCCACTTTTTAATGATCTTATTTTTGAATAAAAATTTATTCCAATCAATTTTATTTTTTTGGAAACTTGACCGGAATGATTTAAATTCAAATATATTGATATAAAATTGAGTTTTGATTCTGATTCAATTCCTGAAATTTTTCACAATCTGAGTTGTGATTGGAGGCAATATTAAACCAGAAAATTTTCACACTGGGATAATTTTCAATCAATGAAAATGAGAAAAAAACCACATAATGAATTTGATTAAATTTGAAAAATTTGGTATATTGATCAAGAGAATGAAAAAGGAATGAAATGGGCTCAGGAACTAGAATTAATTGTACATGATATTATTTGTAATGATAACTGATTTAATATAGATGAATATTTTGATTATTAATTGTATTGAGTAACAATGATCAGATAGATAATAAAGATCTCACAACTAGAGATGAAGCAGAATTGGAGGATAAGAACAATGTAATTCAATTTTCAATTGTGAAAATATCCTTTTATCTTGAGGATTATGGTGATTTTTTGCAAAAAGGTGGTGGTAGAATTTGAAACAGAGAAAGGAAGAATTTCATTTGAATTTGAATGAATAGATTCATTTGATGATTAGAAATGGAATTGGAAATTCATGGCTTGGATTTAGAAGGAAAGGATTGGAGGACACAAACTTGATGAAAATTTGGAAGTATGAGAATGGTTTTTCAAAGAAATTTTATTGGTTGTGATCATATTTATGGAAAGAGGAATTGAGTTCACACTCTCAACAATTTAGAGTGAATAAATTTTGTTTATTTCAAAATTCCAAAATGGCTACAAATGAGATCTGATAATTTTGTGTTTCAAATTTAGAATTGAAGGCCTAATGGCTTTTCTTGATGAATTCAGCTCAAAACTTACTAGATGGAATGAGATTTTTCATTATGATTCTATTTTCTCTCTGTTCTCTTACAAAATTTATTTTAGTATCAAAACCTTTCAAAGAACAATGATTAGATTCACTATTGACTAGTTTTTGGGGGGCTAGGTTTTCCATTTAGGAACATTTAGTTAGTTTAATTTCAGTTTTGATATTTAAACGTGAATTGGTAAGGCAGATTTCCTCCTGGATAGTGATTACTATAAATTTAATTTCTCAATTATCTGACAAGAGATAGATCAAATAATTCATTTTTCCATTCCATCATAATAGGCTTCAATAGGGAATAATAATGAATCCCATGTCTTCTCCTTGATGTTGGATCATCTTGACCACTGGGGTCATTGTAGCTTGTGATTTTTTATTTGAGAGATGTGGATTGGAGGTTTGGTGAAAATGCTTTGGTGTTAGTGGAATACCTCCAGGAATTTTTGTCAACAAAACTGGTTCATCATTCACTCAAAACAGATTCAATCAAGCATAGCAAAAGCCAATTTGAGTCCTAGTGGAAATTTATTTGAGATAGCCAATGAAAAATTCATTTTATTCCCAGTTTAAGAAACTATTCATGATCATTGTTGGAGGTTTGTTTTAGTTTGATACTTGGAATCATAGGTGTTTTCATGGATTTTGAACTTTTGAGTCCTAGCTCACTGAATCAATTTTCTATATGTTTAGTTTTGTGGAGAAAATTTTTTTCTTTTTGTCTTGAAAATATGACTTCCAAAAATATTTTAGGTAGGGCTATCATGAGAAATATTTAGATCAGATTTTAGTTCTTTGAAAAATTATTCTGAGTCATCAATTATTAGAAGATTTTGAAAATATTACAATATAAAGATTGATTAGCATGAGAAACCAAAAGGAAATGTTTTTCATTTTAGATATAGAATAATTTGTTCAGAAGCCAGATTTTGAGATTCTTTAAAAAAAATTTTGGTTATTCCTCTGGAGTTGTGATTTTTTTTGAAAATTACATTTTGGCCGTAATTAGATAGGAGTAACATTCAAGAGATTTTTTCTAGGTTTCTTTGTCCACACATAGGCATGTAACGGAGTAAGTTTGATTCCCATTTAAACTTTTTCAGGTTTTGATGAATAGATTACAGCATGAGATTTCAAATAGTAATTATCAGGCCTATAGAAGAATATTTTTCTGACCATCATTAAGGTTTTTAAACTTTAATTATCTCCAAATTTGAGTTTGGAGTTTTAAATAATGCCCAATCAATTTGGCTTTTATTTTTTTTTCTGAATACTCAATCTATGTAAAGAACTTGTTTGAATGAAGTTAGGGAGTGAAATCCCTCCTATAATTCAAATTTTCTCTATTATTTTTATTTCAATATTGATGAATCAGACCCCAGGAGGCATATTAGGGAATTTGAGGAATTTTCCTTTGTTTTGCTTGAGAAAGGGTTACTGGGAATCCATATCTTTCTGGTTGAATAAGGGAATTCCTGTTTCAAAATGATTTATATGATGAGCAATTTAGTTTATTGGATTTTTCTGAGTTTCTTTTATTTTTGATTTGAATGATTTTGTACAATATCTATGATCATATTTATATTCAGAAGATTCTTCAAGGTTGGGAGATGCGGTTAGGAAGTAATTTGAGGGATTTTGGAAATTGAATGGTTGATATCTGAGGGAATCATAAGATGGAAAGTAAAAATTAGCAGAAACAAGAGTGGATGAATAAATTTCTAAAGATTTTGGAGAATTGATAAGTTAAATTATAGAGTTGTTGTTGGAAAATTTGATTATTAAGATATTGTCTTCAATTTTGCCTTTAATTAGGATTTAATGATTGAGTTCCACCTTGAAGCAATTCATTTTTGTCTTAGAAATCATGCATCTTCCTTAGATTAACTTTTGAAGAGGAGCTAGCTTGACTTCTACTTCTTGTACAAAGAGGGCTTTGTGTATATTGAGGGTTACGCCAGAGGTTGTGAAGTACACAAGGCCAACTTAACACAATTTTATTGATAATCTTGAATTTCAAGTTTGAATCATTAACAAAAAAATTTTCATGGCACTTTCTAGAAAGTGCCATCAAGGATATCATGCCAATTGACCAAGCTCTGGCAAAGCCCCAATCAAGCTCAGTCCAAGCTTTAAAAAATGTCAACTGCACAGTGACTGCATGCCAAAATGTTAGTTGAAGAATGGAGATAGCTTCAACTGTAGATGGGAGAGATTTTTGAGTACAGATTCCTTGATGGCAGTTGCTAGCAAGTGACATCAAATTTCTCATGGTCTCATAGTTTTTCAATTTAATTTCTTTTTGAAGAAACGGGGATTTTCTAAAATGAAATTTTAATCCCCAGAATCAAGGATGATCCTTTCACTATCAAGCAGCTTTGATTTTTAAATTTAAAAATTAAATTCAATGGGAGTAATGGATGTGGAGTTGAACCAATTTTTTGGGAAGCTCAAATTATTCTTTTAATTAGAAATGCAATTTTTAAGGTAATTAAAAATATTTTATCAGTTTTATTTGAGATGTTTTTTGTTGAGAAAAGTGTCATTTTGCCTTCAAATGAATTTCTTCCTTTCTTACTACCATGGCAGAGGCATGATAAACTTTTGAAATTTTCTTCTTTTCTTGATTAAGTTTTTTTAGAACTAGATATCAGTTCATTTTACTTGTGAAAAGGGAGTGTGACATAGTTGTTTTTTCAATTTTCTGGTTGTGGTGGTAATTTTTGCAAGAGGAGGTAAGCTACCACTTCATTTTCCATTTGAATACCCATTGTATAGATTTGTAGCAAGAAGGCCTTAGATTGTGTGATAAACTTTTCCATGATATTATGATCAAATTCAAATTTAAGAGATTTGAAGAAAACTTCTGACAAAATAGAAATTTGAGAGCTGGAAAAAAAATATTTAATTAAATTTCAAAATGTGATTTCATCTGAGAAATGATATCTGTTAACAAAGTTTACATTGGTCTTTTTGTCCAATTCAGCTAGAATATATGAAAGTATTTCTAGCTTTAAATCTCACTTTTTTCCTGAATCTGGGGAGGAGAAAAGAATTTCCAAGGCCTCTGAGAGAGAAGATTTTATTTATTCTTGAGGAACATGAGGAGAAATTTTAGCTGTTGAGATTGGGTATAAAACCTGTCAGGGTATTTATGAATGAGTTTTTTTTAATCCACTGGTCCATAGGTTTGAAATCCTTATTTTTTGAGCTTGATAATTCTTAAATTTTGACTTTTAACCATGAAGATGTCCTAAATCTTAATTTAAATTTGATGCATCTAAGACCAAAGAATCTAAATCTAGGCTTGACAAAAAATTCATGAAAATTAAATATAGGGTAATGTTAAATTCACAGCTCATTGAGCCGTGGACACAGTTCAAAGTGGGCCGTGTGGCACACCACACGGTCCAATTCAAGCTTTTTACAACCCCCCATGGCTCAAAGAGTTGAGCAGCCCACCCAGCCTTGTCCAATGGCTTGTTGGATTCCACACAACTACATTCAAGCCATGTGGATTTGTACATGGCTCAAATGTAGTTGTGTGGCATCCAACACACCACTGCAACACGGTGATCCAAGAAAAAAAAATGGAATCAAATGAAAGGGCACTAACATAACACATGAATCAAATAAACATTCCAAAAAAAACAGGAATCAATCAAAAAATCAAAGAAATCAAAAAATGTTGATTTTTTGGTTAAAAAAAAAAAAAATGAAAAATGAAAAAATGAAAAAATAAATAAAAAACAAAAAAACTGGGACTATCCAATGGACTAGCCCTAAAGTAAAAACACCCAAAAAAAACACAAGTAACTGGACTATCCCTAAACTAAAAACACCAAAAAAAAAGACAAGTAAATTGACAAGCCCTAAAGTAAAAACACCAAAATAAAGACAAGTAACTTGACAAGCCCTAAATTAAAAACACCAAAAAAAAATAAAAGTAACTTGACAAGCCCTAAAGTAAGTTCAACTTGACTAGCCCTAAAGTAAAAGGGCCCAAAAATTAAACAAGTCTTTTGACCAGCCCTAAAGTAAGAGTTCTAAAAAAATACCAGTGTTTTGACCAGGCAAAAAATACAACAAGTCATTTTACCATCCCTAAAGTAAAAGTGCCAAAAAAAATACAAGTCTTTTGACCAGCCCTAAAGTAAAAACACCAAAAAAAAACAAGTTCAACTTGTGTTAAGCTGATCCCATCCCAAGCTTAGCATAAGTTAATCTTGTGATGGAATCATCCCAACACAAGTTGAACTGACTTACCATTAAACTCTCATTCAAAAAACTCAATATAATGACTTTAACTCAAAACACTCAACATAATGATGTTCAAAATGTGATAACCCTTTAGATTAATAGAACTCATTAGATGCATTAGAATTACAATTTATATGAAACCCAATGATTAAATGAAGTCAAAGTCTATAATATCTATAATCTAGAATACATTTGCAGTTGATCTTTGAGCTGATCACTTTTGAGTTGAGAAAGAATTGTTTGCAGGTTTCTATATGATTTCAATTTTCACTTTACTTTTCCTTTGGTTTCACTTTAAATTCACTTTGGAATCACTAGGCGTGGAACAAAAGTCCCACAAAGTATGCATCAATCCCAAATTTTGGTTGAGGGAACCCAAGTGTGGTCCAGGGGGTGCCCAAAATTCTGGCACAACTTTTTGGGGGGTTGTGCACACCCAAAAACGGTGGTTTTAAGCCTTGTACGGGGGTACACAGCTCAAAATTGCTGTTTTCAGGGGGTAAACAGATTTTATACAACCCCCCAGGGGTTTTGCGTGTTTGGAAAGGCCCTTTTTAGTTGTCTATGGGCCACCATGGCTCATTTGAGCCATGTAGGGCCCTACACAACTCCTACATGACTGGAGTTGTGAATTTAACATCACCCTTAAAGATATATAGAAAGTGAGAAAATGCAATGAAGATTCAATCTCACTTGAGAGAATGAAGAAAAGATGAAAGAAAATCAGGAATAAGAAGGAATCTTATGAGAAAAGATGTGTAATGATCACTGATGAAAGAGATAAGAATAGTGGGATTGGTTTTGGTATTTATGAATAGGAATCAAATGGAGAATCAAGATTAAAGAACTGGATCAAAAGTGGAATTGGACTTAAATTGGATTAAGTTAATTTAATTTTTCATTATGATTGATTACTGAAGGATAAGAGAACTTTTGAAGAGTCAGGGTGGTTTTGACAGGATATTTTACGTTTTCTGAGGATCCTATGAAATTTAGGAATACTTTCAGGTATTATTTTTTTCATTAATATTGTCCTTTTTTTCAAATCCTCTTGGGATATGATCTTCTTTTTTCCTCTTTTCTTCAAACTTTTGTTCTGATTTCAATTTTTCTCATATGATTATATCTTTTATTTCCTAAAGTAAAAAAAAAACCCCTTTTGTGGTGATGAAAAAGAAAAAGAAAAAAAAAAAACAATTGTCTACATCTGTACTATTTCTTTCCTCTTTTCTCAAGATTTCTGTTTTCCTTTTAGTTTTTTTCAGACAGGCATTAAGGTATTCATCAAATTCTTGAAGTTGAGAGGAGCAATGATTTGGTTGATGGGGGGGGGGGGGAAGGGGCACATCCTCCTTGTTGAACCCCAAAAACTGATGATCCCTGATCATCCACAAAGATATTGGTGATTCCCAAATCATTCAATCTTGGTAGGTTTCATATAGAAGGATACTGGCCTGATCATCCACAAAGATATGCCATCCTGCCATCTTGGTAATCAGAGAGAGAGGGGGAATCCAGGGTTTGTGGATGCTTCAGGTACATAAAGACTAATTACATTCTCTGTGATACTATACTTAGTGCTGTGTCCCCATGACATCCCTGCTTAAATAATATTGATCTAACATGTGGTTTAAACCTCCTTTCCAGTTTGATAAAAACCTGGGCAGGGAACCTGATCAAGGTGACCTATCATGCCAAATCTTTTTAAACTAATTTCACCCTTACACATCCAGATGTTGTTGTTGTTTTTTTCTGCCTAAGGCTTTGCTGTATATATGTTTATTTTTATTTTTTCAGGATTTGGGTCATCTGAACATGTGAGAGAGACAAAAAGATTGAATAGGTTTCTTTAAACTGGAAGTTAATCTCTGTTGGAATCATAGAATCTATTTTTTTTGAAAGTTTTGTGATTGAGATCTTTGGTTTGATAATCTATCTGACCTTCAACCTGATTCTGAACTCCCTCTAATCCTACAATCTTATTGATTTCCATTTTAAGAATCTCTTCAACTGTAACTCACATTTATTACTAAACCATGATGATCAAAACTTTGAACAGGGGATCTTGAACTCTCTGGTCAGTTCTGATCACTCTTCTCATCTCTGTTGGCCATGTACTAGATGGGAAAGTTCATTTTTCCCTCTCTAGACTTTGGACCTTCAATCACCTCCTCCTGGAACTGAGTCAGACAGGTATGTTATGGTCTTTCCACTTGTTTTTCTCTTCTTAGTGCTGTTGATACATAGGTCACCTCCTCCATTCATAAAGCCCAAAGTCATCTTCAATCAATCAGTAGAGCAAGCCCAAGGTTCAAGATTGAAGGCCTAGACCCTGCTCAAGTGATATACACACCCAAAGGTTTGTTTGGAAGCATTCCATGTCTTTGTGTGTCTAGTCTACAAAGTTTTCCACACTACCATCTTCCCCACCCACACCAAACATCAGGGGAAAAAAAACAGCACCAAAGCCCAAGCCCACACAAAAAAAAAAAAAGAAATGATTTTTTTTCTCTAGTTTTCTTGGATTATATATGGAAGCTAAAGGTCAAAAAAAAAATGATCTGAAACCAAATCCAAACATTTGGGCAAAATCTATCAATTGTCCCTTCCCCCCATGACTGCAGTTTCTTGCTTGGGCCAAGTAGTGAAATGTCAAAAGAAAATCATAAAACACAGTATTCCATGGAGATATCATAGGGGCTGTGTGATTCTGAGAAAAAAAAGCAGATAGTGAGTCTTCTAGAAGAGGAATTATATGTGTATGTACATGAATGACTACATCAAATTTTGCTTCTCCCCCTAAACCTGAAAAACAAATCCTCTATCCCTCCAAGCGCTTCCTTTTTCCTGCTTTTACTCTAGATTTCAATTTTCCCCTGCCTAAATTTCCACCCCTGACTTCAATGCTTTTTTCTTTAGTTTTTTCGTAAATAACGGAAGGAAATTGAAACGCTCATTCCGCTGATAATTTTTTTGTCTCCAAATGAAACAAAGACAACCTGATATGCAGGTAAATGAAAGCAAACGCCTTGGGTGAGACAGAAGGAAAGAGATGAAGCCCAGATTTCCATCAGGTCATTTTCTTTATCAGGTTCCCAATCCATGACTTGCCATTCAAACTACCAGTCAGGTTGGTCGATCTAAAACAACCAAATCGATGAGGCAAGACACAAGACATAAGGAGTTGGTATCAAAAGGAGAAAATGTGGAATGTCATGTGAATTAGAAGAAGAAACACGAACCCGATGAGTACGACGGCGATGATGACAACTCCAACGACTGTGGAGACGATCGAAAAGTTCCAGACTTCGTTATTGGGGTGTTGATCATGATCGTGATTGTCTTGGTCCTCATGAGGATGATTGGAGGACAGCCCGTTTGAATTTTTCCTTCTCGTTGATCTCTTTCGGTTTTTCAAGTGATTGTGATGATGGGATGGTAGTTGTTTACACCGAGACGAATGATCCTGATGAGAGCGGTCGGCAAGGACCGTGGCAGGATTGATAGGCAAGACGCTTAAGGGATGGCTGGTCGAATGATTCATTCCTAGCGCTGTTGATGTAGATGATGAGAAAGGTTGGTTGATGGAGCGGAATACTTTGTGCTGTCTGCTCTCAATCTCTTCATTGGAATCATCCACACAGTGACTAGGATCGTTCGTTTGCCCGCCGAGCAGCTCGGTCGATTTCTGTAAATGTGGGATCGATGTTGAGTCACACCATCAATTCATTTAACTGTTCAACAATTCATAGAAACTTACCGTTGGGGTAACTTTACGCTTGCGGTTTTCAGGCTTTAAAAACTCATGTTCTAAGGATGACTGAATTATCCTGAGTTCATCTGTAGAGGTTGACGTTGTTTGCTCTACCAGAGTTTCAACTTGGTCGCCGACTAGATAGCCGCTTGATGGTACCTGCCAGATGGAGGGTGAATTGAATCTCGGATTCATTTTATTGGAATGCGTTTCGAAAGGGAGAGAGAACAATGACCTACCCGGCTGATATTCTCGTCAATTTCACTAATGGATCCATGCTCAGCTACACAAGATTGCACGAGGCTGATGGCCGTAGCCGTTGATACCAAGGGAGGCCTGGATTTGACGGCTTCGAATGAAGTAGGTTGACCCAAGATTTCAGTCCAACTCGAGCTTAATTGTTCGCTGGCGACTGAGGAAGATGACGCAGGGGATGGGTTACCTAGATCGGAGGGTGGCTGGGCCGAGGGGGTTCCGATGAATGCGAAACCATTATTTTCATCGTTCAAGCGACTGGGATCAATACTAGACGACGGGGAGACTCGGCGGGATTGAGGTGGTTCGACCTTGACACTCATGGCCGTCAATGCACCGGGGGTGATCGGTTCTGAAGCTGCAGGGGCAACAACTGAAAGGAATGGCACGCCGACAGCAGGTGACTTGCGTCCAGGAATGATAGCCATGAAAGTGGAGTGATCAATCGGTGGTGGAGAAGGAGCGGCTAGAATGCTGGCAGCCAAGGGTAAGGAACCAATATGAGTGTGAGCGTGCCAACTCAAGCGAGTAGTTTGATAATCTGAACCATTGAGCTTGGACGAATGAGAGTCATTGGTGCTCAACGGTCTAGGTTTATCGGACTTCTTTAATCTATTTGGAGATCTTGGGGGTGTCGTTTGGCCTGATTGGGGTGGTTGGACACGATGGGAAGATCGTTCGGTCAAAGATTGACTCAGGTTGTTAGTGCTGCTCATCTGAGTCCTAGATCGGACAGATCGTTCATTATAAACCTCAGAAGTCGAAACAGCTCTGGTTCGTTGAGCGCCAGATGGTCCTGGGATACCTGGGCGAGAGGTTGAGGAAGAGTGACGGGAATCAGGAGCTTGAGGATGACTAGTTTTGCTTTCAGCGGCATGTTGATTGAGATGATCGCCAGTGATCGTGCGGGGTCTGTCGAACTGATGAAGGGATTTCTTGACGGTTCTGGCCACGCTTCTCATACTTTTACCAATGACATTTTTGCTGGAGTGCGAGTGATGATGGGCCTCAGAGGTGTTGGATTGCTCTGAGTTGGGAGGTGTGATTGATTTGGAGGCGGTGGTCGAATAAAATTTAACCTTCGAGTGATTACTAGCAGTACTACTAGCCGTGGAGGTCGAGTTGGTTTGCGATTTGTGATTTTTACTGGAAGTGGTAGTTGATGGGTTCGAGGATGTTCCACTAGGGCTAGGATGATCATGAATACCAGGCAACCAAGCTAGTGAGCGGCGAGATGATATGGAAAGTTTTCGTAAGATGGACTCTTTTTTCTTTCCGGGGGAGGAGTTACTCGACTGAGAGGCTTGGCGATGATGAGGTTGATACGATGAACTTGTCTCCGACGACGGACGCTGGAGAGGTTGTTGAGGATGATCAGTTGGATTAGAGCTGATGAATGGGACCGATGAAGGTTGGGAAGAGGATGAGGATGGCTTCGGATTGATTGGATTGGAGATTTTATCAACGTTCGGGGTAGCCATGGTGTGGTATTGATGAAATTGTTGGAATTGCTTGAGCTGTAATTCTAATTGATATTGTGCCTGGAGTTGAGGATGATGTTTTATCGCGGGTTTACTATCCGAGTTGATGGTTACTCTCTGATTGGAGGTCATGCGACGGGATCGATCGGAGGAAGATGGGGATACTGCACTTGTGACTTGTCTGATCGGTCGGAAGTTTTATTTGGGCAAGAATGCTCAAGATAAGGTTGCCAGCAATTGCTGCGGGCACGTTTCGCAACGTTGCTTAATCTGACGTGGGGTAATGATGATAGAGCCAAGTTTCACTTTGGCACAACCCACATGCTCTGCTTGGGCAGGGTTAGAGATCGGGCAGCTCAAGATTTCTTCACTGAGTGCTAGTCTGCTCTATCTCAATGAGAAGCCTCAGTGATGTTAGTAAGAAGCGATAAGTAGGGTGGATCGCTGGACTGACTGAGATTTTCAACAACGATCGATCGATCGATTGGCTGGATGGACAGTTATCGATGCTTGTGTTTCTGCTGGGCTCAAGGTGGAGACGATATAAAAAAAAGAAAAAAGAAAAAAAAAAAACAATAAAAAACAATAAAAAAATCGAGTTCGACAGACGAAATGGGGGACGGATTCAAGGTCAGCTTTGGAGGCGTTTGTGGCTCAGGATGCGCTAGGATGCCACGGAGACCCAGGATGAACTAGTGGCGAGCTGATCAATCGAAATCCTAGATCTACTCTTTGGAACTGATTGCAAGGCCTCTATTGGGAAGGTGGATGGAGTATACAGTCTTTATTTATTTTTGTAGTTGAGTATTCATCAGTACTACAATTTGCTCGTTGTCTTCATCTAGATCGTCGGCGTGGGTGTGGTCGTCGTCATCGTCATCGTCGTCATAGTCATGTCTCATGCATTACTCCCACTGGTCGAGTTATGTAATTGAGTTGGTTGACCGGGCGGTAGAGGAGTTAATCTCATCCGGTTCGTCGATGAAAACCGATGTGAGTTGGAGGCTAAGAGCGATTTATTCTAGCCTACAGCTGTGGAGTCTAGTCATCAGTGCCATGCACTTGTGTGTGTGTCACACGTGTGTGTGTGTGTGCGTGTGCGTGTGTGTGCGTGCGCGTAGGAGTGGGCGGGAGGTCATGGTTGTCCCGGGGATCGCATCCTCAGTCCAAATCGGCGCATGTATTGATAAATTGGTGCGATCGGCTCGAACGTGAGTTGGGGTTTGGTGACGACGACGACCGTTGTTGCTGCCCTGCGCTCCACTCTGACTCTCTAAGGTAGAAGACTAGTTACGACGACTCGAGGTTGTCAAAGAACCCGTCAGAAAGGAAGAAGATTGGTTGACGGTGGGAGGGACTCTCGGCTCGAAGGTCGTCAAGTGCTCTCGATCGAATCTCCTGAGTGCTCACGACCGATTCGACCGGGGATGGAATACCAAGGGATCCGACGACTTGATTGACGAGAGTTTCAGTCTACACATCGATCCGTCGATAAGAACCGATCCAGCCGATAGGGGATGGATTGGGGAAGGCTGAACGAGGAGCACCAGGGAGCAGAGACTGGGGAATGTGAAGGGATCGATGGATAGATACCCGGGTGGGTGTTGGCCGTGACCGAGACGAGGATAGGCGCTGTCGTTGGTCGATGGAAGAATTGCTGAGCTGGGGGATCGAATTGACCGAGGGTTCGAATGAACACAGCTCGACTCGAGTCCAACCAGCCAGCCTCGGAGGAGGAGGATAGTCGATTGATGTGTTCGATTTCTCCCCTCGCCAGACGACGAAGGAAGCAGTGGGATGGGCGCATACATCCCATCATGACATCATCACACGCCCACACCCTCTAGTGTCTCTCTACCTCGTCGCAGGCGCAGGAGGTGCTCGATCAAAATCAACCTGGGAGTGCTGCTTCGGAATGCTCCTCGGGTCGGGCCCACCCCCGTTCAGTGAGCCCAATTCCGGCTCAAACGGTAAGCGGGCTTGGGCGGGCCGGGTAGGCGATGAGGTTTGTTGGGCCCAACCCCAAGCCAAGCCCGAGCTTCCGGGCTTGTTGCGGGTTCGGGCCAGTTGGCGGGCCCCCGTTATTTTTTGGAATGTAGAGCCGTTGAAGGTGCTTCCAAATAGCTTGAAGCAATGTTGTAATAGAAGCGCTTTCAGATCATGAGAAAAATACAGAGTTATGAGGCAAAAAAAAAAAATTGATCACTAGAGAGAAAGGCTAAAGATATAGTGTTTGATTTTTCATCCAATCTACTCTTATAAGAAGATTGGGTTTTCAAGGGTTGGAAGATACCAATGTCAGCCTCCATGGGAGACCTCCCTCAAAAAACATTGACTAGCCAGAATCATTCTACACAATATTAGCCACAAACTGGATGTGGGCCGTGCATCTACTTCACTGAAGCTTGTGCACTGGGCAAAGCCCATACTCAAATGAGCAGATGCCATGCCTCCTCAAATTTGGGGGCATATACCAGTCTTGAGTAAAAATCAAGGCTTTGAGGGCCTCTGGAGCTATTTTTTTTCTGAAGTAATCCAAAAAAAAAATAATGGGAAAGAAGGCCTGAAAGAGGAAAAATAAAAATGAATTCATTGTCACACAGAAGTTAACCAAAGATGGAGATGAGTCTTTAAAAATCCAATTCAGCCAAAGGAGTGCTTAATTGATAATGTGCATTTCCTTTTTAAAAATTGTGGAAACCATCTGATTTGTATTTTCTATAGATTTTTTCAACAGTTTGACCAGGAGTAAACATTTGTTTTCTCATGGATGAGTTTGGACAATAAGATTGAAGAAATAAATACATTGTTCTTTTGAGGTCTTGTATGTAATTATGAACTGATTCAATATTCATAATCCTTGACATTTTTTATTCTATTTATTTGAAATTTTAGTGGGGATCAAAAACAATTTCAAGAGCTAGAAATTTGCTCATATTGGAACAGTAGTGGCAAAATTTATTAATCATGGGCTGAAATATTGAGGTAATATGTTACTTTCTAACTTCTAGGGATGAAACTTCTAGAGGATATTCCATTTCATTCAGAGTAAGGAAATATATTTTAGAAGTTGGATATTTTGTACCATCGAGTTCATTTTTTGCTTGTGGAGTGGGTTTTGATGTGGCAATCGTAGATTTGTGCATGTAAGATACAGCTGGGTGCAATGAAGGAAGATGAGGGAGATCCTTAGCTCAAAAAAATGGACACTAGCACTCCTTCATACCCCATCAACTCACTGGTCCATCTAATACTCCTGGTAGTAGCATCAATCCCACATTTAAAATCTTTTAAGCTTTAGTTTCATGCATGTGATATTAATCATGGGCTGAAATATTGAGGTAATATGTTACTTTCTAACTTCTAGGGATGAAACTTCCAGAGGATATTCCATTTCCTTCAGAGTAAGGAAATATATTTTAGAAGTTGGATATTTTGTACCATCAAGTTCATTTTTTGCTTGTGGAGTGGGTTTTGATGTGGCAATCGTAGATTTGTGCATGTAAGATACAGCTGGGTGCAATGAAGGAAGATGAGGGAGATCCTTAGCTCAAAGAAATGGACACTAGCACTCCTTCATACCCCATCAACTCACTGGTCCATCTAATACTCCTGGCAGTAGCATCAATCCCACATTTGAAATCTTTTAAGCTTTGGTTTCATGCATGTGAAGGAACCTGCACCACCAATCCACTCAGCACATACTTATGTGACACCATAAAGTCAGATTTTGCTCTCTTGATTTTTCAAAAACTTCCCTGAAAGTCCTCCTCCATATTTCAATTGGGTGCCCGCAAAGCAGCCCAAATCCCCATCTCATGACCAAGCCCAACCCGCAAAGCCCCCTGGGCTTCCCAAAAATCCTATTTTGGTCTGAGGGGTAGGCCCAAACCTGACCTCCAACCCATTGAGTACAGGCTTGCCCGTGGGCTGCCCAGCCTGATAAGCACCCCCCTCAGAACAAAATTGGATTTTTTGGAAGCCCGGGGGGCTTTGCGGGTTGGGCTTGGTCATGAGATGGGGATTCGGGCTGCTTTGCGGGACCCAATTTAAATATGGAGGAGGACTTTCAGGGCAGTTTTTGAAAAATGAAGAGAGCAAAATCTGACTTTATGGTGTCACATAAGTATGTGTTGAGTGGATTGGTGGTGCAGGTTCCTTCACATGCATGAAACCAAAGCTTAAAAGATTTCAAATGTGGGATTGATGCTACTGCCAGGAGTATTAGATGGACCAGTGAGTTGATGGGGTATGAAGGAGTGCTAGTGTCCATTTCTTTGAGCTAAGGATCTCCCTCATGTTCCTTCATTGCACCCAGCTGTATCTTAAATGCACAAATATACAATTGCCACATCAAAACCCACCCCACAAGCAAAAAATTAACTTGATGGTACAAAATATCCAACTTCTAACATATATTTCCTTACTCTGAAGGAAATGGAATATCCTCTGGAAGTTTCATCCCTAGAAGTTAGAAAGTAACATATTACCTCAATATTTCAGCCCATGATTCATAAATTTTGCAACTACTGTTCCAATATGAGCAAATTTCTAGCTCTTGAAATTGTTTTTGATCCCCACTAAAATTTCAAATAAATAGAATACAAAATGTCAAGGATTATGAATATTGAATCAGTTCATAATTACATACAAGACCTCAAAAGAACAATGTATTTATTTCTTCAATCTTATTGTCCAAACTCATCCATGAGAAAACAAATGTTTACTCCTGGTCAAACTGTTGAAAAAATCTATAGAAAATACAAATCAGATGGTTTCCACAATTTTTAAAAAGGAAATGCACATTATCAATCAAGCACTCCTTTGGCTGAATTGGATTTTTAAAGACTCATCTCCATCTTTGGTTAACTTCTGTGTGACAATGAATTCATTTTTATTTTTCCTCTTTCAGGCCTTCTTTCCCATTATTTTTTTTTTGGATTACTTCAGAAAAAAAATAGCTCCAGAGGCCCTCAAAGCCTTGATTTTTACTCAAGACTGGTATATGCCCCCAAATTTGAGGAGGCATGGCATCTGCTCATTTGAGTATGGGCTTTGCCCAGTGCACAAGCTTCAGTGAAGTAGATGCACGGCCCACATCCAGTTTGTGGCTAATATTGTGTAGAATGATTCTGGCTAGTCAATGTTTTTTGAGGGAGGTCTCCCAAGGAGGCTGACATTGGTATCTTCCAACCCTTGAAAACCCAATCTTTTTATAAGAGTAGATTGGATGAAAAATCAAACACTATATCTTTAGCTTTTCTCTCTAGTGATCAATTTTTTTTTGCCTCAAAACTCTGTATTTTTTTCATGATCTGAAAGTGTTTCTCTTTATTAAAAAATTTCATCAAGCTTTTTGGAAGCACCGTAAACAGCTCTACATTATAAACAAAAGGGGGCCCGCCAACTGGGCCAAACTGGCAAAAAGCCCAGAAACTCAGGCTTGGGTTGGGTTTTGGCCCAACAAACCTTGTATTATACCCGGCCTGAAAAAGCCCACTTAAATTTGGGCCAGTTTTGGGCTCACTAAAAAGGGATGGTCCCAACCCAATAAGAACCCTGAATGCTTAACAAACATGTGTAAGAGTAAATTTATTTATTTAGTAGAGTATTGCCCCCAAATTTGGGGACTGGTTGGGATTTAAATTTTTTAAATGGTTATAATCAAGTAGTAAATCTGGGGAATGAATTATAAAAATTGACCCTGGTGTAATTTGAAAATGTGATATTTTTTAAATAATTTCAATCAAATTGGAAATCTAGGGAATGGATTAAACAGATTGGCTGTAGTTCATTTCCCCCAATTTGGGGAATGGATTGAATAAAAAACATTGATTTGAAAAATTTGGATGCTATTTGAATGTGGGAAATCTGCAGAATGGGTTAAGAAAATAGAGAAATGAAAAATTCCTCAAGTATTTCAACAGTTAAGCCATTTAAACCAAATCATAAATATAATTGAAATCTCAGTATTTTATTTCAGTGATGAATGGCATTCAAGACCTTACAATAAAAAATGTTTTCAGTTTCAAATGAAATCTATTTTACAGTTTGCAACCATGTACTTTGTCAAATTTCTGGATATACACCTTGAAAATTTAAACTATAACTACCCATGGGAGGAATCTGGATCTTGAATATAAAGACAAAAATTTAAAATTTTATAACCTTTTGGTTTTTATTTTTCAATGAGAATTCCAAATTGAATGGGAAATGTTTTAAATTTTTTTTGAAAGGTAGAAAATATCCATCTGGTTCATCAATCAAGGTTCCAATAGAATCAATGAAATGAATAATTCCTCAACTATTTCAACAGATAAGCAATCAAACCAAATCATATATATCATGGAAATCTCAGTATTGAATTTCAGTGATGGATAGCATTCAAGACCTTATGATAAAAGATGTTTTCGGTTTCAAATAAAATATTTTTTCCAGCTTGCAACCATGTCCTTTTTAAATTTTCCAGATATACACCTTGAAAGTTCCAACTATAACTACTCATGGGAGGACACTGGATCTTGAATATAAAGACCAAAATTTGAAATTTCATAGAATTTTGATTTGTTATTTTTCAATGAGAATCACAAATTGAATGAAAACTCTTTTCAAATCATTTTGAAAGGTATAAAATATCCAGCTGGGTCAGAAATCAAGGTTACCCATGGAATTGCCATCACTCTTCCTAAGGAATCAATCACCTGCAGCTATCTTGAAAAATATCACCTCTGATCCCAATCTGAATACAATCAATCAAGTTCCAGATCAAAGACCAAATTTAGTATTTTTGAAACATAGAATAACACAATCAATTAGGTAACTGGTACCAAGGTAGCGGTTTTCTAATTTTGGGAAGAAAATACCTATTAATCTTTCGCAAGAGTGATATTCCTCATTTCCATGGATAATTTTGTGCTGAGGGAGAAGTAATCTATTTGAAACTTCTATAAAATTGAGACAATTCCCAACAGAAATTGAAGAATTTTGAAAATAAGGATAAACTGCCACTCACAAATTTGAAGCAAGGTTCAAAATTTGGAAATATCACCAGCATGCAGAATTTTAACAAATTTTCATAAACTAATTGAGGATATTTCACTTTTTGAAAAAAAAGAAAAACATTTCCTAAACTCACCACCAAGAAAAATTAACTTTTCTTAAAGGGTATAATAGAATCCATTACATCTTGAAGTAGTGTTTCAGGCAACTACAGAGCATGCATGTGAGTCATAGGTGCTGCATCACAGATGATCAAAGAAAGTCTTTTTTGAGATCTTAATCCTTTTTGGAATTCTTTGATATTTTTGAAACATAGTTTTGATCTCCAAGGTAATTAAAAAGGTGAGATGAGTTGTTCTTCCATTTTGTATATTCACAGCTGCTATTCAATTTCCAGCAAATACAAAAAGTTTTTTACTGAAACACTGGGCCATGAATAAATAATGAAAACTGTCAAAACCAAAAGAATTATCAATTTTTCAATCCAATAATTAATCTTTCAATCCAATAATTAATATTTCAATCCAATAATTAATGTGTCAATCCAATAATTAATCTTTGAATCCAATAATTGGTAACATTCAAAAAGGCACCCTTACTTCGCTGGAATGTTCATAGTTTAACTGCCACTGAGGATGAACATCCTCAGGCAAAATTGATCCTCTTGATGCTAGTATTTCACCTAAAATTTTGGAAAAACACAAGCCCATTGTTTTTGAATATGAATTGGAGCACACCTTGCCATCATGGTTGCGCTTTGTCTTCTCAAATTGTTCCACAATGAGTTTAATTGCCTCAATTGACAATTTGTAACCAAGAGGTAATAGTTCTGTTGGAAGACCTGTTCCCCCCTTTATTTGAGAGTTCATAAGTGCTGCATGGACTGATTGGATTTGAATTTCAATATTTCCTTCAAGGTGTTTGCACACATCCAAAATTTTCCCCAATGATCCCACAAGTAATTGTTTGAAATTAGAATGGGCCCCTTCTACCCAAGACTTTGTTTTATTTCCAAAGTCTGGGTAGACACATTTCCATGCCATTAAACAAGTCTCTTTGATAGGGGAAATATTCTTTTCCATATACTAAAGTACATCCTTGTGTTCATTCAAGGAACCCTTTATACAAGTTTCAAAGTAAGCACTCCCAGCAGAGATCAGTAGAAGAAGCAATAAATTGGCATACTCTGAGTTCCGCATCATTTACTTGTGCCTCCACCTTGGTTTAAGAGCCCCATACTTGGCCCTAAGAGTCATAAAACTTTGCCATCCTTCATTTTCATTACTGAAGGGCACCTTACAGTTTTCTTGAATGTTTTTAGAAAAGTGCAAGGAGAAAAACTGCATGGATGACTCAGGGAAACTGTGTTTAATAGCACAAATAAGAGATTTTTCACAGTCTTTCACAAGGACTTTTGGAAGCCTCTTGGGATCATAAGCCAACTCCTGTAATGCGTTCAATGCCCAACTGTACAAGTCATATGTTTCTGTTGTTATGAAAGCAAAATCCTTTGTAAAAGTATTTTTTTTGGAAGTCATTCCTACAACATTCAATAGAGTAATTTTGTACCTATTTGTTTTATAGGTACAATCCAACAATGCAATACAATAGAATTTTTTGAAAAGTTTTATAGACTCTGGATGAGCCAAGAAAAGGGCACCCAAGTGACACTCTCCACCAAATTTGGACCTGGAAACCCCCTGGGATTCCTGGAGCATTTCCAATAGAACATCCATAACACCTTTTGCATCCAGTTCTGCTTACTTTACTTTCCACTTGGTGTTATAGATTGTTCTATTTTAAATTCATTCTCCACCATCAATCTTTCCCAATTTCCTTCTAAGTTGCACCATATTGAGCCCATCTCTCATGCCTTCCCTAATTAAATCTAATGCTTGGCTGCATATTCTCCTCAGTTGAGGATGCACTGAAGGACTTTCAGATGGTTGATGATTGTTTAGGCCATTTCTAATGGAGAGATGCCATGTGAGATCTGCTACTTTCCTACTTGCACAGATCATTAATTGAAAACCAACTATCCTAGTGCAAGCTTGCCTTTGACATTTGGTCAGACATGGCCCTTCATAAATTACAAACCGTTCACAAGCTAGATCAACATATTTGTCTCTACTTGACTTGAAAGTTCTCAATGCATAGCCATGCATGGCTGCCCATTTCTGAAAATAAATCTTGAATTCTTTACTACTAGCAAAGGCTCTCACAGGAGGAGGGTCAAGTGGGTCTGGCACTCCTTATTTTCATAGTTACACCCCACATTGTTAGGTCAGTGTGTGGATAAATTCAAATCTGTCACAGTCAAATGACAAATGAAATGTGACCCACCACCTTGAGTCAAATCAATTTGTGATGAAACAATTTGTTCCAGTTGTGAAGAAACATCTTGTTCCTCAATTTTCACCCTAGATGAGGATGCAATTGGGGATTCCAATGTTTTTTTTTTGAACTCCCTACCCAAATCCCTGGATTCCACCAAAAATTTGTTCAGTAAACTTTCAATTAAGTCCTTTAACATAGCCTTTTTTACTCTGGGAGGGCTTGGGCTTGCCACTGTTACCATAAACCAAAAAAATTCAACAGCAATTTAGTATTCCATGAAATTTTTAATCCAAAAGCTCCAAAATTTTGCTCAACTTTGGGTTGAGAAAAATGAATTCATGCAACAGGCATGTGTTGTATGTGTATGTGGTCTGTGTCAAGATTTTTTGCCAATGGGCAGAATGTTTGATTAACAAGTTTCTTTTTATGGTTCAATAGTCCCACATAGTATGCCAAATCACCAAATTTGGGTTGAAAGCACTCACATGTGGTCCAGGGGTTCCTAGGTACCCCAAATACCCCCTCCAATGGCCCATTTGGGGGGGGGGGGTTGTAGCCCAAATGGGTCAGGAAAACACATGCAACCCCTGCTTTCCACTGACACATCCCCCGGGGGTTGCAAACCCTCAATTTCAACCCAGAATAGAGTTTGAAATCACCAATCACAACACAAAATGGGTTGAAAATGGGGGTTTGTGACCCCCCGGGCCATGCGCAAGTCGCTAGCAACCTGGCTTGCCACTTGTTGGGCCATGATTGGCCGTTTGCAACCTGTATGGGTTATTAACAACAATTCAGGCCCTTTTGCAACCCTGAGTTCATTAAAATAACATTGGCCTAATAATAAATTGAATAAAAACAATACATAATAAATGATAAATAATAAATAAAATAAACAAGATGAAAAATGGAAAATCATAAATTGCAAATAAGAAGATAAAAGGATTATTAATCAATCCAAATGATCAAATGGAAATCATGCATAAAAAATCAAAAAAAGAAAGAATCACTCAGAATTAAAAAAAATTAGTATATCAATAATGGGCATTAATTTTCTCACGGGCACAATACTTTAAATCACAGAGTTTTATAGCTGTGCACCATTGCTATTAAACAGAAAAATACTTTATTTCACAGTTGTTTCAATAATTAATTCTTTTTGAATTCTTATGCTGAAGTCCTTTACATGAGTTTCATAAACAGTCAAAATGAATCTTTCATAATTTTGGAGGCATTAGAACCCCCTAAAACATGTAATCAAAAAAATCACAAAAATCACAAAACCAGTTTTTTGATGGAGTCTTGGATCCTTCTTTTAGCCCATTAATTGAGTTTTTTTGGTGATTTCAGATCTCAGAAATTGGAAACAAAAACAAAAGAGCTTTCTAATATTTCTTACGGATTTTTTTTGATGTATTTGTTTACCTTGAAAAATTCATTCAAAAAATCAAAAAAATAAAAAAAAACAAATTTCTCATTGGACTTTTGCATCCTTTAATTTTCATGTTTAATTATTTTTTTTATGGTGATGAAAGCTTCCAGAAGGTTATAATAATAATCAAAGAGCTTTCTAATATTTTTTTTATGATTTTTGGATGTATTTGTTTACCTTCAAAAATTCATTGAAACAATCAAAAAAATCAAATTTATTGTTGCACTTTTGTATACTTTTCTTTTCCATTTAAATTGCTTTTTTTTGCGATTTGGGGTTTTAATGAAGCTATTTCACCATTTCCTTCCTGAATTCAATCCAATTGTCTGATTTTCTTTCCAAACCAATGGATGCTCCTCTAAATCCACAGTTCCCATCCCCTATGAAATTTTGAACATTTTATATATGTGGAATGGCTGTTTTTGGGGAAATAAAGTCCTTGTACTGGAACTAAAGGCAATATCAGAATATATTTATGAAATGAAAGCTAAAGCTTTGGATATTTCAGATCATCATTACTTTTTTTCAGGAAAAAAAAAACCAGAAAAGGATGAATAAAAACAGACCATCCCTTTTGTTTTGAACAATTTTCATTGTCTAATATAATTTGAGGGGTAATACATATGAAAATTAGTCAGAATAATTTTAATTTAAACATTTGGATGAAATTCTGAATATATTTCAAAATAATTGTTGGAAAGTTTCATGCCAGATTTTTAAAAAAAGATTGCAATGGATGTGTTAATTTGAAGTGTTCTTACATTGGATTCAATTGTTGGAGGCATGGGATAAATCCAAAAAATCTGAAATAATTTCTAGAGTAATATTTTTTAGGTTTTTTTAATTTCCTGAGAGCTTTAATTACCAAAATTATAATAATAATTAAAAAGGAAATGAAAAGGATCCAAAAGTGCAATGACAAATTTTATTATTTTGAATTACTTTGATTTTGGGAATTGATTTTTTAAGTTAAAAGGATACATCCAAGAAATCTGCAAAAAATAGTAAAAAGTCCTTTTATTTGTTTTTCAAATTTACAAGAGGTTGAATCACAAAAAAAAAATGAATTCAAAAAGGCAAATTAAAGGATGCAAAAGTCCAATGAGAAAATTGGTTTTTTTGATTTTTTTTGATTTTTTGAATGAATTTTTTAAGGTAAAAGAATACACACAAAAATATTTGGAAAATATATGAAAAATCTCTTTGATTGTTTTTCAAAATTTCTGAGAGCTGAATTAACCAAAAAAAATCTATTAATAAGGCAAAAATAAAGATCCAAAACCCCATTGAAAAATTTGTTTTAGTGGATGTCTTAACTTTTTTGATTACATTTTTGAAGGGGTTTCAATGCCTCCAAAATTAAAGAAGATTTATTTTAAGGGTTTATGAAACCCAGCTACAGGAATGCAGCATCAGAATTCAAAAGAAATGAATTCTTGAAACAACCATTAAATGAAGTATTTGTATGTATAGTAGCAATGGTGCATGGATGTAGAACAACCATGATTTAAAGTATTGTGCCCAGGAGAAAATTATTATTTCAAAAAAAGGGAATTATTTATATCATTCCCCTTACCCTTAAATCCATCCAGTTGCTATGTTGGCCAGATGTTAACCACTTATGCTAAAAACCTTGAATTCTCCTGTTTTCTCAATACTTTGGTTCCTTAATTTTTGAAAATGCAGCATTATATAGGGGCTTTTGAAGATAAAAAGGATATTTATGAGCAGTTCTTTGTGGGTTGAAGACCCTTTAATATTCCTTCAAAGATAAATAAATGAAGAATAATGGGCAATTTATATGTTTTTTTGACCCTTATTTTGAAAGTTTTTGCATGAATATTTTTGGAAATTGAAAGTCCCAGTTTGCTTTCACATATAAAAAATAGATTCAAATGGATTTTTGGGGAGTTTTAGAGTTGGTTTTTCCCCTCAAAAATTTACCTAAGGTCTAAAAAGGAACAAAAGAGATACAATTTTGGGGAAATTTTTGCTTCAACCCTTTCCTGTAGTTTTATGATAATTTTGAGATTGTAGGCTATTGTCACACATTCAAAGAATTTAGAATGTACAATTATGGATATTTTTGATGGTATTCAAACCCCTCAAATTTTGCCTCAAACCTAAAATTAGCATCACAAGGGGATATTTGGTTCCTTGACTGATCAAATTTTGTAGAGGGGGGGGCTAGTAATTCTTACAACTAATTGGCCAAAATAAGTATTTTCATATTTAAATTCATTTTAAAAGCAAAAGTTTACAATCACTAATAAAAAAAACCATTCATTTACTTGAATATTTATGTTTTTTGATTTTAGGATATTTTCTTTCAGATGGATATTGATTGTGAATCAAATAGTAAAAATATTCCTTCAAAAAATGATACAAAGAGAAAAAAACAATCTAAAATATATGTCTCAAAAAGAGAAAAAACAAAACCCTTTTTTGGGGTTAGTCTTATTTTTGAAATATTTGATGGTGAAGAAGAAAAGAAATGGCACTGTAAGAAACAAACCTAGTGAAATTTAACTTCTCCAATCATGGGAAAAGAAAATTGGATTAATGCTGTTTTTGGGGGGTTTTATATTCTTGGATGAAATAATCTAGATGGTTATTTGAGAATTTTTATAAATCAAGCAGAAAATATTTCTGATGAGATTCAATTTATGCTGTATGATTTTATTGGGATATTTTTCTTTTTCAGAGCTTCTGGAAATTCCTAAAACACTTTGGTTTTGTTGGGTTTGAAGGAGGGTTTCTTCCCATTTCTTTAAAATTAATTCTAATTTCCAAATGAAAGAAAATACTTGGCTGAAAAAATTATCTAGATTTGCAGGAAAATTCAAAATATTAAAAAGAAAAAAAGAAGCCAAAAAAGAAACAAAAATTAGGGTGTATCAAAGTTAGCAAACCCGCCATTAGAAAACTGCCATTTTTTTGACCAAACCCGCCATATTTAATGGCAGGTTTCTGAAATAAACATACCCCATAACTGGTGTATTTCAAAATGGCAGGTTTCATGAAAATGGCAGATTTCAAACATCAAGCCCACCATTAAAACCGCTATTTATGCATCATCATCCATCCACCATCCATCACATCTAAAACATCCATCCACATCAGCAAATCCATACCAGTCGCATCTTTATTGCATTGCACACATCTCATCTTCATTGCTTCACATCTCCATATTCACACAAATCCCATAATCATCTCATCACCCCACATCACGTCACCATCTTTCTTGAAAATTCCAATCAAACTTCCCGACAGCAAGTTGAAAATGAAAAAAGCTGACTGAACTTTTTTTACTGTTTGACTCCCATTCAGACTCTGATTCAGACTCCAATTTGGAATCAACTTGGTGAGCTTTGAATTATCTGTTGAAAAAGCAATACATGGTTCCAAGAATACACACCCCCCACAACCCTATGTATGAAAGGCAAAAGATTTATCTCATCCCCAACTTAAGCTTCCAGCAAATATTCCAAACTTTGTTACCTTCAACCATGAAACTTTTGGAGATGATTGAAGACCACCACATCTTCCAGAACAGTTCTTGGAATCCTCAACAAAATCCAGCCATCCAACTTGCTGTTGCTCTTTGTAGATTGGGATCAAATGGAAATGGAGCAGCAATCCATAGATTGGAAAATCTATTCTCAGTCAGTTATGGAAAAGAAGAATTCAAGGAGATATCTCAAGTAATGGAGACCAAAGGCTTTCCTGGTTGTATTGGGTTTGTTGAAAGAACCAACATCCCCTTGAGTCAAAAAAACAAGCTAGATGGCAACCACTATTTTGATTGCAAAAAAAGGCAAGTGATTCATTTCTTTTCCAATGAATTTGATAATTTTCCAATGACTTTGATAACACCTTTGATCACACCACTGACCAAATATGTTTCATCTTTTTGTTTAGATACTCCATGGCCCTAAAACTTGTTTGTGATAACAACAAGAAGCTCATATCCCTCCATGCTGGCCTTCCAGGTTCTTGTCATGATTCATACGTGTTCAATTGGATGCAAATTTCCCAACAACCAGGGAACTACTATGACCAAGATCAATACCTTCTGGCCAATTCAGCTTATGCTAGTGGTAAATATGTGGTTCCAGCATACCGGAACGTTTCATCTAACAATCAAGGAAAAACCAATTTCAAATATCTTCTGGCCCAATCACAAGTTTGGATTGAACATGCCATAGGACTCCTGAAAGGAAGATGGGCCAGCTTAAGGGAAATGCAAAACCAGTTTCAAAACCCCAAAGACATGAAGTTCCTCATCAACTGGATTATCACTTGTGTAATCCTTCACAATCTTTTGGCTGACATCAAAGATGAATGGGACAAAAATATTTGAAAATGATATTCCTGACCAACCTCAAGTCATCCCTGTCTCATCTTGTCCCTCATCTTCTTCTATGAGAGAGCAGATTCTTCCTCTCACCCTTGCTAGCTTTGATGATTAATGTTTGATTTTTAAATAGGTGAAAAATAACTTCACAGCAAGTTTTTTTTTTTGGTTGTTCACCCAAGTTTCCAGGCTGAGTTTTTTTTTTTTTTTTTTTTTTTTTTTTTTCTCTTAGTGGACTTAGAAAAAATCAAAAAACACCTCCACCTCATACCCCGCCACTTGCCAGCTCACCCAACTCTCCCCTCCAACTCACCACTCCAACACTTCCACCTCACCCCACTCACACACCAGTCACCTTCCTTCCTCCTCCTCATCAAACCACCTTCTTCACCTCAGCAACCTAACCAACCTCACCAGCCTCATCAACCCCACCAAGAAACCTGCCTCACCAAGATCCCCAAAACATCCACCATCCAACTCACCAACAGACTCAGTGATTCCCTTTCCCTCATTCTTTCCACTCACCAAACCACCCTTGCTTACCTCTCCTTTGAACTTCCCGTAAGTCTTCTCTCTCAGCTCCACCTCATCTCACTTGCATCCCCCTCCTCATCTGGTAAGCCCCTCCCTTCTCTTTCTCACCCCTTCCTCCTCCTCCTGCCTCTCTCAACCAACCCCCACCAATCAATTCCTAATTGATTGATCTCACTGATGCTCAGCCGGAAAACTTCTATGTATTGGAAGCAAACCATCCATCACAGCACAGAGTATACAAACTACTTCCATTCAATCATGATTTTCATTCCAGTATTTTGAATCCTCATCTTGATTGCTAGTATTTGCACTGCATACTGACCTTTGGTGTGATTCACATTGTTTTAGAACTACTATCTTCCAAGGAGGGAGGTCCAAAGGCCTTCCTCAAGATTGGAGCTAAACCGCTTCCAACCAATCCCTCAATCACATCCACCGCTGACAACACTAATTTGGTATTGGTGCCAGTAAAAAAAAAAATGATGACCCCCAGTGGATTGACCAAAGGCCCAGGCCAATCAAATAACTCAAAAAATTTCCAGAATCACCATAAAGGTGATACCAATAATAATAATCACCTGGGCCCACAGAAGGGAAAAGAAATTGATCCACTTCAAGATTGGCAACTTAAAAAGAGAGTGCTTCAGAATCACCCCAATCTACATCAGTTACATAAGGAGATGTTCATTGGTGGTCAAATCTCCAAAGGTGAATTTTGGGATGGCCAAGAAGAACTGCTGTACCATGAGGCAAGATTAGAGTTCCAGAGAGTTGGTAGGTCTGCTCAATTGATTGAACCTTGTCTGGAAACTACCAAGACTGGTAAGATCAGGATTAGCATCACCCCTCAAGTGATTTGCAATATATTTGAGCAATAAACCATTGTTCAAAAAATCTACAATGAAAACGTACCCCCTGTGAGTCAAGCTCTTCTTGAAATCCTGGCCCAATGATTATGATGAGAACCATCAAGGTTTAATCACTGAATACTCATTTTTAGCTTGATGACAAAATTTTTCCTTTTGCAATTTCTTAGCTAAACAGTCAAACTTTCTGGACTTGTTACTTTTGCTCTAGATTATTCAACCGCCACCGTTCTTCAGCTAGACAATTGGGTGATGCGGTAAGAGATGAAAAAATATTTGATAAATATTTGGGGGAAAATGACAATGTCATTGAGACTAAAAAAATTAACACCCAGGAAGTCTTCAAGATACTTTATTTGGCCGCTACTCAAGAAGACCATGTTGAAGTACGTCATCTATTTATTCTGGACTTAATCACCCACTTTTCCAACAGGGTTTTTTGGGTTTTTCAGGTGTTCTTTGCCATGGAAGGTAGGTTTTTTTTTTTAATTTTAATTTTTTTGATAAATTTCCTTGTTGGTGTGTTGCATGGGTCACTCATGCCACTTTTTTGGGGGGAGATTCAGCTTCCTGTGTCCCTGGGTTCAAGTCCAGGTTTGGTTTATTTCTTTTATTCAATCATGTTTCACAAATGATGTCTATTGGACTGAGTTTTTATTTTTTTTATTTTTTTTATTTTTGGAAAACATTGGACTGCTTTTGGGGAAAATCCAATTCTTCTCCCACCCCCCTCAAAGTTTTGCACAAACAATAGAGATCTGTCTTGTTCCTCACCCCAATCTAAGTATAGGATTCGGAGGTAACAAGATGGAAGGAGATGGCTTGAAAAACATACAGGGAGGTGGGAAGAGTAGGGCTGCTTGCCAAAAGAGGCTTCAATCTCAGGATTCAGAAATGTCTTTGGAAGTTACTGAGGAAGTTATCAATGAAAAGGTGGTCTTGTCTGGTTGGAAACCACGTTCTTTGGATCTGTAACCTTCAATTTTTGCCAAAAAAGAAAAAGAATAGTCAAAAACCCACCCAGGAAGAGTTTGAACAATCAAAACAAACAATCAAACATTTTCATTTCTTCCACTGTGGAAAATTTTTTTTCCTTGGTTGATCTGATCACCAAGCCCTGGTTGCAATAATCCAACTTGTTCCCTTGGATGAACTATCAGATCAAGATAAGAAGAACATCAACTTTGTCACCACTTTCCTTCATGGTTCAAGAAAATTTGTCAACCCAGTTGGTCCTTCAAGATCTTGGTGTGGAAAAATGTGGGCAGTTGGATGGCAAAAATTGATGTACCCTTTGGAGTTATTTGGAATTTATGTGAAGAAATAATCTATTAGATCTCCTCCTCAAGAGTATGCTTTCCTCAACCTTAAGGACAACAAAGTATCCCAAATTCTAGGACAAATGTTTTGCAATTTGGCCTAAATTTACTTTGAATAAAACTGTGATACCATGAAGGACAACAAAATCCCCTCTTTCTCTTTGTTGGAATTTGTTTCCAAGCCTACACCTTTTGATTGCTCCTCACACATCACTTTCACCTCATATTCTTTTTACAACTCTCCTCATATCAACAAAGGCAAAATCTCTGGCTACTCCTTTTTACTTGTGGTTCCAACCAAGAAATCAAATGGCTGACTTATTGAAAATACGGAAGAATATCAAGTATTGGATGGCCAATGTGTTTTCCCTGACCTTGGCTTTGGAATTAATTTCAAGCAAAAAGATATAGTCAAAATGGTTTGGGCAGCTAATAAGTACAAGCACTGTACCTCTCCTGCTGTGTACACAGCAACCCATACCAGAATGGCCATGTCACTTCAAATTAATAAAACAACTAGAAACACTTGTAGGGACTTGAATAATGGCCAAATTTACTCTAGAAAAAAAAATATAAATAAAAAAAAGATCTGTATGTTGGTGGGGTTAAGAATACTCTCAAAAGTTGTAATCAAAAATAATTTTTTTGTTTTTCTGTCACCCATGCAAATATGTTTACAAGCCAAGAATTTAAGTTATCTGCAGTATTTCATCTACTGTTCTACCGCTACCAATGCAAGCCAACACTACTGATACCTTATCCTTCTTTTGGTTGCAAGTGATTTCCTCTCCTTTTCCAGTTGTTCTTGCTGTCAATCCTTCTCCTTTTCCTCTTTTTGAAACTCTAGCTCAGCCTGTTTAAACTTCCACTCATCATCCAATTTTTGTTGATGAGCAAAACTCTTGGCTTCCTGCTTTTGAACATCAATGGCCAGTTGAAAATCCCACTTTTGCTTTTCAAACTCAAGTTTTTTAGATTAAATTGGTGATTTGACTGTTTTTTTCAGGGGAAAAGCAATGAGCATGATTTTGAAAGCAAGGATATTCAACCAATGGAATTAGATGAATCTTGCTTCTCCATGATTTCTTCAAAGCCCAAAAAAACAGAAGTGTTTCTCCTCTTTTGATGACATTTGGGGTTGATATTGATGTAATTGGAGGCCTTTTGCTTACACTTGGAAGAGGAGGTTTGAGTCTGAAAGTCTTGACTAGTTTTCAAAGGTTATGTGGGAGGCACCATTGGCTTGATTTTTTGGCCATTCAGGAATGGATGAGCCTGTTTTTTTAAAATCTAAATCAGTCAGGATTAACCAGAAAAAAGAGAAAAGAGTTTGGTTCCTTACTTGAACCAATGTTGAGGGTAATGGAGACTGATGAGTATCTTGTTCTGCATCAGCAACGTTGATGAGATCTGCTAACCCAGGAAGAGAGAAATCCAAAGAAGGAGGGGAGGGGTCCAAGGTATGGTTTGAGACATCAATCAATGCGGAAGCAGACTTGATTGCAGCTGATTGCTTTGGAATATCCTCCTTTGGATTGGATGGGGGGCACTCATAGGTTTCTTTGGGATCACAAGTGCTAGGCTGAGAATCCCCAGCCAAGTCCTCAGCATCAACTGAATTGGATTTTTGGGCATCAAAAGCAGCTAGGGGGGTGATTATGGCCTTCTTTCCAAAGATTTCATCCATTTGAATATAAAAAGGACAACTGGAGTCCAACTTATCAACCACCAAGTTGATTACCTTGGCTTTGTCAGAGTCAGTGATACAAAAGCTGGTGGAGATTGACATGGAGTGGGCCTTTTTGTACTTGGCTTGATAATTTTTGAATAAATCCCTCATCTGTTTGGATGAAAGATCCAGCCTACCTTTTGTTTTTTTCTTGAGTTCATTGGCCATCAGGAGATAACCATTGACCTTAGAGGATGGAGGTTGGCCAACACCTGTTTCATTTTATGATCCAAAGCAGGCATCATAGTTGGAGGGAATTTTGAGCCAGTTGACCAGGATGATGTGATCAGCTCTCTTGAGCTGACTTGAGCCCTTGAAAGCTGATGGGGGAGGATTGTTTGTTGTGGAGTTTGTTGGCAATATTTTCTTTGGTGTGGGGGACTTTTGTGTGGACTTGCGGGGCCAGGTTTGCTGAGGGGCCATTTGGAAAGAGTAAGGGCAATAAGGTGATGAGAGGGATAAAGTGACAAGCAAGATAAAGTGATGAGAGATATGAAGTGATGAGAGAGATAAAGTGACAATCAAGATAAAGTGATGAGAGATATGAAGTGATGAGAGAGATAAAGTGGCAAGAGCAATATAATGATGATTGGATTTTTTGGATGAGGTTGAAGGTAGAGTGATGAGAGCAATGAAGTGGTGAGTGATCAAGTAATGAGGGTGATAAATTGATGAGAGTGGTGAATCTTTTTATGATGAGGCTGGAGGTAAAAAACTTTGCAATTAGGTCGGAGGTAGAAGGAGGTGGGAAGCCAGGGGTGGATGAAGTGGAAAAGTGGCGGAAGCCTTTAAATACTTCATTTGAAAAAACACACTTATTTCATGTTAACTTTGACACGTCTGATGTGAAATAAGTGGGTTTTTTTGATTTTGAATGGAAGGTCTGAAATGGGGGATTTGGTTTGAAACCTGCAATTCAAAAATGGCCGGTTTAATTAACTTTAATAAGCCCTATTGAATGCTAAAAATTAATGAGAAAAATATCTGAAAGCTTTCTGAGGATAATTATTTTCTTACTTTTAAGTCAGAGATTTTTTTGAATTGAAAAATAAAGAGTAAAAAGTTCTTAAAATTCTTCATATTTATAAATTCCATTGTATTCAATCCTATTCAGATCCTTTTTCAAAATAAATGAAATTTCATGGTCTCTGAATTCCAAAAGTCATTGTGCAGACCCACTCCCGCCCCCCTATACCTTCAGAAATTATTCTGAAAATTTTTTAAACCATTTGAACTAGTTTATTTCTTTTATTTGGAAATTTGATTTCAGGATTTTGGAGGTATTGAAATTCAATTCTATAGATTTTTTGGGTTTTACTTTGAATGATAAAAATTGATTCTGAACCCTTCAAAGTAGAAAAAAATCAATTAAAGGTAGGCTAAACCCATGAACACTAGCTCCATATATATATATGATAAATGAGATAAATCACATAAAATTTTATTATTATTTTTTTTTTTTGCTTCCAGAAATTTTAGGATTGAAATAAAAGTCAATCCAAAAAGCTAGATTTTATTGAGTAAAAGGTATCCAAATTTTGGCTTCCTTGCTTTCAAAGCCCTTCCAGATTTGATTCAATTTTGGAGCTTTCCAATGATGAGATTCAATATTGGATTAAAATATATTTGTGAGATATTTCAAGATGATAAGACATATGGGTTAAGTTTGGTAATTTTCTGTTGTTCAGGAATGAAGCAGGAAATAAATCAATTAGAGGGCATAAAATGAGATAAAAGAACCAATGGTCTGAAATTTTATCAAGGGGAAAATATGGAAATAAAATTTCATCAAAAAATTTCTGGGAGTTGGTCCCAATTTGGGACAAAGGTGCCTTCTAGAATCTTCAAACATTTGTTTTCAGACAACTTCCATGAATTTTGAATCTTGAAAGAGTGGGTTGGAATCCATTTCTTTGATCATTCATTGCAGTATCAGACTCCATTATTCAGATTTCTGGCCCAAGATGATGGTGGCTTCTCTGAAACAACAGTTTTAAAATCTAAAGGAATATTAAAATTGCATATATTGAGAGTAGAACAAAATGAGTAGAGAGAATCAAATAAAATAAAATAAAAACTGGTTGTTTGAAATTTTCAGCAAAAAGAATAAATAAAAAAAAGGAAAGGAGATTTTTCCTAAAAATTTCTGGGAGCTGGTTTCAATTTATGGATGAAGTTTCTACTGAATTATTCAAAATTTTAATCCCAGAAATCTTTCATGAATTTTGAGTTTTGGAAGAGTGGGTTGGAAAATTTTTCTTTGATCATTTCATGCCGTATCAGACTCAATTCTTCAGATCTCTGGCCCAAGATGATGGTATTAACTGAACCCACAGTTTCAACCTCCTAAGAAATATTTATAATTATGTTTATGGGGGGTGGATGATTCTGGGTAAAAAAAATCTTTGTGTTCAAAATGAAATAATAAATTCAGATTGATTTGAGGATAAATAAAATTTTCATATTTGATAATTCACTTGATACATATCCATCCCATAAAATATTCCAGAGGATCAATCAGATAATTTGGAAAAAAAGAAAATATAAAAATTTTAATCAATAAATTGAATCAAACAAAATTTTAACAAAGGCAGAAACAAATAATCACAAATTCACTTTCACCAGTTGCAGTGGGTACAAAGGTTTTTTTCACAGTGGCCTATAGGGTGAATTTCAATCATCAAATTTTTTGTTTTATTCAATCCTCTGGAGTTTTCAAGGAATTTTCTCACTTGGAAAAAACCTATTATTAACCACAGTTCTGGACCTCAAAGAAAAATAACAGAAAAATAATCATGATGAAATACAGGCCCCATAAAAGAAGTAAAGAAAAAAAAACTGCAACAACTTTGAATCAGGAAGTTTTTTATCTTCAAAAATTCCTTTTTCCCAAATGAATTGTTTTTATCCAAGTTTTTCTTCTCCAAAACTTTCATCTTCAGTCAAAAAAGCAGTCTTTTTTTATTCAGAAAGAATATATAAAAAAATTGGCTTTGAAATTATGTTTTTAAATAACAAAGAGTTTTAAAGTAAAAGAGCTGGAAGAATTAATAATAAAACTTCAAACATAAGAATGTATTCCATCAATTGCAGAGGTGCTTATTTTCTAAAAATGTAGGTGTTTGTTGGTAAAATAACAAACAAATTATTTAATGCGGGGAGTTCACTTTTCCAAAAGATAATCAGAAGAGGCAGTATTTTAGAGAAAAGATAATTTGGTGAAATTTTCCTGGAAAGAATTCTAAGATTTGGATTGTACCAAAAATTTCCAGGGTTTTTTCAGAAAAACTTCCATTATTCCGTAGATTTAAAACTTTTTCCGCAATGTAATTTTATTTTCTTGGGTATGTTCCAAAGGAGAATTAGATAATAAAATGCAGGAGAAAGGCTTCAATTGAGATAATAAGTGCTTTTTAATTTTTATTGACTATGAATTGGGGTTCTGGATGATCCAATCTTTCTGAAAATTGACTAAGAGAGAAATGGAGGTTTTGATTTCATTCTTGTGAGAGAGAAAATAAAAGAAAAGAGAGAGTTCTTGAGAAATTTTTGAAATCTAAAATATGGAGAATATTAATTGAGAATTGATTGTTTTTATATATGCAGTCAAATATAAAAAAAGTGGTCACAATTTTGGCAAATTTTACAGATTCAGGTGGGACTTGAATGAGAATTAAATCTTTCCATTTAAATAGCTGATTCAATAATGAAAATTTGATTTTCCTAATCCTAATATCAGATAATAAATTTACTATTTTCCCTCTAGAATATCTGTATTAATGATTGTTCTTTTTTTTAATTGGCACTGAGATTTGTATAAAAAGGATCAGTAGATGATTGAATGATAATATTTCAAAATTTTGAAGTTGGAATCACTGATTTAATTAAATATTTTAAAGCATCTTTTTGATGCCACTGAATCCTTCTATTAATTGGATGGGTTGATTGATCATGTGATGGAGGATGATTTTGTTCAGTTCATTATATTTTGACCTGAAAAACTTGTAATTTTTTGGAGTAGCTACCAGGAAATAAAAAAATGACATTGTGTAAAGAAATAGAATTAAAGACTTTATTTGGGTAATGACATTTTTTTGATGCTTTCATTGAACTAATTTTGGCAATGATTTTATTTTTTTTATTTTGCTGTGTTAAATTCACAACCCCAGGGTCACAAAAAGGTGTGAATTAAGGTTTCCAACCAATATGCTTTTTTGACAGCAATTCACAAATAAAAAAGAAGCAAGCAACCCCCCTCACAACTTGCGCATCCCCCAGGGGGTTGAAAACAGGAATTTGGGATCCCCCAGGGGATGTGCAAGTTGTAAGTGGGGTTGCATGTGTTTTACTGGCCCATTTGGGGAAAAATAGCCCCAAATTGGCCATTTGATGGGAGAATTGGGGTACCTAGGAACCCCTGGACCACATTTGAGGGCCCCAGAGTGGTGAAAGTTTTAGAATTTCCTTTTCATTTTTTTCCATTTATTTAAATTGGGCAATGATAAATTCATGGCTCCAATTAGTTGTGTACACAACTCATCTGAGCCGTGTGGAACGGCAAAACAACTACATTGGAGCCGTGTAGGGCCCCACAAAAATTGGGTGTATTTGTTCAGCCCCCACACTGCGGTCTGCTGCTGTGTAGCCTACAGCCCAGCCACATTTGGGTGGTGTGGGGCCCTACACACCTCTAATGTATTTGTGTTGCCATGTCACACAACTACAAGTCTTGTTCCCCCCCCAAAAAATTATAACAATAATAATAAACTGACTAAAATACAATTAAGACAGAAATCAGCCTAAAAATTGAAAAATATTGATTTTTTGGTTAAAAAAGAACAAAAAAATAAGAAATAAGATATAAATAAGCAAAAAAAAAACTGAATACAACTAACCCAAAAAAATACAAGCTCAAATTGACTAGCCCTAAAGTAAAATCACCAAAAAAATACAAGTTCAACATGACTAGCCCTAAAGTAAAAGTGCCAAAAAATACAAGTTCAACTTGTGACTAGCCCTAAAGTAAAAGTTCCAAAAAATACTAGTTTTTTGTCCAGCCCTAAAGTGAAAACACCAAAAAAAGTTCAAATTGTGTTAATCTGATCCCATCAGAAGAATTAAAAATACTCCTTGTGATGGGGTTAGCCAAAAACAAGTTGAACTGACTTACCTTTAAAATCTAATTAAAAACACTCATCATAATGATGTTAACTCAAAAAACTCAAAATAATGATTTTCAAAATGTGATCACCCTTTATATTAATAAAATTAAATTATCAGCACCAGAAACCAAACCCAAATGATGAAATTAATCTAAAAGTTAGAATAAAACTCAAGTAGACCTTTGAGGTGATCAACCCAACAAGCTTCTTTTTTGGAAATCATCAAACGTGGTTTGTAAACTATGAGTGGGATTGGAATCACATCTACCTTAAGAAGAAGCTGGACCCAATGGTTGTTGTTAACAAAGCAAATGAATATAGGATCTGATTTTTCTTTTAAACCCATCTTCATAGGAGTAAAAGTAAAACATGATTCCAATGAAATAAAACATGTTGGTCTTCCATAAGTATCTGCTATTATTTGACCCATGTCAAGCTTTGAAAGCCATTTTGAAGAGGGAATCTTTTCATTAAAGTCATTAAAATCAAGTCTTTTTTCTGTATTTTCAAAATCTTATATTCCCCCAAGGATCTTAGAATAGCACCCCTTATTTTTCCTAAATTTTTCAAGCATTCTTTTTCTTACTTGAAACCATCCAAGGTCATCATACCCAATTGATTCAGAAATGAATCTAAATATACAATTTCCATCACCAACCAGATCCCATACCCCACCCAAGAACTTATGTAAGTTCTCAGGTATTTGATTGAGGTAATTAGCTTCCTAAAATAAAAACATAGTTAGCAAAAATTCCAATCTCATTAAAGGAATCAACACTCACCAAAGATGAGCTTCTGTTTGACTCCTCCATTGCATCTGCTTCATCCTTCAAAAATGAATCTGATTCCAACAGAAACAAACCCAATGAAATTTCAGTCTCTTCCACTGAGCTATAAAATTTAGATGAAGAGCCATCCTTGAACTACAGAAATAATTACCTCATTAGTAAATTCAACCATAAAAATGAAAATTTTTCAAAATAAAAGACTTACTATCTTTGGTCTTTCTGATCCCCCTTTCAGTGTTTCTTCAGTCTCATCCTCTGAACTATGAGATTCAGATGAACAGCCATCCTTGCATTTCAGAAATCATTTTCCCATCAGTTCTTTAAACCAAAAATATGAACCTTTCACAAAAGAAAAGGCTTACCATCTTTTGTCTTTTCTTCTTTGGTGCCCTTCTAATTCTCTTTTTCCACTGAAGTTTCTTTTCAAAAAGTTTAAATGAAGAAGGATCTTGCTGTGTATCTGTCAATTTTGACTTCCTCTGCTTGATTGCAAGACTTTAGGTTCAAGTTTTGGCTTTGATCAATAACTTACTGTCTCCTTCATCAAGTGCTTCAACAGCCCACAATAATCTTGCTCAGCATGAGCCAAGATCCTTGCATTGAGCTTCTCATGTAACTGAGAATATTTGAGAAGTTCATCAACATAAACCTTGAAACATTCAAAAGTATCAAATATTAGTCAAGTAGGAATCATCATTCAAAAATCATTAATCACAAAGTGATTTGAAAAATCCAACAATCCAACTTAAATCAACTTACAGAACTAGAAATTCAAGGGTCATAATTAAACCTCCACTGAGGATGAACATCCTCAGGCACAACGGATCCTCTTGACCCTAGTAGTTCACCTATTTGGTGGGAACAGGGCAAACCCATAGTCATCAAGTATGACTTGGTGCAAACTTCCCCATCATGGTTCCACTTTAATCTCTCTAATTGATCCAAAATAAGTTTGCTTGCCTTTAAATACAGCTTGTACACCAATGGTAAAAGTTCAGTAGGAAGAACCATTCCAATCTTTATTCAAGAGTTTTAAAGGGCCGCCTGAACCAATTGGATTTGATTGGACACCATTCCCTCTAGGTTTTGCCAAACATACAACATGTTTCCCAAAGAATTTGCAAGGAATTGTCTGAGAGTAGCATGGGCCCCTTCAACCTGAGATGTTTTTTTATTTCCAAAGTCAGGGTTTTTGCAAGTCCAAGCTGTTACAAACGTCTCTTTGATACAGGAGATGTTATGATCCATCTATTCAAGCACATCCTCAGGGTATGCCAAGAAAAACTTTATACAAGTCATAGTATAAGCAACCCAAAACTAGGAAGATTAATAGTAGAGGAAGTGATTTGGCATTCACTCTAAGTTCCTCATCATTGACCTCTGCCTCTTCCTTGGTTTTCAAGGCCCCATACTTAGCCCACAGAGTCATAAAGCTTTGCCACCCTTCAACATCATTATTAAATCACACTTTACAGTTTGCTTTTATGTCTTTAGACAAGTGCCATTGACAACACTGTCTTGTATACTCAGGGAAAATTTGTTCTAGAGCACAGATCAAAGCTTTTTTACAGTCTATCACAAAGAATTTGGGAAGTCTGTCAGGATCATAATCCAACTCCTTTAGCGCATTGAAAGACAAACTGTAGAACTCAAATGCTTCTCTTGTTATAAAAACAAGAGCTTTTGTGAAAGTTTTAAAGTTGGCTGTAATTATTAAAACATTCAATAGGGGGATGTTTTACTTATTTGTTTTATAAGTACAATCCATAATGGCTATATGATGGAATTTTTTGCAAAGCTTTACTGACTCTGGGTGAGCCAAGAATAGGGCCTACATGTGACCCTCTCCACTGAATTTTGCTCAATGAACCCAACCTGAATTACCCAGTTGTTCAAAAAGGAACTCCATAACACTTTTCCCCTTTATTTCTTCAAGTTTTACCTTAAGCTTATTGTTATAGATTGTTTGTTCATCAACATATTTGCCACCATTGATCATCATTGATTTTCTTTTGAGTTGAATTATATTCAGCCCATCTTTCATACCTTTTTTTATATTGTAGAAGGCAATCCCAGAGAGTCTCCTCAGGTGAGGATGCACTGAGGGGTGTGGAGATGGTTCATGGTTATTTTGATCATTTCTTTAGGAGATTTGCCACCAGGGGTCTACCTTTGTGTGACTTGCATGGATTAAAAAATTGCACCCAACCTTCCTTGTGTGAGTTTTCCTTGAACGTTGTGGTTATTTATAGACACGGAGGCAAGTAGGCTCACCACTGGACATTTGACTTGGAGCAGCTCAGCTGTGGGTGGAAGTACGCAGTAAAATAGGCACAGAGGAGCGCGTTGGCGGACTGTCTATTCCGGAGTATATTAGCTGAGGGCTTGGAATTGGTGCGGCGCGCACTTTTTGTGGGCACAATGACAAGAATGGGCTGGAGTTTCTGTCTTTTGCGGACATTGCGCGTTCAAACATAACCTTCCCCCCGCAGCGGTGGGTTTACTAATGCGGAAACAAGTGATCAAAGCTAAGAAGTACGGATTAGGCCAATTATCGGATATGCACTGAGATTGCGGAGTGATGTGTGGCGATGAAGGCTAAAGTTGAGGCGGCGGCATGCGGATTGTTGGGAATTTGTAGTTATGCCCCATGCAGGATTGGGAGTGATTGACTAGGGAAGATCGACCAGGATCTGTTGTTAGTTATGCATCAGCGCGACTCAACTGTTAGGGGGAATTGGCAACAGGATCATCAAATCTACTGCAAATCATCGGATCAGGTAAGGATTGGACTATTGGTAAGGAGGATTAGTGCAAACACATGGAGGCAGTGGGGAAAAGGGGTCTTTCATGAGTATTTCACGTTCCTTTTTTGGAGTAGCAAAGGTGGGTCAGTGCAGAAGGCAAGGAGACAAGATGGATCTTACATTTGCGGCTTTCATTTTTTTATATATAAGGAAGATTTTCTTTAGTTGAAGGGAAGAAGAGAGGGGGGAGTTTATCATGATGTGAGGGGACATTCATTGGAGTTAACCATTATTGGAGATTATCACAGCAAAATATAGTTCTATTCTTTTCTTCTGTTACTTTGGAGTGTAGTTACCAGCAAGAGTTTTTGGAGGTCATATTTAGGGAAATAGTTTAAGTGCAGAGCTTGTTGGGGAGTCAGTCTTGTTTATTTACTATAATTTCATCGGGAGTTAGCTTTAGTTGTTTCTGGCTTGGGTGCAGAAGCGGAGTTTGATTAGGAATTGCAGAGGTACAGGAGTGTGACTCAAGGGCTAGTGGGCTTTCTGGAACTTGGAGCAAGGTTTTTATGGAGAAATTTATATTTTTGCAGAGAATTTACCAAACACACAATCTCTTTCCACACCGTTTGGTGAGCAATTGCCCAAAGTAAAAACCATCTCTATCACAGGCTAAATATACATATTCATCATGCTTTGAGTTGACAATGTGAAATTGTAACCATGCTTCATTGCCCATGTTTGACAATAGTATTGTGCCTCTTTCCTAGTAGAAAAATCTCTCACAGGAGGTAGGGCAAGTGGGTCTGTCATTGTTACATAGCCATAGTTACATAGTCATAGTTCAGTTTCTATCAAATTAAATAAGGCAAAGACCAGAGTGACATGAAATTTCATGCACCACCAGAGGTCATGTCTATTTGTGAAAAATCTAATTCCTCAATTTTCACCCTTGATGAGGATGCAATTGGGACTTCCATTTTTTCATTACCCAAATCCTTTTTTTCCTCAGTTTCTTCCATGGCACTATCAATGTAGTCCTTCAATGGAGCCATGTTACAAAAAGGAGGGCTTGCCACCATTCCCATAATGAAAAACAAAATGAAATGCTACTTCAGCCTTCAATCCAAATTTCAAATGAACAGCTACCAAGTTTTCTCACTTTCAAGTTGAGAAAGATCAATTTTGTGGTACTTCTGTTTGCAGTTTCCCAGTGTCACTTAAATTTTACTTGAATTTTACTTGATTCCACTTTATCTCACTTTATATTCAGTTTAGTTTCACTCTATTATTGCTAGATGTGGTCCAACAGTGCCACATAGTATGCCTTGATCTCAAATTTGGGTTGATGGAACCCAAATGTGGTCCAGGGGGTGCCAAAAACTTTTTCAAAGCCCCCCAGGGGGTTGTATACCCCCGGCCACATGTCAAAAGCGCCATGATTGGGGGTACAAAGCCCAAAAATGCGGTTTATGGGGGGTATACGGCCCCCTGGGGGTTGCGCGTGTTTGAGAGAACCCCTTGGACGCATGTTTCTGCCCAAACGTGTGCTTTGGACGTTTGTATGGGCCCCCAAACGACTTGGAGTCTTAAATTTATCATAAACCATTTCAATTTTGTTTCTTTCTTTGGTGTTTTTGTTTTTTTGTTTTTGTTTTTGTTTTTGTTTTTGTTTTGCTTTTTTTTTGTTTGTTCAGTTTTTTATTTATTTTATTTATTTATCAATTTTTTTTCTCACTGATAACAGGTTTTGAATGGCATTTTACAGCCCATCCAGGTTGCCAATGGCCATTCACAAGTGGGATGGGTTGCAAACAGCCATTCACGGCTCTGATGGGTTGCAAACTGCTCCACAAAACCCATTTCAAGCTGTAAATGGGTCATGTAGGGTTGAAAATTAAACTTTTCCCTTTTTAAATAGGTTCTCTTCATCTTATAATTAGATGAGATGAAGAGTTGAGAAAATATACTTTCTTTTGATGAGTAGCAATATCTGTTTTTATGAAATATTTGAATGGAGGAAGATTGATACAGTGAAATTCAAGATTTGAGTTAGTTTTTTTTGAGATGTGGTGAGGGTTGATGATGGTGGTGAGTGATGGTGATTGTTCTTGATTTGTTTTTAGTGGTTGTGAATTTTTTTGAGTGGGTTTTAGTGGTGTTGTGTTGAGTAGTGTTGATTGGTTTTTAGTTGTAGTGAGTAGTGCTGAGTGAGTTTGAGTGGGTTGCAGAGTGGTGATGAGTGAGTTTTGATGAGTTGAAGGGGGTGATTTTCTGGTTTATTAAAGGAATTGAGCTCTCCAAGAGGCAAGGAGGGAGAATGAAATTTTCCAGAATCATATTTCACATGAGATATTAATGAAAAGTAAGTCAAAAATGTGTAACAAACCCAGAAAGGGGTTTGATTTATGATTTTGAGATTATATTTTTCAGGGGGGGGGGGAATGCTAAAGAAATTCATAAAGAATATTATTTGGGATTTCCAGAATCTCTCTACTAGACTTTGCTCCAAGAAATTTCAAAATATTGGTGAAAAAAGATTCCAAAAATGGTTCATAAAGGTCCCCAAAAAGCTCTTCATGATTTCAATCTTGGGTTTGAGGCAGGAATGAAAGGTTAAATACCATAAATGAAATCCAATAATATATTTTTTGATTAATTTTAATGTTATCTACAGGACTTTAATCTCAAAATAAACAAAAACCCTACACACAAGGGGCCAACAAATTTTTCAAAATAATTTTATTTTTTGTGACTTTGGTCACTCTTTATGAAATTTTGAGAGGAAAAAAAACTGTAAAGCAAAAAAATTATGGAAAAGCAAAACAATGTGTAAAATAAAAGAATATTCAAGCAAAAAACTTCAAAGTAAGGGTCAAAAATGCAGAAAAACCACCCATTATTCTTATTTTGTCCATTTTCAAAGCAATATTGAAGGGTTTTTAACCAAAAAAACCTGCTGATGAGTTTATTTAAGATTTTTCAAAAGCCCTTTTACAAACTTCAGAATCAAAAATTCAAAAATTACAATATCTAAACTCCAGACGCTTAAGTTTTAAGCGCAAGCAGATGAAATCCATGAAACATAAAGACCATGTGATTTCAACAGATATAGGGGTGAGAAAAATAATGCCCTTACAAATGATAAATAAAATAAAATAAAATAAAATCATAAATAATATAAAAACACAATAAATAAATGAAATAAACAAAAAAAGAAATAATGAATAACAAAAGATTCAAACTAAATATTTCAAAGGTATTCAAAAAATGATAAAAAATTTTTGAATTCTTTGAATAATTCCCTAATAAATAATAGAAAATAAATAACAGATAATTAAAGATAAATAAGGGCATATCAGAGTTAGCAAACCCGCCATTAGAAATCCACCATTTTTTTGGACCAAACCCGCAATTTTTAATGGCGGGTTTCTGAAATACACATACCCCCTAACTGGTGTATTTCAAAATGGCGGTTTTCATGAAAATGGCAGATTTCAAACATCAAACCCGCCATCAATCCTTCCATTTATGCATCATCATCCATCCACCATCCATCATATCTAAAGCACCCATCCACATCAGCAAATACATACCAATCCCATCTCCATTGCTTCAGGCACATCTCATCTCCATTACTTCACATCCAGCTCCAGTTTCTTTGATTTCAGCAATAAAACCCTTCTCCCTCTCCCTCTCCCTCTCCCTCTCAGAGGAGGATTGTTTGATGTTGAGTTCCTGGGGGATGTTTGCTTTGGTCCATTAAATTGTTTAGTGGAATTGTGGGGGGAGGATTTCTGAGGGGCCATTTAAAAATAGTAGGAGGGATGAAGAAATGAAGGCCTATAAGAGTTTTTAAGTGGTGAGAGTGATGATGTGATGAGAGGATGAGAGTGATGAAGCAAAGAGAATAGGAAGTTATGAGAGTGATGAAGTGACAAGAGGGATAAAGCAATGAGAGTTAGGATGTGATGAAAACAATAAAGTGATGAGAGTGATGAAGTGATGAGGATAGTGATTCAATGAGAGTTAGCTGGATGTGATGAAAGGGATAAATGGATGAGAGCAATGAAGTGATAAGGATAATGATCCTATGAGAGTTAGCTGGATGTGATTAAAGCAATAAATGGATGAGAGTGATGAACTGATCAGGATATTGATCCAATGTGAGTTAGCTGGATGTGATAAAAGCAATAAATTGATGAGAGTGATGAAGTGATGAGGATGGTGATGAAGAGATGAAGAGAAATGAATCAAATTTTTTTCTGATGAGGTCGGAGTTAGAAAGAGGTGGGAAGAAAGGGGTGGATGACGTGGACAGGTGGTGGAAGCCTTTAAATACTTTATTTGTAAAAACCACTTATTTCCAGGTAACTCTGACATGTCTGATGTGAAATAAGTGGGTTTTTTTGATTTTGAATGGCGGTTTTGCTTAACTCTGATATGCCCTATTATGTTAAATAAACATTCCAACTTTATGCAAAAAATGATATTGAAATTTTGCATTCTTTATATGGAATAAATTTGGGTAATGTTAAATTCAGTGCTCATTGAGCCATGCACACAGTTTAAAATGAGCCGTGGAATTCCACACGTTACAATTTGAGGCGTCTACAACCCTCCATGACTCATGGAGTTGTGCGGCCCACCCAGCCCAGTCTGCCACTGTGTGGACTTCCACACAACTACATTCAAGCCGTGTGGAGTTGTACACAGCTCAAGTGTTGACATGTGGCATCCCACACAGCACCGGACCACAGCAAGCAAAAAAAAAAAAAAAGGAGAAGGAATAAAAGGGTAATAACACAGCCATCAAACTGAATAAACCTTCCAAAAAAAAAAGAAATCAACCAAAAAACCAAAGAATTTTCATTTTTTGGTTAAAAAAACAAATAAATAAATAAATAAATCAATATAAAAAAACTGGTACTATCCAATGGAATAGCCCTAAATTAAAAATACCCAAAAAAAAAAAATTAACTGGACTAGCCCTAAAGTACAAACACCAAAAAAAGACAAGTAACTTGACAGGCCCTAAAGTAAAAACATAAAAAAATACAACTAACTTGACAAGCCCTAAAGTAATTTCAACTTGACTAGCCCTAAAATAAAAGGGCTCAAAAATTAAAGAAATCTTATGAACAGCCCTAAAGAAAAAGTGCCCAAAAAATACAAGTCTTTTGACCAGCCCTAAAGGAAAAACACCAAAAAAACAAGTTCAACTTGTGTTAAGCTGATCCCATCCCAAGCTTAACATAAGTTAAGCTTGTGATGGAATCAGCCCAACAAAATTTGAACCAACTTAACATTAAACTCTCATTCAACACACTCAATATAATGATTTTAACTCAAAACACTCAACATAATGATGTTCAAAATGTGATAACACTTTATATTAATAGAACTCATTAGCTGCATTAGAATTACAATTTATATGAAACCCAATGATGAAATGAAGTCAAATTCTATTAAAATCTAAAATACATTTTCAGTTGATATTTGAGATGATAAACCCAACCAGAGGCTTTTTTAGAAATCAAGGAATGTGGTTTTGCTACAATGGGCAGGATTGGAATCATTTCTCCCTCAAGTACTAATAGAAACCAGTGGTTATTTTTTACAAAGGAAATCAACATTGGATCTGATTGATCAGTAAAACCATTTTTTGTTGGAGTATAAGTATCACATGACTCCAATGAAATGAAAAATATAGGTTTGGAATATGTGTCTGCTATTATTTGACCATGTCTAATTTAGACAGCCATTTTGAGGAGGGAATCTTTTCATTGATGTCTTCAACATCAATTCTTTGTTTCATCTTTTCAAGCTCCTTTGCACAACCAAGCCTCTTAATGTAGCAATCTTTATGTTTCTCTAATGTTTCAATCATTTCCTTCCTAAATTTAAACCAACCATGTTCTTCATAACCAAGAGATTTAGAAATGACTCTAAATCCGCAATTCCCATCTTGAATTGGATCCCAAACCTCACCCAAGAGCATATGGAATTTGTTGGGTATTTGATTGAGGTATTTCACGTTTTTTTCCTATCATTAAAATTAAATTAGTATTCATTTCTTTAATTGGCTCAATGAAATGAATACTTGCCAAAGATGAGCTTCTGGTTGAGTTTTGCTGCATGTTCTCTTCCTCTGAAGAGGATTCTGATTCCAAATTAAGTGATCCTAATTCACTTTCAGTCTCTTCCTCTGAACTATGAAATTCAGATTCAGATTCTGCAAAATTTGACCAACAATTCATCATTAGATAGTAGCTAAGTTCATTAAACCAAAAAATGAACATATCCCAAAAGAAAAGACTTAAAATGTTTTGTCTTTTCTTGTTTGGAGCCCTTCTAGTTCTTTTTTCCCCCTTGAGTTGTTTTTCAAAAAGCTCAAACTGAGATGGTTCTTGCCGCGTATCTGTCAATTTTGGCCTGCCCCTACTTGATTGTAAGACTTTAGGTTCAAGTCTTGGCTTCAATAAATATTTTGTAATCTTCTGAATGATATACTTCAATTGTCCGCTTTGCTCATGATCTGGAGATTCCAAGATAATGACATTCACTTTTTCACATAACTAAGGAATGATTAGCATTTCATTGAGATTGCACTTGAAAAATTAAAAAGGATAAAACATTGGTGAATTAGGATTCATTAATCAAAAAGCATTAATCACATAGTGATTTGAACAATCAAACTTGAACAATCCAACTTAAGCCAACTTACAGAACTGGAACTGCAAGGGTCATAGTCCAACCTTCACTGAGGATGAAAATCTTTGGGTACCATGGATACTCTGAATGCTAGATTGTCACCTATTTGGTGGGAACAGGGGAAACCCATAGTCTTGGAATATGACTTGGTGCACACTTCCCCATCATGATCATGTTTGAATTTCTCAAATTTTTCCCTAATAAGATGAATTGCCTCTAAAGAAAATTTGTAACCAAATGGTAACAGTTCAGGAGGAAGAACTGTCCCTAACTTAATTCAAGAGTTATAAAGTGATGCATGAACCAATTTAATTTGATTTGAAACTGTTCCTTTGAGGCTTTTCCAAACATCCAACAGGTTTCCCAAAGAGTTTTCAAGGAATTGTTTGAGAGTTTCATGGGCCCCTTCAACCCAAGATGTTGTTTTGTTTTCATAATCTGGGTTTATACAATTCCAAGCTGTTTCAAATTTCTCTTTGATAGGGAAAATGTTATTTTCAATATACTTGAGTACATACTCATAGTCTTTCAAGAAACACTATACATTTCAAAAGGTCAGAACCCAAAACTAGGAAGAATAAGAAGCAGTGATTTGGACGTACTCTGAGTTCTGCATCATTGACCTCCGCCTCCTTTTTGGTCTTTGAGGACCCATACTTTGCCCACAGAGTCATAAAGCTTTTCCATCCTTCAACACCATTAGCAAAGCGCACTTTACAGTTTGCTTGTATTTTGTTAGACAAGTGCCAAGTGAAACATTTTCTTGATGACTCAGGGAAACTAGATTCAATAGCAAGAATCAGAGCTTTTTCACGGTCTGTCACAAAGACTTTTGGAAGTCTCTCAGGATCATAAGCCAACTCCTTTAATGCATTTACAGACCAACTGTAGAACTCAAACCTTACATTTGGTATAAAAACAAGAGCTTTGGTGAAGATTTTCCAATTGTCTATCATTCCTACAACATGCAATAGCTGGGTTTTGTACTTATTTGTCTTATAAGTACAATCCAACATACCAATATGATGGAATTTTTTTGAAAGCTTTACTGCCTCTGGATGTGCAAAGTACAGGGCCTCCAAGTGACCCTCTCCACTGAACTTTGACTGGTGAATCCAACTTGTTTCTTCAAGCTGTTCATAGAGTACCTCCATAACACTTTTTCCCTTTAGTTCTACAAGGGTGACCTTCCGCTTAGTGTTATAGATTGTTTGGTCATTGACATAATCCTGCCCATCAATCTTGCCCAATTTTCTCTTCAGTTGTAATGTATTGAGCCCATCATTCATGATTTCTACTAGATTGTCTAAGGCCACCCCCAGATTCTCCTCAGTTGAGGATTCACAGAGGGATGTTCAGATGGTTGATGGTCATGTTGGGTTTCTTTGTAGGAGAGGCGCCAAAAGGGGTCTGCCTTTGTGCAACTTGCATGGATTAAAAATTTGCACCTAACCTTCCTTGTGCAAGTTTTTCTAGACCGTTTGGTAAGAAGATCTCCTGAATAGGAACCATGTCTATCACAGGCTAAATCCACATATTGGTCACGCTTTGAGTTGAAAAATGTTAAAGCGTAACCATGCTTCATTGACCATGTTTGAAAATAGTCTTGTGCCTCTTCCCTAGTAGGAAAAGCTCTCAAGGGAGGTGGTTCAAGTGGATCTGCCATAGTTACATAGTTATATTGATGGCATGCACTCCATCAGTTTCAATCAAATTAAATACAGCAAAGACCAGTAACATAAAATGTTACTTACCACCAGAGGTCATGTTCATTTGTGAATCATTTTGTTCCTCAATTGTCACCCTTGATGAGGATGCAACTGGGGCTTCCAATGTTTCATTACCCAAATCCTTTTTTTCTTTTTCTAAAGCTTTGTTGATGGCACTATCAATGTAGACCTTCCATGCAGCCATGTCAGAAGAAGGAGGGCTTTCCAATTTTCCCATGCCAAAAAATGCAATGATATACTTCAGTATTCAATCCAACTTTCAATTGATCAAAGAGAGTTTGCTCACTTTTGAGTTGAGAAAGAATTTTTTGCTGAGTTTTATATGATTTATGATTTCAGTTTTCACTTTAATTTCATTTGGTTTCACTTTAATGTCTCTGTGGAATTGCTAGGTGTGGAACAACAGTCCCAAAAAGTATGTGTTAATCCCAAATTCGGGTTGACAGAACCCAAGTGTGGTCCAAAGGGTTCCCAAAATTCATGCAAAACTTCCGCAGAGTTGTGCACCCCCAAAAACAGCTCCTACACAACCCCCCGGGGGGTCGCGCGTTTTTGAAACGGCCCTTTGTAGTTGTCTTTGGGCCCCCACGGCTCATTTGAGACGTGTAGGGCCCTACACGACTACCACACGGTTGGAGCCGTGAATTTAACATCACCCAATAAATTTTTTGAAGCATCATTTGAGACGTGTAGGGCCCTACACGACTACCACACGGTTGGAGCCGTGAATTTAACATCATCCAATAAATTTTTTAAAGCATAAAAAAACAAGAAATTTCTAAAAATATCTATTTTTGAAGATGAATTAAGAAATAAAGCATCAAATAGAAGCCCTCAAAGTATTTAGAAAATATCTATGGAATTAGTTTCTTTGAACATGGTGCATTAACTTTAATTAGAGAATTAAAAAAAACATAAAATATGATTTTGATACAACAAAATTAAAACACAAAAAGTTTTCCTACTAAAGAATAGAAAGAAGAAATATAAATAATGTTCCTAAAAAAATAGAGCAGATCAGATTTGGAAAACCCACCATTAGGCACCTGCCATTCCTTTGAAAAAAAAAACGCAAGTTTAATGGGGGGTTTCTGAATTGCATTTACACCCTGACTGGTGTATTTAAAAGTTGAGGTTTTCATAGAAATGGTATCTTTCAAACCAAAAATCTTCCATTCATGAATCATCATGCAAAAAAAAGCCAAAAACCTATCCACTTCTCCACTTGATGAAATCAAATTAAAACTAAAATCTTGATTCCATCAATTATCCTTCATCATCATCCTTTGTCAACATCCACATCTTCCTTGAAACTTCCCAAGATGATAATGATTTCTTTCATTCAATTCATCAATCTATCTCCTCACTCAATCAACTCATTAAAAGAATTTAATCACTCATATTCATCTGCTCAACAATCCCAGACTGTCATCAGTCAACCACAAAAATAACAATGAATCCCAACTCAAAATTTAAACCTATTCCTCAATAAATCATTCAAAACCTTTCATTCTACCATCCCCCATGAAACTTGTGTATTCTTTTTTCAATCAATCATTTCACCCTTATTCAAATCCACGTAGATCTTCACTAGTTCCTGATTGAAACCCAGATAATCATCAGTCCTATTTTCTAAACTTTCTTGGTGGCTATCACTTTTCCAAGCAGCCCTTTTATCTAACCTCTAATGTTCAACTCCTTGGGAAAAGACCTTGCCTCAATTTCTCTTCCAAATCATTAATCCTAAGCAGGATATGGCTGAATAATCTAAGTCAACCAATCAACATGTGCTTTTTTTAAACAAGAAACTAAAAAAACCATGGTGCTCTGAAGCCAAACTATTTCTGGGTAAAACTATATCCAAATTTAAATGAATGAAAATCACATGATCAATTCAAAGTAAATGTGGTGGTAGCTTGACCAACCAAAAATCTCTGAAGCATGATTCTTGTGGAAATATTTTATTTCTAGTTTTATTTACTGCTCAGCAGTAAAGAAGATACCATTTCAAATCTTCTCACTTTTTGAACAGGCCATAAAATCCCAGTGGACTATCCTTTTCCTCAACCATCAAGATTTTATCACTCCCATCCTCATCATGGCCACCCAAAAAGATTTCTTCTCTCTAAACCTCAAGCGCTTCTTTTAAAACAAATTAATTGCTATTATGAGAACAAAATGGGGTTGTAATTTCTTCATGAAAAGAAACAGTAATAGCCCCACTCTACACACCTCTTCCAACCAATGGGGAACCTGAAGAATTTTCTAATGGCACTCTTTCAACCGCTATGATCAAATTTACATTTTGATTGAATACTGATATGTCTCAAATTTTCTACTTTACATTAAAATATATATCTTTTTCTAATCTTGTGATGAAGTATTAAAATTTTGAAAGGAAGATTGATGTAGAGAAAATAAGGGGATAAAACAATGAAGAAATGATCAGAGACACAAGAAATTGTGTCAGAAATCATTTGAATATGCATAAAATCCATTATGAGCCCCTATTGACAGTTAAAAATGAAGAATGAAGCACAAAATTAATTAAAACATGAAATATTTTAAGAGAGATTTTGCTTGATCAAAATCATAAGTGTTTCTACATGCACAAAATTAATCAATTGGAAAATGGTTTTGAAATTGATAGTTCACGTCCTATACCATGAAATCTTTCCCTGGAACTTCTAGTGCCTTCCAATGCATCTCTTGGGTTGCAAAATTAACCACTAATTGATTTTTATCATCAAACAAAACAGAATGAATGCTTTATACTTTGGGAAAGTTCCATAACCCAAAAATCAATCTCAGCTTGAAGTAAACCAAGAAAAATTACCGGCAGATTTTCTGATTTGTATGATTTTATTTCTGCTAAAATTCTTCTTGGGAAGCAGTTCCATCTACCTTCAATTTTTGAGATGAGGGAATTGAGATGGCCAAGCCATTTTTGAAGGTGGATTTCTATATTTCATAACTAGCTCAAATTAAGTGATCGTCAGAATGTATAACTAATGATATTGGAAGGCAAGAATATAGGTGTGGAAAAAATAGAGAATATTATTCTTCCTGTGTTGATTATTTAGAGAGGGATAGGGGGAAAACATTTGACAATAAGATCAGAGGCTTGGTTTGTCTTTTGAGTTTCATGATTAGATTGAAATCTTCCAAACTTACCAATATTGACCAAAACAAGAAAATAGAGATCCTATTAAGAAGGTTATGGCTTTTTTTTAGGTCCCAAAAAATTCAGTTCTTTATAATAACTCCGCATTTATAAACCAAATTGTAGATATCCTATTATGATGATCATTTATTTTGTTTCAGGATCCAAAATTTTCAGTGGGTGATTGGGTTAAAGAACAATCAAGATCTTCTTGGAATGTATAGAAATGGGTCTAAGAGGAGCATTCTTGGAGAGAAGGTTTATAGAATTCTTCTACTTGGATCAATTTGATCACTAAACCTACCCTTGGCACATAGTTCAATTTTTTTAAAAATGGGATCCTATCAACATCTCCCTGGATTTTAACATGGTGATTCAAAAATAATCATAAACAGAGAGAGAGAGATGTGTGTGTAATTTGAGCTATTTGAATGTTGATAAAATTTATAAATCAATGTAAAAGGGGACATTCAAGAAGAAAATAGCAAGGATATGGGTCTTTGATGATCAATTTGTACAGAAGGATGATATTGAAAGATGAAAAATAAGAATTTCTCCTCAAAATTTGAGAAAATTTTCAGATATGCCTCAGAAATCCATAATACAGGATCACTGTTCTGATTTGGTTTATACAGGAATTTTTATTTTTAGGGGGTATTGAATGATAATCAATGACACATTAGCAGTATTTAGAGGGGGAGCTCTAAGTGGGGATCTTGCAAATATGGCTCAAACTTTATTGAGAAAGAAAGGAGAGTATATGGAAAGTAACAGAATTAATCCTTGAATAGATCAAACGTTTTGAGGAAAATTTCTGAATAAAAGTGGATGGACAAGGAGGGAGGATGAGTGTGGATTATTAAGGAGAGATAAATACTTTTTGAAGGTGAATCTGAAATTCCTGATGTGAAATAAATGGATTTTTTCATATTTCATGGCAGTTTCTGAATAGTGGGTTTTTTTTGGCACCAACAATTAACAAAAGGGTTATGATAAATTCAAAACCCAAATGAGCCATGTACACAACTCATTTGGGCTGTGTGGCATGCTACAGGGCTCAATTGTAGTTGTGTAGCCGCCATAAAACTTGAGTGTAGTTGTGCAGCCCCAACACAATGGCCCGGGTTGTTTGGCACAAAATCCAACTAAATTCAAGTTGTGTGGGCTTGTAAACAACTTGAATGAAGTTGTTTTCCATGCCACACGACTTCAAGTGTTGAGGGAAAAAATGAAATAAACTGAAAATCTAAAATAAACTAAATAAAAAAACAAAAACAAATCAACCAAAAGATCAAAAAATAATGATTTTTTGGTTTAAAAAAAAAAAAAACAAAAAAAATAAAGAATAAGTAAAAAATAGATAAAATAAAAAAAATTGAAGAAAAAACAAAAAACAAAAATTAAATAAACAATGAAAGATTCTATGGAGCAGCCCTAAAGTATAAGTGCCAAAAAATATAAGTTCAACTTGACTAGCCCTAAAGTAAAAGTGCCAAAAAATACAAGTTCAACTTGAAAAGCCCTTAAGTAAAAACACCAAAAAAAAGAAACTTGAAAAGCCCTAAAGTAAAAACACCAAAAAAAGACAAGTAACATGACAAGCCCTAAAGTAAAAGCACCAAAAACAAACAAGTTCAACTTGTGTTAAGCTGATCTCATCACAAGAAGTAAAAATACCCCTTATGATGGGATCAGCCCAACACAAGTTGAAATGACTTACCAATAATATCTCATTCAAATCACTCATCACAATGATTTCAACTCAAAAAAATCAAGAAAATGATTTTAAAAATGTGATAAACCTTTATATTAATAGAATTACAAGTTAGCAGCTTCAGAATTAAAATTGATATGGAAACACAATCATGAAATGATCTATATAATTGAAGTCTATAATCTAGAATACACATGCAGTTGATCTTTGAGATGATTAACCCAACAAGGGGATTTCTTTGAAATTAAAGCAGAGGGCTTTGCTAAAATTGGCATGATTGGAATCATTTCTCCCTCAAATAATAATAAAACCCAGTGGTTATTGTTGACACAGGAAATATAAATAGTCTCTGATTGATCTGCAACGCCTTTTTTCATTGGAGTGTAAGAACAACATGAATCCAATGAAATGAAACATAGACATATGTGTCTGCTATCATTTGACCCATATCTAACTTAGCCAGCCATTTTGAAGAGGGAATCTTTGCATTGATTTTTTCAACATCAAGTCTTTGTTTAATTTTTTCTAACTCTTTTGCACAAACAAGCATCTTCATGTAGAATTCTTTATGTTTCTCCAATTTTTCAATAATTTCCTTTCTCACTTTAAACCAACCAGGTTAATCATACCCAAGAAATTTAGCAATGGCTCTAAATCCATAATTCCCATCACCAATCCAATCACAAAACTCACCCAAGAACTTGTGTGATTTCTCACGTATTTGATTGAGGTATTTCACTTTGGGTTCCTATAAAAAAACCCAATCAGAAAAAATTGCAATAAAATTAATGAATCACATCAATACTCACAAAAGATGCACTTCTGTTTGATGCTTCCTGCACATCTTCTTCCTCTGAGTAAGATTTGGAATCCAAATGAAGTGAAGCTAATTAACTTTCATTACCTTCCTCTGAACTATGAAATTCATATTCTGATCCTGCATAATTGGACTAACAATTATAATCATACAATCATCAGTTCATGAAACCCAAAAAATAATCATTTTACAAAAGAAAAAACCAAAAATCTTTGGTCTTTTCTTATTTGGTCCCCCTCTAATTCTATTTTCCCGCTTAAGTTGCTTCTTTAAATTTTAAAATTGAGAAGGATCTCTCTGGGTATCTTTCAATTTTGGACGTCCTCTGCTTGATAGCAAGAATTTAGGTTCAAGTCTTGGCTTTGATCAATAATTTGTGGTCTCCATCATCAAGCCCTTCTAAAGCCTGCAATGATCTTCTTCAGGGTATCCCAAGATCATTGCATTGAGCTTCTCATGTAACTGAGAATTGCTGAGCATTTCATAAAAATAAACCTTTCAAAATTGAAAAGTATCAAATATTAGTAAATTAGGAATCCTAAATCAAAAGGCATTTATCAAAAATCATTATTCACATGGTTATTTGAACAATCCAACAATCCAACTTAAGCCACCTTACAAAAATAGAATTGAAAGGGTCATAATCCAACCTCCACTGAGGATGAACATCCTCAGGCGCAACAGATCCTCTTGACACTAGTAGGTCACCTATTTTGTGGGAACAGGGCAAACCCATAGTCTTCCAGTATGAATTGGTGCACACTTCCCCATCATGGTTCCGCTTTAATTTCTTGAATTTTTCCACATCAAGTTTAATTGCCTCTAAAGACAACTTTTATCCCAAAATTAATAGTTCAGTGGGAAGAACTATTTCTATCTTAATCCAAGAGTTGTAAAGGGAAGCATGAAACAATTTAATTTGATTGAGCACTGTTCCCTATAGCTTTTTCCAAAAATACAAAATGTTTCCCAAAGAATTTGCAAGGAATTTTTTGAGAGTAGCATTGGCCCCTTCAAACCAAGATATTGTTTTATTTACAAAGTCAGGTTTTTTGAAATTCCAAGCCGTTAAAAAAGTCTCTTTGATACAGAAGATGTTATGATCCAAATACTTGAGCACATACTTGATGAGTTATGATCTTGAATTTTGTCAAAAGAATGATGATTTTAAAACCAGAAATCTGAACAACTTGGTTAGAGAAACAATCACAACAAGATGAGACAGAACAACCACGTTGGAGAGGATCCATACCCAAGCTGATTTAAATGAGAGAGCTCTTAGCCACTTGAGATACTAAGTTCAGAAGATAACCACCATACACATACAAGCCAGGAAAGAAACTATACGACTTTGAGAAGGAGAAGAATAAGAATGAGAATGACAGAGATGATACGGTCAGACAGAGAGTTAAGCTAGTCATCGCACCAAATTATGCTATGTCGTCCACAATGGCCTAAGACCTTCTGATTGGAACCGTCCTTGTTGATTTACTTCAGTTCATGGATCTTGAGGATACGTCTGACGAAGATGAGGAAGAAAGTCCGGCGGGGAAAGGGAGACAAGAACTGGCTCTGAGCGTAGTATTTAGGTGGAATGAGTTTTGACTATAATGCATATGCATGCGTCACCCGTCATGATGTTACCCGCGCAATTTGACAAGTTGAAGCGCATGAATGAGATCAGAAATGAATAAGATGAGTAAGAATAGAAATATGAAACATAGGAAAAGGAATGAAACACCATAATAAAAGAGTGGAACAGGGAAGAAGAATGAAACAGGAGAATCAAGAGAACCATGAGGTTCCAACAGTATTCCAACATATTCCAACAATACTCACAATCTTCCAAGAAACACTTTATAAAATTCATAATATAAGCAACCCAAAATAGGAAGATTAACAGTAGAGGCAGTGATTTGGCATTCACTCTAAGTTCCTCATCATTGTCCTCTGCCTCCTCCTTGGTTTTTGAGGCCCCATACTTAGCCCACAGAGTCATAAAGCTTTGCCACCCTTCAAAATCATTATTAAAGCTCACTTTAAAGTTTGCTTGTATGTTTTTAGACAAGTGCCATTGACAACACTGTCTTGTATACTCAGGGACAATTTGTTCTAGAGCATGGATCAAAGCTTTTTCACAGTCCTTCACAAAGAATTTGGGAAGTATCTCAGGATGATAAGCCAGCTCCTTTATTGCATTTGAAGACCAACTGTAGAACTAAAATGTTTCTCTTGTTATAAAAACCAGATCTTTTGTGAAATTTCTTTGGTTGGCTGTAATTCCTACAACATGCAATAGGGGAATGTTGTACTTATTTTTCTTATAAGTAAAATCCAACATAGCAATATGATGGAATTGCTTGAAAAGCTTTAATAACTTGGGGTGAGCCAAGAATAGGGCCTCCAAGTGACCCTCTCCACTGAATGTTGCTTGATGAACCCAACCTGAATTAACAAGTTTTTCAAAGAGGACCTCCATGACACTTTTTTCCTATAGCCCTGCAATTGCTACCTTATGCTTATTGTTATATATTTTTTGGTCATCATCATATTTGCCGCCATCAATCTTTCTCAATTTTCTTTTCAGTTGAATTGTATTGAGCCCATGATTCATTCCTTCTTTTAAATTCACTAAGGCCATCCCAGAGATTCTCCTCAGGTGAGGATGCATTGTAGGGTGTGGAGATGGTTGATGGTTATGTTGATCATTTCAGTAGGAGATTTGCCACAAGAGGTCTGCCTTTGTGCAACTTGCACCAATTAAAAACTTGCACCAAACCTTCCTTGTGTGAGTTTTCCTTAGCTTTTTGGTTAGCAATTTCCCAGAGTACAAAACATGTCTATCACAGGGTAAATCCACATATTTATCACGCTTTGAGTTGAAAACTGTTAAAGCATAACCATGCTTCATTGCCCATGTTTGATAATAGTTTTTTTTCCTCTTACCTAGTAGGAAAGGCTCTCACAGGAGGTGGGTTAAGTGTATCTGTCATATTTAAATAGTTATATAGTTACCCGCCACCAATCAGTTTCATGTCTATCACAGGCTAAATCCACATATTTATCACGCTTTGAGTTGAAAAATGTTAAAGCTTAACCATGCTTCATTGCCCATGTTTGAAAATAGTTTTGTTCCTCTTACCTAGTAGGAAAAGCTCTGACAGGAGGTGGGTTAAGTGTATCTGTCATAGTTAAATAGTTAAATAGTTACTGGCCCCCAATCAGTTTCCATCAAATTAAATGAGGCAAAGACCAAAGTAGCATAAAATGTAATTCACCACCAGAGGTCATGTCAATTTGTGAAAAGTTTTATTCCTCAATTGTCACCCTATATGAGGATGCAATTGGGGCTTCCAATGATTCATCACTTGAATCCTTTTCTTCTGCAGCTTTGTTCATGGCACAATCAATGTAGTCCTTCAACACAGCCATTTCACAAAAAGGAGGGCTTGCCAATCTTCCCATAATGCAAAAAAATGCAATGGTAATTCATTATTCAATCCAACCTTCAATTGAAAACCTGAAAGTTTTGCTCACTTTTGAGTTGAGAAGGATCAATTTAAGTGGGATGTTTGTTTGCAGTTTCACTTTAGTTTCAATGATTTGGTTTTCAGTTTCACTTTGGATTCACTTTAGTTTCACTTGGGGATTGCTAGGTGTGATCAAAAAGTACCAAATAGTATGCATTGATCATAAATTTGGGTTTATGGAACCCGAATGTGGTCCAGGGGCTCCCAAAGAATTTGGCACAACCCCCAGGGGGTTTTATACCCCAAAAATTGCCTCAAAAAGGCCGTGTAAGGGGGTACACAACCCAAAAACGCATTTTACAGGGGGTATACAACCCCCTGGGGTTGCACATGTTTGTAAAAACACTTTTGACGCGTGTAGAAGCTTTTTTTGGTCCGCAGGCACGCTTTCCACGCGTCTATGGGCCCCCACGCGTCCATTGGGCCGTGTAGGGCCTCATACAAGTCCCACACAAGTGGGAGTTGTGAATTCATCATCAAACTTAATAAAATGGGAGATTGCATGAATCTGATAGGCCCTAATAAAATAATATACAAAAATACAAATCCTTGTAATGAAATTCAATAAAATCATGCTTTGATGGAGGATGCATTTCCATTCAAAGATTTGAGCAATATTTATAATATATTAATCAATTATCAAAAACCCTCCTGGACCTATATTCTTTCCATGTATTATAAAAAGGTGAATATTAAACATCAGCCTTTGAGAAACCTCCCTTCTTCCCCATTTCAAGATATTATAATGAAATTAATCCAAAGATGAAATAAGCACAGGGTGATGTGAATTTAAAGGAAAAAACCAAAAAAAATTCATGTAACTTGCAAGCAAGCGCCATCAAGGAGCTCAGGCCAAATCTAAAATCAATCTCAGTTCAAGCTCCAGCCAAGCTCAGGTCAAGCTTTATGCAAGCCCCCATATACAGTCACTGTTCATTTTGCAAAGTGAATGTTAATTGTTCCCAGTAACTGTGAACCAAAAACCTAGTTCAAGCATGAGATTAGATTCATCTAGATATCAGCCTGAGCCTCAACAAGATATTTATTGATGACAATTGCTAGCAACTGAAATCAAATTTTTCATGTGCAATAAACAGGTAAAAAGTTTAATGATTGTAGATTAGAGATCAAGAAGATTGGGAATTCACAAAAGTTAGTAATGAAACTATCCACATGAGGCAATCTAACTAAATTTTTGGTTGAAGCCTTTTAATCATAAAATTAATTATTTCTAGAAATTTATCAAAATATAATAGATCACAAAATCTCTTTCAAAGAACTTGGTAAAATGAATTATTTATTTCCAATTCCAATTTCCATTTATTTACAAAATATGAAAATTTTAATCCAATTAAATGAGCCACAAGATAATAAAAAAAAATTTATATCCCTTGGAGGGTCATACACAGAATAAAAAAAAAATTGAAAAACCACATGGGAGCTGAGAAGTTAATCTACTCCTCTTTGGACTCATAGACATAGATGAATTTGAAGATTATTTAACTTGAATAGAATAATATTGAGATGGTTGAACTGAAAGAGAAGAGAATTAATATTCTTGAACTGGTGTGATGGCTTGATTGAAGTAAGCCTGTAGTTTCATGGAAGGAGAAAAAGGAATCCCCTCAATGCCACCTGCATGGCTTTAAGATTCAATATTGGCTTGAATCATCCTGTTTGCCAATTTAGCCTTGAACCTTTCATAATCATTTAATTTAAATTTATAATCTGCTCTGATTTCATGGATTTTCTGCTTTTCAAATTATTCTTCAATGGACATATTTTTTATTTTTATTTTTATTTTTAGTTGAAGAATCTGATATCAATTTCTATAGTTATTTAAATCCCAAATCCTGTCTTGATTCATTCAAATTTTCAGAATATTTAATTTCCTTTTCACATATTTCAAGATTTGAATTCTACCTCTCATCAAGTTTTCTTTGTTGGGTTTTCAAAACATTTTTTTTCAGAATCCCTCCTGATTCCATCCTTTTCCTTCTGCCTCCATTGAATCTTCCAATCCAAATTTATTTTGCCTTATGCTCCTCCTACCTCATCATTAACTTCTCCATGTTTTTTTGCTGATTTTTTTTTGAAAACTATGTCCCCCAATTAAGAAAATTTAGGCTCCCTTCTTTTTTGAAACTAATGAGTACTTTGATCTGGGGCTGGGGCCCTCCACTTTGTGTATTCCAGAGGCTGAGGTATTCTAATTATCTGTAATTTTTTAGTTTCCATAAATAAAAATTTCATTTTTTTTCAAACATCTCAATTTTCCCCTCTTCTGGAATATCTCTGAAACTAAGAAATATCATTTTGAGATTTTCTTCACACTTTTTGAATAAAAATGAAGGTTCAGTTCATCATAGTAAGTAGTTAAAATTTCACTTTTAATGAAATAAATTGGGCTCAAGTAGCCTTCCAGAGGTGCTGATTTATTCTAAGAAATGGCTGCAAGGGATTCCAATGGCCCTGAAAAATGTTATTGTCCATGATTTGGTTCCTTCATCAGAAATTTTAGAATATTTATATCTGCATTTTTCTTATGCCTCATGAGAAATTTTCCTGTGACAATAATCAACTAAATCAGTGAAGTTCATCAATATTTTCAAAGATTGGCCAGCTATGGTGTTCTTTCTATCTTTATTTTGATTCACTAATTCCCTGTTTATATTTTAATTAAGTGTAAAAATATCCCTTTCTAATTAAGAGAAAGGCTCGGAACAGCCATAAGGAGAGCCCTGAGAATCCCCTTAGTCAAAATATTTGGATGAAAGGGGGTTCCTTTTACCTATAAAAGGTTTCTCCAAATGGCATCTGCCCACCAAATCTCCTACACCAAGCACCAAATAATTAGTAAACCAAATATATCACAAAAATAAGAAAAGAATTGGCTATATAGAACTTATTATTGATCATTATAAGCATATTTAGGTGTCCTTGTATAAAAATTTCTGAAGATACCTATATTATTCAGAACCTTTAATTGAAAAGGAAAAAACTTCTGGTTCAATAATTACACTCATTTAAAATGAAGAGCACAAAAAAATCAACCAAAAAATATTTTTTCTGCCAAGCTCCCTGTAGTTAAGAAAATCGTTGGATCCTCTTCATACTTTAATAAATTGATGAAAGCTAAAGATTTTTTTTATTGGAAAAATAATTAGGGAAATTCAAAAATCCTTTTTTAATAAATTGGTGAAACCTAAAGAATAATCCAAACCAAATGAAAATAACTTTCCATAATATTATAAATTTATACAAGTAATTCACCCAGGTGTGATCACAGAATTTTTTTAGATCCCAAAGAATCCAGCTGCTAATTTTTAAAAATAAATTCTTTTGCAGAATTGAAATATTTATTAAGGGCAGGAAATTCTAGACCACCTTAGTTTACCTCTATCCTTTGAAAAATAGTCATAATACTAAATTAAGTTTTAAGGAAATTCCATGAAGCTACTTTCAAAGTTATGTTGGAATTGAGGTCTTAAAATATCTTTGTCTCCCAATTCTTGGGGTAAAACAGTGCATTATAAACTCATCTTCCAAATTTTTTCAAATTCCTGAAATTTTTAAAGCAATTTTTTCTTTCCATACTATTCTAGCGCTTATAGTTTCAGTAAAAACAGTGTTTAATCCCATTTGCCCTAGATTAGTATATTGCTCAAGTGTTTTTAAGTTTTTTTTCTTCATTCCATTGAAGAATTTAATTTTTTAGTGGATTATAATTTTTAACCTCATTTACTTTCTATTTTTATAAAATTTCTCATGGCTGCTCTATTTCAGTGGTCTTGGGATTCTGTTCTTTCTAGTTATGGATCTATTAGTTGGTCCCTTTATCTTTATTCCAGTGACTCTGTTGTAATTAGTAATATTTCCAATGTGCACTCATGAAGTGCACCCTAAAATGTCTCCATTTCCTTATTCATTATTAAATTTCTTATCAACCACAGTTCAAGCCACCTGTACTTTTTTCATTCAAATTCTTAAATTTTCCTTTGGAAAATAAAAAATGTTTTTACCCTCTGTCATAACTAAGGATCCTGCAAAAAATTTAGATGCAAGGCTTAACCAAAAGGCTATGAGACTGGCTGAAAGCCAAGTCCATTTTCAGGTTTTATGGTGTCAAATACCACTGTGTGGCAGTGCCCCCAGATGTTAAGGGAAATTTGTCCTGAAGTGTGTATGGCTGGTGGTACTAGCCCCTGCAATCTTCAAACATGAAGCCATATTCCAACACACTTGTGAAATCCATAAGGAGCTGCCAAGAATTGGGAGTTTTGCTGTTGACAGGCAGAAAAACCAAAAATTGTCACAGAAAAAGCAAATCCCAAACTTTTCCTGATCACTAATTAAACCTGCAACAGGGTTAGCCAGTCTACTGTCATAACCCAGGATCCTGCAACAAATTGAGAGGAAAGGCCTAACCAAAAGTGTATGATACTGGCTGAAAGACAAGCCTTTCTGCAGGTTTTATGGTGTCACATACCACCGTGTGACACACTCTCACCTCTATGGAGTAATCCCATTCTGGATCTAAATCTCATATCTGATCAAACCTTTCTAAAAAAAGCTCTCAATATTTCATTATCTTCCTTCATATAAACCACCAGTTGCTCTTAATGTTGAGTCAGTCAACATAGAAAAGTACATCCTGAGCCTCAGAATGTCTTCTTTCAAAAACTCCCAAAGACTACTTTTAACCTCAGAAAACTACTACAACTGATGCATTTACATGCAAGGTAAACTGCAATCTATCAATTCCCTCAAAATGGTCCTAGAATAAGTTACAACACATGCCCTTCTGGATCAGAGAAAAAGACTAAAAACTATTGGATTAACAAACTGAATTGCAAGGCCTAAAATATTATACTCAACCACCACAATGGCAATGAAATCTACCATGTTTCTGGATAAAATCCTTTTTATGAAAAAAGCAATGGAGTTTAAATCTGGGACTTGATAAAGGCTTGATAAAGGCTTGATAATTGACAAATTAATTTATTAACAAAACTCTAACCTTCTCTCAATTCAATGGAATCAAGTCAAAACAGAACATCAAAAAATTTTTCACTGAAATTCAAGCCTCCATCAAAAAAATCAAACTTGTTATTCTGAAACTTGAGCAATAGCTGAGAATTATCATTATTACCTCCAAGATTAACTCCAAATTTGAATACCTGAAGAATTCATGTTAACAGAAAAATAATTCCATTGACTACATCCGGAAGATAATGGAGAGAGATGAAGCTCAAGCTAAGATTAAAACAAAGGACAACTCAAAAAAAACTTTCAACCAAGACCTCCTATCAAGCCTCCTCATCCACACCCATCGCAAAATAATCAGCCACTGAACCTTCAAATGTTGCATTCAGCACCCCAAAAAAGCACCCAAATTCCATAATTGTAAGCCAGAAGCCACCAAATCCCACTTCTACACATTCTGATACTTGCCTTGTTTGATAAATTTCATGCAAATTGGAAAGAAACCCATTTAATGCAGATCAATCATTTGAATCTTTTTCTTATGCCATCTCATCATTTGACCATTTTTTCACCTGCTCTCAACTACTATTATGATTAGCTCATTAAATATTTCAAGTCCTTAAGTTTCCCCCAAGATTTGCACAAGGGTGTGTTGAAATTGAGGTCTTGAAAGCTCTTTTATTCCTAATTCTTGGGGGTCAACCAGTCCATTCTAAACTCATCTTTCCAATTTTAGTAATTTCTAAAGATTTTTCAAGCAATGTTGTGTTTTCATACTATGCTAGAATTGAAATTCGCCATAAACAATCAGTCCTGAATTCAATTGCCTCTAAAATAATATCTTGCTCAAGTGTGTTTAAGTTCCTTTGTCTAGTTATTCCATACAAGCATGTTATGGTTTTAGCGGATGCTCTTTTTTAATCCAAGTTGCTGTCTATTGTTATTTACTCACTCATGCATGATCTAGTCTAGTGGTCTTTGGATTCTATGCTGTCTAGTTATAGATCTGTTAGGTGGTCCCTTTATCTTTAGTCCAGTGGCTCTGTTGTAAGCAGTCCTTCATCTGGTGTGTACTCATCAAGTGCACTATCAAATCTCTCCATTTCCTTATTCATTATTACATTTCTTATCAACCACATTTCAAACCACCTGTACTTTTTCCATTTCAAGTCTGGGCCTGTCTTGTGGAAAATCAACCATCTATTCACCCTCTCATCACTATGGAGTGTCTACCTTATTGATCTCCATCTCAGATTCGATGCAACTTGTTGACAAAATTTTGCAAACTCTCATTGTCCGGCCTCATCTCACTCACAAGGTTCTCTTAATCTTAAAAAAATTGTACCATCTTTCCTTTGGAGTCTCTACACGTTGGATGATGGTTACTGGCTAGGTTATCTCGATGGGAAGCAGTGTTAATTTGGTAGTCTGCGCGGTCTGGGTACAAAGGTAAGTCCAAATGCCACGGGTTTATGTAAAACGTCATGTGACACAGTGTAGACTAGTCTGACATAGCCTAACACTTAGCTCAATGGTCAGAGCATTATTCATTAAATGCTGCGGCCTTCGGGTTCAAGTTCCACTGTGCTCAACTCTTCCTTTCATTTGCTCGACACCTGCGACCCGCTATGAGCCTTGAAGGTTCCTCCTTCGGCGGCTGCTGGCTTGAGCATTCTATCAGGCTGGGATGGTGCTGGATGTGGGCACCGCGTCAGCCTCCAGTGTTCCAAATCAGTTACTTCACATAACCATGCGGGCATAGCAACCAGGCTTTGCTTGCTCAGTCTCAATGCTACCAAGCCCATGTTGGTGGAACGCGAAGTCGCTTAACGTCCGGGACTGGTCGGCAGCCATCTTCACGATGAGTCGAAGAGAACAAGCTGCTTGATTAATCATTTGGTAACCTTGCGGATGAACAATGGTCGAGGTGGCTGCGATCTCCACATGCAATGCGTATCCGCTCTCGCTCGTGTGGGATGGCTCCATCGAACCCTGGAACCGTCTTATTTGCTTCCGCTTGCCAATCTTTGTGGGTTATTTGCATTCACCCCCGAAACGGTTCAATATCTCCATCGCGCTTGAGCAAGATATCTGCCCAGCGTTTTCTTGAAGGTCAAAACACAAGTTCAACCTACCAGAATGATCTCCCGTTAGCTCTGACAGCCCTATTGAATGGTTTTGAAGTGATCTTTTTTCTGCAGTATCAACACACGCAAGAGACTAGGGGCTGGCACCCTTTCAGTTTCGTACTTATCAGCAACTCTGTATCTTGATCAATTTTGAACCCAATATCGATCCCCCCACGCTTCGCTATGTCTATCGGATCCTTTCTAAAGCGGGAATTGACCGGTAGAAGAGCAATATTCAATTTGATCTTTTGGGGTGGCCACTGGGTGGTCTTCGCCTATGGATGGCACTCTCAATGGTCAAATGAGAGATTATGGGTATTGAATCTCCTGTCAGTTTCTGTTTGGACTTCAAGAGGAGCAGGAATAGTTCTCGGGGTAGATGGATTTTTATTGCTTTTGCCTCTATGCCGCAATCTTATCAGAGTCCTCAGACCCCAGCTGGCATGGTTAATGCCACTAGACGAGTTCAGTCGAATCATTCTTGATGTTGCCAGCTTTTTCCTGGCGCGAGTGAAGCATTACTGATTAATTCCATTTTCCTTAGAAATATCTGGTTTCATCGACAAGTAGCTTATTCGACAGCATTTTTTTCGATGTCAGTCTGCCTCGAATGGATGTAAAAATTTTCGCATGAAGAGCTAACGTCAGTAGCTCATCTTAGGGTGCACGTCACGGCTCATTACGTCAATATGTACCTGGTCGAAAAAACTCAGGTTCGACCCAATACTGCCGTTGGGATTCATTACACTGAGCCCGGTGGTTTTACCGGCCATGTTATGCTGTTGATCATGGTCCTTATGTATACCACCGCTGTAAGGATGCTCATCGTCCCTATCTTCATGAGCTCAGTTAGATTTACGGTCCATTCTTTTGTCGTGGGCGCTCAACGCTGTTACAAAGGCTCGTTCAATTCGTAAGCAATGCTTTGAAGCCTTTTGGTACACTCATCATTTGGCTTTTTTTTGGATGGTAGGTCTTGCTTAGCTTGTGTGCGTTGGATTTGGATTCAAATTAATCATTGTATTATTCGCAAACACCAGCTAGGACTTTATACCCATGCCACAGGATGCTTCGTCCGAGGAGCTTTGCCAGGAGAACAAGTAGAATGCTTAGGGTACAATACGGTGCAATTCACCGCCATTTCTGGAGTTCTGTACTTTGGAGAACGTGTCCTGCGAGAGGTTCGAGCTCGCCGAGAAACTCGAATCATCGGCGTTCTTTTACATCCCTCTGGTACTATGGAAATTCGATTCCAAAAACCAAGTTTCAAATATGTCGCCGGACAGTGGCTATTTTTCCAAATGCCAGACGTTTCTAGATGGCAGTGGCATCCCTTTACCATCTCATCAGCACCAGATGATCCCTACATCTCAGTTCATATTCGTCAAGTGGGCGATTTCACAAAAGCTGTGGGAGCCCGTTTAGGAGCTACTCCCGAATTGGCCTCCAGTTTAACTGACACGGTAAAGCAAGGTAGAATGGGTGAGGATGCACGGAATGGCTTATTTGTTGATATCACTGGCGCTCGCGTCAACAGCCTACCCAGTGTTCGAATCGATGGCCCCTATGGAGCTCCTGCAGAGGATGTTTTTGGATGTGAAATGGCTCTTTTAGTTGGGACTGGAATCGGTGTGACTCCCTTCAGCAGTATTTTAAAGAATGTTTAGTAAGCTACCTGGAGCACAAACTGTGAAAAAAACCAAACCTGATGTCGGTGTTTCCTTATAAAGCTACATGCAGCAAAAGGGTCGCCTTGGGGCTCTCCGCCGCGTCCATTTCATTTGGATCAACAAAGTGAGCTTTCAGTTCACCAGAGAGTCCAAGGATTTGATGCGACTTCTGAGGCCTTAATTCACCTAGGATATTGCGGCCTTCGGCTGGTTCAGGGCTCTTTTACAGAATCTCGAGGATATTCAAACAGATCCGGCGTTCCTGCGAATGGATATGTACCTGACCGGCGAGCTCGACAATGACACTGTGGAGAACGTTGTTCTGAATAATGCCGGGGCAGATTACGATGCCCTCACCGGTCTCAAGTCCCGTACTCATTTCGGTCGACCCAATTGGACTGACATCTTCAATCGACTGAGAAGCGGGGTTGAGAATGGGAGTTTGCTCCCAGGCAAAGAGGCCACTCTAGAAACTAGGGTTGGTGTTTTCTATTGTGAGTAAACGAATTTGCCGAGAAAATCTAAACATTCAGCAAGAAGCTGACTAGATGTTTTAACCCACCCTTCAAAAAGGCGGTCCGAGCGCCTTGGCAAAAACTCTCAAGGCTGAATGTCAGAGGGTTAGCAACCCGAGAACAAAATTCAAATTACACAAAGAGCACTGTCAGTTACCTATACGCATTAAGTATTAGTCCAATGATTTAGATTTCAATGTTTCTAACTGACATGACTGCACCTTTCCAGTCTGAATCAAGCCAACAGGGTTTCAAAGGAGCAGTAACTTAAAAATGCTTCAATCCGATGCGAGATAATATGGCAAAAGACGCTTTTTGGATCACATGGGTCCTAGTGCTGCACGTTTATACTAGTTTCCGCCGATTTTAAAGGGAATTTTTCTTATGCAGCAGATTTTCTTGCTAAATTTAATAATATTTTCATTTAGAGAAAGGAGTTTTTCCAGAAGCACTTCAAAGAATTTTCTTCCTCAATGAAGGTCAGGAATATCAAAACCTCAAAGAGGAAATAACTTAACCTAAGCATTTCAAACTGTTGAGGAATCCGAAATTTGAATGGTTTTTTCATTTTGATAAATCAACAGAAGAAATTGTGGCAATTTCATCAATCCACTACACTTCTAAAGATATATTATATTGTGGTAGTTGTTACAGATGATAAAACTAATCAAGGTTTTATCACAAGAAAAAAAATTGAAATATAAGAGGTTGCATAGCCAGATGATAGAGACCCAGAAATATGCAAGAGATCCAAGGTAAAAGGGGCAATCTAAGAGAGAGAGAAAAAGCATGATAGACGAAATATAGAAATTATTGATGGAGTAGACACTACCAAGAATGACAGTGATAGCTGAGATAAGAGCAGTAGCTCCACCAATGGAAACAAGCTCAACAGCAATAGTTGGACAAAGATGGCATCATCCAGCAGATAAAGAAAATGTGGATGAAGGATAAAAGCCTAATTATAATGAAAATTTAATTGCAATAGCCAAAAAAACACAATAGCAGATACCACAAGGTGCATAGGAAGCAATAAAAGACTTCATGAGTGCAAAGAAATAGGATCCTGTTGAATCCCAGGATGTGGAAAGTAGAACTGATTATGATTTCAAATAATCAAGGAAAGATTATGGATAGAAAAAGAAATTTCATAAATTAAAATAGACAAGTTTTAATTTTGAGAAAATTAGAAAACCAGAATTTCTCCCAGGCAAACACCTGCAGGCATGAAAAGATTGATTGATTTTGAAAATATATCACAAGAGCTGGTCAAAAAAACTGCAAAATGATGATGGTTTAACCTATTTTTCAGTGAAAGCCTCACTAGAATTCAAACTAACATGATAAAAAAAACTTGGAGAAAAGGATAGATATATGGTTAAAAAGGTAATTTGCCACATGAACATGGAGTATATAATCTATTAAAAGGATGAGATCATACAGCTAGGGACTATTAATGAGATCAAGTATTTGGAATCAAAATATCAAGAAACAAATACAAAAAAAGGGAATTGTGCTTTGGAGAGAAGAAATGCACAAGCAGTTTTTGAGCTGAAACAACCACTCTAATATGTATCACCATGACATCTTTTTTTTTTTTTTTTTAAAAAAAAAAATTAGAATAATAAGGAAATGAAAACTTCATTCATTGAGATTTGATTTCAGAATGAATGAGCTAGTGTGGTGCAAAAAAATGAACAGTGAGCAATTTTGGCACAATGAACCACTTAAATATCTGTGAATAATCTGTAATGAAACAATTTATCCACAATATATTCACTGAATGCTTCTTCAATTTAAAATCTCCAAATAATTACTTCTAATATGACTCTGAAATTTTGGGTTAAAAAATGATAAGCAAACTAAAGACTATCAATTTAGATTATTGGATAGAAACCTAATGAAAACTGGTACTTCCAAAGCAAATTCTGCAAAAAGACTAAATTTCTAACTGTTTCTGCAATAAATTTAATTCTAATTTGCAATCTGAAATCATTTGTTACCTATATAGACAAGTCCCTTCTAAAAAGATTTGAAACTATTCTTGATTTATCAGTACTGACAGTATCCCTTCTGTTTTTCAATCCTTCCTCCTTTCACTTTTGGAAATCTAGGCTATATTTTGGAAACAATTTTGAAATGACCAATCTCCTCATTATCTGCTTCAAACTCATGGTGTGACCCAAAAACAAATCTAGCTTCTTTTTTCATTCTGATTAATTTTTTTTTGGTTTCAAGAAAGGAATCATTGCTTGATCAAAAATTAGTCAAGACTTGAAAAAATTCTCAAAATATTGCATTATGTTGAAAGCTAGTTCCAATCAACTATTGATTGATCTTTGAATATCTTTCATATAAAATTTCCACTAACATGGGATTTTTCCTTGGTTTAATTTCATTGCCTCACAGAATTCCAAAAAACTTTGGATAAACTTTTTGAGCCTTAAATTTTCTGTCAGCTTGCTACTATTGCAGAGCAAGCTGCAAAAGTAACAAAAATAACATAAAAATAATAATAATATAATTAACCTAAGAAGGAGTAGGAAAACCATCAATATTATTACAGAAATTGATTCTGTCAGACTCCTGGATGTCAAGACCCTTGCTATCCTTTAGCTACCAGGGGTGACAGAGTAAATAATAAATATATTATTTAATAAATGCAGCAAAAATCCATAAAATATTTGGATTAAGCTTATTGCAAGGTTAAGTGGTTTGGTTATTGTTTATTGTTTCAAATCAATATGAATAAATTGATTATTAAATATTTTTATAGAGGGGCCACAATTATGTTGGGGATCTTTAACACCTCTCTTCAGGGATTTCAGTATGAAAACACATAGTCCTGGTTACTTTGGGCTCTTTAGTTTAAAGAATATTTTACCCAAAGATAATATGTATAAAAAAAAATTGGAGTGGTAGGGCCTTGTAGCCAAGCTACCACGACAGAGAAAGGATAATAAGACTTACTGGTATATTATTAAATCCTTTGGGTATCTGTTTGAGATGTGTACTGATGGGTTAAACCTGTATACTGGGGTTATAAGATTGTTCATCAGTTTTAATTGATAAAAAGAGGTGGAGGACGGATATTACTGATCAGAAATTGCCATAAATCACTTAATTATCTCTTATAAGTACTTGATTACCTTGGCACGGTGTCTGGATATGAATATAACTGGGTCTCTGCCCATCAACATCCTCAAAAGAGCTCTTTATTTATAGCTTTTGGAGTCCCAATATTTTCCTTCTGAGGGTTGTAGGTGCTCAAAGGGACGGAAACTAAGGCTAGCAGGGTAACCAGGGGTAGCCTGTCATGTGTTTCTGGTGCTATAGCACGGGTAGCATCTAATTCCACAGGGTATGGGAATTATTCCACTTTATAATAGACATTAGGACGTGTGAATAACACTAATCTGTCCTATTTACGTATTATTTAATTAATTATCCTTAGTAAATGTTCCCATTAATTTATTAATTATATAAACAGAAATTTCTACAGAAATCTTGATGTCAGGTAAGTTCTCCTTATGTATTATATAAATGGAGTAAAATTCATAATATTGATTTTACTCCTTATTTTCGAGTTCCAGTTGATTTACTAAGATAATTTTTTAAAAATATGAGTCATGTGAATTCATGTAATAATTTTACATCATTGGTTTTCTTAGTATGTCACGAAGATATTGATGTCTAGCAATTCACATAAAAGTATATTAAAGTATTTTAATATTTTTTTAGAAGTTGTCATTGTCTTATTTTCGACATTCTTGGTACTTTGAATTATATTAAATAAAAAATACGTATAAGGGTTATTTATGTATTTTTATATAATATTATGTATTTTTAGACTGTCTACTATCCACAGGAACATTTATTACATATGTAGAAAGTTCCTGTGTAGGTTGTAGCATGTTTACGCGGTACCTGAGCCTCTCAGGCCGCCTGTCACTCTGTCAACCCGTAGTCCCACGGCTGCGTACTTGTCAGAGGCCTGGGGCTGCGTACATGACCTTGACAGAGTGACAAGGCTGTATCTCAGCCCCGTGCGGGTGCATTGGCTGCCGCAGCTGCGTGCAGGAATTGTGACAAAACAAACTTCCGCCCGTAACTCCTAAAATATACACAAAACCTCAATTCTGACTGAATTTTAGGTGTGAAACCTATATGTGACAATGTGTGTGAAATATTTAATTGGCCAAAAAGCTCAATAATAGAGCCGTAGTATTTTGGTCTTTCTTTCACTAATTATTTAAAAATATAAGGAGTTGGATTTCAAGGGTGGGGTCATGGAGTGACCCGACCTAATTTTGGGTGGAGAACCCATTTCTGTAATAATATTTATGGCTTTCCTACTACTTCTTAGGTTAATTGTATTATTATTATTTTTATGTTATTTTTGTTACTTTTGCAGCTTGCTCTGCAATAGTAGCAAGCTGACATTCCCCCACTCCAAGATATGGCCATATCTGAAAAAAGTCTGGAGGAAGTTGGGAGAAAAAATTAACTGCATATGTGCTTCAGTTCCTTTTGGTGGCTCTGTAGTTTCTGAGATGTATTGGTCCATCAGGTATATTATTTTCTGGTAACCATTCATCTTTGTCTGCAGATTCTGCTGTGTATCTTACTAAGTATAGTCTGATATCTTTTCCTTGTACCCTCTCTTTCTTATCTCTCAATATCCTGCTGACTTTCCCTTTTTCTTTTACAGGGTCAGGTTCTATTGGGATTATTTCTGGAGGGAGGTTGCTGCCTTCTCTTGGTTTAAAGTGTTTGACTAGGCTAACAGGAAATACTGGATGTTTTCTTGATAATTCTTCACTCAAGATTACTTCCACAGCATTTTCGCCATGCATCTTCTTGATAACAAATGTTCCAACAAGGCCTGGTTTCAGTTTTCTGTTGCCCGCTAGGTTGTTGAAATTGGTTGTAGATATCAAGATCTGATCTCCTATTTTAAAGTCAGGTTCTTTATGGGATTTTTCCCATCTTTGTTTGTTGTATTCAACAGCTTCTTCTACACATTTCTGAGCATGATTATTTGCCAGATCTATCATCTTCTTAAATTCAAGAGATGTTGGATGAATAGTGGCTAAGTTATAGTTCAAGTTATTCCTAGGGAGTTTTGGAATCCATCCTCTTTCTAGTATGTAAGGGGCTTCTTTGGTAGTAGAATGTTTACTGCTGTTATAAGCCATTTCTAGGGCTGGGAGTAGGCTTACCCAATCATGGAAATAACCATCTGGGTTTTTGTATTTTAGACCAAAGCTACAGAACCTCCTTAGCATATCTTCTAGGGTCTGTATCATCCTTTCAGCTAATCCGTCAGTTTGGGGATGGTATGCTATAGAAAATGCTAGAGTAGTACCTAGTATATCATGTAGATTTCTCCAAAACTCAGAGGTTAATTTGGGGTCTCTGTCACTGATTATAATCTTGGGTATACTCACATCAGCTATGATCCTATTCCAGAATAGTAAAGCTACATCCATAGCACTATCTTCTTTATGGTTAGGTACAAATTTTGCCTTTTTGCAATATCTGTCAACTATAACTAGGACAGAGTTATATGAATGAGTACCTCCAGGGGGGAGGCCGGTGAAAAAATCCATATTGATGATTTCCCATCTGGTTGTAGGTTCAGATATCTTCTGTAAGAGTACAAATGTTTTTCCAGTAGTTTTATTAGATTTCTGGCAGGTTTCACAGCTAGTAACATATTCAGTAGTGACTTCTTTCCAGTCTATCCACCAGGCAGTTTGTTTTACTTTTTCTAAGGTTCTTTCTGTGGATAGATGCCCTGATGAACAGTTATCATGGCATTCCTGGAGTATATGTTGTATATGTTCTTTGTTGCTTAGTACTAATACGCTGGAATGTTGGTGTCTGTAGTAAAGGAGACCATACCAAAAGGTAAACCTTCCTGCTTTATAGGGTTTAAGTAGTGAAGCAGGCAGGCTATTTATCAAAGATTCTTCTGGGGATTCACATTCCATAATGGTAATCAGAAGCTTGATTTCAGGAGAGTAGCCATCCCTTACTAGGATGAAGAAAGCAGTATCTAATTCAAATAAGTGGATCCCCACTATTGGATTACTCAATGCAAAAAGATTGATGTTCAGGATAGGAAAGATATCTTGATCTTCAGGGTCATATGCTGGATTTTTAGAGTCATTAGGCAAAGCATTCCTACTTAGACTATCAGCATTCTGATGTTTAGCTCCAGCTTTATGCACTATAGTCATCTGTCCTCTATACTGTTGTATAGCAATTTGCCACCTGAGCATATTTCTGCTGGGAGTTTTCATGTTCATAAGAGTTCTTACAGCATTGCAGTCTGTGATTAATTGAAAATTGGTACCTTCTAAGTAATAGTGTAGCTTCTCTAAAGCCCATACTAGTGCCAAACATTCCAACTGACTGGCCCCATATCTCTTCTCTGTATCTTTGATCTGTCTAGATATGAAGAGTACAGGTTTTTCTACTGGTCTGTCTTCTTCTATCCTTTCCTGATGTAAAGCAGCTCCTAGCCCTTCCATGCAAGCATCAATGTACAGTTTGAAGGGCTTAGAGTAATCTGGCTGGATAGGTAGAGGAGTAGAGGTCATGGCTATTTTTAATTCCTCATAGTTTTTTAGTCTTTCATGAGTCATTTCAAATAGGGTGTTGTTGTTGCATACTTCATACAGACTTTTAGTTAGCATAGAAAAATTTGGTATGTATTGTCTGTAATAACTTCAAAACTAATGAAAGACAGTAATTCTGTCTTGCTTTGAGGCATAGTTCTATTCATGACAGCAGCTATCTTATTTTGATCAGAAGCTAGAGTTACACCAGAGACTGTATGTCCTAAGGCTTTCAATTATCCATAGCCAAAGTTGCATTTCTTCATGGACACCTTTAATCCTGCTCTGGAGATAGTCTGGAGTACTAATCTTACTTGGTTAATATGAGTATCCCAGTCATCAGAGTATATGATAACATCATCTATATATACCATCATCCATCCTTGTCTGATGTAAGTACCTAGAACTGTATCCATAGTTCTTTGGAAGTGTGATGGAGCATTCTTTATACCAAAGGGCATCCTAAGATATTCATAGATTCCCAAATGAAAGATTATTCTCATAAAATTCCTGCTTTCAGGGATTATTGGTATCTGGTGGAATCCTTTAAGCATATCCATAGTAGTGATGTACTTAGCCTTTGACAAGTTATGCAGAGCATGATCAATCCGGGGTATAGGATAATAATCTGCTTGAGTGTAATTGTTGAGCATTCTGAAGTCTCCTACTATCCTTGACTTGTCATTATGCCAAGCTATGATTACAAGTGTGGTCACATCTACCTGTTCATTATGACCTACTTTCCTTAATACTTGTAAGTCTATCAGTTCTTGGATATGTTCCTCAAGAGCTTTTCTAGACTTAAGACTAGAAGGATAAGCTGGCCTTCTTAAGTTAGGAGGATAAGGAGGCTTAATGGTCAATTTCAATACCATATCATGTCCTTTAACATCACCTATGGGATGATCTTTAGTGCAAAAAGCATTCTGGTCCTCAAAGTAGACTTTCAATATTTCTTTCTTCTGTTCTTCAGAAAGCTTCATATTCAGAGCTGCCTGAGAGAAATATTCTTGGTAAAAGTCTTCTAAATGCTTTTGATAATTAGAGGAGGGGAAGTTAGACTGAATGGTGCATATCTTAAACTTCTTATCCCAATTACCTCCTACTGTGAAGTATCTTCCTCTACTCTGGAACACGTCTATACCATATAGACATAAGGCATCATTACCCAGTATCAGGTAGTCACATAGTCTGTTGAGCAATACTACAAATTCCACTTGTATTCTCAAAGATCCTTTAGTGTGAGGTAGTATTATAGGAGCAGTCCATACTCCAATAACATTCATGGTAGAGTTGCAAGAGCTGAACCTGGCTTTTGGGATGGGCAAAAGGTGTTTTTTCCAATTGGGGTCCAATTTGTTTAAGAATTCAGCACAGAAACATGAGCAAAAAAGCTCCACTATCTAGTAATAACCTTATAGGTCTGTTTTTATACAATCCTGTTGCATAACAAGTTTGACAAGTGGTATAACATTTCCCAATCATAGGTTTAACTGTTAATGGTTTGAAATCCATAATATGTCTAGGAATTATAGTAGGATCCCATTGTTGGGGCAAGCTCGAATCCCCATGGATGTTATTGATTTCTGCAGAAGTAACTATTTCTCCTTCTATAAAATTAACAGGGGTGGTTAGGATCAATTAACATTCAGAAAAAGATCCTTCAGTATCAGCTATATCTTCATAGTTCTGATTCTCTTCAACCTCTTGTTCTCCTTCCAAGACTGCTATCTTCCTTTTTGGTAATGGACAGTCTTGTCTCATATGCCCAGTCTTGTTACAATTCCAACAAGTTTCCAGCATCCTCTATTTGTCCCTATTCTCATTAGGTTTCTTATTATCAGAGGCATTTATCAGAGGAGGTTTTTCTCTGGTTTTGTTGATTTTATAGTTCTCTTTGGGTCTGGAAGGGGCTTTCTTGTCCAACCCATTCATGTCTATTACTTCTTCTAGCACATTGATTAGAGTGGGCAAGTCCGCATCCATACTCATCCTACATCTTACACTATGGTTAAGATTGCCAGGACACAGGTTGAGGAGTCTTTCATTTACTTCCTCTTTATCAGCATCTGGGTAGAAGCAATCCAACTTTTTCTTCTGTTCCAAACACCATTTGTGAGGTTTATCCTTGAAGGGGTCAAATGAGGAATTTTCAAAATTTTTCATCATTTTCCTTTTCCACATTCTAGAACCAAATTGTTCTTTAATCAAAATTTTCCAAGAATTCCATGGTAAGGATCCTACTTCTTCTCTCTTACTGATAAACCAGTCCAAAGCTTCTCCTTCAAATAGCCTGGGTAGCCTGACTACAGCTATAGCTTCTGGTAGGTCATAAGAGTTAATGGTGTAGTCAATAAATTTAATAAAATTTAAATGGTTGTATTCTCCTTCACCGGAGAACTTAGGCCATTCAGAAATAGGGGGTAACAGTTTGAGTGCTTGCTCCATCTCAGGAGTAGGACTAGGCCTAAAGGTGTCACTCCTATGCATTCCTAATAAGGGTGGTGCATAAGGAGTAGCTGTTTGTCTGGGAGGTTTTGGTTCCTCTGTAGTACTCCCCAAGGGGTTGGTCAGACGGACTTTCAAGTCTCTAAGATCATTTTTGATCAGATTAAGTTTCAGGTCCACTTTGTTATTAAGCAAATCAAATTTTTCACTAAGGGATAGAATAGAGCTGTTAGTGGTGGTTGCCAATTCTTCTTTTAAGGGGTGGAAAGACATAATAAAATCTTCTTGGATTCCTGATAACATATTCTCAATGGTTTGAGTCTGTTTGATCCTACCTTGATTAATTTTCTCCAATAACTGTTCTGTGTGTTCTTTAATTTATTCCATTCCTACCATCTTTGTTTGGTTATTAATCAATTTGGCTACCACTGAGGTTAGTTCATCCATTTGGGTATAAACACCGTCCAAACTTTCACAAACAATTTTGAAATTATGACGCATATCATTAGAAAAGGGAGTAATTACATCAGAGGTTTGTTTGAGCTCAGAATTAGAGGCTAATTGTGGTACACCTTTTTCCACTTTTGAGCTAGGGATATTATTTGATCCCAGTCTTTCTTTCCCTTTGGCTTGGGATGGGAAGAGGATCTCTTCTTTCCTGATCCTTTGCCTTTCAGTTGGGCTAATTGATCCCAAGGATTCCACTTTTCAACGTAGGATTCTACCTCTTTTGTTGGAATAATTTTCTGAAGAGCTATCTGGGTGGCTTTTGCCTGGAAGATTATCTTTTTCATAGATACCATGTCCTCCTTGGCTTGGGCTTCTTTGAATTCTTCCCAATATTTCACATGCTCTTTGACTAAGTCTTTGATCCTGGCTTCCTTGGCCAGATTCTGCTGGGGTGGCTGCAGGGAATCTTTTTGTAAAGGAGGGTGGCTTGATTCTGCTACCTTCTCCGGCTCTAGGTTGGGAGAGGGAAGAAGTGATTGGTGCTGCTCCTTGTCCATCAACATTTGATTCAGGGGTTCTAGTCCCTTCATGGTTGTCCTTATTGGTGGTCTCATGGTTACTGAGAGCTGTTGGAAAAGATCCATAGGAGGGATACCTTCCTGAGGCTCTTGTGTTACGTCTATTCATTTTTAGAATAAAATGTTTATAAGTTTTTTACAGAAAGAATACGTAAAAATAAGTTTTATTCAAAACTCACTTAAATTGATGTTCAAAGGTACCAAGAAATTATTGGGGTTAAATTGATCCTTAGTAGGTAATCCTATGGGGTCTTGGTGTGTTCCAATGAGGTCTTCACCTGCTCAATCAATATTTTCAGGGCATCCAGAGATGTCTGGGACTTCCTGATCCAATAGATCAACTTCAGTGGTGGTGGTTTCTGGTACAGGAGGGTTCACTGATAAAAAATGTATTTTATTGGTTAATAAAATATATCAATATTATTTTATTAAAAAATGAAATGCAAGTTTGATTACACGAAGAAAAAATTCAAGGAAATGTAATTGAGTGGATGAAGATAATGCAAATGAAATAATTTTCTGATTTTAAATTTAAGATACAAGGTAAGACATGAAACCTTAAAATGACTTGATTGGTTAAATTAGATCAGTGAAATGTGCATTTATGGAAAATGTAAGCCTCCCGGATGCCAAGACCCTTGCTATCCTTTAGCTACCAGAGGTGATACAATAAGTAATAAGAATATATTATTTAATAAATGCAGCAAAAATCTGTAAAATATTTGGATTAAGCTTATTGCAAGGTTAAGTGGTTTGGTTATTGTTTATTGTTTTAAATCAATATGAATAAATTTATTATTAAATATTTTTATAGAGGGGCCAAAATTATATTGGGGATCTTTAACACCTCTCTTCAGGGATTTCAGTATGAAAACACATAGTCCTGGTTACTTTGGGCTCTTTAGTTTAAAGAATATTTTACCCAAAGATAATATGTATAAAAAACAAAGTGGAGTGGTAGGGCCTTGTAGCCAAGCTACCACGACAGAGAAAGGATAATAAGACTTACTGGTATATTATTAAATCCTTTGGGTATCTGTTTGAGATGTGTACTGATGGGTTAAACCTCTATACTGGGGTTATAAGATTGTTCATCAGTTTTAATTGATAAAAAGAGGTGGAGGACGGATATTACTGATCAGAAATTGCCATAAATCACTTAATTATCTCTTATAAGTACTTGATTACCTTGGCACGGTGTCTGGATATGAATATAACTGGGTCTCTGCCCATCAACATCCTCAAAAGAGCTCTTTATTTATAGCTTTTGGAGTCCCAATATTTTCCTTCTGAGGGTTGTAGGTGCTCAAAGGGACGGAAACTAAGGCTAGCAGGGTAACCAGGGGTAGCCTGTCATGTGTTTCTGGTGCTATAGCACGGGTATCATCTAATTCCACAGGGTATGGGAATTATTCCACTTTATAATAGACATTAGGATGTGTGAATAACACTAATCTGTCCTATTTACGTATTATTTAATTAATTATCCTTAGTAAATGTTCCCATTAATTTATTAATTATATAAAAAGAAATTTCTACAGACATCTTGATGTCAGGTAAGTTCTCCTTATGTATTATATAAATGGAGTAAAATTCATAATATTGATTTTACTCCTTATTTTCGAGTTCCAGTTGATTTACTAAGATAATTTTTTAAAAATATAAGTCATGTGAATTCATGTAATAATTTTATATCATTGGTTTTCTTAGTATGTCACGAAGATATTGATGTCTAGCAATTCACATAAAAGTATATTAAAGTATTTTAATATTTTTTTAGAAGTTGTCATTGTCTTATTTTCGACATTCTTGGTACTTTGAATTATATTAAATAAAAAATACGTATAAGGGTTATTTATGTATTTTTATATAATATTAGGTATTTTTAGACTGTCTACTATCCACGGGAACATTTATTACATATGTAGAAAGTTCCTGGGTAGGTTGTAGCATGTTTACGCGGTAACTGAGCCTCTCAGGCCGCCTGTCACTCTGTCAACCCGTAGTCCCGCGGCTGCGTACTTTTCAGAGGACTGGGGCTGCGTACATGACCTTGACGGAGTGACAAGGCTGTATCTCAGCCCCGTGCGGGTGCATTGGCTGCCGCAGCTGCGTGCGGGAATTGTGACAAAACACATTTCCGCCCGTAACTCCTAAAATATACACAAAACCTCAATTCTGACTGAATTTTAGGTGTGAAACCTATAAGTGACAATGTGTGTTAAATATTTAATTGGCCAAAAAGCTCAATAATAGAGCCGTAGTATTTTGGTCTTTCTTTCACTAATTATTTAAAAATATAAGGAGTTGGATTTCAAGGGTGGGGTCATGGAGTCACCCTAGCTAATTTTGGGTGGAGAACCCATTTCTTTAATAATATTCATGGCTTTCCTACTACTTATTAGTTTAATTGAATTATTATTATTTTTATATTATTTTTGTTACTTTTGCAGCTTGCTCTGCAATAGTAGCAAGCTGACAGATTCTCCACCCAAAATTAGGTAGGGTCACTCACTGACCCCACCCTTGAAATCCAACTCCTTATAATTTTCTATAATCAAGGAAAGAAAAATCAAAATACCACCGCACCACCATTGAGCTTTTTGGCCAATTAAATATTTCACATGTATTGTAATGTATAGGTTTCACACCTTAAATTCATTCAGAATTGAGGTGTTGTGTATATTTTAGGAGTTACGGGCGGAAATGTGTTTTGTCACAATTCCCGCACGCAGCCACGGAAGCCAATGCACCCACGCGCGGCTGAGATACAGCCCTGTCACTCCGTCAAGGTTGTGTACGCAGCTCTGGGCCTCTGACAAGTACGCAGCTGCGGGACTATGGGTTGACAGAGTGACAGGCGGCCTGAGAGGCTCAGGTACCGCGTAAACATGCTACAACCCACACAAGAACATTCTAAATATGTAATAAATGTTCCTGTGGATAGTAGATAGTCTAAAAATACATAATATTATATAAAAATACTTAAATAATCCTTATACGCATTTTTTTATTTAATATAATTCAAAGTACCAAGAATGTCAAAAATAAGACAATGACAACTTCTAAAAATATATTAAAATACTTTAATATACTTTTATGAGAATTGCTAGACATCAATATCTTTTTGAAATACTAAGAAAACCAATGATGTAAAAATATTACATGAATTCCCATCACTTATATTTTTAAGTAATTGTCTTAGTAAATCAACTGGAACTCAAAAATAAGGAGTAAAATAAATATCATGACTTTTACTCCAGGTATATAATACATAATGAGAACTTACCTGACATCAAGATGTCCGTAAGAATGTCTATTTATATAATTATTAAATCACTGGGAAAATTTACTAAGGATAATTAATTAAATAATACATAAATGAGATTGATTAGTGTTATTCACACGTCCTAATATCTATTATGAAGTAGAATAATTCCCATACCCTGAGGAATTAAATGCTACCCGTTCTATAGCACCAAGAACACATGACAGGCTACATCTGGTTACCCTGCTAGCCTTAGTTTCCGTCCCTTTGAGCATCTACAACCCTCAGAAGGAAAATGTTGGGACTCCAAAAGCTATGAATAAAAAGCTCTTTTGAGGATATTGATGGGCAGAGACCCAGTTATATTTATATCCAGACACTGTGCCAAGGTAATCAAGTACTTATAAGAGATAAGTTATTCTTTATGGCTAATTATGATCAATAATATCTGTCCTTAAACTCTTTTTTATCAATTAAAACTGCTGAACAACCTTATAACCCCAGTATACAGGTCCAACACATCACTGCACATCTCAAACAGATACCCAAAGGATTTAATAACATACCAGTGAGTTTTATTATTCTTTCTCTGTTGTCGCAGCTTGGCTACAAGGCCCTGCCACTCCACCGTGTATTTTATATACATATTATCTTTGGGTAAAATATACTTTAAAATAAAGAGCCAAAAGTAACCAGGACTCCATGTTTTCATACTGAAATCCCTGAAGAGAGGTGTTACAGATCCCTAATATAATTTTTGCCCCTCTATAAAAATATACAATAAACAATTAATTCATATTGAATTAAAACAATAAACCATAACCAAACCACTTAACCTTGCAACAAGCTTAATCCAAGTATTTTATGGATTTTTGCTGCATTTATTAAATAATATATTTATTATTTATTCTATCACCTCTGGTAGCTTCAGGATAGCAAGGGTCTTGGCATCCAGGAGGCTGACATTTTCCACAAATGTACATTTCACTGATCTAATTTAACCAATCAAGTCATTTTAAGGTTTCAATTCTTACCTTGTATCTTAAATTTAAAATCAGAACATTATTTCATTTGAATTATCTTCATCCACTCAATTACATTTCCTTGAATTTTTGCTTTGTGTAATCAAACTTACTCTTGCATTCAAGCTTGTACCTGGATGACATAATTTTTTTCCCATAATTTCAGTGGTTAATTGCTTTATTTGGACTAGAAGATTTATTCCCCAGGTTGTATATTTTCATCTCCAATACATTAAAGATTACCTTACATGGAATTGTTTTCCCCGGTTCATTGTTCCTCATTTATTTAATATTGAATTATCCCATCTTTCTGAGAAAAAATTCTTTAAATTGATGTGGCACAAGTTTACTCTATAAAAAAACAGCCCTAAAAAATTCAATTTGCTTTCAAAAATTAAGCCTTGAACTTAAAAAATAGAATTCAATATTCAATATTCATCATAATTTAACCCCCCTCTTTTTGGTCCATTTCAACCTAACTTCTGTTTAATATTTGGTATATGCGGTGAGCATAAAATAACATATTAAGAACATAAGCTCAAAAATATCAAGAAATTTATTCTTTTTTAGATGCTATGTACTTGGTTCACCATTAATACTTCCCTTTCCCCCAAAGATTTGATAATTTATTGGATGGGAAGATCAAGCAATCCCCAGGAAGGTAAAATTTTAGATTTTTGTTCCCCTTATTCTGATTCAAATTTGGAGCAAGTTTAATTCATGCCTTCAGAATTTCCAAATCCATGGCCTCCTTTGAAGTAAGGCATTATTTTAGCATTTTTTTTTTGCTGAATTCATGCCTTTTTCAAAGGAAGGTGTGATCGTAGTATTTGATTTTTTCTGAATTAATGTCAGCCTCCTGGATGCCAAGACCCTTGCTATCCTTTAGCTACCAGGGGTGATATAATACATAATAAATATATCATTCAATAAATGCAGCAAAAATACATAAAATATCTGGATAAAGCTTATTGCAAGGTTAGTTGGGTTGGTTATGGTTTATTGTTATGAATCAATATAGATAAATTGATTATTAAATATTTTTATAGAGGGGCCACAATTATATTGGGGATCTTTAAAAACTATCTTCAGGGAATTAAGTATGAAAACACATAGTCCTGGTTACTTTGGGCCCTTTAGTTTAAAGGATATTTTTCCCAAAGATAATATGTATATAAAATACATGGTGGAGTGGCAGGGTTTTGTAACCAAGCTGCCACAACAGAGAAAGGATAATAAAACTCACTTTTATATTATTAGATTCTTTGGGTATCTGTTTGGGATGTGCACTGATGGGTTAAACCTGTATACTTGGGTTTATAAGGTTGTTCAGCAGTTTACATTGATAAAAAGAGGTTGAGGACGGATATTATTAATCAGACTAAGCCATGAATCACTTAATTTCTCTTATAAGTATTTGATTACCTTGGAATGGTTTCTGGATATAGATATAACTGGGTCTCTGGGTATCAACATCCTCTAAAGAGCTCTTTATTTATAGCTTTTGGAGTCCCAATATTGTCCTTCTGAGGGGTACAGGGGCTCAAAGGAATGAAAAATGAGGCTAGCAGGGTGACCAGTGGTAGCCTCTAACGTGTTCTTGGTGCTGTAACACGGGTAGAATCTAATTCCACAGGGTATTGTAATTATTCTACTTTATAATTGATGTTTTGACGTGTGAATAACACTAATCTGTCCTTTTTATTTATTATTTAATTAATTATCCTTAGTAAATGTTCCCAGGAAGTTAATAATTATTTTAAAAGACATTCCTACGGATATTCCAATTTCAGGTGAGTTCTCATTATTTATTGAATATTTGGAGTAAAGTCATGATATTTATTTTACTCCTTATTTTTGAAATTCAGTGGATTTACTACAATAATTACTTAAAAATTTAAGTCATGGGTATTCATGTAATATTTTTACATCATAAGTTTTCTTAGTATGTCACCAAAATGCTAATGTCTAGAAATTTACATAATAGTATATTAAAGTTTTTTAATATATTTTTAGAAGTAGTCATTATCTTCTTTTTGACATTTTTGGTACTTTGAATTATATTTAATAAGATATAAATACAAAGGTTATTTAAGTATTTTTATAGAATTTTATGTAATTTTAGACTATCTACTATCCACAGGAACATTTATTACTTATGTAGGATGTTCCCGTCTGGTTTATAGCTTGTTTACGTGGTACCTAAGTTTCTCAGGCCGCCTGTCACTTTGTAAACCCATAGTCCCGCGGCTGCGTACTTTTCAGAGGCCCAGGTCTGCGTACACAACTTTTACAGAGTGACAGAGCTTTAGCTTGTTAGGTTTTGTTGTCAAGTTCTGTCTTCAGTTGTGCCCACAGCCACGCTCACAGGCACTTCGCGGGTGAAGACACTTCAATCCTAAAATTGAAGTGTACCCAGTTCAGCTTCCTTCTTGTCTGTCTCTGTAATGGTGAAGGGGCAACAGCAAGGAATGATACAGACCAAGCTCTGATCTGGACTTCACCTCAACACCTCAATCCTCACTTCATCCCAAAACCTTGATTCTCATAAGACCTTCATCCCCATCGACCAGTTTCCTCATTTCATCTCCTTCATCTTTCACCTCTCTTTCCTTTCCTTGCTCAACTCAATCTTTCTCATCATTGTATGCCCTGCCCGTGTGCCTGGTGAGATATTGTGTTCATCAACCTCACTTTTCATATTTCTCACCTCATGGATCTGACCTCTTCAATTTCTCTCAACTTTCTTCATTCTGTCTCATTGTTAGCCTACTCAATCTCATTTTTCCGTCCATGTCCCCAAACACTCATTGCCTGTTCACCCTTGTCAACATCGCCTTACTACGCTGAATGTTGGTGATCCTCACCCTGCAGTTGTTCTATTCAATGGTGACTTCTTATTGATGTTTCTTTACTCATCCAGTTTCCAGTTTTACGTTCAATCCATTCTTCAATTTTTTCACGGTTAAAAGCCGAAAGGTCTCGACTCAACTCAAATTCAAACCTCTACAACAGAACTTGAAAATGTCAGCCATGTCAGAAGGATTCAGGCAAGCTATGCTGAAGTCGGCTCTTGATACAATCCCTAGGCTGAGTGACAATAACTATGGCGTTTGGAAGGACAAGATGGATGCTATCCTAGACGTTTGTGGATGCTCCGGACCCATTAATGATGACTTTTCAACTGTGGAAAGCGATTTCAATGACAAAATCAAATTACTTATAATCTCCAGGCTTGAGGCGGCTACTCACGACAACATTGTAACACCTACCAATAAGAATTTGGCGAAGCTACTATGGAAGGCAATTATCAAAAAATACGCATTGTCTCAGGCTTCAAACAGGGCTAGAGTTTTCAACAATTTCTTGTAATTTAAATTCACCCCAGACAAGATGGAGGATTTTATCACTAAGGCAAAAGTGAGCCTCAAGAAATTGTTGGAAGTTGGAATTGTTCTTCCTAACGATATCCTGGCGTATCATCTGCTTTTCAAATTTCCCAGTTCTATGAAGGACTTCAAACGCCAAATTATGCACACAGACAAGGAGCTCACAGTGGAATACGTACTGAACCATCTCACTCAACTAAACAATGAATCTCAAGCGCAAACTTCTCAAAACATTCAACTGCCAAGGACGGAAGTGGCTCTCACCAACTTCAGACTGACAGGGACCAACCACTCTGAGAAACAGGGCAAAAGAAAGAGATGCACCAAGGGATACCACAATCCCAAACAAGACAAGCATCATTTGGCCAACAGCTGCTGGCATCTCCACCCAGAAGTTGCGCCCAATTGGTGGAAAGAAGACCAAGCGAAATGGAAATCACGCAAGAAACAAGCTAAGAGCAACCCCGTGGCTAACTACCTTGCTCTCCTGTCAATGTGGATCGACCACGGAAACTCCAGAACAAAATTCATCCTAGATAGCGGCGCGTTGATACACATGATCAACAATAGTTGATATTTTAAGGAATTATCTCCCTGTGACAACCAAGCCATCAAAACTGGAAAGAAAGGAGCTGAACTTGAGATAAAAGGTAAAGGGACGGCAATACTGGTCTGGGGGAATTTCACGCTCAAGCTTTCAAATGTTTTCTACATTCCAAGCTTGACCATCAACCTGATAAGCGCCAGTGCACTCAATCAAGCTGGATGCTCACTGGAAGCTAGCAGGAATGGATTTGAGGTATCTAAGGATGGCTTGAAAATGTTTGGCGGGACAATCGTAAACAATCTCTACTGCCTAGAAACGCCGAACTTTGACCAAAGCCTGATCCATTCTCACTCAGCAAATCTGGCTTTTACTCAGGAAGACGAACTCATGGACATTCATCAAAGCTATGGTCACGCTTTGCTGTCAAGACTCAAACAATTCACAAAACACATCTCTCCCAAAGTGAAGAGGAGGTTTGAATGTATTTTCTGTGTCAAAAGCAAAATAACTAAATTGTCGTTCAAGGAAACTTCTGTCACGGCAAAGAAAGTGTTCAAGCGGATTCACTTGGATCTGATGGGACCGCTCAAGCCTCAATCAAAGGGGGGGGCATTGGTATATTCTCACTCTAGTCAACAGCGCTACGGGATATATTGGAGAGTTTCCTTTGGGATTGAAGGAGGAAACTCTCCAAGTCATCATTGACTTAATCAAAAAGGAGAATCAAAAATGCGGATATTATCCTTGCAAGGTATGTTCAGACGGAGGCTCTGAATTTTTCAATTGCAAATACAAACGTTCTACGAGGGGAACCACATTTGACAGGTAGTATCTGAACCGTATCACCCCAAACATAATGGAAAAGCAGAACAAGCGAATAGAACCATCACAGAGTCCAATCAAACCATACTGAAGGACAGTCAAATCTCAGCTAATCAATGGCATGAGGTCATCAAATCAAGCGCCTTCATGCTCAATCAAATTCCCAGAGACAAAAACTCTGAATCCCCCTGGTCCCAAGTGCATGGGCATTCCTTGCTGGCTTCATATCTGAAACCCATAGGATGTCCGTGTGTCTACCTACTCACAAGAAGAGATAAAGGATATAAGTTTAAGCAAAAGGGAGAGGAAGGAATCCTAGTAGGCTTCAATCCGCTCCTACATTCATATTGAATCTTAACTAAATCTAACTCTGTTACTTCTACAAAGCACGTCAAATTTCTAAGAATGTATAACCATCAAAACTCAAATCTTTCAATCCCATCGGACAACATGGAGAGTGACCCTTACAACACCAAACCTGAAATTTCAGAAGATCAACAGTCAGAGCAAACAAATAATCCGGCATTCACAAGGTTCAGATCGGTGTGGCCCAAAGTCCCATACTCAGATTTGGATTGCTGCGGCAAGTCTCTCCAAGATCCAGAGTCTGAAGATTCAGGTCACTCCAAGGAAAACTCTGTTCACAAGCCCATTGCTAGCCAGCCAACATCGCAACATGGGCGGTCCAATCCTGCACCTCCTACGCAACCTCTTAGAACCCTCCAAGGCCAATCCTTGATCAAACCACCTCAACGTTACGGTTTCTTCCATTATTATGAACCGAAAAGCTACAATGATGCGGTCACATGCGAAGAAAAACTCAAGTGGATTGGTGCAATGGACACAGAGTTGTTGTCCATTGATTCATTTGACGTTTGGGAAGAATACGACGGACCTGATCCCTCAAATCCACTTTGAACTACGTGGATCTACAGGCTAAAAGAAAACTGCAACGGTGACCCAGTCAAGTACAAGGCCCGTCTCTGCGTGCAAGAATGTGGTCAAATCAAAGGCATAGATTACTTTGAAACATTCTACCCCATGGGAAAACCATCAACTCTTTGACTCCTACTTGTGTACGTGCTGAAATCCTCTCAAAAAGTACGGCAATTTGATGTGAAAAGCGCGTTCTTACACTCTCAAATAGACAAAGAAGTTTTCATTTGAACTCCAAAAGGCTCAAAGCAAAAATCAAAGTTTCTCAAATTAAAAAAATCTCTCTATGGATTAAAGCAATCCCCCAAAAATTGGTACAAAACATTGACGGCTTGGTTCAAGGAAATCAGCTTCTACAAATTGGCATGTGATACCTGCCTTTATTTATCAAACAACGGAAAATCCAGGCTCTTCTTCCACGTTGACAACTTAATTTTGGTAGGTGATGGCCAGAACTTTGAAAAGAAATTCCTGGACAAGTTCAAGGGATCCGCGAGTCAAGACCCAAACACTATACTTGGAATGAAAATAGAGGTCAAAACTGATCAAATCCTTCTCAGGAAGCCAAATCAAATTCAGCATAGACTTGAAGAACTGGGGCTGACCAACTGCAAAGGGTTGTCCACCCCTCTCACTTGCAACCTGCAACTTGTTCCTGCCTCAGACAAGGAGCACAAAAAATTCAAGGCTCTTAACATCAACTATAGATCAGTTGTAGGGCTGCTAAATCACATAGCCTGCTTCACAAGACCCGACGTCAGCTTTGCTGTCTCAAGTTTAGCCCAATTCAACACCAAACCTGGCATAACACAATGGAACAAATTAAGGAAAACATGTAATTATCTCAAATCCACACAACATTACCAACTTGAGCTCAAATACCTCTTTCAATCAAAAGCTCTGGAAGTATTCTCAGAGGTGTCATGGGCGGATGATCCAAACACTCAAAAGTCTCAAACCAGATTTATTTGTGTGAAGTTTGGTAGTCTGGTTTCTTGGAATAGCTGTAAGCAGAAGAACATAACGTGGTCTCCCACGGATGCAGAGTTAAACGGGCTGGTCAACTCATATCATGAAGCAACATGGATCAAAGCTTTGATGGATGAGATATTTGCAGCTTCTCCTGAGTCCATACTGCTTCACATTGACAACAGCGGCTTGGATGATGAAATTAGAAAATTTGGCTCAAACTTGAAGACAAGACATTTGGAATTAAAGACTAAGGGGATGAGAGACAAATTATCTAATAAGAAAGTTGAGCTTAAGCTCATAAGATCTATGGAAATGAAAGCCAACTCTCTAAATAAAGCTTCCTCCTTTCAAAGCATATTGTTGTTATTTCCATTTCCTGTTTCTTCTCATGGTGTCTCCAATATCTCATTGGGCATGGAAGGGTGTTAATTTTTGTTGTCAATTTCTGTCTTCAGTTGTGCCTACAGCCACGCTCACGGGCACTTTGCGGGTGAAGACACTTCACTCCTAAAATTGAAGTGTACCCGGTTCAGCTTCCTTCTTGTCTGTCTCTGTCATGGTGAAGGGGCAACGACAAGGAATGATCCAGACCAAGCTCTGATCTGGACTTCACCTCAACACCTTGATCCTCAGTTCATCCCAACACCTTTATTCTCATAAGACCTTCATCCCCATCGACCAGTTTCCTCATTTCATCTCCTTCATCATTCACCTCTCTTTCCTTTCCTTGCTTGACTCAATCTTTCTCATCATTGTAAGCCCTGCCTGTGTGCCCGGTGAGATATTGTGTTCATCAACCTAATGTTTCATATTTCTCACCTCATGGATCTGACCTCTTCAATTTCTCTCAACTTTCTTCATCCTGTCTCATTGTTAGCCTACTCAATCTCATTTGTCCGTCCATGTCCCCAAACACTCATTGCCTGTTCACACTTGTCAACATTGCCTTACTACGCTGAATGTTGATGGTCCTCACCCTGCGGTTGTTCTATTCAATGGTGGCTTCTTATTGATGTTTCTTTACTCATCCAGTTTCCAGTTTTACGTTCAATCCATTCTTCAATTTTATCATAGCTCAGGCGCGCGCGGGTGCATTGGTTGCCGCGGCTGCATGCAGGAATTGTGACAGAACACATTTCTGTCTGTAACTCCTAAAATATACACAACACCTCAATTATGACTGAATTCAAGGTGTGAAACCTATACATGACAATACATGTGAAAAATTTAATTGGCCAAATAAGTTCAATAGTGGTGCCGTGGTATTTTGGTCTTTCTTCCTTATTTATTTAAAAATATAAGGAGTTGGATTTCAAGGGTGGGCTCAGTGAGTGACCCTACCTAATTTTGGGTGGAAAATCCATTTTTGCAATAATATTTATGGTTTTTCTACTCCTGCTTAGGTTAATTTTATTATCATTATTTTTATTTTATTTCTGTTACTTTTGCAGCTTGCTCTGCAATAGTAGCAAGCCGACATTCCCTCACTCCAAGATATGGTCATATCTAAAAATGAAATCTGGAGCATGTTGGGAAAAATGATTCTATGTGTGTTTCAGTTCCTTTTTCTGGCTCTGTAGTTTCTGAGATGTATTGGTCCATAAGGTTTATTTTTCTCTTGTAACCATTCATATTTGTCTTCAGATTCTCCTTTGTATCTTACTAACTATAGTCTAAAATCTTTTCCTTGCACTCTCCCTTTCTTGTCTCTCAATATCATGCTGAATTTCCCCTTTTCTTTTGTAGGGTCAGGTTCTATTGGGATTATTGCTGGAGGGAGGATGCTACCTTCTCTTGGTTGAAAGTGTTTTACTAGGCTAACAAGAAATACTGGGTTTTTTCTTGAAAATTCTTCACTCAAGATTACTTCTACAGCATTTTTGCCATGCATCTTTTTGATAAAAAATGGTCCAACAAAGGCTGGTTTCAGCTTTCTCTTACCTGCTAGATTGTTGAAGTTGGTAGTGGATATCAAGATCTGATCTCCTATTTTAAAGTCAGGTTCCCTATTTGATTTGTCCCATCTTTATTTTTTGTGTTCTACTGCTTCTTCTACACATTTTTGAGCATGATTATTTTCCAGATCTATCATTTTCTGAAATTCAAGAGATTTTGGATGAATGGTGGCTAAGTTATAGTTTAAGTTATTCCTAGGGAGTTTTGGAATCCGTCCTCTTTCTAGTATGTAAGGGGCTTCTTTGGTAGTAGAATGTTTACTGCTGTTATAAGCCATCTCTAGAGCTGGGAGTAGGCTTACCCAATCATGGCAATAACAATCTGAGTTTTTGTATTCTAGACCAAAGCTACAGAACCTTCTGAACATATCTTCTTGGGTCTGTATCATTCTTTCAGCTAATCCATCAGTTTGGGAATGGTATGCTGTAGAAAATGCTAGAGTAGTACCCTATATATCATGTAGATTCCTCCAAAAATCAGAGGTGAATTTGGGGTCTCTGTCACTGATTATAATCTTGGGTATACCAACATCAGCTACAATCCTGTTCCAAAATAGTAGAGCTACATCCATAGCACTATCTTCTTTGTGGTTAGGTAAGAATTTTTCCTTCTGAAAGTATCTGTCAACTATAACCAGGACAGAGTTATATGAATGAGTACCTCCAGGGGGGAGGCCGGTGACAAAATCCATATTAATTATTTCCAATCCAGTTTTGGGTTCAGAGATCTTCTGTAGGAGTCCAAAACTTTTTCCAGTAGTTGTATTAGATTTTTGGCAAATTTCACAGCTAGTAACATACTTAATAGTGATTTCTTTCCAGTCTATCCACCAAAAAGTTTTTTTTACTTTCTTCAAGGTTATTTCAGTGGATAGATGCCCTGATTAACAGTTTTAATGGAATTCCTGGAGTATGTGTTGTATATGTTCTTTGTTGCTTAGTACTAATACACTGGAATGCTGGTTTCTGTAGTAAAGGAGACCATCCAAAAAGGTAAACCTTCCTGCTTTATAGGGTTTAAGTAATGAAGAAGGTAAACTATTTATCAGAGCTGCTTCTGGGGATTCAGATTCCATAATGGTAATCAGCAGCTTGATTTCAGGGGAGTAGTTGTCCCTTACTAGATTGAAGAAAGCAGTATCTAATTCACATAAGTGGATCCCAATCATTGGAGAATTTAATGCAAAAAGATTGATGTTCAAGGTAGTATAGATATCTTGACCCTCAGGGTCATATGCTGGATTAATAGAGTCATTAGGCAAAGAATTCCTACTCAGACTCTCAGCATTCCAATTTTTAGCTCCAGCTTTATGCAATATAGTCATCTGACCTCTATACTGTTGTATAGCAATTTGCCACCTGAGCATATGTCTGCTGGGGTTTTTCATGTTCATGAGAGTTCTTAAAGCATTACAGTCTGTGATCACTTGGAAAGTGGTGCCTTCTAAGTAATAATGTAGCTTTTCTAAAGCCCATACTAGAGCCAAGCATTCCAACTGACTGGCTCCATATCTCTTTTCTGTATCTTTGATCTGTCTAGATATGAAGAGTACTGGTTTCTGCACTGGTTTGTCTTCTTCTATTCTTTCTTGATGTAGAGCAGCTCCTAACCCTTTGATACAGGTGTCATTGTACAGTTTAAAGGGCTTGGAGTAATCTTGTAGAATGAGTAAAGGAGTAGAGTTCATAGATATTTTCAGTTCCTCATAGTTTTTCAATCTCTCATTTGTCATTTAAAATAGAGCGTTGTTGTTGCATATTTTGTACAGACTTTTAGTTAGAAGAGCAAAATTTGGTATGTATTGTCTGTAGTAACTGCAAAAACTAATGAAAGAAAGTAACTTTGATCTATTTTGATGCATGGGTCTTTTAATGACAGCAGCTATCTTATTTTGATCAGCAGCTAGAGTTAGACCAGAGACTATATGCCCTAGGGATTTCAATTTTCTATATCCAAAGTTGCATTTCTTCATGGATACTTTTAATCCTGATTTGGAGATATTTTGGAGTACTAATCTCATTTGGTTGACATGAGTATCCCAAACATCAGAATATATGATAACATCATCTATATATACCATAATTCATCCTTGTCTGATGTATGTACCTAGAACTGTATCCATAGTTCTTTGGAAGTGTGATGGGGCATTCTTTATGCCAAAGGGCATCCCTAGATATTCCTTTATCCCTAAATGACAGATCATTCTCATAAAATTTCTGCTTTCTGGGCTTATAGGTATCTGGTGGAAACCTTTAAGCATATCCATAGAAGTGATATATTTGGCCTTGGACAAGTTATGTAGAGCATGATCAATCCGGAGTTATAGGATAATAATCTTCCTGAGTATAATTATTGAGAATTCTGAAGTCTCCTACCATTCTTGACTTGTCAATATGCCAAGCTTTGGTTACAGGTGTGGTCACATCTACCTGCTCATAGTGCCCTAATTTCCTTAATACTTCTAAGTCTATCAGGTCTTGGATATGTTCCTCAAGAGCTATTCTAGACTTAGGACCAGAGGGATAAGCTGGTCTTCTTAAGTTTGGAGGATAAGGAGGCTCAAAAGTCAATGTTAATACCATTTCATGTCCTTTAATATCACCAATTGGATGGTCTTGAGTACAAAAAGCATTTTGGTTCTCAAAGCAGACTGTTGATATATGTTTCTTCTGTTCCTCAGAAAGTTTCATAATTATAGCTGCTTGAGAGAAGTATTCTTGATTAAAGTCTTCTAAATGCTTTTGATAAGTGGAAGAGGGGAAGTTAGATTGGATGGTGCATATCTTAAACTTCTTGTCCCAATTACCACCCACTGTAAAGTATCTCCCTTTACTCTGGAACAAATCTATACCATAAAGACATGAAGCATAATTACCTATTATCAGGTAGTCACATAATCTGTTGAGCAATACCACAAATTCCACTTTTATTCTCAAAGATCCTTTAGTATGGGGTAATATTATAGGAGGATTCCATACTCCAATAGGATTCATGGTAGAGTTGCAAGAGCTGAACTTGGCTTTTGGGACGGGCAGAAGGTGTTCCTTCCAATTGGGATTCCATTTGTTTAAGAATTCAGTACAGAAACATGAGCAGAAAGCTCTGCTATCCAGTAATTAGCTTATAGGTCTGCCTCTATACAATCCTGTTGCATAGAAAGTTTGACCAGTGGTATAACTCTCACCACTCATAGGTTTGACTGTTAATGGTTTGTCATCTGTGATATGTCTAGGAATTATGGTAGAATCCCGTTTTTTGGGCAAACTTGAGTCCCCATGGATGTTATTGATTTCTATAGAAGTGCCTATATCTCCTTCTATAACATTAACAGGGTTGGTCAGGATCAATTCACATTCACAAAGGGATCCTTCAGTATCAGCTATATCTTCATAGTTCTGATTCCCTTCAACCTCCTGCTCTCATTCAAAGACTGCTACCTTTCTTTTGATAATGGGCAGTCTTGTCTCATATGCCCTGTCTTGTTACAATTCCAAAAAGTTCCAGGCATTCTCTCTCTGTCCCCGTTCTCATTAGGTTTCTTGTTATCAGAGGTATTCATCAGATGTTCTCTGGTTTTGTTAATGTTGAAGTTCTCTTTGGGTCTAGAGGGAACCTTCTTGTCTAACCCATTCATGTCTATTACTTCTTTTAACACATTGTTAGATTTTTTAATTCATCATCCATGCTCATCCTGCATCTTACACTATGGTTAAGATTTCCAGGACACAATTTGAGGAGTCTTTCATTCACTTCCTCTTAATCAGCATCTGGATAGAAGCAATCTAGTCTTCTCTTCTGTTACAAGCACCTTTTGTGAGGCCTATCCATGGAGGGATCAAATGAGGAATTGTCAAAATTTTTCATCATTTTTCTTTTCCACATTCTAGAACCAAATTGTTCTTTAATTAGAATTTTCCAAGAATTCCATGGTAAGGATCCTACTTCTTCTCTTTTACTGATAAACAAGTCTAAAGCTACTCCTTCAACTAGTCTGGGTAGCCTGACTACAGCTATAGCTTCTGGTAAGTCATAAGAGTTGATGGTATAGTCAATAAATTTAATGAAATTTATATGATTGTATTCTACTTCACCGGAGAACTTAGGCCATTCAGAAATAGGGGGTAAAGGTTTGAGGGCTTGTTCCATTTCAGGGGTAGGACTAGGCCTGAAGGAGTAACTCCTATGCATTCCTAGTAAGGGTGGTGCATAAGGAGTAGTTGTTTGTCTGGGAGGTTTTTTTTCCTCTGTGGTACTCCCCAAGGGGTTGGTCAGATGGACTTTTAAGTCTCTAAGATCATTCTTGATCAGATTAAGTTGCAGGTCCACTTTATTATTAAGCAGATCAAATTCCTCACTAAGGGAAAGAATGGAGCTGTTAGTGGTGGTTACCAATTCTTCTTTTTAAGGTTGAAAAGACATAATAAAATATTCTTGGATACCTGATCAAATATTCTCAATTGTTTGAGTCTGTCTGATTTTACCTTGATTAATTGTCTCCAATAATTGTTCTTTATGTTCTTTAATATCTTCCATTCCTACAGTTTTTGTTTGGTTATTAATTAATTTGGCTACTACTGAGGTTAACTTATCCATCTGGGTATAAAAAATGTCCAAATTTCAACAAAAAATCTTGAAATTATGGCGCATATCATTAGAAAAGGAAGTAATAACATCAGAGGTTGGTTTAGACAAGTTAATGGGTTCAGAATTAGAGGCTAATTGTGGTACACCTTTTTCCACTTTTAATCTAAGGATATTATCTGATCCCAATCCTTCTTTCCCTTTGGCTTTGGATGGGAAGAAGATCTCTTCTTTCCTGATCCTTTGCCTTTCAGTTGAGCCAATTGATCCCAAGGATTCCACTTTTCTACGTAGGATTCTTCCTCTTTCCTTGGTATCATTTTCTGAAGAGCTATCTGGGTAGCTTTTGCCTGGGGGATTATCTTTTTCATACATACCATGTCATCCTTGGCTTGGGCTTCTTTGAACTCTTCCTAATATTTCACGTGCTCTCTGATTAAGTCTTTGATCCTGGCTTCCTTGGCCAGATTCTGCTAGGGTGGCTGCAGGGAATCTTCTTGTAATGGAGGGGGGCTTAATTCTACGAACTTCTTGAGCTCTAGGTTGGGCAAGGGCAGAAGTACTTGGGGATGTTCCTTGTCCATCAACATTTGATTCATGGGTTCCAGTCCCCTCATGGTTGTCATTATTGGTGGTCTCACTGTTACTGGGGGCTCCTGGCAAAGATTCATAGGAGGGAATTCTCCCTGAGGCTCTTGTGTTATGTCTATTGATATTTATTTAAATTTTAAAAAGTATTTTTCTTTCTACAGGAAAAAATCTGTAAAAAAATAAGTTTTATTTAAAACTCACTTAATTCAATATTCAAAGGTACCAGGAATTTATTGGGATTAAATTGGTCCTTAATAGGTAATCCTACGGGTACTTGGTGTGTCACAATGAGGTCTTCACCCGTCCAATCAATATTTTCAGGGCGTCCAGATATATCTGGGACTTCTTGATCCAATAAATCAGTTTCAGTGGTAGTGATTCCTGGTATAGGAGGGTTCACTGATGGTAAAAGGTTATTTTATTGGTCAATAAAATATATTAATATTATTTTAATAAAAATAATATGGTGATACAAGTTTCTTACTTTTATATTTTAAAAAGGAATTAATACGGTATTTCTTCCAAGCTTTAGGTTTTCTTAATAGGGCCTGGAAGTTGATACGCCTCTCAAGATCTTCTTTTTCAAGGAGTTTATCTAAGTGTTTACGTGCAGAAGAGATATTAGGTTGCTCAGCTTGAGTTGAAGCTTCCCAACCAGTAGGTTTATAATTTTTAATATATTCTTCTTTTCTTATCTTTGAAATATTTAAATAATAGATTTTTAATTTGGCATTGGTTTTTAAATCCAATGAAAAAGAATTTAATGATGAATCATGGTTAAAAAGTAAGATAAATTTATCTTTGATTTATTATGTGAAATGTATGTTCCAAGGTATTAAATATAATAAAATGGAATATTTCCCAGCCAGACCCCCAATTTTCAGTCTCCTGGATGCCAAGACCCTTTCTATCCTTTAGATATTAAAGGTGATAGAATAAATAATAAATATATTATTTAATAAATGCAGCAAAAATCTCTAAAATATCTGGATAAAGCTTATTGCAAGGTTGATTGGTTTGGTTATGGTTTATTTTTATAAATCAATATAGATGAATTGATTATTAAATATTTTTATAGAGGGGCCACAATAATTTTGGGGATCTTTAACACCTCTCTTCAGGGAATTCAGTATGAAAACACGTAGTCCTGGTTACTTTGGGCCCTTTAGTTTAAAGGATATTTTTCCCAAAGATAATATGTATATAAAATACACAGTGGAGTGGCAGGGCTTTGTAACCAAGCTGCGACTGCAGAGAAAGGATAATAAAACTCACTGGTATATTATTAGATCCTTTGGGTATCTGTTTGGGACATTCACTGATGGGTTAAACCTGTATACTGGGGTTTATAAGGTTTTTCAGCAGTTTAAATTGATAAAAAGAGGTTGAGGATGGATATTATTAATCAGACTAAGCCATAAATCACTTACTTATCTCTTATAAGTATTTGATTAACTTTGAACGGTGTCTGGATATAGATATAACTGGGTCTCTGGGTATCAACATCCTCTAAAGAGGTCTTTATTTATAGCTTTTGGAGTACCAATATTGTCCTTCTAAGGGGTACAGGGGCTAAAAAGGATGGAAACTGAGGCCAGCAGGGTACCCAGTGGTAGCCTGTCACGTGTCCTTGGTGCTGTAACACGCATAGAATCTAATTCCACATGGTATGGGAACTATTCTACTTTATAATTGATGTTTTGAAGTGTGAATAACACTAATCTGTCCTTTTTATTTATTATTCAATTAATTATCCTTAGTAAATGTTCCCAGTAAGTTAATAATTATTTTAATAGACATTCTTGCAAATATTCTAATGTCAGGTGAGTTCTCATTATGTATTAAATATCTGGAGTAAAGTCATGATATTGATTTTACTCCTTATTTTCAAAATTCAGTAGAATTACTAAAATAATTACTTAAAAATGTAAGTCATGAGTATTAATTTAATATTTTAATATCATAAGTTTTCTTAGTATGTCACCAAAATGTTCATGTCTAGAAATTTACATAATAGTATATTAAAGTCTTTTAATATATTTTTAGAAGTAGTCATTATTTTCTTTTTGACATTTTTGGTACTTTGAATTATATTTAATAAGAAATATTTATAAAGGTTTATTGAGTATTTTTATAGAATTTTATGTACTTTTAGACTATCTACTATCCACGGGAAGATTTATTACATATGTAGAATGTTCCCGTGTTGTTTGTAGCATGTTTACGCGGTACCTAAGTTTCTTAGGCCACCTGTCACTTTGTCAACCCATAGTCCCACAGATGCGTACTTGTCAGAGGCCCGGGGCTGCGTACATGGATTTGACAGGGTGAAAGTGCTGTAGCTCAGCCGCGCGCGGGTGTATTGGCTGCCGCAGCTGCATGCAGGAATTGTGACAGAACACGTTTCTGTCTGTAACTCCTAAAATATACACAACAACTCAATTCTGACTGAATTTAAGGTGTGAAACCTATACATGACAATGCATGTGAAATATTTAATTGGCCAAAAAGGTTCAATAGTGGTGCCGTGGTATTTTGGTCTTTCTTTCTTATTTATTTAAAAATATAAGGAGTTGGATTTCAAGGGTGGGGTCAGTGAGTGACCCTACCTAATTTTGGGTGGAGAATCTATTTTTGCAATAATATTTATGGTTTCCCTACTCCTTCTTAGGTTAATTTTATTATTATTCTTTTTTTGTTATTTCTGTTACTTTTGCAGCTTGCTCTGCAATAGTAGCAAGCTGACAATTAATGCCTTCTGGTATTTTTTTCCAACCCAGAAAGGCATTTTAAACTTGGAATGTTTTTCCAATACATCAAAGGCCTGATTGCTTAAAAATAATTCCTAACAGGCATTTTGAAGTCCTGAAGGAGTTACTGGGGGGGTGGTTCATTCCTTTGAAGATTGTAAAGGTCCTCCACATACTGCAGAAACTAATTGAGTCCTTTTTGGGATAAACTAAGGCCTCCAGACTACTTGTGGGGTCTTTCTGGGGTAGAATATTTTGGATATTGCTTGATTTAATGTGAAATTCAAGGGGGGATAAATTCATGACCCCAGGTTGTGAAGGGCTTGAAAATCCATTCAAAACTCAAGGTGTTTCAAAAAAACAAACTTCAAGGACTTTCCCAAACACCCAGGGGCCATTTGTGTTGTGAATGACACTTTTGGCCCGTTTGGGGTTATTTTTCCACAAATGGCCCATTTCAGGGGGGGATTAGCAGTACCCACGCACCCCTGGACCACATTTGAGTGCTTAAATCCAAATTTGAGGATCTTTCATAAATTCTGGGACTATTGGACCACAAAAAGAACTTAATTAAACATTCCGCCTATTGTCAAAACCAATTATTGTCACAAACCATACAAAATACTCAACCATTCAATAATTTTATTTTTCTAAACTCAAAAGTGAGTAAACTTTTGAGTTTTGGAAAAATTTGGATTGAATAATAAACTGAATTGATATTTTTCTGGATTATGGGAACAGTGGCAAGCTCAAGCCCCCCTGGGCTCAACATGGCTGCATTGAAGGACTTAATTGATAGTGCAGTTAAAAAAGCAGTGGCAAAAGCTGTGGATTGGGGTAGGTATTTGGGAAATGAAACATTGGAAACAAAAATTGCATCCTCATCTAGGGTTAAAATTGAGGAACAAGATGTTTCACAATTGGAATTGAATTGGGGTGGGGGGGCAAATTTACTGTATCATTTGATTGATTTTGTTTGATGGTCACTAATGTTACAATGTAACTATCTGACTATTAGTTTCCAGAACCCCTTGAATCTACTGCAGTGAGATTATTTCCTAGTAGAAAAGAAGCCATATATTTTGGCAAAAAATGGGCATCCATGCATGGCTAAGCTTTGAAAACATTCAAGTAAAAGAGAAAGAAATATGTCAACCTATCATGCAACAGACATGGAACATATTTGGGGCTGTTACTCACTGAAAAGAAAAGTAAAAATCACATGAGGGAGGTTTGTTTTCAATTTATGATCCATGCAAGTTTCATGGTAGCAGATCACACATGGTGCCTCTCCATTAGAAATGACCAACACAATCATGAAGCATCTGAAATACCCTCAGTTCATGCTTAAATGAGGAGAATTTTGGGTTTGGCCTTAAATCACCTTAAGGAAGGCATGCAAGATGGGCTCAATAAAATTAAACTCAAAAGGAAATTGAGAACAATTGATGGGGAAAATATGTTGAAAATAGCAAAATATATAACACTAAGCACAAGTTTAGGGCAGCTGGAATTTTGGATGAATTTTTTATGGATGTGCTATTGGAAAACCTCCAAGATACTCAGTTTGTATCCAGGTCAAAATTCAGTGGAGAGGTTCACTTAGAGGACCTTTTCTTGGCTCATCCTTAGTCTACAAAAATTTGTAAAAATTTCCATCATATTGCTTTGTTGTATTGGGCTTATAAAAAAAAGATACAAAATCCTGCTATTGCTTGTTGAAGGAATTACAGCTAACAGGAAACTTTTCAAAAATGATTTGTTTTTATAAAAAAAGAAATTTTTGAGTTCTACAGTTTGGCAGTGAATTCACTAAAGGAATTTGTTTATGATCTTGGCCAAGGCTTCCCAAAGTCTTTGTGAAAGAAGGTGAAAAGTTGCTGATTTGAGCTATTAAATATATTTTCTCTGAGTCATCCAGACATTTTTTCTCTTGGCACTTGTCTAAAAATATTTAAGTGAATTGAAAAGTTTGCTTCAGAAATGGTGATGAAGGACGGAAAAGTTTTATGTCTCTGTGGGAAAATTATAGGGCCTCTAAAACCAGGGGAGAGGCAGTGCAATTTTGCAGCCATCCTCCTCCTTCTTTCACCCCAGATTAACTTCTCTTGGTGTGAACACACCAAAACTGAAGCTTCCCATTGCACCAATCCCACAAACTCCATCCTTCCCATCTTGCTTCATCATCCTTTCTTCTCTGCTGGCCCATCCTTCTTGATACATCCCATCATTCTCTTGGCTTCACCATCCTCATTCATCCATCCCATCCATCCTATCCATTCCCTTTCTTGAATCCACTACTACTCAACCCCAATATCCCGCTTCATTGTTCTATCATCACGCTAAATTACCCTTCTTCATTCCCTTGCTGCTTCACCATTGAACTAAAAACTCATTCCTCCCTCTTTCCTTCAAAAGAATCAAACCCAACCTTTCATCATATTCCTCCTACAAAACCATCAAACTTCTTTCCTTGCCTCTTTCACCACTTTTACCCATCTCTCAACATATGCCCTCAAGATAGCAATTCACAATGCTCAACCTAATGCCCAAAAAGCATCATCACCTACCTCAAACCTCCTAATCCACCAACTTTTCAATTCACAATAATTGATTGGATGTGAGGAAACCTGTCACAACTAGTTATGAGACACCATAAAAACTGTGAAATGAACTGGTCTTTCAGCTGTTTTCAAAGCCTTTTGGTAAGACCTTGCCACTCAGTTGGTTTGCAGTTGTGCGGGGTATGACAGCAAACCGGCTGGCCCTGTTGAAGGTTTAATTTTAAATCAGTAAACCTTTTGGGACAGGCTTGTTCTGTGACAATTTCTGGGTTTTTCACCTGTCAACAGCAAGACTACCAAGTCTTGGTGGCTCCTTATGGCCTTCAGGAGTGTCTGAATATGGCCCCATGACTGGAAAGTGGGTTAGTGCCACCAGCCATACACACTTTGGGACAAAGTGCCCTTAAATCCGGGGGTACTGTCACACAGTGGTATGTGAAAGCATAAAAATTGCCAAATGAACTGGTCTTTCAGCAGGTTTCATAGCTTTTTGTTAAGGACTTGCTTCTATGTTGGTTTGAATTTTTGTGAGTTATGAAAAAACCAAACTTACATCTTTAATCTTGAACTAGTCCTGAACCACAATTTTATTAATTTAGATCCTGTATTCCATTCCTTTCCCATTTCTAAATCTTTCTTCATTCCCTGATTCACCACTACTTGTTAGAGAGAATCCTGGCCAAGATATATCTGTCATTTCTCCTTCATTTTCTTTTTTCATCAATTGAAACTCCTGTTATCTATATCACATTTTTCATATTTTTCAATCAAATAAAATTTCATTTCTGAGGATATCAGGCAGAAGTCAATGATGGGAAAATCAGAGTAGGCCAATTTTTGCTATTTCTGTTCATCTCTGTGGGGATGGCTTATGTTGAAAGTTTTATACAGTTTTTCTTGAAAGACCGTGAGGATATTCTGGAGAATATGGAAAATAATTTTTTCCCTATCAAATACATGTTTGTCACTGCATGGACTTGTGTAAACCCTGAATTTCAAAATAAAAAAAAATCTTGGGTAAAAGGGGCCCATGCTTTTTTCAAATAATTACTTGCAAGTTCATTGGGGAAAAATTTAGATGTGTGGAATCACCTGGAATCAAAAATTGATGGCCAACTCAAATCAGTGCATGTGTTGATTAAGAATTCTCAAATAAAGTTAGGAAAAGGCCTTCCAACAGAACTTTTAATTTTGGTTTAAAAATTTCCAATTGAGGCAATTTAATTATTTAAGGAATAATTTGATAAATTAAAGCATGATCATGATTGCAAAGTGTGCACCAATTCATATTCCAAGAAAATGGGCTTGGAATGTTCCCACATATTAGGCAAAATACTAGCATTGAGAGGATCTGTGGAACATGAGGATGTTCATTTTTGGTGGATGTTAGACTATAGCTCTTCCAGTTCAGTAATTTGGATTGTTTGAATTTATTTTTGATTGATGATTCCTGAATGGGTTTACTAATTAGTGATGGTTTTGATTTTTGAAAGGTCAACACTGATCCAGTTCTCAAATCTTCTTAATTGTTTCAGAAGATCAGTTTAATTGTTGTGAAACAACCTGAAGAAGTTAAAGTGGAACTTTTAAATTCCCTGGTCAAGAATGCAACAAATGTTTTTACTAAGCCAAGGCTCAAGCCAAAAGTATTATGGTCCAGCCGCTGTTAACCCAAATTGAAAAACACCCATTGTGAACTTTCACAATTTGAAAATTTTTAAAAGGAAGGAAAAGGAGGGTTAGAAAGGCACCAAAAAGACCAAAAATCACAAGTCTTTTATGTTGAAATCTAGCCAAAAAATAAATAAGTAAATAATGATAAAAAAACTTAAAATGTAGTTGTTTTTGGTAGTTGCTCTGAATAAAAACATTGCAACTACTCAGGAGTTGTCCCAATTGGAATAACTCTTTGTAGTTGTGCGGTCCAGAACCTTGAACATCTACACCAACACCCAGCCCCCCTTCCAATTTTAACCCAACCATCCAGTTGTTCATCATTCGAACCACATTGATTTTGGAAGGAAAAAGCTGCCAGCTGCTAACAAGAAGCAAATGGAAAACCATTGCCGACCAAACCAACAATTGAGGAAAATTGTTCACCCAACCAGCCTCAGCCTCAGCTGCCACACTAGCGGACCAATCAAGAAATTCTTCCAACCACCCAGCTAACTAGGACCCCCCCCCCCCCATTCCAGCTCAGAAGAGTTATCCCCATTGGTATAACTCTGAGTAGTTGTGAAAGGCTAACACACATGCAACTACATTTCCAACAAAGCCACAGCCTGACTGCCAAGACCAGATACAGAAGGGCAGTCAAGACAGACTCAGACAACCCCAGACCTTAGAGCATCTCCAATTGTTTGAGAGCTTGGCTTGTTAGGTAGCAACTTGCTAGCAAGAGACTTACCACACCCATTTCACACCCGTCTGCTCCACAAAGCCGCGGAAAATATCTAAAAATCAAAACCGCACAATTGTGTGCCATTTCAGCCGCTTGCTAGTTAGGTAACCCATTTTTCACAACTTCTTTTCAAGGAGAGAGTGAGTGGGGGGAGTGGGGCACATTGGAGCTGGTTCTGGGGGAAGGGGGGAGGGGGGAGAGGGATATTGAAGCTGGGATGGTGGAAGGGACATACAAGGGTGGCAGGGTATGTGTTGGAATTAGACACAATCACTATCTCCTGAAGTTCTGCTAAAAATCCATTTGCAGACTCTCAACACTTGATTCTCACCCCACTCTCAATGGATCAAAACCTTGTTCACCATTCACTCTCATCTTCTCCCCTTTACTCTCTGATCATCCTATTTTCTCCATGCTCCAAATCCTTCCTTGCATCACGCTCATCCTCTCTTCCCATTACCTCTCACCTCCTTGCTTCCCCATTCCTTTGTTTCCTTTTTATATTTTCCTCTATTTCCTTCCTTTCATCCTCCAACCAAACCAACATCAATTGCATTCTTCCCCAAAGCTACAACTACAAGTATCAAATCATTCTCAAGCCTTAATCATCAACCTTGCTTCCCTCTCAAGTCTCAACCTTCACCCATTTGTTTCCGGCTTGCTCAAACCACCTATTCATTGTATCTCATTTTGTGTGTCCAGATGTGAGATTGGCTAATATAAATTCTCTCAATGCAAATCATCAACTTATTCTTCAATATTGTCAAATATTCCATAGCCTCATGTTATATTCCATAGCCTCAGGTTATCCTTCCATTTCATTCATAATTTATTGCCAAATACTAAATATTCTTCTTCTTAAACTGATCTGGCTTTAAGTAAGAAATTACTTTGCTAAAAAGCTTCTCTATTCCATCAATCTCCTGTTGTCATTTCTCAAATCTGTCTTCTGCATCCTCCTGTTTCTGATTTCTTTGTGCTGGCTGGCTGGTTAGTCTTTGAAATTAAAATTCTTTAGGTCTTCATGGTTAAAAGCCAAAAAGCATCATCATCATCCAATCAAGACCCAATTAACAAAGATCAAGACCAACCAATAAAATGAACTCCCCAGGACCCGCTGAAGTCAACTTAAATCTCATTAAATCCCTGACTGATTTAATCCCAACTCTCTTCAACTCAAATTTCTCATTATGGCAATCAAAACTGTTAATAATATTCTTGCTGAAAGGCATCTCACAATGGCTTACCTTGAAAAAATCTGACAAATTTCCTCCTGAATTCAACCTGGAAATTGCAGGATATATCCTGGCCAAATTGGAAAATCAAACTTATATAAATTGTGTCAAGGACACCTATCTCACCAATGGATTCAAACTTTGGAAATCAATAAATGAGTACTATGCCTCCTTGCAGACTGCAAACCACTCCTGGTTTTTTTTCAACTTCCTGAACCTTCAATTTAACCCAAAATACATAGAAAAATTCATCATGGACATCAAGTCATGCCTCATTCAAATCTAATAGATTGGCATTCAAATGGACAAGGATATAGTGGCCTACTTAATACTCTACAAATTCCTGCCACAGCTTGAAAAACTAAAAAAAACTATCACTCATTTGCTTGGAGACGCCAAAATAAACAGTGACTTGGTACTAAGTCATCTAAATAAAATTAAGAATGAAAACACGGATGGCACTTATGTGCCAGCCTTTGTAAATCAATCAGAAACTCACAGGGAAGTAATCAAATGCAACAGAAATTGGCATAAACCTCAATTGGCTTATCCAAAAACAAATGCTGGTGGAACTTTCCCCACTTGAGACCTAATCAATCAAAACCTTCCACTCCACAGAACAACAAAACTAATCCCCCCCAACAGCATTACTGGAGCCTCCGCACATGTTTGATACTCATTTGCCATGATCAACTCAAAAATTTTGGAAAAGGATGTCATCCTCCTCAACTCTGGTGCTTTGGAATCAATGTTAAACAATCCTGGCTTATTTGAAAACTTAAAACATGAAAAAACCAAAATTCCCATGGGAAACTCAAAGGCCCCTCTAAACTCAAGAGGTGCTGGAATTGCAAAGATTGTTTCAAATTCCTGTTCCCTTCTTCTGAGTAACTCCCTTTTTTTCTCAGATCTCTTGGTCAATATAATTTCCGTGGGTCAACTGTTGAAGCAGGGATGTACACTTAAGTTGGAAGGGGATGACAGGTTCAAAGTTCAACTGAAGTAAAATTTCTCTGTGGAGGATGGCTCATTAAAAATCTCCTGCGAGTAGAGGACTTTCCCTCATTTCACTCTGAATCTTCCTTTTCCTTTGTCTCTCTCTCCACCATTCATAACAGGTTTTTTCACCCTAACATTGAACAAACCAAGTTTATATCAAAGGAATTCCCCAACCTTTTTTGGAATTAGCTGAGCTGAAAATCATGTCCGCTTGCAAAAATAAATTGATCATCTTTCAAGGATCACATCAGAGACTGCACCAGGCCTTTCCACAGAATCCATGTCAACGATTTTGGACCCATTTACTCAATATCAAAAAATGGGAGTTGATACTTTCTTATGCTGACAGAAAAATACTCCAGAATGAAATTTTTCTTCCCCCTTAAACCAAAATCAGATGTTTTGGATGAAATCATCAAATTCATCAAAGTCCAATCAAATCTCTTTGACTACCAACTCAAATCCTTCCACTCCAACAACGGGAAAGAATTCAAAAAATTCAAATTGACCAATTTCTTCATAGAAAGAGGCATTCAGCACACAACTTCCAAACCATACACCCCTCAACATAACCCAATTGCCAAAAGAGGGAACCAAACCCTTGTTGAAACTGCAAGAACCACAATGATAGACATGAACATCAATCTCACTCTGTGGGACAAGATCATTGTGGGCTGTTGCAAAGTAATAAATCAGAAAACCTCAAAAAGGAGTGGACAATCCCCATAAAAATTGTGGTTTAGTTCAAAACCAAGACTTGATCTGGTGAAAGAACTGGGATCAATGGCCATTGTACTCAACCTACGTCAAAATCTTGGCAAGTTCAATCAAAATGTTCTTAAGGGAATTCTTGTAGGCCATGATTTAAACCTACACTCACATAAAGTCTTCATTCCTGAAATTGGTCAAACAATTCAAACCAAGCATATACAAATTTTTGAAGGGGAAAGATTAACTGATAGCAATTTGTCTCCTACTTCCCCTTTTGATGATCTACGTACCCACAATTATTTTCTCCTTGATACCATCTCATCCATCAAATCCACCAATCAGACAATCTCCCCCCTCAGAAATGAAACTCCATCCAAAACAATTGCTCCCAATGAGGAAGCCATTTCAGATTCAAGTTCCCCAGATGAATCATTCTCCTCCGCTGTCTCATACTATGATGAATGAATTAATGAAAAATTCATAAGAAACAGACTGGTTCACAACTTGAGGGATTGCTCAACCCTGGCCAAACATCAACAATATGGATTCCTAATGTGTGCCATCCCTAAAAAATATCATGAAGTCAACTAATTGCCTGAAAATATAAATTGGATTTAGAAAATGGAAAAAGAGCTCAAAGGAATTGAAGATTTTGATGTCTGGGAAGGCTGCAACTCCTTACCTCTCGGAATGAAGGCCCTGGCTAAAGTCTGGATCTATAGACTAAAGAAAGATCCTGACAGCAATGGATTGATTTTCAAGGCCAGACTTTGCGTGCAAGGATTCCAGCAACTAAATAACCTCAACTACGGTGAAACCTACGCCCCCACCGGACAAATATTTACTTTTAAAACTCTTCTTTTCTATTCTCTCCATCACAACCTCCCCATTTTCCAAATGGAAATCAAATCAGCTTTTCTTCATGATCCATTGGATGAAGATATCTTAATCAAAAACCCCCCAGCTACAACTCACCGTTCCCTTTGCTAAAACTCAAAAAGGCTCTTTACGGCTTAAAAAAAGCGCAAAAGAGCTGGTTTGAAACCCTGAAGGCCTGGTTGTGCACTCAAGGCTTCTTTTTTTCCTCCGCCAACCCTGGTCTCTTCATCCACAGCGAACTCAAATTGTTTATATTCTGCTACGTAGACAATCTTGACATATTTGTAAAGTCCTTTGACTTTTGCAAATCCCTCAAAGACAAATTCAAAATTTCCCACGAGGGAAGCTTGACCAAAATTCTAGGAAATGTCATTGTGGAAACCAAGCATGGCCTCTGCATGCACAAAAAAGATCACATACATACCACGCTCAGAGAACTTGGCCTCACCCACTCAAAACCAATATCCACCCCCATGACTTCCAAGGTCATTCTTTCACCCTCGAATGACAAAGATCATGTCAAATTCAACCAAATTAAAATCAATTATCAAAGCTTGACCGGTTTCTTGAACTTTATAGCTACACAAACGTCGCCCAACCTATCCTTTTCCATCTCATCTCTCTCTCGTTTTAACGCCAAAACTGGAATCACTCACTGGCAAGAGAGCAAACATGTCTGGCGCTACATCAATACGACAAGAGACATAAGATTAAGGCTTGAAAATGACCACTTCGAGTACAATATCAAAACCTTCAGCAACTCTGATGTTGGCACAGATCCAATTTCAAGAAGAAGCCTCTCAGGATAAGTGGTGATGCTGTAAGGCTATTCTATCTCATGACACAGCAAACTCCAGTCAACAGTATTTCTCTCATCCACCAAAGGGTAACTCAAGGCTCTGGTTCTTGCAACCCAAGAAAAGATTTGGACCATCAATCTAATCAAGGAACTCAACACTGACCTCAATGCAACTCCTTGTGCTCACATCAACAACAAAGCTCTGAATGATCTAATTAATCAAGATTCTCATCACAGTGCCTGAAAGCATGTTGACACTCAATTAAAGTGGCTTCAAGAGCAGAAGTTCAATTGCCTTCTAATAACAAATCTCATCTCAACCAACAACATGTTTGATGAATGTCTGACCAAGCCAGCCATCAAACTTTGAACATTAAATCTGACCAAGAAAATTCTTCAATCTCTCATCTAGACACAGCGGCGTGTTGGAATGAGACACAATCACTCTCTCCTGGAGCGCTGCTAATAATCCATTTGGACACTCTCAGCACTTGATTCTCACCCCGCTCTCAATGGATCAACACCTTCTTCAGCATTCACTCTCATCTTCTCCCCTTTACTCTCTGATCATCCTATTTTCTCCACGCTCCGAATCCTTCCTTCCATCACGCTCATCCTCTCTTCCCATTACCTCTCACCTCCTCGCTTCCCCATTCCTTCCTTTCCCTCTTATCTTTTCCTCTCTTTCCGTCCTTTCATCCTCCAACCCAACCAACATCAATCGCATTCCTCCCTGAAGCTACAACTAAAAGTATTAAATCCTGCTCAAGCCTCAATCATCTACCTCGCTTCCCTCTCAAGTCTCAGAATTTTCCCATTGATTTATGGCTCGCTCAAATCAATTATTCATTGTATCTCATTTCCTGTTTCCAGGTGTGAGATTGACTAAACTAAATTCTATCAATGCAAATCATCGACTGATGCTTCAATATTGTCAAATATTCCATTGCCTCACGTTATATTCCATAGCCTCATGTTCTCCTTTCATTTCATTCATAATTTATTGCAAAATCCTAAATATTTTTCTTCTTAAACTCAGCTGGCTCCAAGTAAGAAATGATTGTCTTACAAAGCTTCTCTATTTCATTAATCTCCTGTTTTCATTTCTCTACTGTGCCTTCTGCATCCTCCTGTTTCTGATTTCTTTGTGCTGGCTAGTTGGTTGGTCTTTGAAATTAAAATTCTTTACGTCTTCAGTATGGCGGGTAATTGTCTCATACAATATGCACAATGTAAATTGGGGGAGCTAGCAAGCTTTCTAAAATCTGGTAACTCTATTTAAATCATACCAAACTTATGAATATTGCTTGCTAGAAAGCCCTTATTTTCTCAAAATTGTGGAAATTGCTGGTAACATTAGCTAATAAGCGGGTTTACCAAGACAATTGGAGATTCTCTTACCAGCTAGCCAGACCCAGCCAGACAGACCAAGCCAGTTAGACAGCCCAAAATCCCAGACCAGAATCAGACCAGGCATCCAGGACCAGACAGCCAAACCTAGCCGGCTAAACCAAAAACTCCAGTTAGCCCCTGGCCACCAGACCCTGACCAAGCCAACCAGTTGAACATAGTAAGCCCTGTCAGATCAAGCCAGAAAGCCAATACCAAGCCAGCCAGCCAAATTGAGCAAGAAATTCCCAAAAAGGCCAGCTAGCCTGCCAGACTGCCATTCAGCCAGCCTTCCCGCAAGACTGCCAGTCAGCCAGCCTGCCTGCAAGACTGCCAGTCAGCCAGCCTTCCTGCAAGACTGCCAATCAGCCTGACTGCCTTCCAGACCCCAAGTCAGCCACCAAGCAGATGAACTGGACTTCCAGAAAGACATTCTTCCAGACAACCAGACATCCAACTAGCCAGCCAGCCAGCCAGCCAGACTTTCAGCAAGAAAACCAGCAAGCCAAGCCTGCCAGACAGCCCTAGCAAGCCTGACAGACTCAGCCAGCCTTCCAGCAAGCATTCAGCCCATCAATCATCCTGCCAGACTGCCACTCAGCCAGTCAGAAAAACCAGTTAGTTTGCCAGCCAGCCAGCCAGACCGCCAGAAAGCAAGTCAGTCAGCCAGTCAGCCAGAAATAAAGCCATTTAGCCAGCCAGAAAACTAGACAATCAGCCAGCCTGTCAGCCAACTAGCCAGCTAGTAAGTTGGAAAGAATGCCAGCCAGCCTTCCAGAATGCCAGACATTCATCCAGCCAGAATGCCAGCAAGCCAGACTGCCATTGACCTCAGCCAGCCTACCAGTCATAAAGTCAAACTCAGAACCCCACCAGACACAATTTTGGTGAACAGAAAAATTGGAGAACACCAACAAAATCAGACACTAGAACCAGCTAGACAGACAAAAGCCACTGACCAAGCTCAATGGGAAGAACATTCCAGATTAAGAAGATCAGGAAAAAGAATGAGACAACAAGAACCTCTTCCAGATCTTTCAACCATTCAACCTCAGATACCCCTAACCAGAGCAAGGTGGAAAGCAGGATCAAGAGGAAGATCCAGCAAAACAAAGAAAAATCTCAGGACCCCCACAAGACCAGAAATCCAGTGGATGGAAGGACTGAGAGAAGGAACCAGTCAAACAATCAAGCAGACAGACAGACCCACGGAAAGAGAAAGATAGACCACGATCTCAAAAGAATTCTTCCAGAAATTTTGGTCAGATTTCCTTGTGTTATCATCTCTGCCTTGCCGTGAAGCCCTTTTCCTCTTACTAACTCAGATTTCATTCATTATTTCTCTGAATCAATTTGTTCTCTCATTTTCATGTAGACTAAAACTAGCCCAGAATTGCTGTTTTTAGTAAGACAAATAAAAACAGAAATCAAGGATCAGGAGCCATTATTTCATCATTCTATTTTGAGAAGTGTTCATTTTTATTGTTTGATGAACTGATGGTCATATTATTTTTGTATGCTGAGTCCTCATGCTCAGATTATGAATTTCATAGTTTTGGAATTGAAATACTCTTCTGAGGAACAATAAATGCAGGAGAATTCAACCAGAAGCTCATCTTTGGTGAGGATTCATTTGATTAATGTTATTTGAATGCTTGCTAAGTGAGTTTTGATTGTAGGAACCAAAGTTGAGACACCTCAATCAAATTACTGAGAACTTACATAAGTTCTTGGGAAAGGTTTGAGATCCTGTTGGTGATTTTAATTGCTGATTTTGATTCATTGCTAAATTACTTGGTTATGATGAAAACATTTGGTTCAAAGTCCAAAGGGAAATGGTAGGAAAATCAAGGAAAAATAAGGCATGCTATGAAAAGATACATGGTGGTATAAAAGAGGTAGAAGATATATAACAAAGACTTGTTGTTGAATACATCAATTAAAATATTACCTTCTCAAAATTGCTTTCAAAGTTGGATATGGGTCAAATCATAGAATATAATTATACAAGTCCAGTTTGTTTCATATCATTGGATTCATGTTGTACAGTGAGTGGAAAAAATTTTTGGGACTGAAACCCTGATTTTTTCTGCCTTTTTTTGTCTTTTTTTATTTTTTGTTTTCTCACAAAATAAAAGTGAAAACTTTTTAAAACTTGATATATAACATGAAATTGAGATATAAAAAACATTAAAATTTGCCTTATGATGGAGCGCTGATTTGAAAAAATAAAGAAAAATACTGCACCATCAAAAATTGATGGGAGTAGGTTAATATAGGGATGAGATTGTGAGGAATAAGAGAAAAATCTACCATTGGTGAGAAACTTCATTTGCCTTGATGAAAGCTTGCATGCAATCAGGCATGGAGTTGATGGGATTCTTGAGTTTTTGATGCAGGAAGCCATCCAAGGATCTTTGGAGGGCCTTTTCCATCTTCAGGATTGATTTTGGTAGGTAAAGTTGTTGAATATTTTTTTTAAAAAAACCTTTTCACAAGTTTTGGATTGGATTGAGTTCTAGGTACCAAGCTTGAAAATACTTTTTTTGATCCCTTTGGAGTATTTCCATTTGTTGCTTATTCTGGCCTTATGGACTGGGGCCCCTTCTAACATCAAAGTTTTATTTTCCTTGAATTTAATGCCTTTCTCTTCCCCTTTAATGAGAATGACTTCAGCTGAACATCATTTATTCCATTGGATGTTGAAGTGGGAGGATCCATTGGCTCTAGCTTTTGGTTAGCTAAACAAAGGGTGGGGAATTTTAGAGGAAATTATAAATTATTCACTATTATGTTTAGTAGAACATATTTAATACAAAATTTCTAATTCAAAATGTTTAATATTACATATTTGATATAAAATTGTTAATACAACATGGCTAATAAAACACATTTAATATAAGGTGTAATTATTTTTGATAAAAAAATACATTAGGCTGGATGGGGAAGAGGTGAAATCAAAAAGCTATCCCTCTCCAGGTCAAGAGGATGGTGAATCACTTGGTAAAGGACTGGAATTGAACAATCCAAAGAGGAAAGTTTTGGCTCCAAGGATTTGTTGGAATGGAGCATTGAGCTGGATGTGAACCTCATTAGGAATTTTCTTGTTGAAATACCTTCCTTGACTCCAGATTCTGGAAAATCCAAGGTTTCCTCAAGAAATTCTAGTCCCTTAATCAAGCTTTCCTCATAATCCAAATCACCTGTCTGAGGATCGGCTACCATCTCCTCAGCATCAATCTATTTGGATTTTGGGGCTTCATAAAAAGCTTTAGGGGTTATTTTGGCACCTTTCAAAAAATTTCATTCATTTGGAAATAAAATTGACACATGGAGTCCAATTTATCAACCACCTGGTTTATTTTGTTTGCCTTATCAGCATCAGTGACACCAAATATGGTTGATATTGACATTGATTTGGCTTTTTTTAAACTTTTATCAATAGTTCTTGAATTTCTTGCTCATTTTTTAAAGATAGATCAAGCATACCTTTTCTTTTTTCTTCTTCATCTCCTTGGCCTTCAGGAGATAACCATTCAACTTAGAACACAGATTTCTTTGAAATGACAGCCTTCTTCCAGACCAAAAACAGGCATTGTAGTTGGCAGGTATTTTGCGCCAGTTTGGAAGGATTAATTGGTTGTCTTTATTGAGTTGAATGGAAAATTTGGAAGAAAATGGGGTAGGATGGTTGTATTTTGTATAAACTTTGGAAATTGGTTTCTTTTAGAAGTTTCTCTTGGAATATTTGAAAAAGAATGTTTTCAGGGGGTCCATCTTCAAAATGAAAAAGAGCTCAAGTGATGATCTCAAGTGTGATAAAGTGGGTGCAATGAATATATGAGTCTGATGAGTTTAGAAGTGAGAACTCTCAATGGAAGGATGAAGAATGATACATATATCAATGAGGTTAGAAGTGTGAAGTAGCAATGAAAAGATGAAGATAAGCGGGATGGTATATCCAACAACTTTGAAGATGGAATGAATTGCAAAGAAATCAATGGATGGTGTGGTCACAGGTTTTTTATGTGTTGCATGAAAATTTATGTAATTTATTTAAAAAAAACCTATTAATTTTTTGGTAGCTCTGAAACTGATGATTTGAATAAGCAAGTTTTCTTTTATTTTTAAAGGCATGCTTGAAAATGGGTTATATTGCTTAAAATAAATATCAAACTAATGACTTGTTTTCTAACTCTAATACAACCCAAAAATTGAAACAATTGATCCTTCATCACAGTTATTGGGAAAAAAAATTTCCCATGGCTTAATTGGTTATTATTTTGGTATTTATTCATAGAAAAAATTCTGAAAGTGCACCATTCTTGTCAGCATATGGTATATAAAAGTCTCTGGAATTAAAACTTTTGATTCTTAGAGAAGAAAGGTGCTGCATGTTCATCACTAATAATTTCGCAAGAAAATTAAAAGAAACAATTCATAGAGTGCAACCTGTTTTCCTACTGTTCAGAAGACCAAGACTATTGTTTTAACTAGAAGAAAAAGAGGGGGCCTATTTCCAAATGAATGCCACAGAATTATGGCTGAGTAGTAAGATAAAATTTAATTACAAGATTTGGAAATATATTTTCAGGAAAATGCAGGGGGAGATTCCAGTATAATACTGATTCCAGAAAAATCAAGGGAGACTATTTAGGGGAAGAAGCACTGCATTTGATTGGAAAGTAATATTTTTGACATAAAAGAAATGGTGATTTTTCCTTGAAACTGCAGGGAATTAGTTGGATTGAAAGTTTGATCTATGATGCTGAGCAAGATTATTGAAAGGATGATTAAGTTAGTTGGAATTTAATTCAATTTTATTGGAATAGATGGTACAGGCCCTAATCAATTCCCAAGGTGAATTCTGCATTCTCAGTTTTTTTTTATTTCAATGAGGAGAAACCTTTTGTGGCTCTGGGAATTTTCCTCCTAGTAAATATTACTTTTTGTACAAATTTTTCCAAAGTCCAATGTTAAATTTGCAACCTATGAGTTGCAAAAAGGTGTGAATTGCCATTGAAAACCCATATGGATTGTGAACAGCAACTCACAAATCCACAACAAGCCGTCAAAGTTTCCCACAATCTGGGCGTCCCCCAGGGAGCTGCAAACCCCAAATTGGGAATCAAAAGGGTTGCGATTGGGGATCCACAACCTATTTTGAGTTTAAATTGGGGGTTTTCAACTCCATGGGAGATTTGGGAGTTGTGAGCGGGGGTTGTGCCAGTTTTGCTGGCCTATTTGGGGCAAAATAGCCCCTAATGGGCCATTTGAGGGGGGAATTGGGGTATCTAGGCATACCTGGACGACATGTGAGTGGCCTCAACCCAAATTTGGGGATGTGGCATACTATGTGCAACTATTACTGGACCACAAAAAGAAAATTGGGGATCAAAAACTCTGCCTATTCGAAAAACTGCGTACACACACAAAACATGCCAATTGGATAAATTTATCTTTCTCAACACAAAATTAAGCAAACTTTTGGAGTTTTTGAATAAAAAAACTGAAATTAATACTAAATTAAATGTTGATTTTTCGTTTATGGTAAAAGTGGCAAGCCCAAGCCCCCCTGGTTTAAAAATGGATACAGTAAGGGACTTACTTAAAGTTTCTCTCAACAAAGCTTTGGAGGAATCTAGGGATTCAGGTAGGGATTTGGAAAATAGGAAATTTGAAGCCTCAATTGCATCCTAATATAGGGTCAAAATTGAGGAACAAGATGTTTCTTCACAACTTGAATTGACTAAAGGTGGTGGGTCAAATTTCATATTTGATTTGACTGAGAAGGATTTGGATTGAGCAATGCTGATGTAACAATGTGGGGTGTGACTATGTAACTGAGAGGTTACAGAACTAATTGACCCTCCTCCTGTGAGAGACTTTTCTAGCAGGAAAGAAGCCCAGATTTATTGTCAAAAATAAAAGCCATGCATGGCTTTGCATTGAAGACTTTCAATTAAAGGAAAGATAAGTATGTGGATGTATCATGTGACATATTTGGGGTATATGAAGGGCCATGCCTTACTCAATGTCAAAGGCAAAATCACACCAGGAAGGTTGGGCGTCAATTCATGCTTTGTGAAAGTTGTAAAGTAGCAGATACCACATTTCATCTCTCCCTTAGAAATGGCCTGAAACATCATCAAAAATCTGAAATACCCTCAGTGCATCCTCAACTGAGGATAATATCTGTTCAAGCCTTGGATCAGCGTAAAGAAAGCATGAAAGATGGGCTCAATACAATCCAAAGCAAATGGAAATTGATCAAGATTGATGGTGGAGAATACATTGATGACAGAACAATCTATAACACTAAGGAGAAGTTAAAGCTTTCAGAACTGGATGGGAAAGGTGTTATCAACCCTCTATTAGAAATAATATAGGAAACCCAGTGGGTTTCAAGGTTGAAATTTTGTGAAGAGGGTCACTTAGAGGTCCTTTTCTTGGCTCATCCTGAGTCTATAAAAATTTTCAAGAAATACCATCATATTTCTTTATTGGATTGTGCTTGGAAAATAATAGTTGCAACATCCCTCGATTGCATGTTGTAGGAATGACAACCCACAAGTCTACAGTTGGGCTTTGAATGAATCAAAGGAGTTTGATTATGATCAAAATAGGCATCAAAAATACTTTTTGATGTACTGTGAAAAAGCTCTGATTTTTGCTATTGAAAAGAGGTTCCCTGAGTCATCCAGAAAGTTGTGCTTTTGGCACTTGTCTAAAAATATTCAAGAAAATTGTAAAGTTTGAATTGGTAATGACAATGAAGGATGAAAAAGGTTTATGACTCTTTGGGAAAATTATGAGTCCTCTAAAACTGAGAGGGAGGAAGAAGTCAATGATGCAGAACTCAGAGTAGGGAATTTTTTTTCTTCTTCTGTTCATCTATGCTGGGAATGCTGATTTTGAAACTTGTATACAGTCTTTCTTGAAATATCATGAGGATGTTCTCAAGTATATGGAAAAAAGAATTTCCCTAGCAAAGAGTCATTTGTAATGGTGTGTACTTCTGTCAACCCAGAATTTGGAAATAAAAAAAGGTCTTTGGTAGAAGGGGCTCATGCTACTTTCAAACAATTACTTGCGGGATCTTTGGGAAAAATTTTGGATGAGTGGAAAAATCTGGAAGGAACCATTAAAAGCCAAATCCAATTGGTGCATGCGTCACTTAAAAAATAAGTTAGGAACTGTTCTTCCAAGAGAACTTTTACCTTTGGGTTAAAAATTGTCAATTGAGGCAATCAAACTCATTGGCAAAAAATTTGAAAAGCTGAAGTTCAATCATGATGGGAAGGTGTGCTCAAAGTCTTATTCAAAAGCAATGTCCTTGCAATGTTCCCAAATTTTAGGTGAAATACTATGTTCCCACATTTTAGGTGAAATACTAGCATCAAGAGGATCCGTTGTGCCTGAGGATGTTCATCCTCAGTCAAGGTTAGACTATGACCCTTCCAGTGAAGTAAGTAGGTTTTTTGGTTTTTTGAAGTTTATCAATGATTGGATTGACAGCAATTACAGGATTGAAAGATTAATTATTGTTTTTCTTTGTGAAAAAATGACACAGATCCAGTGATTGAAGAATCCCAATTTTTCAAAAAGTTGAATTCCATGCTTATGGGACAACCTTAACAAGTTAGATTGGAGATTTTAAAGTATGTGGTTTAGTTTAAAGCAACTTTGATTTCAAAGCCAAGGCTTGAGCCAAAGGTTTTATGGTCCAGCAACAGTTCACCGAAATTGAAAGGTACTCCTTGTGATCTTTCAAAGTTTGAATATTTTGAAAGATAAAACAAGGGGGGGGGAAAGGGTTAAAAGGGATTCAAAAAGCCCAAATGTAGTAATTCTATTATTTTGAGTTTTCATTTTTATTTTTTAATGAGCTGATGGGAAAATTATTTCTGTATTGAAAAGAATGCTCTTCATCTGAATTTCACAGTTCAGAGGAAGAGACTGAAATTGAATTAGGGTCCCTTCATTTGGAATCAGAATCCTTTTCCAAGAAGGAAGAAGAAAAAGAAATGGAGGAGTCCAAAAAAAGCTCATCTTTGGTGAGCATCAATTTCTTTAATGATATTAGGATTTTGGCTAATTAATTTTTGATTGTAAGAACCAAAACTGAAATATGTTAATCACATACCTGAGCAATTACATAATTTCTTGGGGGGGGGGGGGTTGGGATCTGGTTGGTGATGGGAATTAAGGATTTATATTCATTTCAAAATAACTTGCGTATGATGAGCATGGATGGTTTAAATTAAAAAATGAATAGATTAAAAAAGTTAAAAAAAAATAGAATGTGCCATTCTTTGGGTTGCAAACGGTTGTTTTCAACCCATTTGGGTTGCAAACAGTTGTTTTCAACCCATTTGGGTTGCAAACAGTTGTTTTCAACCCATTTGGGTTGCAAACAGTTGTTTTCAACCCATTTGGGTTGCAAACAGTTGTTTTCAACCCATTTGGGTTGCAAACAGTTGTTTTCAACCCATTTGGGTTGCAAACAGTTGTTTTCAACCCATTTGGGTTGCAAACAGTTGTTTTCAACCCATTTGGGTTGCAAACAGTTGTTTTCAACCCATTTGGGTTGCAAACAGTTGTTTTCAACCCATTTGGGTTGCAAACAGTTGTTTTCAACCCATTTGGGTTGCAAACAGTTGTTTTCAACCCATTTGGGTTGCAAACAGTTGTTTTCAACCCATTTGGGTTGCAAACAGTTGTTTTCAACCCATTTGGGTTGCAAACAGTTGTTTTCAACCCATTTGGGTTGCAAACAGTTGTTTTCAACCCATTTGGGTTGCAAACAGTTGTTTTCAACCCATTTGGGTTGCAAACAGTTGTTTTCAACCCATTTGGGTTGCAAACAGTTGTTTTCAACCCATTTGGGTTGCAAACAGTTGTTTTCAACCCATTTGGGTTGCAAACAGTTGTTTTCAACCCATTTGGGTTGCAAACAGTTGTTTTCAACCCATTTGGGTTGCAAACAGTTGTTTTCAACCCATTTGGGTTGCAAACAGTTGTTTTCAACCCATTTGGGTTGCAAACAGTTGTTTTCAACCCATTTGGGTTGCAAACAGTTGTTTTCAACCCATTTGGGTTGCAAACAGTTGTTTTCAACCCATTTGGGTTGCAAACAGTTGTTTTCAACCCATTTGGGTTGCAAACAGTTGTTTTCAACCCATTTGGGTTGCAAACAGTTGTTTTCAACCCATTTGGGTTGCAAACAGTTGTTTTCAACCCATTTGGGTTGCAAACAGTTGTTTTCAACCCATTTGGGTTGCAAACAGTTGTTTTCAACCCATTTGGGTTGCAAACAGTTGTTTTCAACCCATTTGGGTTGCAAACAGTTGTTTTCAACCCATTTGGGTTGCAAACAGTTGTTTTCAACCCATTTGGGTTGCAAACAGTTGTTTTCAACCCATTTTTGCAAACAGTTGTTTTCAACCCATTTGGGTTGCAAACAGTTGTTTTCAACCCATTTGGGTTGCAAACAGTTGTTTTCAACCCATTTGGGTTGCAAACAGTTGTTTTCAACCCATTTGGGTTGCAAACAGTTGTTTTCAACCCATTTGGGTTGCAAACAGTTGTTTTCAACCCATTTGGGTTGCAAACAGTTGTTTTCAACCCATTTGGGTTGCAAACAGTTGTTTTCAACCCATTTGGGTTGCAAACAGTTGTTTTCAACCCATTTGGGTTGCAAACAGTTGTTTTCAACCCATTTGGGTTGCAAACAGTTGTTTTCAACCCATTTGGGTTGCAAACAGTTTTTTTCAACCCATTTGGGTTGCAAACAGTTGTTTTCAACCCATTTGGGTTGCAAACAGTTGTTTTCAACCCATTTGGGTTGCAAACAGTTGTTTTCAACCCATTTGGGTTGCAAACAGTTGTTTTCAACCCATTTGGGTTGCAAACAGTTGTTTTCAACCCATTTGGGTTGCAAACAGTTGTTTTCAACCCATTTGGGTTGCAAACAGTTGTTTTCAACCCATTTGGGTTGCAAACAGTTGTTTTCAACCCATTTGGGTTTCAAACAGTTGTTTTCAACCCATTTGGGTTGCAAACAGTTGTTTTCAACCCATTTGGGTTGCAAACAGTTGTTTTCAACCCATTTGGGTTGCAAACAGTTGTTTTCAACCCATTTGGGTTGCAAACAGTTGTTTTCAACCCATTTGGGTTGCAAACAGTTGTTTTCAACCCATTTGGGTTGCAAACAGTTGTTTTCAACCCATTTGGGTTGCAAACAGTTGTTTTCAACCCATTTGGGTTGCAAACAGTTGTTTTCAACCCATTTGGGTTGCAAACAGTTGTTTTCAACCCATTTGGGTTGCAAACAGTTGTTTTCAACCCATTTGGGTTGCAAACAGTTGTTTTCAACCCATTTGGGTTGCAAACAGTTGTTTTCAACCCATTTGGGTTGCAAACAGTTGTTTTCAACCCATTTGGGTTGCAAACAGTTGTTTTCAACCCATTTGAGTTGCAAACAGTTGTTTTCAACCCATTTGAGTTGCAAACAGTTTTTTTCAACACATTTGAGTTGCAGACAGTTTTTTTCAACCCATTTGGGTTGCAAACGGTTGTTTTCAACCCATTTGGGTTGCAAACGGTTGTTTTCAACCCATCTGGGTTGCAAACGGTTGTTTTCAACCCATCTGGGTTGCAAACGGTTGTTTTCAACCCATCTGGGTTGCAAACGGTTGTTTTCAACCCATCTGGGTTGCAAACGGTTGTTTTCAACCCATTCAAGTTGCAAACGGTTTTTTTCAACCCATTTGAGTTGCAAACAGTTTTTTTCAACCCATTTGAGTTGCAAACAGTTCTTTTCAACCCATTTGAGTTGCAAACAGTTTTTTTCAACCCATTTGAGTTGCAAACAGTTGTTTTCAACCCATTTGAGTTGCAAACAGTTGTTTTCAACCCATTTGAGTTGCAAACAGTTATTTTCAACCCATTTCAGTTGCAAACAGTTGTTTTCAACCCATTTGAGTTGCAAACGGTTGTTTTCAACCCATTTGAGTTGAAAACAGTTGTTTTCAACCCATTTGAGTTGCAAACAGTTGTTTTCAAGCCATTTGAGTTGCAAACAGTTGTTTTCAACCCATTTTAGTTTCAAACACTTGTTTTCAACCCATTCAAGTTGCAAACAGTCGTTTTCAACCCATTTGAGTTGCAAAAAGTTGTTTTCAACCCATTTGAGTTGCAAACAATTTTTTTCAACCCATTTTAGTTTCAAACACTTGTTCTCAACCCATTAAAGTTGAAAACAGTTGTTTTCAACCCATTTGAGTTGCAAACAGTTGTTTTCAACCCATTTGAGTTGCAAACAGTTTTTTTCAACCCATTTGAGTTGCAAACAGTTGTTTTCAACCCATTTGAGTTGCAAACAGTTTTTTTCAACCCATTTGAGTTGCAAACAGTTGTTTTCAACCCATTTGAGTTGCAAACAGTTGTTTCCAACCCATTTGAGTTGCAAACAGTTATTTTCAACATATTTGAGTTGCAAACAGTTGTTTTCAACACATTTGAGTTGCAAACAGTTGTTTTCAACACATTTGAGTTGCAAACAGTTGTTTTCAACCCATTTGAGTTGCAAACGGTTTTTTTCAACCCATTTGTGTTGCAAACAGTTGTTTTCAACCCATTTGAGTTGCAAACAGTTTTTTTCAACCCATTTGAGTTGCAAACAGTTGTTTTCAACCCATTTGAGTTGCAAACAGTTGTTTTCAACCCATTTGAGTTGCAAAAAGTTATTTTCAACCCATTTCAGTTGCAAACGGTTGTTTTCAACCCATTTGAGTTGCAAACGGTTGTTTTCAACCCATTTGAGTTGCAAACAGTTGTTTTCAACCCATTTGAGTTGCAAACAGTTGTTTTCAACCCATTTGAGTTGCAAACAGTTGTTTTCAACCCATTTTAGTTTCAAACACTTGTTTTCAACCCATTCAAGTTGCAAACAGTTGTTTTCAACCCATTTGAGTTGCAAAAAGTTGTTTTCAACCCATTTGAGTTGCAAACAGTTGTTTTCAACCCATTTTAGTTTCAAACACTTGTTCTCAACCCATTAAAGTTGAAAACAGTTGTTTTCAACCCATTTGAGTTGCAAACTGTTGTTTTCAACCCATTTGAGTTGCAAACAGTTGTTTTCAACCCATTTGAGTTTCAAACAGTTGTTTCCAACCCATTTGAGTTGCAAACAGTTTTTTTCAACACATTTGAGTTGCAAACAGTTGTTTTCAACACATTTGAGTTGCAAACAGTTGTTTTCAACACATTTGAGTTGCAAACAGTTGTTTTCAACCCATTTGAGTTGCAAACGGTTGTTTTCAACCCATTTGTGTTGCAAACAGTTGTTTTCAACCCATTTGAGTTGCAAACAGTTTTTTTCAACCCATTTGAGTTGCAAACAGTTGTTTTTAACCCCTTTGAGTTGCAAACAGTTGTTTTCAACCCATTTGAGTTTTGAACGGTTGTTTTCAACCCATTTCAGTTTTAAACAGTTGTTTTCAACCCATTTGAGTTGCAAACAGTTGTTTTCAACCCATTTTAGTTGCAAAAAGTTTTTTTCAACCCATTTGAGTTTCAAACAGTTGTTTTCAACCCATTTGAGTTTCAAACAGTTATTTTCAACCCATTTGAGTAGCAAACAGTTGTTTTCAACCCATTTGAGTTGCAAACAGTTGTTTTAAACCCATTTGAGTTGCAAACAGTTGTTTTCAACCCATTTGAGTCGCAAAAAGTTGTTTTCAACCATTTTTTATTTTATATATGGGCCCTTTAATGTATATATTTATATATATATAGATATTAATTTTTTTTAACTTTTTTTATCTATTATTTCATTTTTTGATTTTAATAAAAAAATAAAAATAAAGATACAAATGAAAAATAAATTAATCAATTGAATTAGAAATATTAATATATAAAAAAATATATAAATATATAAAAAAAATATGAATATATAAAGAAAATATAAATATATAAAAAAAATATAAATAAATGGGCAACGTTAAATTCACAACTCAAATGATTTGTGTACACAACTCATTTGAGTTTTGTGGCATGGCTACTGTTGAGATTGTAATCAATGTTGAGGGAAAAATACACATTATAAAACATTTATATTATTACCAAGTGAAAGAAGAGATGATTTGAAACATGATAGAAAAAAGAATCTTCTAAATATGTTTAGTAATAAAGGATTTATTCAAGAAACAATTTCTAACCAAAATTACTGGACATGTAACAGAATTCTATTATTAAATTGACAATGTAATAATTAGTATTAAATAACATGCAAGACTTTTGACTAGAGTATCTCAGCATGACTTTTAACTACTTTTTGAAAAATATGATATAAAAAGTACTAGATAACATTTTTTCATAACTTTTGCTTTATTATGAAGAGGATAAAAGCATGCAATTGTTCATCACTTTTTTGATTACTTGTACATAGTTTCCTTCATGGCTTTGGAACCAGACCTCATCAATACTCCAGGGATCCAGTTCTCAGTCATCCAAGTTGTTTTTCATTCATATTTATTCATTCACATTCATCAAAACTCATCCATTTATTGAATCAATCAAAATATTATTAAATTTATCTACCAACTATCATTGCTATTGCCAATAGAAACATGATTAAATTTGAGCTTTGTAGAGCCCCATACAGCCCAAATGAAGTTGTGACGCCCCCACACACCGGTCTGGTGGCATGTGGCCTACAGCTCAACCACATTTTGGCCATGTGGGGCTCTACACAACTCAAATGTAGTCGTGTAGCCATGCCACGCAACTACAAGTCTGTTCGGCCAAAAAAAATTAAAAAGAAATAATAATAATAAACTAATTAAAAATTAAATAAAAACAGAAATCACCCAAAATATTGAAAACCATGGATTTTTGGTGAAAAAAAAAACAAAAAAATAAGAAATAAAATGAAAATAAGTAAAAATAAATAAAAAACAAAAACTAATTAAGAAAACCAGCCAAAAAAATTCAAGTTCAATGGAACGACCCCCAGGGGATTTTATAGCCCGCAAAACACGTCAAAACTGCTTTGTACAGGGTTACACAACTCAAATATGTTGTTTATGGGGGGTATAAGGCCCCCCAAGGGTCCCCCTTGGGCGCGTTTAGACGTGTGTTTTCGTCTGCGTGCGCATTTTGGACGGGTGTTGAAGAGCCCACGCGTCCATTGGGCTGTGTAGGGCCCTACACAACTGCCAAACGACTGGGCGGCCTGAATTATCATCACCCTAAAGAAATGGATAGATAAATAGAAAATAAAGGGGTGAATGTTAAATTCACGGCTCATTGAGCTGTGTACACAACTCGTTACACGGATCTTTGAGTCATGTACATGGCTCAATGGGCTGTGTGGCACCCTACACAACTCAAATGGGCCGTGTGGCATGCTACATGACTCAAATGGGCTGTGTGGCATGCTAGACGTCTCATTTCAGTTGTATGGCACGCTAAACTACTAAAATCAAGTTGTGTAGCCTCCACTAAATCATAAATTATAAATTATAAACTATAAATTATAAATTATAAATTATAAATTATAAATTATAAATTATTAATTATAAATTATAAATTATAAATTATAAATTATAATTTATAATTTATAAATTATAAATTATAAATTATAATATATAAATTATAAATTATAAATTATAAATTATAAATTATAAATTGTAAATTATAAATTATGAATTATAAATTATAAATAATAAATAATAAATAATAAATAATAAATAATAAATAATAAATATTAAATAATCAATAATCAATAATAAATAATAAATAATAAATAATAAATAATAAATAATAAATAATAAATAATAAATAATAAATAATAAATAATAAATAATAAATAATAAATAATAAATAATAAATAATTAATAATAAATAATAAATAATAAATAATAAATAATAAATAATAAATAATAAATAATAAATAATAAATAATAAATAATAAATAATAAATAATAAATAATAAATAATAAATAATAAATAATAAATAATAAATAATAAATAATAAATAATAAATAATAAATAATAAATAATAAATAATAAATAATAAATAATAAATAATAAATAATAAATAATAAATAATAAATAATAAATAATAAATAATAAATAATAAATAATAAATAATAAATAATAAATAATAAATAATAAATAATAAATAATAAATAATAAATAATAAATAATAAATAATAAATAATAAATAATAAATAATAAATAATAAATAATAAATAATAAATAATAAATAATAAATAATAAATAATAAATAATAAATAATAAATAATAAATAATAAATAATAAATAATAAATAATAAATAATAAATAATAAATAATAAATAATAAATAATAAATAATAAATAATAAATAATAAATAATAAATAATAAATAATAAATAATAAATAATAAATAATAAATAATAAATAATAAATAATAAATAATAAATAATAAATAATAAATAATAAATAATAAATAATAAATAATAAATAATAAATAATAAATAATAAATAATAAATAATAAATAATAAATAATAAATAATAAATAATAAATAATAAATAATAAATAATAAATAATAAATAATAAATAATAAATAATAAATAATAAATAATAAATAATAAATAATAAATAATAAATAATAAATAATAAATAATAAATAATAAATAATAAATAATAAATAATAAATAATAAATAATAAATAATAAATAATAAATAATAAATAATAAATAATAAATAATAAATAATAAATAATAAATAATAAATAATAAATAATAAATAATAAATAATAAATAATAAATAATAAATGATTAATAAATAATAAATAATAAATGATTAATAAATAATAAATAATAAATAATAAATAATAAATAATAAATAATAAATAATAAATAATAAATAATAAATAATAAATAATAAATAATAAATAATAAATAATAAATAATAAATAATAAATAATAAATAATAAATAATAAATAATAAATAATAAATAATAAATAATAGGGCGTATCAAAGTTAGCAAACCCGCCATTATAAACCCGCCATTTTTTTGATGAAACCCGCCATTTTTAATGGCGGGTTTCTGAAATACGCATACCCCCTAACTGGTGTATTTCAAAATGGTGTGTTTCATGAAAATGGCAGATTTCAATCATCAAACACGCCATTAAACCCGCCATTTATGCATCATCATCCATCCACCATCCATCACATCAAAAACACCCATCCACATCAGCAAATCCATACCGGTCCCATCTCCATTGCATCACACACATCTCTATTTTTTTTCACATACCTTCACATACCCATCTTCACACAAATCCCATCATCATCTCATCACCCCACATCACTCACCACCTTTCTCATCATGTCCAATCAAACATCCCGCCAGCAAGTTGAAAACGCAAAAAAGCTGACTGAACTTTTGCTACTGTTTGACTCCCATTCAGACTCTGATTCAGACTCTGATTTGGAATCAACTTGGTTAGCTTTGAATTCTCTGTTGGCAAAGCAATACATGGTTCCAAGAATACACACTCTCCATAACCCTATTTATGAAAGGCAAAAGCTTCATCTCATCCCTGACTTAAGCTTCCAGCAACTGTTCCAAACTTTGTTGCCTTCTTTCATGAAACTTTTGGCAATGATTGAAGACCACCACATCTTCCAGAACAATTCTCGCAATCCTCAACGCGATCCAGCCATCCAACTTGCCGTTGCTCTTTGTAGATTGGGGTCAAATGGAAATGGAGCAGCAATCCATCGATTGGAAAATCTATTCTCAGTCAGTTACGGAAGCATCACTTATACACCAAAAGAGTCATGATTGCTATCCTATCTTTCTGTCTCTCGGTCCTTTCATGGCCAACCAAAGAAGAACGCAAGTTGATATCTCAAGTAATGGAGACAGAAGGCTTTCCTGGTTGCATTGGTTCCGTTGATGGAACCACCATCCCCTTGAGTCAAAAACCCAACCTAGATGGCAACCACTATTTTGATTGTAAAAAAAGGCAATTGATTCATTTCTTTTCCAATCGCTAAAAAAAACTTTGGATCACACACTGACCAAATATGTTACATCTCTTTGTTTAGATACTCCGTGGCACTACAACTTGTTTGCAATAACAACAAGAAGTTCATCTCCCTCCGTGCTGGCCTTCCAGGTTCTTGTCATGATTCATATGTTTTCAATTGGATGCGGATTTCCCAACAACCAGAGATCTACTTTGACCAAGATCAATACCTTCTGGCCAATTTGGGTTATGCTAGTGGGAAATATGTAGTTCCAGCATACCAGAATGTTTTGTCCAATGATCAAGGAAAAACCAATTTCAACTATCATCTTGCCCAATCACAAGTTCGGATTGAGCATGCCATAGGAATTCTGAAAGGAAGATGGGCCAGCTTATGGGAGATGCAAAACCAGCTCCAATGTTCCAAAGATATGAGGTTCCTCATCAACTGGATTATCACTTGTGTAATCCTTCACAACCTTTTGGCCGACATCAAAGATGAATGGGACAAAATATTCCAAGATGATATTCCTGATCCGCCTCAAGTCATCCCTGTCTCATCTGGTCCCTCATCTTCTTCTATGAGAGAGCGGATTCTTCCTCTCACCCTTGCTTGCTTTGATGAGTAATTTTTGATTTTGAAATTGGTAAAAATTCCCTTCACCGTATTTTTTTGGTTTTGGTTGTTCACCCAAGATTCATAGGCTGAGTTTTTTTTATTTTTTTTTTAGTGGACTTGAATCCAAAAACACCTCCACCTCAAACCCTGCTACTCACCAAATGCCACCCCCCTCCCCCTCACCACTCAACCCCTTCAACCTCACCCCACTCAGTCACCGGTCAAACCCTGCCTCCTCCTCACCAAACCACCTCACTCATCACCACCACCTTCAAAACCTCACCAAAACACCACCACCTTCACTCTTTACCAACCTCACCAACATCCACATCACCAACAACATACCTACCTCCCACCCAACCTCCATCAACCGTCAAAGGTGAGTCCCCTCCCCTCATTGAATCACCTGGCTGATCTCCTACCATAACCCTCCCTTTGAACCGCCCCAGGTCCAGCCAGCCCAGTCCCCCTCCCCCTCCTCATCCTCTGGTCCATCCTCTGCCCTTGGTGAGTCCCAATCAATTGGGCAATTGATTGCGAATCGATTGGGCAATAAATTGGCAATTGATTGGAAATCAATTGCTCGATTGATTCCCAATCAATCAAGCGATTGATTTGCAATCAATTGGCTGATTGTTTGGGCCAATTGATTCGCGATCAATTGGCCAATTTTTTGGGCCAATCAATGCAGAGTTTTTGGAGGGTACAGGGAACTGACTTTCCCTTTGTTTTTTCTTTGTTTTTGTTTCTTTTTTTTTTAGGTTTTCTAGCTCAGCCAGAACACATTCTCTCAAGTCTTACGCTAACCGAGCTACGTCCTGGGACAGTCTGGTTTGCCTAGTATGATGCCAGCTGCGGCTCCTAATCATTACCACTCCTCCCCAGCTAATTCTATTCTTTTGATATCTATTCCTTCACTGCCTACTGAACTCAAAATGTTATACATCCATTCAAATTTCACCTTGATCCTCACCTTGGGTGCAGCAAGTGCCTGGGAGGGAGAAAGATGGAAGGAGATGGTATGAAAAACATAAAGAGAGGTGGCAAGCAGAGGAATCGTAGAAAAAGGAGGGCTCAAATGAGGGATTCGGAAATTTCTTTGGAAGTGACTGACGACTGGATCAAGGAAAAGTTTGCCTGTTCTAGACAAAAGCAATGCCCTTTGGATCTGTACCCTGCTATCACGGCTGAAAAGAAAAAGAAACCTTGAAAACCCACCCAGGAATAATTTAAGCAAGCGAAACAGACAATTGGAGCTTTCCACTTCTTCCACCATGGAAAAGTTATTGTTCTCAACCAATCTGATCACCATGCTCTGGTTGCCGTCATTGAATTTGTGCCTTTGGATCGACTATCTGAGGAAGATAAGAAAGATATCAACTTTGTGACAACATTCCTTCACTGTTTGAAAAAATCTGTCAACCCGGTTGGTCCCTCAAGATCTTGGGGTGGAAAAATGTGGGCAATTGGTTGGCGAAAATCAATGAACCCTTTGGAGTTATTCGGACGTTATGTGAAGAAATCATCCATTAGATCTTCTCCTCAAGAGTACGCTGTCCTCAAACTGAAGTCTGACAAAGTATCCCGAATATTAGGACAAATGTTTTGTAATTTGGCCAAAATTGCCTTTGAATCAAACCGTGATACCATGAAGGACAGCAACATCCCCTCTTTCTCTTTGTTGGAATTTGGTTCCAAGCCTACACCTTTTGATTGCTCCCCACACCTCATTTCACCTTGGATTCTTTTTACAATTCTCCTCATATTGACAAAGGCAACATCTCTGGCTATTCCTTTTTACTTGTGGTCCCAACCAAAAAATTGAATGGTTGACTTATTGAAGATATGCATGAATATCAAGTTTTAGACGGTAAATTTGTTTTTCCTGACCTTGGCTTTGGAATTGATTTCAAGCAAAAAGGTATAGTCAAAATGGTTTGGGTGGCTAACAAGTACAAGCACTGTACCTTTCCAGCTGTGTACACAGCAACCCATACCAGAATGGCCATGTCACTCCAAATTAATAAAAAAACTCAGAGCACTTGTAGGGACATGAAAAACGGCCAAATTTACTCTAGAGAAAAAAATATCAATAAAAACAAAAAAGATCTGTATATTGGTGGGGTTAAGAATGCTCTCAAACGTTTTTGTAGTAAAAAATAATTTTTTTTTCTTTCATCCATGCAAATATATTTACAAGCCCAGCATTTGAGTAATCTGCTGTATTTCTTCTACCAATCTACCACTGCCAATGTAAGCCAAAGCTACTGATACCTTATCCTTTTTTTTGTTTGCCCGTTGTTCCCTCTCCTTTTCCAGTTGCACTTGCTGCCAATCCTTCTCCTTTTCCTCTTTTTGAAACTCTAGCTCAGCTTGTTTCAACCTCCACTCAGCATCCAATTTTTGTTGATTAGCCAAAGTCTTGGCTTGCTGCTTTTGACCATCCATGGCCAGTTGACGATCCCACTTTTGCTTTTCAAACTGAAGTTTATCTGATTCAATTTGTGATTTCACTGTTTTTTGGAGGGGCATGGCAATGAGCATGATTTTGAAAGCAAGGATATTGAATCAATCAACTTACATGAATGTACCTTCTCCATGATTTCATCAAAGCCCGAAAAACTGGAAGTGTTTCTCCTCTTTTGATGACTTTTGGGGTTGAAATTGATGGAATTGGAGGCCTTTTGCTTACCCTTGGCAGAAGAGGTTTGAGTCTGAAAGTCCTCACTAGTATTTGAAGGCAATGTGGGAGGCCCCATTGGCCTGAGTTTTTGGCCAATCAAAAATGGATGAGCCTGTTTTTTTACAATGTAAATCAGTCAGGAGCAACCAGACAGAATCGAAAATAATTTATTTCCTTACTTGAGCAGATGTTGATGGCAACGGTGATCCAGTAATAACATCCTCCTCATTGGGCAAGTTCTCCAGTTGTTCTGCCCCAGGAAGAGAGCAATCAAAAGAAGGAAGTGAGGGGTCCAAGGTCTGGATTGACTGATCAATAAATATCAAAGTAGAAGTGATTGGAGCCAATTGTGTTTGAATATCCTCCTTGTCATCAGATGAGAGCCACTTCAAGGCCAAGGTTTCATCAAGGTCCCCATTGGTAGGCTGAGCATCCCCAGCCAAGTCCTTGGCATCAACAGAATTGGATTGTTGGGCATCAAAAGCAGCTAGGGGGGTGATGTTGGCCTTCTTTCCAAAGATTTCATCCATTTGAATATAAAAAGGACAAATGGAGTCCAACTTATCAACCACAGAGTTGATTCCTTTGGCTTTGTCCAAGTTGGTGATACCCAAGCCAGTGGAGATAGACATGGAGTGGGCCTTTTTGTACTTGGCTCAATAGTTTTTGAACCACTCCCTCATCTGTTTGGATGAAAGATCCAGCCTACTTTTTGTTTTGTTCTTGAGTTCATTGGCCATCAGGAGATAACCATTGACCTTAGAGGATTGAGGTCGGCCAACACGTGTTTCCTTGTTGGATCCAAAGCAGGCATTGTAGTTGGAGGGAATTTTCAGCCAGTTTAACAGGATGATGTGATCAGGTCTCTTGAGCTGACTTGAGCCCTTGGAAGCTGATGGGGGAGGATTGTTTGTTGTGGAGTTCCTTGGCGATGTTCTCTTGGGTGTGTTGGACTTGCGGGGGGAGGTTTGCTGAGGGGCCATTTGAAAGAGTAAGGGCTATGCAAGTGATGAGAGCGATAAAGTGATGAGAGTGGTGAAGTTTTGAGAGCAATAAAGTGGATGAAAGTGATCAAGTGATGAGAGCGGTTAAGTGATGAGAGTGATGAAGTTTTGAGAGCAATGAAGTGGATGAGAGTGATCAAGTGATGAGAGCAATAGAGTGATGAGAGTGGTCAATCAATTTTATGATGAGGGTGGGGGTAAAAAATTTCCAATGAGGTCGGAGGTAGAAGGAGGTGGGAAGACAGGGGTGTATGATGCAGACAGGTGGTGGAAGCATTTAAATACTTTATTTGAAAAAACCCACTTATTTCAGGTTAACTTTGACACGTCTGATCTGAAATAAGTGGATTTTTTTGATTTTTAATGGCGGATTTGGGTTGAAACCCGCCATTAAAAAATGGCAGGTTTGGTTAACTTTGATACCCCCTAATAAATAATAAATAATAAATAATAAATAATAAATAATAAATAATAAATAATAAATAATAAATAATAAATAATAAATAATAAATAATAAATAATAAATAATAAATAATAAATAATAAATAATAAATAATAAATAATAAATAATAAATAATAAATAATAAATAATAAATAATAAATAATAAATAATAAATAATAAATAATAAATAATAAATAATAAATAATAAATAATAAATAATAAATAATAAATAATAAATAATAAATAATAAATAATAAATAATAAATAATAAATAATAAATAATAAATAATAAATAATAAATAATAAATAATAAATAATAAATAATAAATAATAAATAATAAATAATAAATAATAAATAATAAATAATAAATAATAAATAATAAATAATAAATAATAAATAATAAATAATAAATAATAAATAATAAATAATAAATAATAAATAATAAATAATAAATAATAAATAATAAATAATAAATAATAAATAATAAATAATAAATAATAAATAATAAATAATAAATAATAAATAATAAATAATAAATAATAAATAATAAATAATAAATAATAAATAATAAATAATAAATAATAAATAATGAATAATGAATAATAAATAATAAATAATAAATAATAAATAATAAATAATGAATAATAAATAATAAATAATAAATAATAAATAATAAATAATAAATAAATAAATAATAAATAATAAATAATAAATAATAAATAATAAATAATAAATAATAAATAATAAATAATAAATAATAAATAATAAATAATAAATAATAAATAATAAATAATAAATAATAAATAATAAATAATAAATAATAAATAATAAATAATAAATAATAAATAATAAATAATAAATAATAAATAATAAATAATAAATAATAAATAATAAATAATAAATAATAAATAATAAATAATAAATAATAAATAATAAATAATAAATAATAAATAATAAATAATAAATAATAAATAATAAATAATAAATAATAAATAATAAATAATAAATAATAAATAATAAATAATAAATAATAAATAATAAATAATAAATAATAAATAATAAATAATAAATAATAAATAATAAATAATAAATAATAAATAATAAATAATAAATAATAAATAATAAATAATAAATAATAAATAATAAATAATAAAATAAATAAATAATAATAATAATAAATAATAAATAATAAATAATAAATAATAAATAATAAATAATAAATAATAAATAATAAATAATAAATAATAAATAATAAATAATAAATAATAAATAATAAATAATAAATAATAAATAATAAATAATAAATAATAAATAATAAATAATAAATAATAAATAATAAATAATAAATAATAAATAATAAATAATAAATAATAAATAATAAATAATAAATAATAAATAATAAATAATAAATAATAAATAATAAATAATAAATAATAAATAATAAATAATAAATAATAAAAATAAATAATAAATAATAAATAATAAATAATGAATAATAAATAATAAATAATAAATAATAAATAATAAATAATAAATAATAAATAATAAATAATAAATAATAAACAATAAATAATAAATAATAAATAATAAATAATAAATAATAAATAATAAACAATAAATAAAAAATAATAAATAATGAATGATAAATAATAAACAATAAATAATAAATAATAAATAATAAATAATAAATAATAAATATTAAATATTAAATAATAAATAATAAATAATAAATAATAAATAATTAATAATAAATAATTAATAATAAATAATAAATAATAAATAATAAATAATAAATAATAAATAATAAATAATAAATAATAAATAATAAATAATAAATAATAAATAATAAATAATAAATAATAAATAATAAATAATAAATAATAAATAATAAATAATAAATAATAAATAATAAATAATATGGTTTTGTGCAGGGGTAAAAAAATCAAAACTGCCCATTAAGGGGGGTATATGCCCCCCCAGGGGTTGCGTGTGTCTAGAAAAAACATTTGGAGTAGTGTATGGACCCCTACACAACTCCCAGAGGTTGTGTGGGGCCTTAAACAACTCCCACAGATTGTGTGGGTCCCTACACCACTCCCACATGACTGGACCCATGTATTTAACATTACCCTAAAATAATACATCCAAAAAATCTGAAAAAAAATATTTTAATGCTCTTTAAATGTTTTTTTAACTTTTTCATAGCTTGAATTACCCAAAAAATTGAAATAACAAGATAAATAAAAGGATTTGAATCTCTAAAGAGAAATTTCATTTTTTATGATTTTTTTGTGCTTTTTGGAGGAATTGTTTTCAGGTGAAAAGATACATTCAAAAAATATGAAAAAAAAAAAAATATTAGAACACCTCTTGAATTTTTTCAAAAACTTTTTGGCAGCTGAAATAACCAAAAAAAAAAAAAAAAAAAATAGCCAGAATGATGATCCAAAAACCCATGCAAGAATTTGGTTTTCCAGAATTTTTTAATTTTTTGATTTAATTTTTGAAGGCTTTCTAATGGCTTCAAAATTACCAAGGCTTTTGGTTAGGTGTTTAAGAACCTTGATAGCTTGAATTACCCAAAAGATGAAATAAAAAGGAAAATAAAGGGTTCAAATGTCCAAAGAGAAGTCTGATTTTTTTGATTTTTTGTGTTTTTGGAAGAAATTTTTTAAGGTGAAAGGATACATCCAAAAAAGATGAAAAAAATAATTGAAGAATCTATGAATGTTGGTTGAAATCTATGGAAGCTGAAATAACCAAAAAAAATCCAATGAAAATAGCCAAAATGATGATCCACAGCCCATGCCAAAATTTGTTTTTACAGAATTTTTTCATTGTTTGATTGATTTTTTGAAGGGGATCTAATTGCTCCAAAATTACCAAATATTGTGGTTAGGGGTTCAAGAATCCCTGCAACGGAGCTGCGCAGTTCTAATTCAAAAAAATGAATCCTTGAAAGCTGCATGAAATAAACTATTTTTGCATGAAATACCAAAGGGGCGCGACCGCGCGCCAACGTCAAAATCCGTGAAATAAAGGGTTCGATGCGTGAGAAAAATAATGCACTGAAAAAAAAAAAAAAAAAAAAAAAAAAAACAAAAAAATATAAATCAAACAAAAAAATTAAAAAAAATTAAAAAATAAAAAATGAAAAAAATAGAAAATGAAAAAAAAAATATAAAATATATAAAATATAAAAAACATAAAAAAAATTCAAAAATTGGAAAAATAAAAAGATAAGGGAACTGGGAAAATCAGAAAACTAAATAAATAATAAAATAATAAAATAATAAAATAATAAAATAATAAAAAAAGAAAATAATAAAATAATAAAACGATAAAATGATAAAATAACAAAATAATAAAATAATAAAATAATAAAATAATAAAATAATAAAATAATAAAATAATAAAATAATAAAATAATAAAATAATAAAATAATAAAATAATAAAATAATAAAATAATAAAATAATAAAATAATAAAATAATAAAATAATAAAATAATAAAATAATAAAATAATAAAATAATAAAATAATAAAATAATAAAATAATAAAATAATAAAATAATAAAATAATAAAATAATAAAATAATAAAATAATAAAATAATAAAATAATAAAATAATAAAATAATAAAATAATAAAATAATAAAATAATAAACAATGAAATAATAAAAAATAAAAAAATAAAAAAAATAAAAAAATAAAAAAATAAAAAAATAAAAAAATAAAAAAATAAAAAAATAAAAAAATAAAAAAATAAAAAAATAAAAAAATAAAAAAATAAAAAAATAAAAAAATAAAAAAATAAAAAAATAAAAAAATAAAAAAATAAAAAAATAAAAAAATAAAAAAATAAAAAAATAAAAAAATAAAAAAATAAAAAAATAAAAAAATAAAAAAATAAAAAAATAAAAAAATAAAAAAATAAAAAAATAAAAAAATAAAAAAATAAAAAAATAAAAAAATAAAAAAATAAAAAAATAAAAAAATAAAAAAATAAAAAAATAAAAAAATAAAAAAATAAAAAAATAAAAAAATAAAAAAATAAAAAAATAAAAAAATAAAAAAATAAAAAAATAAAAAAATAAAAAAATAAAAAAATAAAAAAATAAAAAAATAAAAAAATAAAAAAATAAAACAATAAAACAATAAAAAAATAAAACAATAAAAAAATAAAATAATAAAATAATAAAATAATAAAATAATAAAATAATAAAATAATACAATAATACAATAATAAAAAAATAGAATAATAAAATAATAAAATGATAAAATGATAAAATAATAAAATGATAAAATAATCAAATAATAACATAATAACAAAATAACATAATAAAATAATAAAAAAATAAAAAAATAAAATAATAAAATAATGAAATAATAAAATAATAAAATAATAAAATAATAAAATAATAAAATAATGAAATAATGAAATAATGAAATAATGAAATAATGAAATAATGAAATAATAAAATAATAAAATAATAAAATAATAAAATAATGAAATAATAAAATAATGAAATAATGAAATAATGAAATAATAAAATAATAAAATAATAAAATAATAAAATAATAAAATAATAAAAGGGAAATGGTAAGTTCACGGCTCATGGAGCCGTGCGGACGGTTCAACAGGGGCCGTGTGGCATGCCACACGGTCCAATCCAAGCCAAGTACAAGGCCCCATGGCTCAAAGAGTTGCGCGGCCAACCCAGCCTGGTCCTCCGGCGTGTTGGATTGTACACGACTAAATTCAAGCCGTGTGGAGTTGTACACTGCTCAAATTTAGTTGTGTGGCATCCCACATGCCACTGGATCGCAGTGATCCAAAAAAATAATAATAATGAAAGGGCACTATCATAAAAAATGAATCAAATCAACCTTGCAAAAAACTGAAATCAACCAAAAAATCAAAGAAATCAAAAAATGTTGATTTTTTGGTTAAAAAAAAACAAAAAAATAAATAAATAATAAAACTGGGACCATCCAATGGAGCATCCCTAAAGTAAAAAGACACAAAAAAACACAAGTAACTAGATTAGCCCTAAACAAAAAACACCAAAAAAAAGGACAAGTAACTTGACAAGCCCTAAAGTGAAAAAACCAGAAAAAATACAAGGAACTTGACAAGGACATCCATCAAGGCTTTTTCACAGCTATGAATGAATTTTTGGAGGTCTCCTTGATAGTCAAGGGCCATCCATGACATCCAAAAGCGACCACAATTGAGTGCTGACATGGAGGAATACTGATCATGAATCTTTTTCCAAAGTAGTGTGGCATTCCTCTTGGTGACATTATTCCTAACAGAGATAAAAACATTCTGATTGATTTGACTAGTGATCACTCAAACTGCCTCATAGCTTGAGTTAGTCCATCTGTTGACTGCTTCAGCTGAGGCGTTGTCCGGAGGTTAATTCTTGAAGACATCCACGAGATCTTTGGAGTGGAGATGAATCTCCATGCGCAACTTCCATTCACTAAAGTTAGTATCATCTAAGATAGGTACGTCAAGGTTTTCCTTGATTTCTTTGTCTTTCATGATGCGTTTCTTTGGGTCTGAGTTCAACTTTTGAGAAATTAATTGCAAGTTGGAACGCTTGGGACTGTAAATATGTTAGATTTAAGACAACTGAAAGTTATATTTCATACGGTCGGAGTTTTTTCTGGAAGAAGGAAAAAGTAAGAGACAATGAAAGAAAAGTTCATACCTGAAAGGTGAACATTGAGACGTGAGACAGAACAAGGACGCGTGTTAGGTGAAGAGCAGTGGAGGACAGAGCAAGATTGGTCGGAGTGATGAGGAGCAATATTGGAGGGAAATGAAGGACGGTATTTAAGCTAGACAGTCAGGTGTTTTTTGTGAGAGCAGAAAAAGAGTTGGAGAAAAAGAGAGAGAGGGAGAGTACAATTTAACATAATGAACTGAACTAATTGAGAATAGTTGAGAAATTTGAGATAGATAGAACAAAAGTAGATTATGATCAAAGCGGAAAAACAAAAAGGGAAAGGAAATTCTGGGAGTCTTCTTCCAAATCATTCAAGTTCTAAAAGTTCAAAATTTCATAACCCTTTTTATTAATAGAACTTGTTAGCTGCATTAGAACTACAATTTATGGGAAACGCAATGATGAAATGAGGTCAAAGTTTATAATCCCTAAAATTTAGAATACATTTGTGGTTGATCTTTGAGATGATCAACCCAACCAGAGGCTTTTTTAGAAATCAACAAAAACAGTTTTGCTACAATGGGTGGGATTAGAATCATCGCTCCCTCAAGTACTAATAGGACCCAGTGGTTATTTTTTACAAAGTTGTTGAACATTGGATCTGCTTGATCATTGACAAAATTTTTAATTGGAGTATGAGTATCACATGACTCCAATGAAATGAAAAATATAGGTCTGGAATATGTGTTTTCTATGATTTGACCCAAATCTAATTTAACCAGACATTTTTAGGAGGGAATCTTTTCATTGATTTCTTCAACATAAAGTCTTTTTTTAATCTTTTAAACCTCCTTTGCACCACCAAGCATCTTAATGTAAAATGCTTTACATTTCTCTAATTTTTCAATGATTTCCTTCCTAACTTTTGAACCAACCATGTTCTTCATAACCCAGAGCTTTAGCAATGACTCTAAATACACCATCCCCATCTCCAATGGGATCCCAAACCTCACGCAAAAACTTATGGAATTTCTTGGGTATTTGATTTAGGTATTTCACATGGAGCTTTGCGGCATGTTCTCTTCCCCTGAGGAGGATTCTGATTCAAAATTAAGTGATCCCAATTTGGTTTCAATCTCTTCCTCTGAAGTATGAGATTCAGATTCAGATTCTGCAATCTTTGACCAACAATTCATCATTAGTTAGGAAGTAATACATTTCAATATTTTTTAACACTCAGGAGGGCAGCCTAAACAGCACCTTTCCCCTCCACAGAACTGCCATGGGGCCCACCCAGCCCGGTCCACCACCATGTGGACTTCCACACAACTACATTCAAGCAATGTGGAGTTGTATAAGGCTCAAGTGTAGTTGTGTGGCATCTCACATGGCACCCTACCATGGTGAGAAAAAAAAAAGGAAAAAAGGAAAATAAATGAAAGGGCACTAACACAACTGTTGAACTGAATAAACCTTCCAAAAAACCAGAAATTGACCAAAAAATAAAAGAATGTTCATTTTTTGGTTGAAAAAAAAATAAATAAAGAAAAAAATCAAAAAAAAAAACTGGTACTATCCAATGGACTAGCCCTAAAGTAAAATGACCCAAAAAAACACAAGTAACTGGACTATCCCTAAAGTAAAAACCCCCAAAAAGACAAGTTAAACTTGTGTTAAGCTGATCCCATCCAAAGCTTGACATAAGCTAGGCTTGTGATGTAATCAGCCCAACACAAGTTCAACTGACTTACCATTAAACTCTAATTTGAAACACTCAATATAATGATTTTAACTCAAAACACTCAACATAATGATGTTCAAAATGTGATAAACCTTTATGTGAATAGAACTTTTTAGCTGCATTAGAATTACAATTTATATGAAACCCAATGATTAAATGAAGTAAAAGTCTATTCAAATCTAGAATACATTTGCATTTTATCTTTGAGATGATCAACCAAACCAGAGGCTTTTTTAGAAATCAAGGAACGTGGTTTTGCTAAAATGGGTGGAATTGAAATAATCTCTCCCTCAAGTACTAATAGAACCCAGTGGTTATTGTTTACAAAGGAAATGAACATTGGATCTGATTGATCAGTAACACTATTTTTCATTGGAGTATAAGTATCACATGACTCCAATGAAATGAAACATATAGGTCTGGAATATGTGTCTGCTATGATTTGACCCATGTCCAATTTAGCCAGCCATTTTGAGGAGAGAATCTTTTCATTGATGTCTTAAACATCAAGTCTTTGTTTAGTATTTTCAACCTCCTTTGAACCACCAAGCATCTTAATGTAGCATAATTTATGTTTCTCTAATGTTTCAATCATTTCCTTCCTAAATTTAGCATTGAATTTTTCACATAACTGAGTGATGCTTAGCATTTCATCAACAGTGCACTCAAAAAATTAAAAAGGATCAACCATTAGTGAATTAGGATTCATTAATAAAAAAGAATTAATCACATAGTGATTTGAACAATCCAACTTGAACAATCCAACTTAAGCCAACTTACAGAAATAGAACTGAAATGTTCATAGTCTAACCTCCACTGAGGATAAACATCTCTGGGTACCATGGATCCTCTGAATGCTAGACCGTCACCTATTTGGTGGGAACAGGGCAAATCCATAGTCTTGCAATATGACTTGGTGCAGACTTTTCCATCATGATAGCCTTTGAAATTCTCTAATGGCTCCCTAACAGGATGGATTGTGGCAAAATACAATTTGTAACCCAATGGTAACAGTTCAGGAGGAAGAACTTTCCCTAACTTAATTGAAGAGTTAGAAAGTGATGCATGAACTGATTTAATTTCATTCAAAACTGTTCCGTCAAGGCTTTTCCAAACATCCAACAGGTTTCCCAAAGGTTTTGCAAGGAATTTTTTGAGAGTCGCATGGGCCCCTTCAACCCAATAAGTTGTTTTGTTTCCAAAATCTGGGTTTATACAAGTCCAGGCTGTTACAAACGTCTCTTTGATAGGGAAAATGGTATTTTCCATATACTCAAGTACATCCTCATAGTCTTTCAAGAAACACTATACAATTCAAAAGGTCAGAGCCCAAAACTAGGAAGAATAAGAAGCAGCAATTTGGACATACTCTGAGTTCTGCATCATTGACCTTTGCCTCTTCCTTGGTCTTTTAGGCCCCATACTTTGCCCATAGATTCATAAAGATTTTCTATACTTCAACTTCATTAAAAAAGCTCATTTTACAGTTTGCTTTTATGTTTTTAGACAATTGCCAAGTGCAACATTGTCTTGATGACTCTGGGAAACTAGTTTCAATTTCACAAATCAGAGCTTTTTCACAGTACGTCACAAAGACTTTTGGAAGTCTCTCAGGATCATAAGCCAACTCCTTTCATGAATTTACAGACCAACTTTAGAACTCAAACTTTTCTGTTGGTATAAAAACAAGAGCTTTTGTGACAGTTTCCCAATTGGCTGTCATTCCTACAACATGCAATAGCGGGGTTTTGTACTTATTTGTTTTATAAGTACAATCAAACATAGCAATATGATGGAATTGTTTTGAAAGCTTTATTGCCTCTGGATGTGCTAATTACAGGGCCTCCAAGTGACCCTCTCCACTGAACTTTGACTGGTGAATCCAACTTGTTTCTTCAAGCTGTTCATATAGTACCTCCAAAACACTTTTTCTCATTATTTCTGCAAGTGTGACCTTCCGCTTAGTGTTATAGATTGTTTGGTAATCCAAATAATGCACCCCATCAATCTTGCACAATTTTCTCTTTGGTTGTAACATATTGAGCCCATAATTCATGCCTTCTACCAGATTGTCTCAGGCCACCCCCCAGATTCTCCTCAGTTGAGGATTCACGAAGGGATTTTCAGATGGTTGATGGTGTCACAAGGGCTGCTGACATGCAAGCAGGGCTTGGCACAGAGGGGTCTCTACCCACAGTAGGCTTAGGGGCAAGGTTACTGAAGGAGGCTACAAGGAGCAGAGGAGGATTGGGTTGAAGGGTGCTGAATGACACTTGCTGGGAAAGATCTCCTAGTAAGAAGTAGTAAATTGTTTTCTTGGGGAACCATCAGGAAGAGGGAAGAGGAGGCTTATTAAATAGACAAGAGGTTGGAACTACAACAGAGGTACAAGTGATTGGGGCTCAGACTATACATATGATGTCATGGGAACAGTCTAAGTAACAGAGAGGGTCGATCAAGTATGCTACTACATTAGGTTAGGCTGCTTCTACATTTGGGCAAGGTTCCAGGTCTGAGCTGTCTAAGTTGGGAGAGTACAGTTGAAGGATGTACAGTGTACATGGGGGTCATGACACTATGTACTAAGTAGAGAGAATATGTAATACAATCTGCAAGAGGATGTACATAAATATTCCCAAAGGATAAACCACACAGAGGAGGTATGGGTTAGACAGAGAGATAACCCAAAGAGGTATGGGTTAGACAGAGAGATAGCCCAAAGAGGTATGGGTTAGACAGAGAGGTAGATTAGAGCCTAGGAGATTGAGTATGTGCAAGCCTATGGAGTCTATCTGTGTATAGTATGAGGTTAGACTATATGTAGATATGTACTGCATGAAGATCCTGAGGTATATAGTTACTGGAGACATATTGATGTAAGTCTCCTGAGCCCTGAGGTTGAAGTTCCTGAGAAAGTAGATCAGGCCTGAGGGTTATACTGAGATTAGACTGAGTTTGGTGTCAGTATGACAGATGGTTATGATGGGTTTCTTTGTAGGAGATGCACCACAAGGGGTCTGCCTTTGTGCAACTTGCATGGATTAAAAACTTGCACCCAACCTTCTTTTGGAATTCCAGCACTGGACTGACACAGACCCGCACATTTGTCTATCTGCGCAGTGTAATGTCAGCTACTGCAGTGCTAATACTTCAAACATGAAGTCTCACTTAAAGCTAGGCAACCTACTCTCGTTCATCAGGCTAATCACTGCTCAGATCCATTTCGCGCTGTGGATGATATTGTCCTTCACCTCCACCTTGACATTCTCACTCTCAGCTCTCACTTACTCTCACCACCAACCACAAATCCTATTGCATGGAAAAGTCACTCAGCTGGGTAAATATAATTCAACACTCCTCAAGTTATGCAACGCTGATCCAATCATTTAACAGAATTTGCAGTAACCCGATCCATCTAGCAAGTTAAAGACTATCTCAACCTTTATTCAAGACCAACATCAACTGTATGCTGTCCAATCCTGAGTGCTAAGCGGACCTAATCAAAGTTCCTGCTCTGATTATTTCCTTCAGTCCTCATGCATACAGTTCAACTGATTGTCCTTTAAACTGATTGCGGGCTGATTCATTCAAATCAGCCATTGCCTTTGTTGGTCTCCTTTCTATTGATTTTTTTTCTGTTAACTTGATCTGAAATGTCTAACCGACCTTTATCTCTTCTCATGTTTATGAAATCAAGTGGTTCTGGTTTTACCCCTCAAATTTCTTTCACGGTTAAAAGCCGAAACTCTCCACAATTACCAAAAGATTCACACCAGGACCAGGAGGCAACAACGCAATGAGGACCATCACGCTTAAAACCTTGGTCGAATCTACTCCATTGATCAACAAAGACAACTATTCAATCTGGAAAAGCAAAATGGAAAGCCTCTTTGACATCCAAGGAATTCTAAAAATCATGGAGGATCCCAACTCAAGCAAACAACTTGATCCAGAGATGAAAAGAGACATCGCCCCATTTCTCTTGGCAAAACTCAAACCCGCAACCCACACAAACATCATCAAACCAGGAAATGTTTGAAACACCAAAGAAATCTGGATGGCCACAAAGAACTACTTTGCATCATTGCAATCAGCCAACAGAGCCAGAGTGTTCAATGGATTTCTATATCTTCCCTTCAGTGAAGACAACATTGAAAGATTCGTTACGACTGTCAGGCTGCACCTCAATAAGCTTTCCGAAGTTGGAATAGAACTTCCGTCCAATATCCTGGCGTATTTAATTCAGTTTAAATTTCCAACAAATCTCAAGAACATGGCATCTCAGATCATGCATGGAGACAAAGAAATTTCTGTCAAAAGGGTCCTCGATCACCTGACTCAATACAAAAACAAGAATGACGCCAAGATCAAGGAAATCTCTCCTAGTTCAAAAATTGACATCAATTTATACTCCAATTATCCTTGATGCGAAAATGGTGTTCACAACCCAGAAGTGAGAAATCATCCCCAAGACAAATGCTGGATCAAGTTTCCTGAGTTGAAGCCAAAGAATTTCAAACCTTGCAAATCAGAAAAAAATAAATCAGAAGAGGCTGCCAATTTTTTTTTTTTCTTCATTGTTTCTCACATATTTCTCAGCAAGGCCCCTCCAATTTCATACTCGACTCTGGGTGCTCAATTCATATCATACGGGACAGACACCTCTTTGACACTATCACTCCCAAAGATGGATCCAATGTTATCAAAACCGGAAAGCCAGGAGCTTCGCTATCCATCATGGGAAGAGGAACAGCTCATTTCACTTTGCCAATTGGAACCATTCTCCTCCAAGACGCAGCCTGGACCCCGGATGTATGCATCAATCTTCTGTCAATGGGGGTATTTCTGAGCAAGGGAGCAAAAATTGTAATCAACCACTCAAGCACACCACCTTCATTCAAGATGTGCCTCAAAGAAAAACCTTTCCTACAAGGAAAAATTTTCAATAACCTGTTATACGTCATCATCCCCGACAATCAGAGCTTCAACACAACTCTGAAGGAAGCGAATGATCTTCATCTCAAATTAGGCCATGCCAGTCTTCCTAGAATTGAAAAGTATCTCAAAAAGTCCGTCCCAAAGTACATAAAACAGTCCTTCAATTGCAAGAACTGCAATCAAAGTAAAATCACAAAAAGCCAATTCAATGAAACCTCCATCAGAGTCGATAAGATAATGCAGAGGATTAATGAAGATCTCATTGGTCCAATCTATCCAACGGCGAAAGGCAGATACAGGTACGCTCTCACACTGGTAGACAATCACAGTGGTTATATCAGCTGCATCCCCATGAAAAACAAGAGTGATGCTCCTGACATCATCAAATTCATCCTTCTCAACAAATTCAACCGCCTCAATTACTTTCCTAAAGAATTCTGCAGTGACGGAGGAGGTGAATTTGTCAATGAGGATTTAACCAAGTTCTTTGAGGAGAAAGGTATTCGACGGGTAGTCTCTGAGCCATATCATCCACAACACAACGGTAAGGCAGAACGGGCTAATAGAACTATAGCCAAATCAGTCAGAGCAACTCACTCATCCTCGAAGATCCCCAAGGATTACTGGCACGAGATGATCCAAAGCTGCGCACTAGCTCTTAATCAAATTCCAAAAAAGGACGGTTTAGTTCCTTGGGAAATCATGCACGGGACTTTTCTGCCAACAGGATACGTCAAACCCATTGGAACCGAACTCACCTATCTTGATCTTGGTAATCATTCCCAACAAAAATTTGACGAAAAAGGAGTTACCGGAAAACTTCTAGGGTATGCGCCAAAACTTCTCTCTTATCAAGTGCTTACTCCCAGAGGTAAAGTGGTAGAAACAAAGAACGTCAAATTCTTGCACTCTATCAGCTCTATTCTGGACGACCATTTGGTTCAACCTCAAACCATCTCAGAACTTCAACCGCTGATGAATCCTTCTGAGTTCTCACCCGCTACTGATGAGCCAGACATCACAAAGACGATTAAAGCTGAAAGCCTCTCGGATGATTCTGACGCCGACAGCAGCAAAGACAATCTCATCCAAGCTGAACTGAATCCTGTAAGAACACTGAGAGATCAATCCACCATCCGACCTCCTGATTGATATGGGTATCATTGCGACTACATACCCTCATCACCCAAGGAAGCGCTTAAGGATCCAACTTGGTCAAAATCTCTGGAGAAAGAGTTAACCACGTGCAAAGAATTTAAATTCTGGGAGGACTACAAAGGGCCTGAACCAAAGAACGTCCTCAATGTAACGTATGCCTTCAGAATCAAACAGAACACACACGGAGGAAAACCAATTCACAAATCACGAGTGTGTGTTCAGGGTTTCAATCAAAGGTACGGGATCGATTACTTTGACACGTACGCCCCAACTGGTAAAGCTGCATCACTTAGAGCTGTCCTCCTTCTCACCGTCAAAAGAAATCTCCCCATGCTTCAATTCAATTTCAAGGGTGCATTTCTACATGCCCCACTCGATGAGGAAGTCTTCATCCGTCGTCTGGTAGGCTCAAAAAGGAAAACTCCAATCCTCAAGTTAAACAAATCACTCTGTGGGCTAAAACAAGCACCAAAAAACTGGTATGAGATGCTCTGAAACTGGATCCAGCTCCAAGGGTTTACCCCGTCGGACGCGGATCCATGTCTCTACATTGGGAAGGATGGTCAATCAGCGTTATTTGTGCATGTCAAAGATCTTCTGGTGGTTGGAGAAGTGAACAAATTCAAAGAAGCCTTCCTCAGAAAGTTCAAGAACTTGTCATGTCATGAACCTAATACGCTACTTGGAATGAAGGTTGAACGCACTGAAAGCGCGGTCAGACTATCCCTTCCTCTCCACATTGAAAAAGGACTGTCGGAATTGAATATCCTGGGGTCCAAGTCAATCTCCAGCACACCTTGCACTCCGGGCATCCATCTCTTACCAGCAACTGAAGAAGAACAAGAAGAGTTCAAGAAACTAAACTTCAACTACCAATCTCCGATTGGTAGACTCAATTTCATTCCTGGATTAGCTTGGCCAGATATCAGCTTTGCCGTCTCTTCACTCGCTCGGTTCTCAGAAAAGCCCGGTATCAATCACTGGGGAGAAGTACTCAAGGTTTGGGCATATCTTGCCAAAACAAAGGATCAATCTCTTCTAATTTCCAAAAAGAATGATTCTCCCAACTTAGTATGCTACAGCGACTCTACCTGGGCAGATGACCCCATCACTAGAAGATCTCAATCTGGATTCATCTGTTTCTTCCAAGGAGCACCGCTGTATTGTAAAAGTTGAAGACAACACAATGTTACCTATTTGTCAACAGAAGCCAAATGTAACGCCTTAAACAACAGACAACTCGAATGCAGATGAATCAATTACCTGATCAAGGAACTCTGGCAAAAACCAATCACTCCAAGCATCCATCTCATCAACAACAAGGGCCTCAATGACAAGATCAAAAATTTTGGATGCAACTCAAAAACAAAATTCGTCTACCTTAAAACCAAAGGCTTGAGAGAAGACATTGAAGCAGCAGCAATTGAAATTCAACTCATCAAATCAGAAGAGATGGTTGCCGACTGCTTAACTAAAGCGGCGAATAAAAACTCAGTGTTTTGATTGGTACATCACGTCAGTGAATATTCATTGGAGTATTGAATTAAGGGAGGATGTTGGAATTCCAGCACTGGACTGACGCAGACCCGCCCATTTGTCTATCTGCGCAGTGTAATGTCAGCTACTGCAGTGCTAATACTTCAAACATGAAGTCTCACTTAAAGCTAGGAAACCTACTCTTGTTCATCAGGCTAATCACTGCTCATATCCATTTCGCGCTGTGGATGATATTGTCCTTCACCTCCACCTTGACATTCTCACTCTCACCTCTCACTTACTCTCACCACCGACCACAAATCCTATTGCATCGAGAAGTCATTCAGCTGGGTAAATATAATTCAACACTCCTCAAGTTACGCAACGCTGATCCGATCATTTAACAGAATTCGCAGTAACCCAATCCATCTAGCAAGTTAAAGACTATCTCGACCTTTATTCAAGACCAACATCAACTGTATGCTGTCCAATCCTGAGTGCTAAGCGGACCTAATCAAAGTTCCTTCTCTGATTATTTCCTTCAGTCCTCATGCGTACAGTTTGACTGATTTTCCTTTAAACTGATTGCGGGCTGATTCATTCAAATCAGCCATTGCCTTTGTTGGTCTCCTTTCTATTGATTTTTTTTCTGTTAACTTGATCTGAAATGTCTAACCGACCTTTATCTCTTCTCATGTTTATGAAATCAAGTGGTTCTGGTTTTACCCCTCAAATTTCTTTCACCTTCCTTGTGTGATTTTTTCTAGACCGTTTGATAAGAAGATTTCCTGAATAGGAAGCATTTTTATCACAGGCTAAATTTACATATTGGTCATGCTTTGAGTTGAAAACTGCTAAATAGTTACCATGCTTCATTGCCAATGTTTGACAATAGTTTTGTGCCTCTTCCTTAGTAGGAAAAGCTCTCAAGGGAGGTGGGTCAAGTGGATCTAGGAAACATTCATTGGTTAAGTCATAGTTTCATAGTTACATGCACCAATCAGTTTCAATCAAATTAAATACAGAAAATACCAGTAACATAAAATTTTACTCACCACCAGCGGTCATGTCCATTTGTGAATCATTTTGTTCCTCAATTTTCACCCTTGATGAGGATGCAATTGGGGCTTCCAATGTTTCATTACCCAAATCATTTTCTTCTTTTTCCAAAGCTTTGTTGATGGCACCATGAATTTAGAACTTCCACGCAGCCATGTCAGAAGAAGGAGTACTTGCCACTGTTCCCATTCAAAAAAATGCAATGCTATAATTCAGTATTCAATCCAACTTCCAATTGATCAAACAAAGTTTGCTCACTTTTGAGTTGACAAAGTATTGTTTGCAGATTTTTATATGATTTATGAATTCAGTTTTCACTTTAATTTCACTTGGGTTTCACTTTAATGTCTCTTTGGGATTTCTAGGTGTGGAACAACAGTCCCACAAAGTATGCTTTAATCCCAAATTTGGGTTGACAGAACCAAAGTGTGATACAGGGGGTGCCAAAAATTCTGGCACAAATTATACGGGGTCATGAACCCCCAAACACAGCTAATTTGAGCTGTGTTTGGGGGTTATGCAGCTCCTGAACAACCCCCTGGTGGTTGCGCATGTTTCAAATGGATCATTGTAGTTGTCTGGGGGCCCTCACAGCTCATTTGAGCGGTGCAGGGCCCTACACAACCATCACACAGTTGCAGCCGTGAATTAAACATCACCCATATAAAAAATAAAAAATAAAAAATAAAAAATAAAAAATAAAAAATAAAAAATAAAAAATAAAAAATAAAAAATAAAAAATAAAAAATAAAAAATAAAAAATAAAAAATAAAAAATAAAAAATAAAAAATAAAAAATAAAAAATAAAAAATAAAAAATAAAAAATAAAAAATAAAAAATAAAAAATAAAAAATAAAAAATAAAAAATAAAAAATAAAAAATAAAAAATAAAAAATAAAAAATAAAAAATAAAAAATAAAAAATAAAAAATAAAAAATAAAAAATAAAAAATAAAAAATAAAAAATAAAAAATAAAAAATAAAAAATAAAAAATAAAAAATAAAAAATAAAAAATAAAAAATAAAAAATAAAAAATAAAAAATAAAAAATAAAAAATAAAAAATAAAAAATAAAAAATAAAAAATAAAAAATAAAAAATAAAAAATAAAAAATAAAAAATAAAAAATAAAAAATAAAAAATAAAAAATAAAAAATAAAAAATAAAAAATAAAAAATAAAAAATAAAAAATAAAAAATAAAAAATAAAAAATAAAAAATAAAAAATAAAAAATAAAAAATAAAAAATAAAAAATAAAAAATAAAAAATAAAAAATAAAAAATAAAAAATAAAAAATAAAAAATAAAAAATAAAAAATAAAAAATAAAAAATAAAAAATAAAAAATAAAAAATAAAAAATAAAAAATAAAAAATAAAAAATAAAAAATAAAAAATAAAAAATAAAAAATAAAAAATAAAAAATAAAAAATAAAAAATAAAAAATAAAAAATAAAAAATAAAAAATAAAAAATAAAAAATAAAAAATAAAAAATAAAAAATAAAAAATAAAAAATAAAAAATAAAAAATAAAAAATAAAAAATAAAAAATAAAAAATAAAAAATAAAAAATAAAAAATAAAAAATAAAAAATAAAAAATAAAAAATAAAAAATAAAAAATAAAAAATAAAAAATAAAAAATAAAAAATAAAAAATAAAAAATAAAAAATAAATAAAATGGAAATAGAATAAAAATGAAAATGAAAATGAAAAGGGTGATGTTTAATTGATGGCTCAAATGTGCTGTGTGGGATGGCTTCACTGCTACACCTGAGCCATGCAGACCCCACACAATTTGAGTGTGGTCGGGCTGTACCCCACACGGCACCAGACTGCCATGCAGTGGCCACATGACTACATTTGAGCCATGTAGACCCCCACATTGCTCAAATTTAGTTGTTTTGCCCTGCCACACAGCCAGCCCAACCACATTTAAGCTGTGTGGGGCTCTGAATGGCTCAAATGTAGCTGTGTAGCCATGCCACATGGCTACAAGACTGGTGGATAAAAAACAAAATAAAAATAAAATGATAAAGGGTATATAATAAACAAAAATAAAATAAACAAAAAAAATTGGCCAAAAGATAAAATAAAGTTGATTTTTTGGTTAGAAAAAAAAAATAAGAAATAAAATATAAATACTTAAAAATATATAAATAAAAATTAGAACAATAAACACTGAAGACAACCAACTGGTTTTCTTCAGATTCAAGTAAAAAATTAAAGTTCAACTTGACTAACCCTAAAGTAAAAGGGTCAAAAAATGCAAGATGTCTTTTGAGCAGCCAAAGTGACAAAATAACACCAGTTTTTAGACCACCCAAAAAATTTAAAGACTTCTTTTAACCAGCCCTAAAGTAAAAAACACCAAAAAAACAATTTTAACTTGTCTTGGGCCGACTTACAATTAAAATCTCATTCAAAAAACTCATCATAATGATTTTAACTCAAAACACACAACATAATGATGTTCAAAATGTTATAACCCTTTATATTGATAGAATTGAAATATCAGCATGTTAGACCCAAACCAAATGATGAAATTAATCTATAATTTGGAATACAACTCAAGTTGATCAATGAGTTCGTCAACACACCAAGCTTCTTTTTTATAAATGATGGAATGTGGTTTGAAAACTATGGGAGGGATTGGAATCACATCTCCCTTAAGTACAAGCTGGAACCAATGGTTATTGTTAACAAAGAAAATGAAAACAGGATCTTATTTTTATTTTACATCCATTTTCATAGGTGTAAAAGAACAAAATTATTCCAATGAAATGAAACATATTGGTATTCCATAAGTATCAGCTAGTATTCAACCCATTTCACGCTTTGAAACCATTTCAAAGAGGGAATCTTTTCATTGATTTCATTGACATCAAGTCTTTGTTCTTTCTTTTAAACATCTTGACTGCCCGCAAGAATCTTAGCATAGCACCCCTTATTTTCCCTCAATGTTTCAAGAATTTCTTTCCAAAATTCAAACCATCAATCATCATCATACCAAATTTATTTATAAATGACTCTAAAACCAAAATTTCCATCACCAAATGGGTCACAAACCTCACCCAAGAACTTATGTAAATTCTTAGTTATTTGACTAAGGTAATTTACTTCCTAAAATCAAAAAGTAGTCAGCTAAATATCCAATCTCATTAAAGGAATGACCAATCACCAAATATGAAATTCTTTCTGACTCCTCCATTGTGTCTGCTTCATCCTTTGAATATGAATTGGATTCAAACAGCACCAAATCCGATGAACTTTCAGAATCTTCCAATGAACTACAAAATTCAGATGAAGTGCCTGACTTGGACAATAAAAATTTCTCAATCAATTCATTAAAACAAACAAATTAACCTTTGAAAAAATAAAAGACTTACAATTTTTTTCATTTCTTCTTTGGTGACCTTCTAATTTTCTTTGCCTGCTTAAGTTCCTTTTCAACATATTCAAATTGAGAAGGATATTGCCAGGTATATTTCAATTTTGGATGGCCTCTGCTTGATGGCAAGACTTTAGGTTCAATTCTTAGCTTTGATTGATAATTTGCCTTCTCATTCATCAAGTGCTTCAACAGCCTGAAAGAATGTTTTTCTGGATGATCCAATATCCTTGCATTGAGATTCTCATGTAACTGAGAATTGGTGAGAAGTTCATCAATTTTGACCTTCAAAAATGCAAAAGGATCAAATATTAGTCAAGTAGAAATCATCATTTAAGTCAAAAAGGAATCATCATTCACAAAGCATTTATCAAAAAGCATTAATCAAAAAGAAGTGATAACAAAGTGATTTTAACAATCCAAATTAAACCAACTTACAGAACTAGAACTGCAAGGTTCATAATCCAACCTCCACTGAGGATGAACCTCTTCAGTGAAAATGGAGCCTCTTGATGCTAGTAGGTCCCCTATTTGGTGGTAACAGGGAAAACCCATAGTCATCAAATATTATTTGGTGCACACTTCCACATAATTTTTCTGCTTTAAACTCTCTAATTGATCACCCACAAGTTTGATTGCTTGTGAAGACACCTTGTATCCCAAGGTTAACAGCTCAGTAGGAAGAACTATTCCAATCTTTATTCAAGAGTTGTAAAGCGCATCCTGAACCAATTTAATTTGATTGGAAACTGTGCCCTCTAGGTTTTGCAAAACATCCATCATATTTCCCAAAAATTTTACAGGGAATAATTTTGGAGTAGTATGGGCCCTTTAAACCCAAGATTTTGTTTTATTTCCAAGGTCTGGGTTTTTTTCAAGTCCAAGCCATTACAAACGTCTCCTTGATACGGAAGATATTATGATACATATACTTGAGTAAATCCTCATGGTCTTCCAAAAAAACACTTTATACAAGTCATAATGTAAGCAACCCAAAACTAGGAAGATTAACAGTAGAGGCAGTTATTTGGCACTTCCTCTAATTTCCGCATCATTGACCTCTGCCTCCTGCTTGGTTTCTGAGGCCCCATACTTAGCCCACAGAGACATAAAGCTTTGCTGCCCTTCAAAATCATTATTAAAGTGCACTTTACAGTTTTCCTGTATGTTTCTAGAAAAGATTCATTGAAAGAACTGTCTTGTTGACTCAGGGCATTTTTGATCTAGAGCATGGATCAAAGATTTTTCACGGTCTATCACAAATACTTTGAGAATTCTTTCAGGATCATAAGCCAACTCTTTTAGCGCATTTACAGACCAACTGTAGAACTCAAATGTTTCTCTTGTTATAAAAACAAGAGCTTTAGTGAAAGTTTTATGGTTTTAAGTAATTCCTATAACATGCAATAGGGAGATGTTTTACTTATTTTTCTTATAATTACAATCAATCATAGCTATATGATGAAATTTCTTTCAAAGCTTTAATAACTCTGGTTGAGCCAAGAAAAGGGCCTGCAATTTACCCTCTCCACTGAATTTTGCTTGATGATCCCAACCCAAATTACAAATTTTTTCAAAGAAGACCTTCATAAAATTCTTTCACTTCTGTTCTTCAAGTGCTGCCTTATGCTTAGTGTTATACATTGTTTGGTAATCAACATATTTTCCTCCATCAATCTTGATCAATTTTCTTTTGAGTTGAGTTTTATTTAGCCCATGATTCATGCCTTCTTTTAGATTTTCTAAGGCTACCCCAGATATTCTCCTCAGGAAAGGATGAACTGAGGTGTTTGGAGATGGTTCATGGTTATGTTGAAAATTCTTCTAGGAGATTTTCCTCAAGGGATCTGCCTTTGCATGGCTAGCACGGATTAAAAACTTGCGCCCAACCTTTCTTGTGTGATTTTGCCTTGAACCTTTGGTGAGAAATTGCCCAGATTACAAACCATGTCTATCACAGGCTAAATTCACATATTTCTCAACTTTTGAGTTCAAAAATGTTAAAGGATAACCATTCTTCATTTCCCATGTTTGAAAATATCTTTGTGCTTCTTCTCTAGGAAATGTAAAATAAATATGGAATTGATAAACCTGGACCATTCTATTTGGATTACAGGCATGAGATAAGCAAATGAAAAAAGCCAGAGGCAGTAAAAAAGGAGGGAAAAAAGGAAAGGAAACAAACAGGAACAGCACCTCTAAAGGCAGGGTTATGGCATAAAGTAGACTATGTAGATTTATAGGCACTGGTTCAACAAATAGACCAATCCTCCCAGATTGAATTGATTTCCTAGGAGTGCAAATTATTTAGCTATTACTGAGATTAAGTTTAAATTTCAGTAGGAACCTACTGCAGTGTTGAGATAGATGGTGATCAGGTTAAAAATTTTGTGTAAATTGACTGATCCTACCTAGTTGTATCAATAGCTGCATGATTTGCCAATCAGGGCATATGTTGAATGAGAGGGTGCCTGGATGGGAGTCAAGCAGGAGGAGAGGTTGGGAGGCAACAAAGATTCTTGGTTAGCTTTAGTGGCTGTTCTGACAAGTGACAGGGAAGGATAATCTTCCTGGGAGAGCCACACTAGCTTACATGACAGATAGTGAGATAAATAAAATAAAAAAAATAAAAAACTAACAGAACGTGGAAACTGAGGAGGAACTAAACAATGATGAGAGCTAAGATCAACGGGGAAAGCTCTGACAGGAGGTGGGGCAAGTGTATCTGTCACAGTCACATTGTTATATTGATGGCATGCAATTCATCATTTTCAATCAAATTAAATACAGAAAAGACCAGTAAGATAAAATATTACTCACCACCAGGTTTCATGTCCATTTTTGAAACATTTTGTTCCTCAATTGTCACCCTTAATGAGAATGCAATTGGGGCTTCCAATGATTCATTAACCAAATCCTTCTTTTTGGCAGCTTTTTTCATTGCACCAATGTAGTCTTTGAAGGCAGCCATGTTAAAAGGAGGGCTTTCTAATGTTCCCTTAATTCAAAAAGAATGCAAGGCCACTTCAGTATTCAATCTGACTTTCAATTGAACAACTACCAAGTTTTCTCACTTTCAAGTTGAGAAAGATCAATTTTGAGGGATGTTTTATTTGCAGTTTCCCTTTAGTTTGAATAATTTGGTTCACAGATTCAATTTATTTCACTTTATAATAACTTGGATGTCACTTTGGGATTGCTAGTTGTAGTCCAACAGTCCTGAGTAGTATGTGTTGATCTCAAATTTGGGTTGATGGAACCCAAAGGTGGTCCAGGGGGGCCCAAAAAAATTGGCAAAACCCCTGGTGGGCCCTTGTACCCCCAAACACTGCTCAAAACTGCCATGTAAGGGGTTACACAGCTCAAATATGCTGTGTATGGGGTGTATACGGCCCACCGCGGGTCACATGTGTTTGAGATGACCCCCTTGGCAGCTCTAGATGCCTTTTTTTGCCTGCAAGCGCTTGTTGGACAGGTGTATGGGCCCCCACACATCCATTGGGCCTTGTAGGGCCCAACATGACTCCCACAAACTTGGAGTCTTGAATTCAACATCACCCAAATGAATGAAAGTGAAAATGAAAATGCAAATGAAAATGAACATGAAAATATAATTAAAATTAAAATTAAAATTAAATTTAAAATTAAAATTAAAATTAAAATTCAAATTTTAAAATTAAAATTAAAATTAAAATTAAAATTAAAATCAAAATTAAAATCAAAATTAAAATTAAAATCAAAATTAAAATTAAAATTAAAATTAAAATTAAAATTAAAATTAAAATTAGAATTAAAAGTAAAATTAAAAGTAAAATTGAAATTAAAATTAAAATTAAAATTAAAATTAAAATTAAAATTAAAATTAAAATCAAAATTAAAATCAAAATTAAAATTAAAATTAAAATTAAAATTAAAATTAAAATTAAAATTAAAATCAAATTAAAATTAAAATTAAAATTAAAATTAAAATTAAAATTAAAATTAAAATTAAAATTAAAATTAAAATTAAAATTAAAATTAAAATTAAAATTAAAATTAAAATTAAAATTAAAATTAAAATTAAAATTAAAATTAAAATTAAAATTAAAATTAAAATTAAAATTAAAATTAAAATTAAAATTAAAATTAAAATTAAAATTAAAATTAAAATTAAAATTAAAATTAAAATTAAAATTAAAATCAAAATTAAAATTAAAATTAAAATTAAAAACAAAATTAAAATTAAAATTAAAATTAAAATTAAAATTAAAATTAAAATTAAAATTAAAATTAAAATTAAAATTAAAATTAAAATTAAAATTAAAATTAAAATTAAAATTAAAAAAATTAAAATTAAAATTAAAATTAAAATTAAAATTAAAATTAAAATTAAAATTAAAATTAAAATTAAAATTAAAATTAAAATTAAAATTAAAATTAAAATTAAAATTAAAATTAAAATTAAAATTAAAATTAAAATTAAAATTAAAATTAAAATTAAAATTAAAATTAAAATTAAAATTAAAATTAAAATTAAAATTAAAATTAAAATTAAAATTAAAATTAAAATTAAAATTAAAATTAAAATTAAAATTAAAATTAAAATTAAAATTAAAATTAAAATTAAAATTAAAATTAAAATTAAAATTAAAATTAAAATTAAAATTAAAATTAAAATTAAAATTTAAAATTAAAATTAAAATTAAAATTAAAATTAAAATTAAAATTAAAATTAAAATTAAAATTAAAATTAAAATTAAAATTAAAATTAAAATTAAAATTAAAATTAAAATTAAAATTAAAATTAAAATTAAAATTAAAATTAAAATTAAAATTAAAATTAAAATTAAAATTAAAATTAAAATTTAAAATTAAAATTAAAATTAAAATTAAAATTAAAATTAAAATTAAAATTAAAATTAAAATTAAAATTAAAATTAAAATTAAAATTAAAATTAAAATTAAAATTAAAATTAAAATTAAAATTAAAATTAAAATTAAAATTAAAATTAAAATTAAAATTAAAATTAAAATTAAAATTAAAATTAAAATTAAAATTAAAATTAAAATTAAAATTAAAATTAAAATTAAAATTAAAATTAAAATTAAAATTAAAATTAAAATTAAAATTAAAATTAAAATTAAAATTAAAATTAAAATTAAAATTAAAATTAAAATTAAAATTAAAATTAAAATTAAAATTAAAATTAAAATTAAAATTAAAATTAAAATTAAAATTAAAATTAAAATTAAAATTATAATTAAAATCAAAATCAAACTTAAAATTAAAATTAAAATTAAAATTAAAATTAAAATTAAAATTAAAATTAAAATTAAAATTAAAATTAAAATTAAAATTAAAATTAAAAGTAAAATTAAAATTAAGATTCAAAGTTCAAGTAAAGCAAAAATTCAAAATGAAAAATACAAATATAAATAATATAAATGATAACAATAATAGAATTAATAATAACAACAATAAAAAGGAAAAGTAAAAAAAATGAAAAAAAGAAAAAGAAAAAGAAAAAGAAAAAGAAAAAGAAAAAGAAAAAGAAAAAGAAAAAGAAAAAGAAAAAGAAAAAGAAAAAGAAAAAGAAAAAGAAAAAGAAAAAGAAAAAGAAAAAGAAAAAGAAAAAGAAAAAGAAAAAGAAAAAGAAAAAGAAAAAGAAAAAGAAAAAGAAAAAGAAAAAGAAAAAGAAAAAGAAAAGGAAAAGGAAAAACAAAAACAAAAACAAAAACAAAAACAAAAACAATATAAAAATAAAAATAAAAATAAAAATAAAAATAATAATAATAATAATTAAATAGAAATAAAAATAAAATTAAAATAAAAATAAAAAATGAAAATGAAAATGAAAATAAAAATAAAAATAAAAATAAAAATAAAAATAAAAATAAAAATAAAAATAAAAATAAAAATAAAAATAAAAATAAAAATAAAAATAAAAATAAAAATAAAAATAAAAATAAAAATAAAAATAAAAATAAAAATAAAAATAAAAATAAAAATAAAAATAAAAATAAAAATAAAAATAAAAATAAAAATAAAAATAAAAATAAAAATAAAAATAAAAATAAAAATAAAAATAAAAATAAAAATAAAAATAAAAATAAAAATAAAAATAAAAATAAAAATAAAAATAAAAATAAAAATAAAAATAAAAATAAAAATAAAAATAAAAATAAAAATAAAAATAAAAATAAAAATAAAAATAAAAATAAAAATAAAAATAAAAATAAAAATAAAAATAAAAATAAAAATAAAAATAAAAATAAAAATAAAAATAAAAATAAAAATAAAAATAAAAATAAAAATAAAAATAAAAATAAAAATAATAATAATAATAATTAAATAGAAATAAAAATAAAATTAAAATAAAAATAAAAAATGAAAATGAAAATGAAAATAAAAATAAAAATAAAAATAAAAATAAAAATAAAAATAAAAATAAAAATAAAAATAAAAATAAAAATAAAAATAAAAATAAAAATAAAAATAAAAATAAAAATAAAAATAAAAATAAAAATAAAAATAAAAATAAAAATAAAAATAAAAATAAAAATAAAAATAAAAATAAAAATAAAAATAAAAATAAAAATAAAAATAAAAATAAAAATAAAAATAAAAATAAAAATAAAAATAAAAATAAAAATAAAAATAAAAATAAAAATAAAAATAAAAATAAAAATAAAAATAAAAATAAAAATAAAAATAAAAATAAAAATAAAAATAAAAATAAAAATAAAAATAAAAATAAAAATAAAAATAAAAATAAAAATAAAAATAAAAATAAAAATAAAAATAAAAATAAAAATAAAAATAAAAATAAAAATAAAAATAAAAATAAAAATAAAAATAAAAGTAAAAATAAAAGTAAAAATAAAAATAAAAATAAAAATAAAAATAAAAATAAAAATAAAAATAAAAATTAAAAAAAAAAATAAAAATAAAAATAAAAATAAAAATAAAAATAAAAATAAAAATAAAAATAAAAATAAAAATAAAAATAAAAATAAAAATAAAAATAAAAATAAAAATAAAAATAAAAATAAAAATAAAAATAAAAATAAAAATAAAAATAAAAATAAAAATAAAAATAAAAATAAAAATAAAAATAAAAATAAAACAAAAATAAAAATAAAATAAAATAAAAATAAAATAAAATAAAAATAAAATAAAAATAAAAGACAAATAAAAGACAAATATAAGGTAAATAAAAGCCAAATAAAAGGAAAATAAAAGAAAAATAAATAATAAATAATGGAACAATAAAGTGAAAATAAAAGGAAAAGAAAAGAAAAAGAATATGAGACAAAGATAAGAAAATGATAAGAAATTGATATGAAAAAGATATCCAAAATAATATGCAAAAGATAAGAAAAGAAAAGAAAAGAAAAAGATCAGAAAAATATAACAAACATATAACAAACATATAACAAACATAAAACAAAAAGATAATGAAAAGAAAGCAAAAAGATAACAAGAAGAAAAGTAAAAGATGAGATCAAAAAAAGATAAAACAAGATACAAATAGGTAGCAGAAAAAACAAAAAATTAATATGAATAAGAAAAAGGAACAAAGAAAAAATAAAAATACAGTTTAAAGAAAGAGGTTGAAAAAAGAGTGAATAAAAAAGAGAGAGAAAGAGTGAGAGAAGGAGGGAGAGAAAGAGTGAGAAAAAGAGTAAGAGAGCGAGAGAGAGAAAAATAGAAAGAAAAAGAGAGAGAAAAGAGAGAAAAAAAGAGAGAGAAAAAGAGAGAGAAAAAGAAAGAGAAAAAGAGAGAGAAAAAGGGAGAGAAAAAGGGAGAGAAAAGGGGATAGAAAAAGACAGAGAAAAAGAGAGAGAAAAAGAGAGAGAAAGAGAGAGAGAAAGAGAGAGAGAAAAAGAGATATAAAAAGACAGACAAAAAGAGAGACAAAAAGAGAGACAAAAAGACAGAAAAAAAGAGAGACAAAAAGTGAGAAAAAAAGGGAGAAAAAAAGTGAGAAAAAAGTGAGAAAAAAGTGAGAAAAAAGTGAGAAAAAAGTGAGAAAAAAGTGAGAAAAAAATTCAGAAAAAAAGTGAGAAAAAAAGAAATAAAAAAATAAATAAAAAATAGATAAAAAAAAAGAGAGACAAAAAGAGAGACAAAAAGACAGACAAACCTTGTTAGAATTTTTGAGCAAATGTTCCGGTTGAAATAGAAGGAGAGGATGAGGAGGAATCTTGTGACGTCAAGAGAAGCGGATCCAGGAGTCAGATGGGGGACTCAGGTTCAAAGTAAGTAAGAATGGATTGTGTTTATTTCTTAGTCTTTAGGAGTTCTTATATACATACAACTTCCTGATTCTTGACAGGGCCAAACAGTTGTTGTGCTGATCAGAGACAGTATGCATAAATGACTTGACAATGAATAGAACAACTGGATAAAGTCTTAACCAAAATCATAACTAGCAGAGAAGATAAAGAAAATCAGTATAGTCACAGAAAACTAACTGGCTCTTAAGCCACTGGGTCCACAAGCCTCTTGGGTCTTCTCTGCCTCTTGATTTTAATGATAAATACTAGCAATCCCTCATAATCATCTAAGAGGGTTGTTAATCCTCCTAGTCTAGATACAAATAATGGAAAGAAAGGCACTTCATGGATGTCTTGACCTGAGGATACTGAGCTTAAATAAGAAAAATCTTAATGAATAGCATGTCAGAGGCTTCTTGATCCTTCTTGTCCTGCATCTCTTAAGCGCACTAGAATGTGTAGTAATTTTATTTAATTTAATATTTTGTTTTTGATGAAAGAAAGTATGAGCAGAAACAATAGAATTCCAACAAACCTTCAATAAAAAAATAGTGGGAAAAAAACAACAACAAGAATAGAGAAATAGACAAAAAAGGGAAAGAGAGAGGGTGAAAGAAAAGGGAGAGAAAAGTGAAAGAAAAAAAGAGGGTGAAGAACAGAGTGAAAGAGAGAGCGAGAGAAAGAGCAAAAAAAGCCAAAGAAAGCCAGGGTGAAATAAAGAGTGAAAAAAAGGAGAAAGAAAAGTAGAAAGGATTAGTCTGTTGGAGAGAAAAAGTAAATTTGGTCATGCTGGCGGAGGAAAGGAATAAGTGGATGGGTTAGTTCCCTTTTGAGAAAATAAATGAAATAATCAAAAAATAATTCATTTCCTTCACCTGAAAAGTGTTTTGAGAGATGGTTAAGGAACCACCAATCAATTTTTTATTCCATTCTAAATTGGTTTCCAAATCCACCACTTCAAACATAGAAGCATGGTTGTGAGTGAAGAGAGGGAGATAAGACCTTCTTGGCAGTTCTGGATTTTTTCCTTTTGGTGAGTTTGACCAAACACGGGATTATTTATAAGGAAGGGAAGAGATAGTTGGAGTTTTTTTTTGGAAAAATGGTTGCCTGGTGGATCATGTGGAGGTTTGATATAAGATCCTTGGAGGATGGCTTGCTTTTTATATTTTCATTTTTTCTTTGAGAAGTTCTGGGTATGAATTTCTAGCAATGAGGGGCTTTTGATGTTTGTGTTAGTTTTTGTTCAAGTTTGTGGTCAATGGTAGACAGGATAGATTGGTTGTGGAACAAGGTAGACGCTTATTGAAGGCTATCACTGACTTTTGATGTCATATTTTGGTGAGGAGGATGAACCAGAGAGGTAGGATTAGCTTCCTGGAGAAGGGGCTATGAGGTTGGGGGTACCAAAAATCCATCTGCCATTTCAAAAAAAAAAGGTTGAAATTGTTTAGGCCATGATTTTTTTTTTCTTGAAAAATTCCAAAAAAAAGTCTATAATCAATCAGACTGAGATATAGTGAGATGTTGTGTTATCTCCTGCATAGACATAGACACAGTTAGAGGAAGTATAAGAATGGCTTAAGGAGGATAAGTGAAATTAACTGGAGATATTTCATCCCATTTTCATTTGAGTTTTCCTAATAAATCATGAAGCATATCACAAAATAAAATCTTGTTGATCATTAAATTAATTCATTTGGTATTTTGAAGCTGTTTCTGCATATCTCTTGACATATCCCATTTTCATTTAAGCAATCCTAAATAATTTTTAATATTGACTCCCATTTGCTTGAACTTTGTAATAATTACAAATATTCTGGTATTCTTGAACCCCATGTTTACCACCAGAAGGCGCCAAATCAGAAAGGATGTATTTATCTTGGTTGAATTCACCTTGAGGTCCTTTTCCAATCTTCATTTGATTTGAAAAATGCATGTCATGAGATGAGCCTTGCAGAAAGAAATGGTATTAAATGATGATTATTTTTCTGATCAAAACCAATTTGAACAGGAGCAGAGTCTGAAAATATAATCAAAAAAATGGTTAAATATGAAGAAAAAAACATCTTTCAAACTCTGAGAAGAAACATGTCTGAATGAATGGAATGATTGCCTCTTCCTCTGATCCAAATATTGGTTTCCACAAATTTTGTTTTTTTTGTGAATCAAGTGGATGGTGGTACCATCAGCATCATTCAATACTGACTAAAAATCCCTCATTCTCTATGAACTAAGATATTTTTTGAGATTTCAAGAATTCATGACCTCCCTACACTCTCCTGGTGTCCAGAAAACCACTCCCCATGCTTGACAGACATCCCCTGAATGTCCCTGGGACTTTTCTCAAACTTGGGGGGAGCGCATGTCTCTGACTTCCTTGGGATGTGATTCTCCTCATTGGGAACCTAATACTGAGATCTTAATCAACGTTGTACAACTCCAGACGGTGCTAGGCCGTGGCAGTTCTGTGGAGGGGAAATTTGCTGTTTATGCTGCCCTCCTGAGTGTTACAAAAATATTTAAATTTAACCAAGATCAAAGTCCAGAACCTGGTAAACGGGGGACCAAATGTAAGAGGATAAAGATTATATTAGCCAGTAGCTGGGAGACAACACTATCTGAGGCAAGATGATGTTGGGGAAAACTTGAATAGAAGGAGTCAAGAATTGTTCAGAGTTCAACAAGACAAGGCAATTGTGAGTGACAACGCCCACAAGCTAATAGCTCTGGTCGTCAGCAGGAGCTTAGGAAAGATCAACTCAATCCCAAACAACCTCCAGGTTCTCAATGAACCTGCCCGACTCTCTGCAATCAAGCGCTTGAAGGGTACCAGATAAGTGTGGGTGGCTGCACAAGACAAATTTATGTGTTTGAAGATGCTCTAGAAGCAAAACAATAAATGATTCAAACAAGAATAACCCAACACATCTCAAGGGACTCAAGAGTAGCGTGGCGGAATTCAACTTCAAAAGAGATGAAGGGAGTTTTAACACTCCAGGTTTTTTAAGCTTAATAAAAACCTCTGCAGTCAAACTTGACTGGGTCCAGAAAGATAATCAAAGGATGATCAGGACCAGTATGGTTGGATGAAAGGATCAGGAGTGGTGTAACACACTCAAGAATTCAATCAGTCAAATTCTTCTTCAACCAGCAAAGCTATTGGTTGGTGATAATGATCAATCATCAAGGGTTTTGAGTATGGAGGCTCAAGTATCAAGGGGCAATCATAGATATACCCAAATGTTTTGTCTCAGATAAAGGGGAATGAAGACCCCATGGATGATGTATTTCAAGAGGATACTGATGATCTTAGGATGTGGTGTGTGTTAGGATACCATATGCTGATCTGATTTGATGTCTGATGTGCTGATTTTCCCCCAAAAGGCAGGGTAGAGCCCCTCCTTATATGGGCAGGAGGCCCTGTTAGACTATGTACAAGGGATAATACAAATGGAGCGGAAAAAAAAAAGAAAGAACTTTTTTTTTTCAGATTTTTAGGTGATCAGAAAAATTTGATCACACAGGCTGGTGGAAATCCAGCCTTCCTGACCGGGTTGGGATCCTTCTCATCCCTTCATCATCTTTTGCCTCCATCTTTAGAGGGGCGCGCGCGACAATACCAGAATCACCCACCCCTCGCCCAAAGGCGGAAGGGTTGGGAAAGGAAAACAGATCAGACCACCCGCGGGTGTCCACGGGTGGTAGTCAACACTCTCCACCCCCACCCGGAGGTGGAAGGGGGTGGGAGAGTCCCAGGAAGGGTGACCGATTGGATGATGGATGAGGACAATAGGATTGAGTTGAGTTCAATAGTTGAGGAAGGCATCAGAACTGTTGGAGTGATGACTATTGTGAGAACTGGGACTAGTACTAGGATGAGCCCTGAGGTGATTATTGGTGGTTGTCTGTAGTTCTACCAGTTGACAAGATGATCTTGGGTCAATGAGGGAGGATGATGGGGTGTGATGATGATGGAGATGATGAGTTTGTGGATGAGCAATGCGCAGGGATGAGGATGAGGATGAGCAACGCGCAACAATGAGGATGAGGATGAGCAACGCTCGACAATGAGGATGAGGATGAGCGACGATTGACAATGAGGATTAGGATGAGGATGAGGATGAGCGATGCCAAGGATGAGGATGAGGGTGAGCAAAACACGAGGATGGGGATGAGGATGAGCAACACCCGAGATTGAGGATGAGCAAGGCAAGAGTATGAGGATGAGGAGGAGCAACGCAACTAGGACAGTTTTTTTTTTTTTTTTATTTACAATTTTTTTGAATTCTTTTCCCAAGGTGTCCCAAATGGTTCACCACATCTCTCTTCAACTTACAGACTGTCCCTAGTCTGCATCATAATTTTGAAAACATGAAAAAGGAAAAAAATAAAATAATTGGCCGTTTCTTGATTCTCTAAGTAAAAAAAAAAATGTTGAAACCCATCTTGATCCATCCAAAGAGCCTAAATTTGGTGAAGATAAAACAAAAGGTGTCCCAGGTGCTCACGTATGTGGCATAAAGTAGAGTTTTTACTACAAAACACAGAAGAAGACCCTGGTGGTGCACAATTGGGAGGACTTACTTTGAACCCAAATTGCCCCCACAACAATAAAATCTCTTAACTTGATCAGCAGAGAACCTTCTAGCCAACTGAGTACCATCCAGTTCTTCCAAAACATAAGATCCACGTCTTACTTGACAAACCACTCTATAAGGACCATTCCAACGATTAAAAACAAGTTTTCCCCACTGAGTCTCTAAAGATTGATTATAAGCCAATACCAGATCACCAGGGTTTAAAGGCTCCCTGATTTGATTTATTTGTTTATCTTCCCAATACTGAACTGATTTTGCTCTTGATTCCATCATCTTCTGATAAGCTTTGTTAAAAATATCTTCACTCCGCTCCAGTTGCTTTGATCTGGCTACTAATAGGTCAGTAGTTGAAGAAACTTGTTCCCAAGAGATTCCCAAGAAAGACTCCATTTCAAGATCAAGAGGAAGAACAGCCCTTTGAACAAAGATGATTTAATAAGGAGAGTAGCCAGTGGTTTGCTTGGTGGAAATTCAATCAGAGAAGAGGACCAAGGGGAGAAACTTTTGACAATTCTTGCCACTTTCACCAGCCAGTTTAACCAGAGCAGCCTTCAAGGGAGCATGGCCTCTTTCCACCATGCCTTGTCCTTCAGGATAATAGGGAGTAGTAACTCTATGTTGTCCAGGGAGCAATTGGATCATTTCAGCAAGTTTTCCACCAAATTCTGAGCCACCATCAGTAGAATAAGATCAAGCCAAACCGTAACACATTGTCCAATTCTCATGAAGGAAAGCTGCCACAGATTCAGAACTAAGGTTCTTAAGGAATTTGGCTTCAACCCATCCAGAAAAATCATCTCTAGCCACAATGAGGTACTTAGCACCCCCTGCCTTGATATGAACCACATCCATAGCAACCCTTCCAAAGACAGTGGACTCCCCAGTAGGATAGCAAATTTCAGCTGGACGCCTAAGATCACATTTTTGATAAACTTCACAACTCTTGCATCATTGAGAGACAGATTTCTTCAGAGATGGCCACCAGAATTGTTTGGATAATTGTTGATAAGTTTTGGTTTCCCCTTGATGACCAAGGCCCTCATGGAGACTTTCAAGGATCAAATCTTGCTTAGCCGGGATAGTAACCACAACAATCGCACAAGGAATTCCTCTTTTCATAAGCCTAGAACCTTGGACAAAGAAACTAGAGGAATTTATTTTAAGGGATCAAAATTCTTTGGAAGAGAGATCAGGGGGTCTTTGGAGAGTTTAAAGGTACTGCTCTAACTTAAGCCAGAAAACTTGTTGGAAACCAGAGTAATCTTGGGAGGAGAAAGCAAAAACAGGGCGGACCAAAGGTTCTTCCTCATATAAATCCATTCCAACATCCAATTCATCATCTCCAATAGGTCTTCTAGATAAACCATCAGGCATAGTAAAAGATTTCCCAGGCCCATGAAAAATATCTAAAGAGAAAAGCTGGATAAAAGCTACCCAGCGAGTCATTGGAGCATTGATCATTTCCAAAATGGATTGAGAGTCAACTTGCAATTCAAAATGTTGTCCCCAGAGTACTGTTTAGAGTTTCTTAAGCATTCTGGCCACACCACAGAGTTCCAGTTTGGGCTGAGAGTATCTAGATTCCACATCCAACAATAGCAAAGATTCATAAAGAAAAGGGCGTTCCAAACCATTTTCATCTTCCTGAGTAAGGACAGCCCCAACAGATTGATAACTAGAGTCAACAGCCAATTTTATTTTGTCAGCTCCAGGCCCATAAGAGATCTTTTTCAAAACTATGTCATTGCCAACAATAGTTTTGAGCAACTGAAATGATCATTTTCAATCTTGGGTCCAAATCCATTGAGCTTCCTTTCTGGTTAGAAAACGCAAGGGTGCACAGATTTCAGATAGAGAGGGAGTGAAGATCCTGACATAATTTACGACACCAAGGGTACCTCTAACTTCATTTGGATTTGTTGGAGTAGGCCAGGAGATTATTTTGTTGAACTTAGAGGGTGCCATCCTTCTTCCTTCCTTGCAGACTATATGACCCACAATTTCCAAGGCAGGGACACAGGCAGCAAGTTTTGATCCAGAGACAGTAAGGCCAGATTCCTTGATTCAAAACAAAATCCTTTCCAAGATAGTAGCATACTCCCAGATAAATTGTTGAATTCCTGAGTGCCAAGGTAAGAGCTCATTATCATAGTCAGAAACTGGACCTTTAATTCCACCATCATCAATAAAGATACCAGCATGATCCGGGATTTTGTCTTGGAGGATCCACATCATCTGAGCCTGATAAACTGAAACCAAGTTGGTGACACCTTGAGGCAATTGAGTCAGTTGAAATCAACCAAGAGGAGTATTGAACGTAGTGAGAGGGCAAGAAATAGGATGCAAAGATTGTTTTTCCTAACCCCCCATGATGTCTCCTAGACCATAGAAGGCTGTCCCAGAGAAGGATTCAACAAATTCTTCAGTGGCAGGAGGAACACCAGAGTCTTTAATAGTAACTTTATTAAGAGGTTGGACATCATGAACTACTCTAAGTTTACCATTACTCTTTAGAACACAGAAAACAGGGCTAGATTAACTGGAGGTTGACTGTTCATATAGACTGGTACGGACTTTTTTGCGGACCAACTTGATGAATTTGTTAACTTTTGCAGCAGGAATAGGGATCTTTTTCTTTTTCCAAGGATCATGTTCAACTACAGGGATGATATAAGGGAGACCATAGGATTCTTTCAAGAGACCTCTCTCTTCTTCACAGAATGCAATAGATTTTTCCCTTAGAGATAAGATATTTTTGATCAAATTTAACTAATCAGGTAAAAGCCATCCATCTGGACCAAAGTTGACCACCTTCAATCATTCTTCAGTGACACAACCACAAGGTACAAAGGGGCAAGTAAGAGAGTGAGATAGACCACAATAAGGACCATGAGATAGAGGAGGATTGAGATTGAGAGGCATGGGTTGGTTGACAGGCTGGAACTTTTTTGCAACTGGCTTATACTTAGTGGCAAAAGAGAGAAGTTCTTGTTTCCTCCAAGCATTCACCAGCGAGACCTGAGTACAAAAACTGAGACCAGATTCCAACATCCTCCAAGTTTGATGTTCCATAAAATTTTCAAAAGGTGCCTTTTCCATAAAAGAGGATCCAAAAAATAACGCTTTGATCACATGTGTGGCACAAGGTAGAGTTTAAAAAACTATGGTAGAAGAATGCCCTGATGGTGCACAATTGGGAGGACTTACTTTTACCCCCAAGTGCCTCCAATGGAGCCCATACTCCTCCATACCAAAATCATTAAGAAAAGAATTGAGATCAGGATCTAGTTTATACTCATTGCAGAGAATCGAACCAGAGCTAGAGGAAGATTGATCAGTGATAAGAGTACAAGGAAAAGAAGAAACAACAGAACCAGAGAGAAGAGAAATATTTTTGGAATTTTGTGTTTTAACATGTTTTTGATTTTGGACATTTTTTAGATCAGAAGAAAAAGAAGAAAGAGATGAAAAGGATGAAAAATATGCCTCAGAGATAAAATTTGGCCCTGTAGTAGAAGTCTGAGGCTTCGAAGAACTACAACTATTAGTATTACCAACTATTCTACTGAAAAATGAGAGGAGTTAGAAGAGTCCTTCTGCTTCCCTTTCAGAACCGATTTAGGTGAAAAACCAGGGAAATCTCTTTCCCAATGACCACAATCCAAAGAACAGAGAGGAACTTCAATCTTCCTACCTCCGGCATCAGGAAGAAGAATTCTCTCCCCAACTTGATCATAAAACATCAGGGTGGCTCCAAAGTCTATTGAGAAAGGACAACCCAAAATCATAGGACCTTCCAAACGAGTGATCAAAAAGTGACAGGCTCCAACAATATTTTGACCAATTCAAACTGGCACATCCTCAGCAATACCCACAAACTCACAAGATTGATTCCCAATTCCATAAACAGAAGAGTTGAAGCTGACCCTTGGATTGAGATTGAGCTTGCAGGCCATTGCATCCAAAATTAAGTTTAGTTGGGACCCAGAATCAACAAGTAGAGAAACCGTTTTGGATGAGTCACCTAGAGAGCATGGTAAAAATCCAAGAGGACAAAAATAAAGATTTGAATCAGAAGGAGGATCTGTTCCACCGGAGTCTTGCATCAAGGTTCCAGAGGAAACTTTCAATTCATCAGGACCAATCTCCACACGTTGCCAAGAAACCCATTTCTTCATGCCTTCAGCCACAGATGGTGAGATGGAAAGGAGTTCAGCCACAGATAGATCAGGGATTTTAAGATCAGAGATTTTATTTAATACCCCTTCCACAGCGTTTGGGTGGTCTTTGGAAATTCCCCTTTTGAATCAAACCTTGGGTTGAGTTGGAAGAGGAAGTTCAGGTGAGGGTGACACTATAACTGGATCAGTAGGGGAAGGTGATTTTGATGGCAGAGGAGCAGGATCAGATTATTCTGGGAACCTATCCATGAGGGGTTCCTTTTCTACTTCCATGTATTCTACCTCAGAAGAAGGAGGCTCCAGTGAAGATGGACATTTGACCAGTTTTTGAAGAATTGAAGATGGAACAGGAGGAGCTTTATGAGGTCTGGGTTCTTCATGTCGTTTCCTAGCTGGATCAGATTGATAAGTTCCAGAAAAGCTGGAAGAAGAGACAGCAGGAGGATACCAAGGTTGAAGAGTTCCACAAGCAGATCAAAAATCAAAATAGGCCAAGGATTCCTTCTTGGGAGAAGAAGGCTGGAAAGAGGCCACCACATGACAAATTGGACAAGATGAACCAAAAGGGATAGGTGCACCATTAGGCAGAAAGAAGTTACTCCCTTTCTGTTCCACCAACATTTCGTCCTTGTCCTTCTGGAGTTCAGGACAGCAACCAGTTCCATGACCTTCTCTGTGGCAATAATAGCAAACTATGGTTGACCTAGGAACAGAGTTGGAGGGTTTAGGGACAGCCAGAGAGGAGAGTTTCTGATCCATTTTATTCTCAAAAGCTTGCAGCAGTTTGGTGATCTCATTGATAGTAGGTGTTTCCCAATGGGTCTGAGGATTTGGTTTAGGTCTGCGATTTGCTTCCATCTTATTTATGATTTTGTTAGATGCTTGAAAAGAGGGGGCAGAGACTGGTTCAGTGATTCTTGATTTTTCAAAGGTGAGAGCTGTTTGACCTTTCATTACTTTATCCACAGTATTCCTAAGAACCATGAAAGCAGGGAGCTTGAACCAATTATGTCTTGTAGTGATCATGGATCCAGACTTCACCAATTCATCCTTAATTCTTTCCTGCACTCCTGGAGAGAAAGACTGAAAAAATTGCACTCAAATTTTGTCCACCGTATCAATGTGATTGCTTCGGATAAGATAAGATTGGATAGGGTCCCAAAATTTTATGAAAGCTTGATAATCAGAGGCTGAGGAGATACCACCATTGGAGGTCCATTGGGAGACTAGGGCATCCAGATCTTGGAGAGTGAACCTAGCTATATCAGTTTTGCCCCAGTAGGCAATCATTGCCTCCTTAAGAAGTACCCAGTCATGGGATTCCAATCCATTGAATGATTCAATCACTTCCATGACTTCATCAGAGGAGATAAAGAATTGCAGTTGATAAGCCATGTCATATTTGCTGGCACCATCCACTTCAGAAGCCATCTCGTAGGAATCAAGGAACCGTTCAAAATTTGTACCGTTAAAGCATAAGTTCTTGTTATGAGGTTTGATCTTGATCATCTTGGCACAAACAGAGGTAGAAGGGGTACCAATAGATTCCATGTTGAAAAAAGATTTCCTAAGGGATCCAAAGAACAGATTTCCAAAGTGGCTCACAAGTGTGGCAAGGGTAGGGTTTACAAAAAAACGACTAGTTTCAAACCCCTTGATGGTTCAGAATTGGGAGGACTTACTTCTGGAACAAGTTGCCATCACGGATCAGATCTAGATGATAACAGAAACACAGAAAAAAAAAGAAGAAAAAAAAAAGAAAAGAAAAGAGAAAGAGATTGAATTTCAAAGTTGATTCCACAAACATTTTTGGGATTGTAAATACCAAGGTTGCTGGTTTGATCCCAGCCCAGGGGAGCAAATGTAAGACTCCAGACGGTACTAGGTTGTGGCAGTTCTGTGGAGGGGAAAGTTGCTGTTTAGGCTGCCCTCCTGAGTGTTACAAAAATATTTAAATTTAACCAAGATCAAATTCCAGAACCTGGTAAACGGGGGACCAACTGTAAGGGGATAAAGATTATAGTAGCCAGTAGCTGGGAGACAAAACTATCTGAGGCAAGATGATGTTGGGGAAAACTTGAATAGAAGGAGTCAAGAATTGTTCAGAGTTCAACAAGACAAGGCAATTTTGAGTGACAACGCCAACAAGCTAATAGCTCTGGTCGTCAGCAGGAGCTTAGGAAAGATCAACTCAATCCCAAACAACCTCCAGGTTTTCAATGAACCTGCCCAACTCTCTGCAATCAAGCGCTTGAAGGATACCAGATAACTGTGGGTGGCTGCACAAGACAAAGCTAATTTTTTGAAGATTCTCTAGAATCAAAACAATGACTGATTCAAACAAGAAGAACCTAACACTTCTCAAGGGACTCAAGAGTAGCGTGGCAGAATTCAACTTCAAAAGAGATGAAGGGAGTTTTAACACTCCAGGTTTTTTAAGCTTAATAAAAACCTCTTCAGTCAAAGGTGACTGGGTCCAGAAAGATAATCAAAGGATGATCAGGACCATTATGGTCGGATGAAAGGATCAGGAGTGGTGTAACACACTCAAGAATTCAATCAGTCAAATTCTTCTTCAACCAGCAAAGCTATTGGTTGGTGATAAGGATCAAGGATCAAGGGGTTTTAGTATGGAGGCTCAAGGATCAAGGGGCAATCATAGATATACCCAAATTTTTTTTCTCAGATAAAGGGGAATGAAGACCCCAGGGATGATGTATTTCAAGAGGATACTGATGATCTTAGGATGTGGTGTGTGTTAGGATACCATGTGCTGATCTGATGTGATGTCTGATTTGCTGATTTTCCCCCAAAAGGCAGGGGAGAGCCCCTCCTTATATGGGCAGGAGGCCCTGTTAGACTATGTACAAGGGATAATACAAATGGAGCGGAAAAAAGAAAGAAAGAATTTTTTTTCAGATTTTTAGGTGATCAGAAAAATTTGATCACGCAGGCCGGTGGAAATCCAGCCTGCCTGACTGGGGTGGGATCCTTCTCATCCCTTCACCATCTTTTGCGTCTGTCTGTGGAGGGGCGCGCGCGACAATACCGGAATCACCCACCCCTTGCCCAAAGGCGGAAGGGGTGGGAAAGGAAAACAGATCAGACCGCCCGCAAGTGTCCACGGGCGGTAGTTGATACTCCCCACCCCCACCACAAGATGGAAGGGGGTGGGAGATTCCCGGGAAAGGTGACGGATTGGATGATGGATGAGGACAATAGGATTGAGTTGAGGTTGATGTTTGATGAAGGCATTGGAACTGTTGGAGTGCTGACTATTTTGAGAACTGGGACTAGTACTAGGATGAGCCCTGAGGTGATGATTGGTGGTTGTCTGTAGTTCTACCAGTTGACAAGATGATCTTGGGTCAATGAGGGAGGATGATGGGGTGTGATGATGATGGAGATGATGAGGTTGAGGATGAGCAACGCACAGGGATGAGGATGAGGATGAGCAACGCCCGAAAATGAGGATGAGGATGAGCGATGCGCAAGGATGAGGATGAGGATGAGCAACGTGCAAGGATGAGGATGAGGATGAGAAACGTGCAAGGATGAGGATTAGGATGAGGATGAGTAACGCGCAAGGATGAGGATGAGTGATGCGCAAGGATGAGGATGAGGAGGAGCAACGCGACTAGGACAGTTTTTTTTTTTTTTTTTTTTTACAATTTTTTTTAATTATTTTCCCAAGGTGTCCCAGATGGTTCACCACAAAGTTCTCAAGAATCCAGCTCTTCTACTCTTCTCATCTCAACTTTTCTTATTTTCTTCTTCTCTGTTTCTTCTTTCAACTTTTCTCTCCATCTCTCTGACTTACTGCTGGTCACGCCTGTTGAGATTCATCTTCTCATTCTTCTGTACTCACAATCAAGAGACTCACATTACTTTAGGACTCAGCTTCCTTAAAACTTCTTACAAATCTATGTCTCAAACCTCCCTACTAACTGACCCTTGTTATTTGTTGTTTTTTCTCTCATGCTGGCTACTCTGCCCATTGGTCTTTATGATTATCTCATTCTTTCTCCAACCTGTTCCTAATTTTTGTTTTTCTTTTTCTTAGCTCTCAGTTCTGTGCTCAATTGATCCTTCCCAATCTCTTTATGTGTTGGAATAGCTGGTCTTCTGATCCAGGTCCCCCGGTGAATGAGCAATTCAATTACCTGTGACATGTCTCATCTAACCATTGAACCCCAAGTCTTCCCTCCTCAACTCTCAACCAAAAAGAACCCAGCTGTGACTACTCACTCCTTGATCCATACCAAACAACATCAACTCCAAACTCACCAACTAACTCCCATTTCTTTTTTTTCTTTTTCTTTCATTCTCTTTCTTCTTCTCCTTCCTTGTTCTCTATTTCAACCTCAACAAATGACCAACCAGCTCATATGACCAAACAGCTCATCCAACCTCAACTCCTTCAAACTACCAATCATTTAATCACTGACGCAAAGCTCAATACTATCAACAGGCGATGAATTCCCCTGTTTGGTGAGAAGGAATAAGAAATCTTAGTCTTGAGATGTGCCCTAGGTTCTGATCTCCTCTTTGTGTTGATTTCTGTCATGAAGATCTGAAATCTTTAGCCTAATTGTCTCCTCAGTCCTCTACTAGTCCGTCATACTGTTCCTGCATACAGTATTTTCTGTTTCTTAACTTTTATTATTATAAAGTAATTTTAACATTATGGTTAAAAGCCAAACAATTCTCTACAACCTCAATCTTCAATTGTTCTGCAGACTGAGGGAGGATAATTTCCAGGCACCACGGACATTCTTTGCCAAATGATCATCAAGACTGCTCTCAAAACCATCCCCCTTGTTGGAGAAGAAAACTATGCCATATTGAGAGACAAAATAGACGCCATTCTTAATGTCAGAGGATGGACAGCGGCAATCAACAACAAGACCTCAGACTTGGAACCCTCAACTAATGACAAACTTAAGCTACTCCTCATCTCAAAGCTCAACTCCATGGCCCATTAGAATATAGTAACTTCCAAAAACCAGAACTCTTTGAAAATACTTTGGAAGGCCATCATTCACAAATATGCCTCTTCTCAATCTTTGAATTGAGAAAGATTTTTCAACAGCTTCCTCTACCTCACTTTCAACCCCAACAAAATTTCTGAATTCATCACCAATGTAAAGGTCTGTCTGAAAAAGATTTCCAAAGTTGGTATCAAATTTCCTGAAAACATATTAGCATACCTTCTTCTCTTCAAATTCCCCTCATCAATGGAAAACTTCAAGATACAAATCATGCACTCAAATAAGGAGCTCTCTGTTGAGTACTTCCTGAATCATTTCACTCAGTTGAAAAATGAATCAATGGCCTAATCCTCAATCTCAAACTCAAAATCAAAGGGCAATGTTGCACTGTTTGGAGGGAAATCCTCTCAAAAAAGGGGATCAGAACCTAAGAGGTGCATTGAAGGTTATCACAACCATGAACAGGACAAGAACCACTCCGCTGCGGAGTGCTGGCACTTACACCCAGAAGTGGCTCCCACATGGTCAAAAGAAAATTAATCCAAATGGAAAGCAAGGAAGGGTGGCCAAAAAGAGAAAGCTGAACCTTTCTCTGCTCACTACCTTTACCTGCTTAAAAAATTTATCAAGCGCGGTAACCCAAATCAGGGCTTCCTACTTGACAGCAGTGCGTCAGTCCACATGATCAACAACAGTTGTTTTTTTTGATGAGATATAACCGTACACGTGCAATCCAATAAAAACTGGGAAGGATGGAGCCTTTCTTCCAATGAAAGGCAAAGTCACTGCATTACTCCACTTGAAAGATCTCACCCTCAAACTCTCTGAGGCTTTCTACGTGCCCAACATAACCATCAAACTGATTAGCACGGGTGCTCAGAATTTCAAGGGATGCACAATTCTTTCCAAGAGCAATCAGTTCATTTTCTTGCATGGAGGCAAGCAAGTGCTCAAAGGAGTGATCAAGGAAAACCTCTCCTTCCTTCCTAATCCTTCACACAATTCATTTCTCTCTTTGGAATCTCATCTCTCTACTCACTGTACTTTGCCTGAGGATGCTCTTCTCAAGATCCACAGGAAGTATGGCCATGTGTCTATCTCAAGACTAGCTTCACTCCCTCAAAAAATTCCCCCTTCCATCAAATCTAAGTTTCAGTGCATGGAATGCCTCAAAAGAAAAATTGCTCAATCATCTTTTGATTGCATGTCTACCATATATTCCAAAGTCTTGACTGGATTTACCTTGATCTAATGGGGCTGATGCAACCTTCCTCCAAAGTTGGAAACAGGTTCATTCTCTCTCCTGTAGAAAATGCAAGCAGGTACCTTGCTTCTTTCCCAATGTCATCTAAGGACAAAAATGCCAAAATAATCATTTACGTAGACAAGGAACATCACTGACATGGCTTGTATCCCTCAGAGGTTTGCTCAGACGGAAGAACTTAATTTGTTAATTCAAAACTGTCCTCTTACCTTGAGCAAAGGCACATATCTCACATTGTCTTGGAACCATATCACCCAGAGCATAACAGTCAAGCCAAACAAGCCAATCAAAAAATCATGGAATCCACAAGGGCTACTCTCAAGGAAAGCAGAATTCCTCCATACATGAGGCACAAAGTAGTCAAATTCTTTTGCCTTATGCTCAATCAAATCCCTACTATCAAAAACAACGTGACTCCCTGGATGAAAATTCACAGTTGATTTCTTCCTTCTTCTTTCTTACGGCCAATCAGAAACCCCTGCATCTATCTCATGAACAAGAAACAAAAGGGGCTGAAGTTTGACTCAAAAGGAAAAGAGGGCACTTTAGTAGGCTTTAATCCCCTTCTTCTTTCTTACCGCTTTCTGACAAAATATTTTGCATCATCTTTTCAAATCAAATAAAGTTCCTCCATATGCCAAGACCCAGACAAACTGGCCTAAACTTTGAGGTCAACCCTGTACCCCACAACGCTCCTAGTAACTCAACCCAAGCTCCGGATATTACCCATCCTCTGCCTGTACCTCCTTATCGAGCACCCTGGACTGGCTATTGCAACCAACTTCAAGACTCTGAGGAGTCTGCCAGCTCCAAGTACAATGGGTAAAAGTCATTTGTCCCAAGAAGAATCTGATGACTCTGGGGCTGTGCAGCCAACAATATCAGTACCAAGTGTGCCTGAGGAGAAAAATACAGCACCACTTGGGAAAGCTCTAAGGGATTGATCCCGCATTAAGCCTCCTCCAAGGTACGGATTCCATCATTACTACAAACCCAAAAAATATGAAAAAGCTCTCAACTGTGACCAGTACCTTAAATGGATGGAAGCTATGGATCAGGAGCTCAAGTATATCAAATTTCTCCTTGTTTGGGAAGAATAAAATTGACACAAGCCCAAGAATGCCCTTGAGACTACCTGGATCTACTGTATCAAGCAGAACTTTCACAGAGATCCTGTCAGGTACAAGGCTCAGCTGTGCATTCAAGGATTCAATCAAATTGAGGGACTCAATTATACAGAAACCTTTGTGCCCATGGGCAAGCCTTTGACTCTGTGTATACTGCTCCTCTACACTCTCAAATCAAAGCAGAAGATCTGCCAATTTGACTTCAAGAGAGCCTTTCTGCACTCTCCAATCAATGAGGAAGTCATGATCAGTACTCCAAAGGGATCAAAGAGAACCTCTAAGTTCTTGAGAATTCAAAAGTTGCTCTAAAGCCTCAAGCAGGAACCCAAGAACTGGTACAAAACTCTCACTGCTTGGTTCAAGGAAGTAGGATTCCAAGATTATTTGTGCAATTCCTGCCTCTACTTGTCCAACAATGGTAAGTACGGTCTTTTCTTTCACATGGACAACCTGATACTGGTTGGGAATGGGAATTATTTCAAAGAGAAGTTCCTATCTTGGTTCTTTGGTTCTAAAGAAAAGGATCCCAACACCATCCTTTGAATGAGAATAGAGGTAATGGACAAAAAGATCCTACTCAGTCAACCTAAACACATTGAGCCCAGTCTTGAAGAACTTGGCCTTGAAGGCGCAAAAACAAGAAAATCCCTGCTAACTCAGAACTTGAAACTTAAACCTTCTTATGAAAAAAAATTCAAACGGTTCCAGGCCTTGAATGTCAACTACAGATCTGCTATTGGACTTATAAATCATATGGCCTGCTAAAATTGGCCATACATCAGTTTTTTAGTGTCTAGTCTTTCAAGGTTCAACATAAAACCTGGCCTACCCCATTGGAACAAGCCAAAGAACACCTGGAAGTATCTAAAAGGAACTTGACATGTCAAACTTTGTCTGCGAGTGGATCAGGCCTATTCTCTTACCTCTGCATACTTCAATGTATCCTGGGAAGATGATCCAAACACTAGACAATCACAGATGGGTTATCTCTGTGCAGTACTTGGCTGCGTGGTGTTGTGGAACATTTTCAAGCAAAAGAACATCACCTTCAGCTCCACAGAAGCCAAGCTTAATGCCTTGGTTGATGCATTCCATGAAGCAACCTGGATCAGGGCCTGACTTGCAAAATTTTCTCAATGAAATCCTCCCCCATTGCCATTCATGTAGAAAACAGCGGGCTCACCAAAAAACTCAAAAAATTGCCACCTTGACCTAAAAACCAAAGAGATGAGGGAATAGTTGAAGTTTTGGAACATCAGGGTCAAGCTGATCAAGTCTGAGGAAATTCCTGGGGACCCCCTTACCAAAAGCTCCAGTCTCACTAGCCTCCATCTTCTCATTTTTTCCTTTTCCAACATCCAGATTGTGTTTAGCTTTGTTTATTTCTTTCTTCCCTTCTCTCTTGTCTCCTTCTAGGATGTCAGGTTACTCCAGCTTTCCTGAGCCCCACTGCTACATCTATCCAGGCAAGGGGTGTTTTGAGATTTCATGAGTCTGTGACCTCCCTACACTCTTCCTGTGTCCAGAGCACCACTCCCCACGCTTGATCACCATCCCCCGAATGTCCCCGGGACTCTTCTAAAAATTGGGGGGATTGCGTGTCTCTGACTTCCTTGGGGTGTGATTCTTCTCATTGGGAACCTAATACTGAGATCTTGTTCAACATTCTCAAGGATCCAGCTCTTCTACTCTTCTCATCTCAACTTGTCTTAATTTCTTTCTTCTCTTTTTCTTCTTTCAACTTGTCTCTCCACCTCTCTGGCTTACTTCTGTTCATGACTTGTGAGATTCATCTGCTCATTCTTGTGTACTCACAATCAGGAGACTCAAATGAATTTAGGCCTCAGCTTCCTTAACACTTCTTACAAATCTAGGTCTCAAACCTTCCTACTAACTGACCCTTGTAATTTTTCCTGTTGTCTCTCATGCGGGCTACTCTTCCTGTTGGTCTTTATGATTATCTCATTCTTTCTCCAACCTGTTCCTAATTTTGTGTTTTATTTTCATTAGCTCTCAGTTCTGTGATCAATCAATCCTTCTAAATCTCTTTAATATGTCCTTTGAGTATTGCTTGTTTAGCCCTTGGATTTGTAAAAACTAAAATTAAAAGATAGCAGCAATAGATCATAGAATATATTTATTCATGTTTCCATAAAACAGAATTAAGTAGGTTTTTTTTTTAAGAAACAAAGACCTCCTAAGTTAAAATTTAATCCCACCCTGTAGCAAAAAACTTCAAGTTGAATAGAATGGTTTTGTTTAGGATTCCAAGATCAATTCTTGAATACTTTATGGATGTTTTCAATTTTCTAAAATTTTTCATGGATTCTTCCAAAGAAGGAGGTCAAACTTTTTTGTGGAAGCTTCAAATCAGGTATTGGATTCAAATTTTGCAACTCATACACATTGGATGGTTAATCATCTCTAATTTGGTTCAAAAGAATCATTTCTTCAATTGTCCTCTCTCAACAACAAACCTTTCATATTCCAAATCAGAGGCTTTATCAGAGACAGATACGGAAAAAAATTTCAATCAGGTTCATTTAATTTACATTCATTTTTGCAGAGGTTCTTCTGGAAATTATAGGGCTTAAAATTTTGATGAATTATGTTTTTTTTGTGATTTTGATTTATAGATTGTTTTTGGATATGTAGCAACAATTTTTCTTCAAATGGATGATTAATATAAAAAATATTTGAATATTAATTTGATGTGCTTGAGGGGGTTTTTTGGATCTTGATGGATGATAATTAATAACAAAATTTATGATTTCATGTTTGAACTGCACAATTTCTATTAAACCTGGAATTTTTCAACACACCATTCAACTTTTATCTGTTTTTAAATCATGGTTTTTTTAAAGTGAAAATTCTGGCTTGAATATGATTCTAGATGTAATCACTGTGATAAAATCTACTAATAATACTAAACCATGAACTTGGTGTCTTTATTTCTATTATTAGGGCATATCAGAGTTAGAAAACCTTCCATTTATTTAACCAAAGGCTTCAGCAAGATTCCCCAATCCCTAAAACACCATTAAAAATCCCCCCCATAAAAAAACCCACTTATCTAACACCCAAAGTGTCAGAGTTACTTGAAAATAGATGGTTTTTTTCAGATAAAGTATTCAAAGGTTTTTGCAACCTCAACCACACCCAAGTCCATGCCATACACCTCTGGTTTCCCACCTTCTTCTACCTCTGACCTGATTGGAAAAATCTGATTCCTCACTCTCATCACTTCATCACTCTTGTCACTTTATTGCTCTCATCACTTCATCACTCTCATAACTTCATAACTCTCATCACATTATGTTTCAGCTTGCTACTATTGCAGAGCAAGCTGCAAAAGTAACAAAAATAACATAAAAATAATAATATTCAAATTAACTTAAGAAGACGTAAGAAAACATTGAATATTATTGTAGAAATGGATTCTCCACTCAAAATTTGGTAGGTTCACTCACTGACCCCACCCTTGAAATCCAACTCCTTATAATTTTCATAATTAAAGAAAGAAAAGATCAAAATACCACAACACCACCGTGGGAATTTTTGGCCAATTAATTTTTTCACATGTATTGTCATGCATAGGTTTCACACCTAAAATTCAGTCATAATTGAGGTGTTGTGTATATTTTAGGAGTTACATACCGAAATTTGTTCTGTTACAATTCCAGCACGCAACCGCGGCAACCAATACACCCGCGCGCGGCTGAGCAGCAGCACTGCCACCCTATCAGCGTACCCTGACAAGCTGTTTACGCAGCCACGGGCCTCTGACAAGTAAGCAGCGGTGGGACTACAGGCTGACATAGTGACAGGCGGCCTGAGAAGCCCAGGTACCACGTAAACATCCTACAACCTACAAGAGAACATTCTACATATGTAACAAATGTTCCTGTGGATAGTAGATAATCTAAAAATACATAAAAGTATATAAAGAAGCCTAAATAACCTTTATACGTATTTTTTATTAATATGATTAAAAATATCAAAAATGTCTAAAATAAGATAACTTTTATTTGTAAAAATATATTAAAATACTTTAATATGAAATTGTGAGAAATTTAAGGCATCAATATCCTTTTGACATACCAAGGAAAATAATGATTCAAAAATATTACATGAATTATCATGGCTTATCCTTTTAACTAATTATTTGTAGTAAATCAACTGAATTTTGAAAATAAGGAGTAAAATCAATATCAAAATTTTACTCCAATCAGTTAATACATAATGAGAACCCACTTGAAATCAGATTACCTGTAAGGATGCCTATTAAAAGAATTATTAACATACTGGGATAATTTACTAAGTATAATTAATTAATAATAAATAATATGGACAGATTATTGTTATTCACACGTCCAAAACCTCAATTAAAAGGTAGAATAATTCCCATACCCTGTGTGATTGGTTATTAACCATGCTAAAGCACCTAGAAAACTTGAAAAGCTACCAATGGTTACCCTGCTAGCCTTATTTTCCGTCCCTTTGAGCCCCTTTATCCCTCAGAAGGACAATATTGGGACTCAAAGAGCTATAAACAAGGAGCTCTTCTGAGGATATTGATACCCAGAGACCCAGTTTTATTTACATCCAGAAACCGTTCCAAGTTAATCAAATACTGATAAGAGATAATTAAGTGATTTATGGCTTTAGTCCGATCAATAATATCCGTCCCCAACCCTTTTTATCAATTTAAACTTCTGAACAACCTTTTAACCCCAGTAACAGGTTTACCCCATCAGTGCAAGTCCAAAACAGGTACCCAAAGGATTAAATAATATAACAGTGAGTCTTATTATCCTTTTTCTTTTGTGGAAGCGTGTTTAAAAAGCCCTGCCACTCCACTGTGTATTTCATACACATATTATCTTTGGGAAATATATCCTTTAATAATATAAATGAAAGGTTCCAAAAAAACCAGGTCTACGTGTTTTCAAAGTTAATTCCCTGAAGAGATTTGTTTAAGATCCCCAATATTATTGTGAGCTCTCTATTAATTTATTTAATAATCAATTTATAATATTTATTTATAATATTTATTTATAATATTAAACCATAAACCAAACCAATTAACCTTGCAATAGTTTGATCCCAATATTTTACGGATTTTTTCTGCATTTATTGAATGATATATTTATTATTTATTCTATCACCTCTGTTAGCTAAAGGAAAGAAAGGGTCTTGGCATCCAAGAGGCTGAAATTAAAAAATCTCATTGGTTTATTTCTCTTGTCACTTCATTGCTCTCATCTCTTCATGGCTATCCTCATCACTTCACCAGTCTCATCATTTCATCCATCTTCCTCTTTTCAAATGGGCCCCCAGCACGTCTCCCCCCACAAGTCTCCCCACACCAAACTCTAATCCACCAAGGAGGACCTTGCCCAGAAACTCAAGAACAACCCATCCTCCCCCATAAGCTTCTCAATTCTCCAGGAAGCTCAACAGAGCCCATCCCAAAATCCTGTTCAACTGGCTCAGAACTCCCTCAAACTGTCAGGCTTGCTTTGGGTTTGGCCATCAAACACCTGTTTGGATTGGAAAGCCACAGGTGGGCCGAGAGGGATAGAGTGTGTGGAGGAGAAGAGGAGGATGAAGGTTGAGGCAGATGAGTATTTAACTACAGCACACACCAAATTATGGGCTTATGATGAGATCAGGGTATGTCCATAAAGCAAGCCAATCAAGCCCACAAAGTAATGGGACAACTTGCCTGAAACAGCCGTACATACTATCAGTTGCCAGAAAACTGTCTGCAATTTTCAGCGCCCATGTCTGGCTGGACAAGGGGCTGAAAAATCCAGAAAGCCTTGGGCCAAAACCAGACATGCGTGGTTAAAATCAAGCTCACAAGATTTCCTGTGACTTGTTGCCTGTATCAGGCTTCCTGTCCAGGTTTTCCTCAAACCAGGCAGGAGGCTGGGTTACTGCTTTGGCTCCATCATCCAACCCTCATTTCCTTGACTCCATCGACTAACCCCCATTGCCTAAACTCCAATGAGGTACTTTTACTTCATTTTTTTCTTCCATCCTAGTAAGTAAGTTACTTACTTAAGTACTTTTTTTTTGGTGCCAATCAGCATGGAAAACAACAAAACTAGTAGCTTCAAAGACCATTACAATGATGCAGCAAGGAAATATAAGGAAGAGATAGAAGAAAAATCAAAGGCCGTCTAAGAGGTCCATTGGAACCTCCTTTCAAATCAACACCTCTCAGAAGCATTCAATAATTTTAACAAAAACAAAGAAAAGAAAAAACAAGCAAAATCTTGAGCCAGCCAAGTCCAACAACCACATCAACCAATTAGCAGGAAGTCGAGAACCTTGTTGAGCAACATATCTTGAATCAGAACAAGACTCAAGTTGAAGCTTCCAAGATGTTTGGCTTTTTGGATTGGCAAGTTTGAAGAATGATCAATCGAGCAAGGAATGTGGAAAATAATCCCTCAACTTCTGCAAGAGGTGCAAAATCAAAACTTGATCAAGATTTCATTGCATCCACCTTGATGCATCTTGAAGACAATCCTTTGATTTGATTAAAGGATTATGCAAATCACATCAAAGAAAATTTTGAAATCTCCATCTCAGTCCCATTGGTCCAGAAGGTACTCAAAAGCCTCAAAATCACCTGGAATATGGTGATTCTAGTCCCTTGCAAGTGGAATGAAGGATCCTTCATGCAACAGCAACACTATTTTGTGCTCATGCATGTCACTGATTTAGGAAGGAATCTCATATTGATTTATGAGTCTGGTTTCAATTCCCAGACTCAGCCCACTCATGGTTTTTCAATTTCTGGTAAGATATTACTTACTTACTTCTCTAGTGCTTAAGTAAGTTTTTTTTTCAATTACTGAATTACTGGTTTTTTTTTATTGTTACTTACTTACTTCTAGGCAAGGCTGCTTTCCTGGAAACAAATGCCAGGGGGAGCATGATTCATCTCATTGGAGCTCTGGCCAAATCTTGGATGATTTTTACAAACTAATTAATTAATATGGTAAGAAAAAAGGAGGTATGGTTTCTTTGGAAATCACAAATTTTCTTCTCTTCCTCCATGATTTTTGCCCACCCAAATTGCTCATTATCATGGAAAATTCACCCATCCATTGGGGTGAAAATTTTGATTGATTCTTCCAAATCATGAAGGAATCCAACAAAGAAACCAACATTGAATTCCTCCCCCAGTAACCACCAATGCTCAATGCAATCAAGCTTGTCTTCAACATCATCAAGATTCACGTCAAGCACCAAGATATCCAAAGTTACACGGATATTTCCAAATTGATTTGTGGTGCTATTGAAGAGAAGATAACTAGTGAAGTGGCCCAAATGTGCTTCATTCACTGTCAAAAGTTTTACAAAGCATGTGGTCAAATGCAACCAGTGACAATAACCATCATCAAAAATCTCAGTAGTTATCTTGCTTAACTCCATTTGATTTTTGTTTTTTTTTTGCATTTATTTTAAGTACTGAATTACTTACTTATACTCAAGGACTAATTTAATTTATCAAAAAAGAATGCTTCACTTTCCACAAAAAATGAAATAAAAAAATTTTGATGCCTCTCTTGTCATTAAATTCTACTTCAATAAGAGTTGGCTTCCAAAATTAAATTGTGGACAGATTGTGGTTAAAGATAGTACAGGAAAAATAGAAAGCCAGACAGCTCATTCTGAATGACTGACAGCTTTAACTTAAATTGAGGACAAAAAAAAAGGGGGGAGAACAAAAACAAGAAAAAAGGAGCACAAAAAAAATAAGGACAAAAATTCTGAACAAGTGGACAAAATCCATGAAAAATGTGAACACTTTACACCAGTTCAATGCTGGATTGATTTTTCTCACCAGGGCATGGCCCCTGGCCCAAGTGTGGTGGTTAGAAGGCTGAGCTGGCCTTGTTCATCACAAAGATGACTAGGACGGGCAGGATGCAATGTGATGCAAGCACTTCTACATATTTACAGTTGATTGGTGGGAGCCCCAGCCATGGAGGATGTCAAACAACATATTTATGCTTAAAAATTTGTCTAGAGGGTTGTTGTTGATGATGATGATGATTATTTATATATGTATAGATACACCACGGGTCCAACTTGTTTTTGAGTTACCCGTTTGCACAACACTGGTTTGAAGGCATTCCCTTAGTGGGCAGAAGCTGTCAAGATCATGTTGGCATGCAATAAAATCAAGGCCAGGCAAGTGCTTGCTGGAATTTAGACGCGGATTCCACCCTTGGCACTGGTGAGACTGCATCAATTTTCTGTCAAAGCCAAATTGACCACCAATCAACCTGTTGGTGAGATAGAAAACAATTGTTTGAATCATTGTTGAGGAAAACAATGCTTCAACCTTTTTTTTTAATTTATTCATTGTTTTTAATATTATTTTCATTTCTCATGTTTTAGTCAGAAATAAATACTATTACACAAATTTTCATGTTTTTATGGGGAGAAAGTTACAACCACAATTTAAAAATGAGATAAGATTTAAATTTAAAATGGATTGATAAAAAGTTTGATCATTAACATTCATGGATTTCTGCTTCTGTTGGAATGATCAATGCCTTGCATGTGAGATCTTCAGCCATGGTCTTGCCATAAAACAAATCTTCATTTTTTTTCAGAATGGCTTTGGCCCAGCTGTTTCCAAGATTGAAGATTGATTTTAAGTAAGTAAAAAATTTGCAAAGAACGGTGCTCAACCAACCAAAAAAATAAAAGAAAAGGCTTACACTGTGATGAAACCCATTGGGTTCTGGCATATTTCTTGAAATTCTTAATTGATAGCTGTCCAGTGCACTGTATCCCCATGTATGGGGCTGGCTATATGAATTGTGATTTGGAGTTGTAAGAAGGCAAATATTACCTTTTCTTGGAGGGTGTCATACTGACACCTAACTCAGTCTAAACTCAGTCTAACTTCATTCCAATCTACATACCTCAGGAAATTCAACCTCAAGGATCTGGAGACTTTGTCAGTATATCTCCTTCAACTACATATCCTCAGGATCTTCATGCCTTACATATCTACATATAGTCTAACCTCATGCATTATACATATAGACTCCCTAGGCTTGCACATACTTAATCTCTCAGGTTCTGCATATCCTCTAACCTTCTTCACTCTTTCTATCCTATAACTCACTATGGTTTATCCTTTGGGAATCCTTATGTACATCCTCTTGCAGATTGTATCACATACTCTCTCTACTAAGTACATAGTGTCATGACCTCCATTTACACTGTACATCCTCTCACTGTACATTCCCCACTTAGACAGCCAGACCTGTAGCCTAGCCCCAATGTAGTTAGCAGCCTAACCCCAATGTAGTAGCATACCTGATCAGCCTCTCTGTTACCTTGACTGCTCCCTTGTCATCACATATGTTTTCTGAGCCCCAAGGCATCTGTACCTCTGTTGTAGTCCAGCCTCCTTTCTATTTAAATAGCCCTTCTCTTACTCTTCCTGATTTTCCCCCAAGAAACCAGTTTACTACTTCTTACTAGGAATCCATCCCAGCAAGTGTCATTCAGCACCTTAACTCCAATTCAGTCCTACTCTGCTCCTTGTAGCATCTTCCAGTATCCTTGTCCCAAAGCCTTCTGAGAGTAGAGTCCCCTATGTCCCAAGCCCTGCTTGCATTCAGCAGCCCTTGTGAAATTAAACTTATTTCTTCCCCAATAACCCCTTCTTCACTAACCACAATCCTTATCCCTTAAACAGCATCAAATCTTGCTATTGATTTGTGACAATTTTTGTTTGCTTTATTTCCTTCCCCATCCTTGAACTTAGCTATTTGGTTTGTGGCCATTTTGATTGTACCCCTTACCTTACTGTCAAAACTACATAAAAGGCCCAAATTTAGAATATAAGTTCCTCTTCAATGCTTTGGTGCTTTGACACTTTGACGCTTTGATGCTTTGATTCTTTGACACTTTGAAACTTTGACACTTCAATGCTTTGACGCTTTGACACTTTGATGCTTCAATGCTTTGACGCTTATACAAGGTACTTTGAATGTTGATTTAACAAATAATTAAGGTAATCAGGGAAAAATCTTTTTAATCATTTTATTCTTGTTCTAAGGTGAAGAATAACTTTTGGGTAATTTTTTATCCTTAATCATAAGAATGCCCCCATAGAGTGCTACATTTTCTCACATCTCTAGCCCAGCTGTCACCCGTAGCTCCAGAGGGAGAGGTTCCACTGAACTTACCAACCCTTCTACTCCCAGAGCTCGTGGTAGAGCTTTTTCTAACCTGTAAGCACCGGTTGCTATCACTTCTAACCCTATGGATACTGGCTTATTGGAGCCTATACCACAAGTATCTCTTTCTACTATCCCTTCTCCTGACAATGCTAGCCTCCACAGGGTTGTAGGTCAGTTTCCAATTCCAGGATACCATGACTTGGACTCCCCTGCCTATGATGCCAGCATGGTCCTAATCCCAGGAGAAGAAGGAGATGATGAGGATGAGGATGAGGAATCAGGATTTGATTCCAGAATCTTGAGTGGCTTGGATTCACCCTCCCTAGGGGGTAATCCTAGCCTGCCTTCTAATGCAGCAGCAGTCCGTTCAACTTCCCCAGCCACTAACCTTCCTTCCACCTCTCAGGGCCCTTCAACTGACCCTACTGTGCTTGAAATTCTTCATAAAATTACCACTGCAATGACCAATCTCTCTAAACTTCCTTACAATGAACTTTCTACTAAATTTAAATTCCCATCTATCAATGCTCCAGAAAAATTGGATGGGAAAAACCCAAACAAGCTCAGACCCTTCCTCCAAGCTTGTGAACTCATCTTTGCTAATTCTGAGAGGGTTTTTTCTAATGACATAAAGAAAGTATTCTTTACAGTCTCTTACATTACACAAAATTCTAGTTGATTTATTCAACCTTATCTTGCTCAAATTGGTAATAATGAGCCAGATTTCATTTTTAACTCTTTCTTTCAATTTAATCAACAGCTCCATACCCTTTTTGGGGATCATCTGGAAAGCCAACGTGCTGAGAAGGAATTAACCCTCCTTAAGATGAAAGATACTGGTTATTTCAGCCTCCTGGATGCCAAGACCCTTGCTATCCTTTAGCTACCAGAGGTGATAGAGTAAATAATAAATATATTATTTAATAAATGCAGCAGAAATCCGTAGAATACTTGGATTAAGCTTATTGCAAGGTTAAATGGTTTGGTTATTGTTTATTTTTTTGAATCAAAATTGATTATTAAATATTTATAGAGGGGCCACAATTATATTGGGGATCTTTAACACCTCTCTTCAGGGATTTCAGTATGCAAACACGTAGTCCTGGTTACTTTGGGTTCTTTAGTTTAAAGATTATTATACCCAAAGATAATATGTATATAAAATACACAATGGAGTGGTAGGGCCTTGTAGCCAAGCTACCGCGACAGAGAAAGAATAATAAGACTCACTGGTATATTATGAAATCCTTTGGGTATCTGTTTGGGATGTGTACTGATGGTTTAAACCTGTATACTGGGGTTATAAGGTTGTTCAGCAGTTTTAATTGATAAAAAGAGGTTTGAGGACGGATATTACTGATCAGAAATTGCCATAAATCACTTACTTATCTCTTATAAGTACTTGATTACCTTGGCACTGCGTCTGGATATGAATATTACTGGGTCTCTTCCCATCAACATCCTCCAAAGGGCTCTTTATTTATAGCTTTTGGAGTCCCAATATGGTCCTTCTGAGGGTCGTAGGTGCTCAAAGGGACGGACACTAAGGCTAGCAGGATAACCAGAGGTAGCCTGTCATGTGTTCTTGGTGCTATAGCACGGGTAGCATCTAATTCCTTAGGTTATGGTAATTATTCTACCTTATAATAGACATTAGGACGTGTGAATAACACTAATCTGTCCTACTTATGTATTTATTAATTAATTATCTTTAGTAAATTTTCCCAGTAATTTAATAATTATATTAATAGACATTTCTATGGACATTTTGATATCAGGTAAGTTCTCATTATGTATTATATAACTGGAGTAAAATTCATAATATTGATTTTACTCTTTATTTTCGAGTTCCAGTTGATTTGTTAAGATAATTACTTAAAAATATAAATCATGAGATTTAATGTAATATTTTTACATCATAATTTTTCTTAGTATGTCACAAATATATTGATGTATAGCAATTCTCATAAAAGTATATCAAAGTATTTTAATATATTTTTAGAAGTTGTCATTGTCTTATTTTCGACATTCTTGGTACTTTGCATTATATTAAGTAAAAAATACAAATAAGGATTATTTAGGTATTTTTATATAATATTATGTATTTTTAGACAGTCTACTATCCGCAGGAACCTTTATTACATATGTAGAAAGTTCCCGTGTATGTTGTAGCCTGTTTACGCGGTACCTGAGCCGCCTGTCACTCTGTCAGCCCGTAGTCCCGCGGCTGCGTACTTGTCAGAGGCCTGGGGGCTGCGTACACAAACTCGAAGGGTTGACACGGCTGTATTTCAGCCGCGCGCAGGTGTTTTGGCTGCTGCGGCTGCGTGCAGGAATTGTGACAAAACACATTTCCGCCCGTAACTCCTAAAATATACACAACACCTCATTTCTGACTGAATTTTAGGTGTGAAACCTATACGTGACAATGTGTGTGAAATAATTAATTGGCCAAAAAGCTCAATAATGGAGCCGTAGTATTTTGGTTTTTCTTTCCTTAATTATTTAAAAATATAAGGAGTTGGATTTCAAGGGTGGGGTCAGTGAGTGACCCTACATAATTTTGGATGGAGAATCCATTTCTTCAATAATATTTATGGTTTTCCTACTCCTTCTTAGGTTAATTTTATTATTATTATTTTTATGTTATTTTTGTTACTTTTGCAGCTTGCTCTGCAATAGTAGCAAGCTGACAGGTTATGCCACTAACTATATCACTGAATTAAGGACACTTATTACTAAGGTCTCTGGATGCGGTGATAAAGCTTTTTTCTTCTATTTTAGACAGCAACTCCCAGCCAGACTACTGGACCAACTAACTGGTTATGATGGACCTCAAGAAACCTTGCAAGAACTAATGGACATAGTCCTTAAGTATCATACCCGCTACCATGAAAGGATCTGGGAAAAGTCCTTCAGCTCACATCAGACCTCAAGACCTGGACCCAGCTCTTCCAATCCTCCAAAATCTCAACAGCCTAGCCAAAAAGGTAGGTTCAAGGGGAAAGCAAAGGCAACCCCTACTAATTCTGCTCCAACCTATGTTCCCAGTCCCAATGTGAGTGAGGTTGGACACCTCAAGACTGAAGAAAAGGCTAGAAGGGAAAGAGAGGGTTTTTTTAACTACTGTGGAGGTGCTCACAAGTTTATCCTCTGAAGGAAATGTCCAGACTTTAAACCTGGCCAAAAGCCCACTCCTGGTGAATCCAAACAGGGAAAAGACTAGGTGACAGAAATTTGGTACTCCATGACCATCATCCCTCCAACATTCAAGTAAAAACCTTGGAAGGGAAAGACTCTAACCTCCCTACTAAAGATTTATGTTTTATTTGTCTCTTCAATAATCAGGCCTATAGTGTACTCATTGAATCTGGAGCAACTCAATCTTTTATTTAAAAATCTATGGTTTCAAATTTTTCTCTTTCTCCCAAACCTCTTACAACCCCTATCTTTCTATTTACCTCCAACCTTTCTGACTCACCTTCCCCGGAGATCACTCATAAGTTTTCCTTTAAACTCTCCCTACCATCTTTTCCCAACTTAGAATGGGATTTCTTGGTCATTGAAGCTCCCCCAAAAGAAGATATTATTCTAGGTATTGACTTCCTCCATTTCTGGAACCCAGAGGTAAACTGGAAATTGGGATTTATCACCCCAAGGCACCAACTAACTTTGAATCATTCCCGTTCTGTTTAACTCTTTTTGGCCACTGCTCATCTTCTGCCAGTGAATCTAAAGATCACTGCTCCTGCTCCCTCTTCATAATCTATGCACTCACAACACTTTCCCTTTATTTCAAAAACCACTTCTGTGAACAGGATTTTCTTTGGAAATCCTCTGAAATTCTTGGAGGATATAGAGGATGATCTATCCTTTCCAATCTTGCATATGATTATTTCCGCTTCTGACTCTGCCCCAAAGCAGACTACTGCTGAAGGAATAGATGAAGATGAGGAAACTGATTAAATTGAAACTGTGATGGAGAGAGTTCCAGAAGCTTACCATGCCTTTTTATATTTTTTTTCCAAGGTTAAAGTTTATAAACTCCATCCTCACCATGCTTAAAATCATCATATCAAACTGGAATGCCTTTTTCCTCCAGTTAAGCCTATCTACTCCCTCAGTCACCATGAGAAGGAGGCCCTACAAGCCTATATAGGGGAAATTATAGAGAAAGGTTTCATTTGCCCCAGCACTTCAAGCACTGGAGCACCTTTCCTCTTTGTGAAAAAGAAGGATGGTGGTTTGCGGTTGTGTTTTGAATGTTGCAAAATTAACGCTGTTACTCAAAATAATTGGTATCCAGTTCCTCCCATGACTCACTTATTAACAGTATTTTAGGGTTCTACCACTTTCTAAAAAATTGACCTCAAGGGTGCTTAAAATCTCCTTCAAATTAAATAAGGGGATGAACATCTTACAGCATTCAGAACTCAGTTTGGAATTTTTGAATATTTGGTAATGCCATTTGGGCTGGCAAATTCTCCTGCCTCTTTCCAATGTCTTGTTAATGACATTTTTGAAGACCCTCTGACCATCTGTGTGGTGGTATACCTTGATGGCATTATTATTTTTTCCAAAAACTTAGCACAACATACAGCTCATTTGTGTGAAGTCTAAAGCAGACTTTGGAAAAACAACTTATATGCAAAAGCTTCTAAGTGTGAATTTCATGCCTCCTCAGTGGATTACTTAGGTTACATTATCTCTAGGAATGGTATTTAAATTGAAAACTCCAAGGTCCAAAAGATCTTGGACTTGCCACCACCAACAAACAAAAACGCCTTGCAGCAGTTTTTGGTTTTTTTCTAATTTTTATTGGAGGTTTATCGTTAAATATTCCAGAAAGATTGACCTCCTCACTGCTCTAACTGGTTCAGGACCCATCTTTCCTTTGTCCCCAGGGGCTCTGAAGCAGTTTTAGGACCAAAAATTGGCCTTTACTAAGTCCCCTATCCTTAAAAATTTTGATCTTTCCTCAAAAACCTTTTTTGAGACTGAGTCTAGTGACTGTTCCCTAGGGGCTGTCCTCACCCAAGTCCCTCCTGATGGATCCAAAAACCCAATTGCTTTTGACCGCAGAAAAATGGGTAGTTCTGAATGAATTATGAAATCCATGATAAGGAACTCTTGGCCATTGTATGGGCCATCAAGATCTGGAGAGCTTACTTCCTCAGTCTTTCATCTCCTTTTGAAGTTCTCACTGATCACTTGTCCCTTAAATATTTTATGGCCTCTAAAGTCTTGACTCATTGTCAAGCCTTTTGGGCTGAATTCCTATCATGATTTGACTTTACTATAGTCTATAGCCCTTGAAAGCACTCCATAGTGCCTGATGTGCTGTCACCTTGAGACAACGTTTATCCCAAAGGGGGGATGCCCTATGCAGAAAGGAATCCAGAAAATGTCAAACAACTCTTGAAACAGACTGACTTTTAACCTTCTAGAATTTTTTTTATCTCTACAAAACAGGTTGATACACACTTGTACAACTTAATTCAATCCCGGATCTCCAAAAAATCAACCCAACAGATTATTCAGAAATTACATAAGAAATAAAAAGTAAAGAGCTACCTCATAGACCCAGACACTGGACTTTTTATTTTCCAAAATAGAATAGCAATCCCCAAGGAGGACACAAAACTTCAACTTGAAATACTTTGACAACAACACAACTCCCCTCTCTCTGATCACCCTGGACAAGACAAAACAATTGATGTAGTAAAAAGAGATTTCCACTGGGAAAATATGAATTCCTTTATCAAAGATCATGTTTCTTCTTGTGAACTTTGCGGCAGAAACAAATCCACTCATCACAAGAAGTTTGGACTCCTTCAACCCCTACCAATTCTAGATTTTCCCTGGACTTCACTCTATATGGACTTCATCTCACAGATGCCACTATCCAATGGATTTTACTCAATCCTTGTGGTGGTTGATTTTTTTTCAAGAATGTCTCTCTTTATTAAAACAAGAACTGATATCTCCTCTGTGGAGTTAGCTAACCTACTAATCTCCCATGTGTTCACTAAGCATGGACTCCCAACTGACATTTTCAGTGACAGAGGATCTTTATTTGTTTCTTCCTTCTGGAAAATTGTATCTGAAAAATTACAGGTAAAAAGAAATCTCTCCACAGCTTATCACCCTGAGACAGATGGAAAAAGCAAAAGGGTAAATCATATCCTAGAACAATTTCTTAGGATGTATGTCAGTTATCACCAAGACAACTGGGATACCTGGATCCCTCTTGCTGAATTTGCCTACAACAATTCCACCCATACTTCCACTAAGAAATCTCCATTCTTCACCATATATGGTCAACACCCCAACTTTGACAGCCTCCATGTAGTAGAAAATCAACCTGCTAGCCACTACATAACTCAGATTCACCAGAGTCAGAAAAAACTAGGAGTTGAACTGTAAAAGTCAATTGAAACTTATAAGAGATATGCTTACCTAAAAAGAAGTAATTTTCCTGCCTCATTTTCTGTTAGAAACAAAGTTTGGCTCTCTTCTAAAAATATCAAAACTAGTTGTCCAAATAATAAGCTTTTGGAGCAATGGTTAGTCCCTTTTTTTTACAGAACAGATTGGAAAAAATCCATTCAAGCTTCAACTTCCTCAACAGTGGTCCACTATTCACCCTGTGTTCCACTCCACCTTACTCAAGCCATATCAGGAAAACTCACTATCCTCCAGGCACCAACCACCAACTGAACCAGTCAAAATTTATGGAGAAGAAGAATGGTAAGTGTCTCAGGTATTGGACTCAAAACTTAAGAGGGGGAAATTATTTTACTTAGTTGAATGGAAAGGCTTCCAGAATGAAGAGGAACGCACTACTTGGGAACCTCACCCTAATCTTACCAACTGCCCTACTTTACTTCAAGATTTCCATACACTCTATCCTTTAAAACCAAAAATATTCTTAAAATAAATAAAAAGAAAATCAATTTCTTCTTTCAATATATATATATATATATACTATCAAAAAAATATATATATAATAGTAAATATTAAATTTAAAAAAAAATATAAAACAAAACAATGCAAAAAAAAATAATAATAATAATAAAAAAATCTCTTATAAAAAAGAAAATAAATTTTAATTTATATAATAGTTTCCCATAAACAAATTTTTAGATAGCTTCACACATCAAATCTTCTAACTCTTTTACCCTATAAATCCAAGTATTTACTAACTTCAATTTGTTAAATTGATAAGAATTAGGACCCCTTATAGTAGTCCCTACTTCAAAAGTATGACCAGCTAAAGCCAATATATCAGCTAGTTTTTTCTTTATTTATGAAATCCTTTTCTTTCTAGCCTCTAAAAATACATAATTTTCTTTTCTTATCTCACTACCACATCCTTTCTTCAAACCTCCCTGCAAACTTCAATTTAAATTCCTAGAATTCTTACTATAAACTTCTAAAGATTGATTGACTTGATCTTCATTTAAAACTGAATCTTCTCTAAATCTTCTTCCTTCCATCATTTCCTAAAATCTTTCTCCATTTTCTATTTTTTCCCACCAAACTTCTGCTCATTTCTCCTCTCAATTCCCTTCTTTCTTTTTCTTCTATCTTCTACAACCTTCATCTTCACCTCTAAAGCCATCATCTTATTCCTTAAATCCCCTAACTCCAAGGAGTCATCTGATCTTCCCCCCTCTTCAACAATGAAATCTCTTTCTTTTCCTTTATCTACATTATTTTTTGTCTCTATTTCATCTTCCATCTCACTCACTTCCATCTCTAAACCTCCCTTGGCGTCTTCATCTTCTTCCTTGCTTTGTCACCCATCTTTGAAGCTTTGACGTTTCAAGAAACTTCTTTGGCACTTTGACACAAGGGTTTGACGCTTTGAAAATTTGGTTGAAGCTTTGAAAAATTGGTTTGAAGTTTTGATGAACTGTTTTGACGCTTTGACCTTCAACAGTTTAACATTGGGCTTTGGGACTTCAACCTTTGACTGTTTAACATGATTTTTTGATGATTTGACTTTTGAAGCTTTGACAGCTTCCTTTGACGGGTTTGAAGGATTTGACCACATCCCTGTTTCTAGTTCTTTTTGACAGCACCTTAAACACTTCATTTTCCAAGTCTACATGAGGTGTGCCCCATCTTATAAATGCTTCTCCACATTCTTCCTCTGTACGCTTCAACGTACAGTCTATTTCCAAACGTCCAGTTTGATGCAATTCCTCCCTCTTTTCCTGTGTCTTTTCCAACCTTTCCTGCATCAAAAGGACTATTCAAACCCATATCAGCACTAGAACACCTCCAACACAAAGTCTGGCAACACTTACCTGAAGATTCATCTAATCTGGATGAATATGCTAAAGTTATGGCATCATCATCTGGAGCCTCCTTCACCTCAAAAGGTTAGCTCTTCTACAGGACCCATAAGGTTGGCCCCATGGCCTTCCTGCTTTGCTTATCAATATCACATACTCTTCCATACTTTCTACAACTTTCCCACTTTTCAGAGTTATGTTTGATACTGGTGGTACAAACTCTTCCAAGCTTGATGCATCTGTCACAGCTTGGGTATTATTGTTGAGCTGGATGGTAGTTTTTGGTCTTCTCCATTGGGTAGGTTTGTGTAGGTGATCTGGTAAAAGAGGATAAGGATGGTACTGGTGTGGATGGTGGTGATGTTTGTTGGTAGGGGTAAGCAAAGCTCAAGTTAGACATGGCTGATGGAATACCTGGATCGCCTCTTCAAACTATCCTTTTATGGTCATCATATGATTCCCGCCTTTTCACCAGGGGGTACTGTCATACTGACACCTAACTCAGTCAAAAATTGGTCTATCCTCAGTCCAATCTACTTACCTCAGTAACTTCAACCTCAGGGCTCTGGAGACTTTATTAGTATATCTCCTTCAACTACATATCCTCAGGATCTTCATGCCTTACATATCTACATATAGTCTAACCTCATGCATTATACATATGGACTCCCTAGGCTTGCACATACTTAATCTCTCAGGTTCTGAATATTCTGTAACCTTCTTCACTCTGTCTATCCTATACCTCACTATGTTTTATCCTTTGGGAATCCTTATTTGCATCATCTTGCAGATTGTATCCCATACTCTCTCTACTAATTACATAGTGTCATGAACTCCATTTACACTGTCTATCCTCTCACTGTACATTCCCCACTTAGACAGCCAGAACTGTAGCCTAGCCCCAATGAAGTAAGCAGCCTAACCCCAATGTAGTAGCATACCTGATTAGCCTCTCTGTTACCTTGACTGCTCCCTTGTCATCACATATTTTGTCTGAGCCCCAAGGAATCTGTACCTATGTTGTAGTCCAACCTGCTGTCTATTTAAGCAGACCTTCTCTTCCTCTTCCTGATTTTCCTCCAAGAAATCAGTTTAATACTTCTTACTAGGAATCCATCCCAGCAAGTGTCATTCAGCAACTTAACTCCAATTCAGTCCTACTCTGCTCCTTGTAGCATCTTCCAGTATCCTTGCCCCCAAGCCCCCTGAGAGTAGATTCCCCTCTGTGCCAAGCCCTGCTTAAATTCAGCAGCCCTTGTGGCAGAGGGGAGCCTTGCAAATGAATTTATTCACTAATTTGTGTTTTTTTCTGGGTCCAAACGCTTGATAGATCTGTAAAAGGTCATGATCAGTTTCTGCTTAGAATGAGAACCCAATTAAGAAATAAAAGAAAACTTACCTTTACCAATATGTCTGCCAGTTTGGGAATTGGCCCATTCATTATGTGGGTGCTTGTGCTGGAAACATTGTAGAGAAGCTTGAGATTGTCATTGGAATAGGTGAGTCGGAAAGATATGAAAAAACTGTTGGAAAGGTAAAATTGAACTCACCACATTTCTTAAGCTTGATTTTTTGTACTTGAACAGCTTGCCAACAAAATTTGCAACATCTTTTTGAGCTTTTGGATCATTTGTTTTGTAAACCAGGGGGAGGTAGTTCTATTTTATGTTGCTTGATTTTTTAGACAGTAAATCCTAATTGAACAATCTTAATTATTCTTAATATCAAATCAAAGAAGCAAAAAGAAAACTTACAACAGTCAAGAGTAGTAGTGAACCTTTGAGTGGCTCACTGGGGTCATTGTTAGTCTCCCCATATGCCTCAATTTTTCACCTGAGGATCTTTTCTCAAATCTCATTGCGTACCATTGACAGTTTGCATATTTATGAGTCTAGTACTAGAAGGAAATGATGAGGAATAGGAAAAGCTTACTCAGATGAAATCTCTGTATTGATAAATTTTGATTTTGTTCAATTGTCTTAATTGCATACCTGTGTGGTTCATTGAATTTTGTGGTTTAGGTACAGAAGAGCTGGTCCAGTGGCCTTGATGGTTGAGGTTCAAGTTCATATGAATGGGGACCATGATGAGTTGATGGTCACTCATCTTCATATTTGAGTTTGGATAAAAGAAAATGAATAGATATGAACATTAGATGATGGATGTAGAGGCAAAAGGACAGAGGAAAAGGGACTAAGGATGAGAGTGGATTGAGAGAAGGCAAGAAGGTGTAGAGTGGGCAGAGAGAGAAGAAAGATTGGGGGAGGACTTAAATCATGACATTGGTCCACAAGCACTTTGAGATTGTTGGGAAGAAGGAACATTTTGTTTATTTTCCTCTGAAAACAATTGATTGTCATGTCCTCCAATGCTCTGGTTGAGTGATGGTGAGTTTGATCATCTGATTTGGGGCTTGTATGACGGGATGGAATGGTTCATCTGGGATTTTTTTGAGGATTCAATTTTGTCATGGTCTGAATCATTGGTTTGCCTTTGCTTCCCAGAATTGCGGTGGTATGATGGAAGGCTAGTAGCTTGGGAAGGGCAATTTTCAGTTTGGGAGGGATTACAGAATGATTCTGGAATGGTGAAAGTGGGTTGGGGTGGGAATAGAATCAAATGCTGATAGTCTTGGGAATCTAATGTGAGCGAATTAATCAGATATCATAAATGCTAAAAGTCTTGTCTGACATGAGAGAAAAAAAGTGGGAACCAAAGGGGCTTTTTTTACTCCATGGTTAAGAGGTCTACAACAGTCAGTGCTTACAATCAGAGATTGGTGATGTCATGGGTTTTACCTAGCTCAACCCATTATTGGGCTCTCCAATCACAGCAACTTAATCTTGGGTTTTTCTTCAACAAACTGATCAAGATTGAGGAAAAAATGGATGAAGGTTAGTTTCAAAGATTACTGTTTAGGAGGAAGAAACTGATTTGGAAGACTGGTGTTTTTTAAAAGAAAGGAATTGAAGGCTTTGAGGTTATTGCTACCTCCAATGGGTTTAAATATTGCTGTCAAATCTGTCAAGGAAGGCCTATGAATGGACAAAATCAACAAACACAGGTTAAATTGGGTTTTCATCAACAGAAACTAAGAAATATCACAATAGAAACTCACCAAGACCCTGCTACATCAATTCATGCTGGGAAATTTTAAATTCTTGACTCAAATGGTTGGGTACACAACTCATTTTAGTTGTGTGGCATGGCTAAACCATTGAATTTGAGCCATTTAGACCCCCACATGGCCCCAATGTGGTTGGGATGTAGGCCACACAGCACCGGAACACCATGTGGGTTCTGCAAAACTACATTTGAGCTATGTGGAGCTCTACACATCTCAAATGTAGTTGTGTTGCCATTCCACACAAACAACCCTACCAGATTAGGGCTGTGTGGGGCTCTACACAACTCAAATGTATTTATGTAGTCGTGACACAAGCCCACAAGTGTTGTAGGCCAAACAAAAAAAATAAAATAATAATGATGATGATAATAATAATAATAATAATAATCATAATCATAATCATAATAATAATAATAATAATAATAATAATAATAATAATAATAATAATAATAATAATAATAATAATAATAATAATAATAATAATAATAATAATAATAATAATAATAATAATAATAATAATAATAATAATAATAATAATAATAATAATAATAATAATAATAATAATAATAATAATAATAATAATAATAATAATAATAATAATAATAATAATAATAATAATAATAATAATAATAATAATAATAATCATAACAATAATAATAATAATAATAATAATAATAATAATAATAATAATAATAATAATAATAATAATAATAATAATAATAATAATAATAATAATAATAATAATAATAATAATAATAATAATAATAATAATAATAATAATAATAATAATAATAATAATAATAATAATAATAATAATAATAATAATAATAATAATAATAATAATAATAATAATAATAATAATAATAATAATAATAATAATAATAATAATAATAATAATAATAATAATAATAATAATAATAATAATAATAATAATAATAATAATAATGATAATAATAATAATAATAATAATAATAATAATAATAATAATAATAATAAGTAACTAAATAAAAATACAATAAAAACAGAAATCACCCAATATATTGAAAAACATGGATTTTTTGGTTAAATAAAAAACAAAAAAATATGAAATAAAATAAGTAAAAATAAATAAAAATTAAAATAAATAAATAAAATACTTAAGACAACCAACCCAAAAAATACAAGTTCAACATGACTAGCCCTAAATTAAAAACACCAAAAAAAATACAAGTTCAACTTGACTAGCCTAAAGTAAAAACACTAAAACCAATACAAGTTCAACTTATCTAGCCCTAAAGTAAAAGTGCCAAAAAATACACAAGTTTTATGGCCAGCCCTAAAATAAAAACACCAAAAAAAAAGTTCAACTTGTGTTAAGCTGATCCCATCACAAGAAGTAAGAATACTCCCTAGGATCAGCCCAACACAAGTTGAACTGAATTACCAATAAAATCTCATTCAAAACACTCATCATAATGATGTTAACTCAAAACATCAACACAATTATTTTCAAAATGTGATAGCCCTTTATATTAATAGAATTACAAGATCAGCATCAGAACCCAAATCCAAATGATGAAATTAATCTATAAATTAGAATACAACTCAAGTTTATCTTTGAGGTGATCAACCCAACCAGAGGCTTTTTTGGAAATCATGGAATGTGCTTTGGAAACTATGGGCAGGATTGGAATCACATCTCCCTTAATTAAAAGCTGAACCCAATGGTTACTGTTAAAAAAGCAAACAAACATAGGATCTTATTGTTCTTTTACACCCATTTTCATAGGATTAAAAGAACAAAATGACTCCAATGAAATGAAATATATCAGTCTTCCATAAGTATCTGCTATTATTTGAACCATGTCAAGCTTTGAAAGCAATTTTGAAGAGGGAATTTTTTCATTGATTTCATTAACATCAACCCTTTTTTCTATCTTCTCAAAGTCTTTAATGCCACCAAGGATCTTAGCATAGCCCGTCTTATTTTTCCTCAATTTTTCAAGCATTTATTTTCTTCAAACCATCCATGCTCATCAAACCCAAGTGATTTATAAATGAATCTAAATCCACAATTTCCATCACCAACCAGATCCCAAACCCCACCCCAGATCCTATTTAAGTTTTCAGGTATTTGATTGAGGTAATTCACTTTGTAAAATTAATAAATAGTTAGCCACAATTCTAATCTCATCAAAGGAATCAAAACTCACCAAGGATGAGCTTCTGTTTGAAACCTCCATTTCTTCTGCTTCATCCTTTGAAAAGGAAACTGATTCCAACAGCACCAAATCCAGTGAAATTTCAGTCTCTTCCTCTGAACTATGAAATTCTGATGAAGAGCCTGACTTGGACTATAACCATTTCTCCATCAGTTCATCAAACCAAAAAATTGAACCGTTCACAAAATAGAAGACTTACAATCATTTTTCTTTTCTTCTTTGTTGCCCTTCTAATTCTCTTTGCCAGCTTAAGTTCCTTTTCAAGGTCTTCTAATCAAGAAGGATCCTGCTGGGTATCTGTCAATTTTGGAGGGCCTCTGTTTTATGGCAAGAATTTAGGTGCAAGTCTTGGCTTTGATGGATAATTTGCCATATCCTTTATCAAGTGCTTCAACATCCTGCAATAATCTTTTTCAGGATGAGGCAAGATCATTTCATTGAGCTTCTCATGTAACTGAGAATTTTTGAGAATTTCATCAACAATGACCTTTGAAGATTCAAAAGGATCAAATATAAGTCAAGTAGGACTCATAAGTTTAGTCAAGCAGGAATCATCATTCAAAAAGCATTAATCCCATTAAACCAACTTACAGAACTAGAACTGCAAGGGTCATGATCCAACATCCACTGAGGATGAAAATCCTCAGGCACAAAGAAGCCTCTTGATGCTAGTAGGTCACCTATTTGGTGGGAACAAGGCAAACCCATAGTCATTGAGTATGACTGGGTGCACACTTTTCCATCATGGTTCCACTTTAATCTCTCTAATTGATCCACAAAAAGTCTGATTGCCTGTAAAGACACCTTGTATCCCAATGTTAACATTTCAGTAGGAAGAACTATTACAATCTTTATTTAAGAGTTTTAAAGGGCAGCCTGAACCAATTTAATTTGATTGGAAACTGTCCCCTCTAGGATTTTCAAACATCCAACATGTTTCCTGATGAATTTGCAAGGAATTGTTTCAGAGTAGCATGGGCCCCTTCAACCCAAGACATTGTTTTATTCCCAAATTCAGTGTTTTTTCAATTCCAAGCTGTTACAAATTTCTCCTGGATACAGAAAATATTATGATTCATATACTCAAGCACATCCTCATAGTCTGCCAAGAAAAACTTTATACAAGTCATAATCTAAGCAACACAAAACTAGGAAGATTAACAGTAGAGGAAGTGATTTGGCACTTAATCTAATTTCCACATCATTGAACTCTGCTTCTCCTTGGTTTTTGAGGCCCCATAATCAGCCCACAGAGACATAAAGCTTTTCCACCCTTCAACATCATTATTAAAGTGCACTTTGTTAAAATACGTATGCACTTACGCATGTGCTACGTATAAGTGTAATCCAAATGGGATGCACATATGGGCCTCTCAGGCCCACTGGACACTCACACGGACCATACGGGCCTGTGTGGATGTCACTGATTTGGGGAAACTGGCCTCAAAAAGCATGGCACAGGCTCATTGGTACACGGGCCCTAACCGGCCCAGTGGGGGTTATGGGCAAATAAAGCCAGATGGGCTTATATGGGCATATTTGGGCCCAAGGTTTATTTTGGACATACTTGGCCAGACAGGCTGGCCCGCCAAAGTATGGTTTACTTAGTTTTGGGGCTTGGGGAAGCCCATTGGGGCAGCCGCCCGTGTTGCAGCCCGGTTGGGGATGCCCCCCGCATCGCGGCCTGCTCGGGGCTGCTGGCGGTGTTGCCACCCGCTCGGGGCTGCTGCCCATGTCGCGGCCCGCTCGGGGCCACTGCCTGTGTCGCAGTCCGCTTGGGCCGCTAATTCCACCTTTGGCCCTTCTATGGGGCCCAACAGCCCGCGCAGGGTTGTTGTTGCGGCTGCCGTGCTGGGTGGGGGATGTGGGGCTGGTGGTCCCAGCTCCTCCCCCTCCCCTTGCTTGCCATCTCAAGGGGGAGGGGGAGGGCTGGCTGGTTGTAACCAGCCAGCAACCGGTCATGGTGGGGGGGACTTGATCACCCCCCCACCAAAGGAGATGGCCAGGCCGGTCCCATTGAGGCAAACAGCGGTGGGGGGGAATTGACCACCCCCCCACCATTGAGAGGGGCACTCTCTCCCCCCCCCTTTGCCAAGGGGGAGGAGCAACGGGCTGATGGGATCTGACCACCCCCCCATCCCACTGTTCCTGACAACGCCCTGGGGTTATCAAGCCCCAGAGCCCCTGGTGAGGGGATTTGACCGCCCCCACCAGGGATTTTGAGAGAAAGAGGGGGGAGCAGCATGTCTGCCGGTGACACCCCCCCCCCAAGTGAGGTTGAGACCGGACCCAGGTGAGTCCTGGGTCCCACATGGCCCATATGTGGGGCCAGGGGCTAGCTGCATGAGGCAAACAGCTCATAAGTAAGTAAATAAGAGTAACTGGGCTGGTTGTCATGGAAAACCAGCCAGGGGATTGAACAGCAAAGGGGCTGGTTCAGCCCCTTAACGGTGGAAACACCAGAATGGACAAGAATAGGCTGGTAATAAGGGTACAGGGACTGATGCCATGTGGGCTGATGTAGCCCAATACAACTAAAAAGGCCTGTAGATCCTGTAGAGCTCTTTTGGGGCGGAAAATTTGCCTTTTGGCTTGTTTTATCATGGGCTCACAAGAGGCCAATCTTTTGTACTTAAGGAGTGTTAGAACTTGAGTTTTCATATATTTGACTTTCACTGGAGTCTAAAGTGTAATTGATTGGATTGATGTGATCTTATTATTGTTATCTTGAAGTACTCAAACAAAAGGTAAAATATAACTAGGCTGTGTTATAACCAAGATAAATTATATCTGTTATTTAATAGAGTATCTTGTGTTGTAGTATTGTGATTGTCAGACTTTCTAATCATAGCATTTCACTTACCATGTCACTTAAACTGCTTATGCTAATTTTACCTTATTCATTTTGTACTCAACCACTTTTAAGCCTATTGTGTATTTAGTCTATATCAAAACCAGCGCTCTCAAGTGGAATTCATCATCTGTTCTTCACCAAATCAACCGGAGTGCCCATTTCCTCCTGTCCTGAGATCCATTAGGCTTGACATTACAAGCTTCATTCACTCATTTCTTATTACTTTTCATTTCTTCAGAGCACAAGCTCTTTTTATTTTTACACATTTAAAAGCCTATACTCAACCTGAGCCAATGGCCTTTCATTCAACTGGTTTGCCTTCAACAGTCTCATTCTGACATTTGACTCTTTTGGAAAGGGGGTGAGATGAGGATGAGCCATGTCATTGGCCATCAGGACAATCATCAAACTTGGAATAGACCAAATCCAACAATCACTTTGTTATCTGGATCATCCGCACCTCAAGACTCCAAGTTGTTTGTGTTGCTAGTACAAATGGGAAAGACTTCCAATCTCACGTGCGGAAGTTGGTTGAAAGGCCTAAATTGGAATTGGACCTTGCTGAGTATCAACACAATTTCCACTTCAATGTCAATGCTGACTTGAATCAATTTAAGGAAAACAACTATAAAGATCTTACCCTTCTACCAATGCCAACGCCGGCAACAACGGTGAAAAAAATCTTTCAATCAATCCTCAAATTTTTGGTTCAGGCCTTGCCAGGTCACAATGAGCAAGCTTGGTCCACAGCATGGCATCCAAGTCTTCCAATACTAGCTTCTTCCTCAACCAACAAACAACTGAGGCTTTATCAATACCATGTGATATCAATCTCACTTGATTGCCTCTATAGTGTTTCAAGACTTGGCGAGTATATTCATCAAAATGCTGGACACTGTTTATGGATGACCCAAGACTTAAACACGTTGAATGACCATGGCTGAATCAGCCCCTCCCCCATTACAAACTCCGGATAAACCGTATTCACCCATTTTGAGAGCGTGAGCCAGTGTGAAAACAATCCTGCAACCGCTACTACCAATGGGATGACCCAATGCAACCGCTCCGCCATACACATTGACCCAATCAGAGTTGATCCTGAGTACTATTAGGTTGGCAAGGGTGAAAACCAAGAAAGCTTTGTTGATTTTGATCATGGCCATCTCTTTGATCCTCAAACCAGCTTTCTTCAATGCTAGTGGGATTGCTAGAGTTGGTGAAATAGGGAAATTGATTGGGGCACATGCTGCGTTCAAATAAGAGACAATTTTGGCCAACTTTTTGATCCCCATAGAATCATCCTTTTCACAGGTAATCAACAAAATGGCACTGGCGCCATTGTTCAGGGTAGAAGCATTTGCGGAGGTCAGGGTGCCGTTCTCCTTCTTGAAGACCGGTTTGAGTTGCCTGACCTTGTCTAACTTGATGTTCTTGTACTCCTCATCCTTGGAGATGATCGTGAGTTTTCCCGACCGCTTGTCCTTAATCTCAACAGGTACAATCTCTTGTTTGAATGCACCAGATTCCCATGCCTTCTGAGCACAACCGTAAGATTCAATGACATAGTCATCCTGTGCCTCCCTGCCAATTGAATGTTTAACTGTTGTTTCTTTGGCGCAAGATCCCATATGGATTTGATTAAAAACTTTGTAGTGGTCAATTCAGATATCCAGAAAGCTTTTGACAAGTTTACCTCTGAGCAAGAAAATATTGCCATTGTCCTGATTAATCAGCATGTTGCAGATAAAATACGACCATTGTTTGATAGATACAAAGCGGTCTTGCGTGCACTGCTTGAGATACCTTCTTTTATCATCCATCATTTATCAATCTACTCCAAAAATCAACCAACTCAATTTTATCAATTCTACACAATCAAATCCAACCTTGAACAAATTCAATGCATCTTACAAGTCAATCACATTTGAACTGAAGAATTTTCCAGCAAATAGTAGATATCATACTTAAAGATAGCAGTTAACTTCAAATATGCCACAGGAAGTTTACTAGTCAATCAGCTCATCTTGTTATCAGTCACTAACCTGTATGTAGAATAATTCCAACAGTTAGTAGAACATAAAGTTAATTGAAGAAAAAGAGTTAGATTCATTTCAGACAGTAACTTCCTCCAGTGCAAGTCAAGCGGGTGTGCTAGAATTTGAGTTTTCATATAGTTGAATTTCACTGGAGTCTAAAGTGTAATTGATTGGATTGATGTGATCTTATTATTGTTATCTTAAAGTAATCAAACAACAGGTAAAATATAACTAGGCTTTGTTATAACCAAGATAAATTATATCTGTTATTTAATAGAGGATCTTGTGTTGTATTATTGTGATTGTCAGACTGTCTAATCATAGCATTTCACTTACCATGTCACTTAAACTGCTTATGCTAATTTTACCTTATTCATTTTTTACTCAACCACTTGTCAGCCTATTGTGTATTTAGTCTATATCAACACCAGTGCTCTCAAGTGGAATTCATCATTTGTTCTTCACCAAATCAACCGGAGTGCCCATTTCCTCCTGTCCTGAGATCCGTTAGGCTTGACATTACAAGCTTCATTCACTCTTTTCTTATTACTTTTCATTTATTCAGAGCACAAGCTCTTTTTATTTTTACAAGGAGCTCTTCTCCCTGCTGTTTTCCATCATTCATTCATCATCCAATCAAATTCATCACCAATATTGTCCAAAGTTTTGCCCCATTGTGAGAGCCCATCAGCAATTATTGACACAAAGTGTCCAGCATTTCTTTTGCCTTAAATACGTCTCATTTTCCTAAGCTAATTGCTGGCCATAATTATAACACATTATCAGTACCAACATCATCATTACTTCCAAGCCATTTAGACCCTTATACCTTTCTCTGCAGAACCTCAAAGACCTCAAGTTTTCCAAGAAGATGTTCTATATCCCTGATGTTAGCTCCACCAAGATAGTTCTGAAAAGTCAGAATTATAATGCTTGGGCTGTCCTTATGGATAGTGAGCTGGATAACATCTGTTTTGGGGAGATAATGGATGCAGATGACACTTTGATCAGTTCAGAAGTGGAGAAAAAGTCTTATCATCTCATCCTTATGCATCTTGATGAGAATCATGTGACATGAGTTGCTGATACTCTTAGGGAAGATGAGAGAAGGAGGGGTAGCATCCTTTGGAAGTTGCGTAAGTCCAAGTATGCTGGTGATTCTGTTCACCAGAAGGGTATAGCTTTCAATAAACTATTTAAGTTACAATATTTGAATTTTAAACAGTTTGTTGCAGAGGCTAGGTCTAGCATAGCCAATTTTAAGTCATCAGGACTTAACATGGATTCTTAGTGTTTGTCACTCTTAATTCTTCAGAAGCTACCAAAGGAGTTTGATTCTTTAGTCAGAATTATTTCTCAATTGGATCCTCTTCCTGGGGAGGAGGATGTGCTGAAAAGGATTGAAAAGGATGATCTTCAGTTCAAGATGAAGGGGGGGTCTGTAACAGCCCTTGTTGGAAAGACTGGAAAATCTTGCAAGAAGGCAAAAAAGGATTTGTCCAAGGTCTTATGCTATAATTGTCAAAATAAGGGGCATTATGCTAAGGATTGCAAGGATTCCAGGAAGAGGAGAAGTCCAAAGAGAATGAAAAAGAGGTCAATCTCACAACTGAAAACATTGCAATGGTTGTGTTTGATGGTCCAACGGAAATGGTTGTTGGGGAAGAAGGCCCCAACAAGAAGGCCAAAATTGATGAGGATCAAGAAATGGACTTGATTGGTTACAAATTGAGTAATCTTAACCTCAAAGATGAGAACTTATCAGTGACTGATGAAACTTCTTTCCTATTAGGAGGATTGAAGGAGGATGTTCTTGTTTTGATTGACTCTGGGTGTACAGATCACATGTTCTTTGAACAAAATTTATTTTCAAATCTTAGTGATTATGATGGAGTTGTAAATATTGGTCAGAAAGGCAGAACAATATAGATTAAAGGAATTGGAAAAGTTATTCTTGCAAATCACTTGGGTTTAAAAATTTCTTTTGAGAAATTGTTCTATGTACCAGAGTTGCCTTATAACCTTGTGTCCCTTTGAGTGTTGTGGAAAAAAGGTTTCCAGATTTTTTATCTTAAAGAAGATAAGTTTGCTATTGATATGAATGGGAGATCTGTTCTTAGTGGACAGGTTTGGAACTTTGGAACAAGCTTCTGTGTGCAAGTTTGTTCAAAATCTCAGCTCTGAGCACTGTTGCTCACAATAGAAGTGGCCATAAGGTAAAGGACAGCAACTGTGAGATCTGTACCTTGGGGGCTAAGACTAGAAATGTGTTCTCAAAGAGTAGAGATTGCACTGATGTTCCTAGAGAGGAATTTTCCATTTATTTGGCAGGGCCATTCACACCGGAGTCCCTTGGTGGGGCAAGATACTTCATCAATTTAGTTGATAATGCAACTAATTATGTTTGGGTCAAACCAATTTGATCTAAGGATCAGACCACAGAGGAGGTTTCTGTAATCTTCAAAGTCTGGAAAAAGAATGGTCTAATGAATGAGATCAAGAGGGTTATCACTGACGGAGGTGGTGAATTTGTGAGTAAATAGTTTGAGAGGATATTGAAAGATTATGGTATCATTCATATAGTCACTACTGCAAGTACTCCACAAAATAATGGAATAGTTGAGAGAATTAATAGGACTTTACTGGACAAGGTCAGAACTATTATTTCTCAATCTGGTCTGCCAAAGTTCTTATGGGCTGATTTGATGTGTACAGTCTGTCTGTTGCATAACATTGTAAGTTTTAAGTGGAAGAGTCCTCATTATCATTTTTGGAAGTTGTACCCCAAAACATCACACCTAAGAACAATTGGTTGCTTGGTGTATTATAGTGTCCACCATAATGAGATGGTTGGAAAATTAGACCCTAGAGCCAGAGCAGGGGCACTTGTAGGCTATGATTTAATAAGTAAATCATATAGGATCTATTGTCCAGGGACAAGAAAGGTTATCTGTAATAGGGATGTAAAATTTGATGAAAGTACCTTTCCACTCAAAAGGAGTGAAGATGTTGTTGTGAATAAGTCACAGCAAGAAATAGAATTAGCACCTATTTCACCAGCAAAGGCTGAGGAACATGTGGTTCCAGAAGATGCAGAGATGGAAGACGTGCCACCAGAGGGTTCAGTGCCTGCTTCAGGGGAGTCCGTTAATTTGGAACCTGATGAGCCTCCACTTCCAGTTAGAAGGAGTGGTAGGGTTAGAGTACCAGTTGATAGTTACGTGGAATGGAAGTCCCATTATTCTGCCACAGGATATGAGGAAGATACATCTCAGGAACAGTGTATGCTCAATGAAGTCCTGGAGTTGAGCTCAGAAATGGGTAACAGGGTTAACCCAAATATCTTTGGCCAAGCTATTAATTCTGATGAGAGAGCCAACTGGAAGAGTGCTATTTTTGAGGAATTTGATTCTCTAGAAAATAATAATGTCTTTGAAGTGGTTAAGCAGGATTCTGTTCCAAAAGGAAAGACCATTGTGGGGTCTAGATTGGTGTTAAACAAGAAGTTTGACACAAATGGAGTTTTGAAAAGATTCAAAGCTAGATGGGTTGAACAGGGCTTCAAGCAGAGAGAGGGTATTGATTACCAAGAAACTTTCTCACCAACTGGAAGGCTTTCCACCTTCAGGTACATCATTTCTCTGGCAGTGGAGTTTGGAGAAGAAATCAGACAAGCTGATTTTGTAACAGCATACTTGAATACAAAACTTGGAGAGGAGGAGACTGTTTGTATGTCAATCCCTGATGGTTTTTGTGAATGGTTAGTAGAGACTAAACCAGAAACCATGAAGAAAATCTGTGTTAGAAGTTTTCTTTCAGCAGATAAAGGTGAATTTGTCCTCAAGCTGTGTAGATCCCTTTATGGATTGAAGCAAGCAGCTAGATCATGGTATAATACCATGAGTGAGAAACTGATACAGATTGGTTTCGAGACGTCTGAGGCCAACCCTTGTCTTTTTGTAAGAAAGGATGAAATTATGTTTGTATGGGTCAATGACATTATCATTATTGGAAATGGTAAAGAGAGAGTCAAGGGGACACTCAAAAAGGAATTCAAGATAAAAGATCTTTGTCTGGCGCAACAGGTGCTAGGAATGAAAGTCAGTAAGAGCAAGAATGGTATTAAGTTAGACCAGAGCCATTACATGGGAGCTCTTCTTAAGCAATATGGCTTAGAGGATGCAAAGGAGTTTGGTACTCCCATGCAGTCAAACATTTGTTTAGAGAAGTCTACAGATGAGGAGAATCTGGATTTTGTTCAATCTGGGAACGACTACAGGTCAGCTATTGGATTGCTTAATTATTTGGGGCAGTGTACAAGTCCCAATATTGCTTTTGCAATTGGTTTCTTGTTGCAACACTTAGAGAAGCCAAGCATGAGGCATTGGTCAGTGTTTAAGAGAGTTATGAGGTATCTTAAAGGAACACACAGTCTGGGACTGTTGTTTACAAAGTCAGAAAACTTTGATTTGGTTGGTTATTCCAATGCAAATACGACAGATGGTAACACTAGGGAATCAAAAAGTGGTTTTTTATTCTTCTTAGGTAAGAATCTGGTGTCATGGATGTCCAAGAAGGTGTTGGAAATAAGTCTTTCATCAACAGAGGCTGAGTATAGAGCTTACTTAGCAGCTTCACAGGAAGGAAAATGGTTTAGAAAAGTCTTAGAGGATACACATTAACCACAAGGGTTTGTTTTGTTGTATTCTGATAACCAGAGTGCCATTTTTTTGGCGCAAAACCAAGTGTTCCATTCAAGAACAAAACATATTGATGTTCACTATAACTATATTCATGATGCAGTTAACTGCAAGGAGATTCTGTTGAGGTACATACCCACTGGAGCAATGATTGCGGATATCTTGACTAAGGCTTTAGATAGGAACAAGCATCAAGGTTTTGTGACTAACATGCGGATGTCACCCCTTTTGGATTGAGGGGGTGTGTTAAAATACATATGGACTTACGGGTGTGCTACGTATAAGTGTAATCAAAATGGGATGCACATATGGGCCTCTCCGGCCCACTGGACACTCACACGGACCATATGGGCCTGTGTGGATGTCACTGATTTGGGGAAACTGGCCTCAAAACGCATGAAAAAGGCTCATTGGTACACAGGCCCTAATGGGCCCGGTGTGGGATATCAAAAAATACAGCCAGATGGGCTTGTATGGGCATATTTGGGCCCAATGTTTATTTTGGACATACTTGGCCAGACGGGCTGACCTGCCAAAGTATGGTTTACTTAGTTTTTGGGCTTGGGGCCGCCACCCTTGTCGCAGCCCGGTTGGGGCTGTGGCCCGCTTGGGGCCGCTAATTCTGCCTTTGGCCCGTCTATGGGGCCCGACGGCCCGCGCAGGGTTGTTGTTGCGGCTCCTGCCCTGGGTGGCGGCCGCGGCGCTGGTGGTCCCGGCTCCTCCCCCTCCCCTCGCTTGCCATTGCAAGGGGGAGGGGGGGACTGGCTGGTTGTACCCAGCCAGCGACCGGTCATGGTGGGGGGGGACTTGATCACCCCCCCACCAAAGGAGATGGCCAGGCCGGTCCCATTGAGGCAAACTGTGGTGGGGGGGAATTGACCACCCCCCCACCATTGAGAGGGGCACTCTCTCCCCCCCCTTTGCCAAGGGGGAGGAGCAACGGGCTGATGGGATCTGACCACCCCCCCAGCCCACTGTTCCTGACAATGCCCTGGGGTTATCAACCCCCAGGGCCCCTGGTGAGGGGATTTGACCGCCCCCACCAGGGATTTTGAGAGAAAGAGGGGGGGAGGCATGTCTGCCGGTTACACCCCCCCCCCCCCAAGTGAGGTTGAGACCGGACCCAGGTGAGTCCTGGGTCCCACCTGGCCCATATGTGGGGCCAGGGGCTGGCTGCATGAGGCAAAAAGACCGTAAGTAAGGAAATAAGAGTAACTGGGCTGGTTGTCACGGACAACCAGCCAGGGGCTGGTTCAGCCCTGTAACGGTGGAAACACCAGAATGGACCAGAATAGGCTGGTAATAAGGGTACAGGGACTGATGCCATGTGGGCTGATGTAGCCCAAACCAAGTAACAAGTCCTGTAGAGCCTTTAGAGCTCTTTTGGGGCGGAAAATTTGCCTTTTGGCTTGTTGTATCATGGGCTCACAAGAGGAAAATCTTTTGTACTTAAGGAGCTCTTCTCCCCTCTGTTTTCCATCATTCATTCATCATCCAATTGAATTCATCACCAATATTGTCCAACGTTTTGCACCATTGTGAGAGCACACCAGCAATTATTGACACAAGGTGTCCAGCATTTCTTTTTCTTTAAATACTGCTCATTTGCCTAAGCTAATTGCTGGCCATAATTATAACACACTTTACAGTATGCTTGTATGTTTTTATACAAGTGCCATTGACAACACTGTCTTGTAGACTCAGGGAAAATTTGTTCTAGAGCATTGATCAAAGCTTTTTCACATTTTGTCACAGAGAATTTTGGAAGTCTCTCAGGATCATAATCCAATTCCTTTAGTGAATTTACAGACCAACTGTAGAAATCAAAGGTTTCTCTTTTTATAAAAACAAGAGTTTTTGTGAAAGTTTTCTGGTTGGAATTAATTCCTGCAACATTCAATAGGAGGATGTTGTACTTATTTTTTTTATAAGTACAATTGATCATAGCTATATGATGAAATTGTTTTCAAAGCTTCAATGACTCTGGGTGAGCCAAGAATAGGTCCTCCAAGTGACCCTCTCCACTTAATTCTGCTTGATGAACCCAACCTGAATTACCAAGTTGTTCAAAGAGGACCTCCATCAACCTTTTCCCCATTATTTCTGCTAGTACTACCTTACGCTTAGTGTTATAGATTGTTTGGTCATCAACATATTTTCCACCATCAATCTTTCTCAATTTTATTTTGAGTTGAATTGTATTGAGACCATCATTCATGCCTTCTTTTAGATTGTCTAAGGCTACCCCAGAGATTCTCCTCAGGTGAGGATGCACTGAGGGGTGTGGAGATGATTCATGGTTATGTTTATCATTTCTGTAGGAGATATGCCACAAGGGGTCTGCCTTTTTGCCACTTGCACAGATTTAAAACTTGCACCCAACCTTTCTTGTGTGAGTTTGCCTTGACCGTTTGGTGAGAAATTTCCCAGAGTACAAACAATGTCTATCACAGGCTAAATTCACATATTTATCATTCTTTGAGTTTAAAACTTTTAAAGCATAACCATGCTTCATTTCCCATGTTTTAAAATAGTTCTGTGCCTCTTCCCTAGTAGTAAAAGCTCTCCCAGGAGGTGAGGCAAGTGGTTGTGTCATAGGTATGCCATATTCACATTTTCATAGTTCATTCTCCATTAAATTAAATCAGCCAAAGACCAGAGTAAGATAACATGTTACTCACCACCAGAGGTCTTGTCTATTTGTGAAACATTTTGTTCCTCAATTTTCACCCTCAATGAGGATTCAATTGGGGCTTCCAGTGTTTCATTACCCAAATCCTTTTTTTCTGCAGATTTTTTCATGGCACTATCAATGTAGTCCTTCAAGGCAGCCATGTTACAAAGAGGAGGGCTTGCCACTGTTCCCATAATTCAATAAAAATGCAATGCTACTTCAGTATTCAATCCAACTTTCCATTGAACAACTACCAATTTTTCTCACTTTCAAGTTGATAAAGATCAATTTTGTGGGATTTTTTTTTTGCATTTTCCCTTTGTTTTCAATTATTTGGTTCACAGATTCACTTTATTTTGCTTCAGTTTCACTTTGGTGTCACTTTGGGTTTGCTAGATGTGGTACAATAGTCCCACATAGTATGGTTTGATCCAAAATTTAGGTTGATGGAACCCAAATGTGGTCCAGGTGGTGCCAAAAATTTTGGCACAATCCCCCAGGGAGTTGTATACACCCAGCCACGCATCAAAACTTCCATTCAAGGGGGTACACAACTCAAATACGCCGTGTACGGGGGGTATATGGCCCCCAGGGGGTTGCGCCTGTTTGAGACAACCCCTTGGGCGCGTGTAGACATGTGTTTTGGATGCATGTATGGGTCCCCACATTTCCATTGGGCTGTTTAGTTCCCTACACAACTGGGAGTTGTTAATTTATCATCACCCATTCATCCTCCCGCCTGGCAAATCTTGAGGTGAGTAACAAGTTGTGGATTGATTTTGATGGAGACCAAATCAACTTGAGAATATTTTTGGTTTACTTTTAGGAATACCAAGGTGAGTGAGATTTGTCAGAACAAAAATTTAAAAAATGACAATGAAATGATAAACCAAGAGAGAAAGAATGAAATAATGAGAGAAAACTTATGTTTGGTTGGTAATTTTGTTTGTAGGAGTTAGTTGGATCAATGATTGTGGGATATACTCACCACATCTCCTTTTTCGGCTCTATATGGGCAGATTTGGGGCATCTAGCACCTATTTAGGTTAGAATTGCCCGCATGGAATTCCATCCAATGGGTGCACACTTGGATTCACAAATTTTTTCAATTCCCTTAAGAATCTCAAATTTTTTATTATGGGGATTCTGTGCTTCTTCCTCAAGTTGAAGGGCATCATATACCATGTAGGCTGTTTCCCATTTGATTATCAACTAAAACTCAATTCTTTATGATTTTTAGAATTTGTTTTATCCATTTTTTCTTTTACAAAAATCCCAGGAGCTTTCAAATCCATATGTGGCCCCCTTTTTTTGGAATTTTATCCAGAATAAAACCATTGATTGGATCATTTCAAGATCTTTCAATCCAAGAAATGGCAGGAACTTCTGTCAGCCAAACTAAAAAATCAAATGCTTATTCAAGACTCCCAAAATTTTTATATATTTGAACCCGCACAATTAATTTCCAAAGAAATTGTGGTTCCTGTTTTTATGTACTCCTTTGATTCAAAAATATACACAAAATGCACCCCACTGGAATGTTCCATGCTCAATTCAACCACAGTCAAGATATCCGTTCCTGCTCAAGAAAATTTCATGGATTCAAATTTAATGGAAATTTTTAGTGATCAATTTCTGAAGGATTACTCCAAAATAGAACAAGATGGAGTTTTCTTATCAGATATCTGTGACAACAAATTGTATGGTGAGTTGATTTATCAAAATGAAACAATCATGAGAATTGAATTTCATCAAAATCAAATGATCATGACAATTAATTTCTGACCATTATTCAAATCAAATTATGCCATTTTATTACATAGAAATTGATGAAGACAGTGAAAGTATCATCAGTCTCCCTAATCCATGGTGTGTTAAGGCACATAGAAAGATTATTACACATTTACCAATAACATCATATTTGGATGATACTTCAGGAATATATCAAAGAAATTCAACAAACACCAATCCTTCTAATTGACACTATCTAGTCTTCCCCCTCACTTATGCAACCAAGAATATAATTTTCATTTTTTTTTTCAACATCCAACAGATCTGGAGTACTTGAAATGGTAGATCAAATAGTTGAAGAGATCAATTCATTACCCAAATTAATCATCCATTTTAATGATGTTTACATTTATTTTTGGAAAACAGTCAAATGGCCACCCAAGTAGTTTCTGCTTTTGATATCACCATTTCTGAACCAGTTTTTGTTATCACCACAGTCTTATGTTTCTTGGCAAATTCACCAATGCATGCAGAAGTCATCAAAAATTCAGTTCCTTGAATATCCCTTAACCCATGTCAAATTTTTAAATCATCTGTCCCCAAGAGGCAAAATAAGAAAAAAATTGCTGATCTTCAAAATTTTCTTTAAATTGATAGGAATGGATTTGAGGTGGCTTGTTAAATTCTTTGAATAAAATTGATCATCATTTAAAATTTTTTTTTTTTTTTGTATATATAAATTTCTAGGCCCCTAATCCAACCAGAATTTGGACTAAAACAATTTAAAAGACACATCATGATCTCTATGAGCTTTCCAAAATAAACCAAAAAAATCCTTTCAAATAATATCTTCATCCTATGTTCTTTTGGATTCAATCAACAAGAAAATTATAGAAAAAAAGGGAGAACCATCCATCCTTCAAAAAATTGAAGAACTAGAACAAACAGACTACTCCAAAAACTTCAATCCATTTTTGAAGCTTGAAGGTGTTGTTCTCATTGAATTGATGAAATTTTCATGATGATCAGACATTGATATTTGTTTTTTATTTTATTTAATTTTTTTTAAGAAAAATTTAACAGGATTTGATGGCTGCCTTGACACTCCAGTTGAAGTTCTCCATTTGGTTCTTCTTGTCATTGTCAAATACTTGGTTTGAGATTTTATTCAATCTTTGAAGAAATCTGAATTAAAATTACTAAGTGGATTCATCCAGTCTTTTAACACCAATTCATTCAACATCCCTTCCCTTCAGCCAAACTATTTAATCAAAAATTCACTTTGCCTGGTTGGAAAATATTTCAAAATATTACTTCAAGCAGCACCCTTCACTTCTTTTGACTTTATGAATGCTGAACAAAGAATTCTGTGGACCTCTCTTTGTCAACTTTGCACCTTCATATTTCAAACTCACATCAAATACATGAATTAATCCCAAGCTCAACTGAAGGCACAAATAGAAACACTCTTTATATCATTTGATCAAGATGTCTGGCCAATGGATCAACAAACCCAAGATTCACATGCTTCCTCACCTCCCATACTCAATCTTGCGTTTTAATTCAGTTAGTCTGTTTTCAACCAAAAGATTTGAAATTTATAATGGAATTTTATGCCAAGCTTTGATTCATTCAAACAGGTTAAGTCCAGGATGTGATTTGGCCATCAGTTTCAGGAATTATTATTAATCTCTACATTTTATTCTCTCTGCTGGTTTGTTATACAGTCAAGAGACTCAAACTACTTTTTAAATCAGTCCAATAATCACCAGAATATTTGAAGTTCATCCGGTTATTCAAAATTCCATGGGTTATAATGGCCAGATTTACCATCCCCTCAACCAATATCCCTTTTCTAAAATAAAATCTGTTCCCAATTAAGAAAGATTGAAAGTTCCTCAGATACTCAGAGAAAAATTCCCTTCAAATGTTAAACAAATCACTCAAATTCAATTAAACAAACATGATATCCAGAATAATGACCACATCTTGGCAAGTTTTTTGGCTCAAATCAAAATTAATAAATTCAAAACATTAACCATCATTCCCTTTTTTTTTTTTTTTTTTTTTGGCATCAGATTGAATCTCCCAAATCAGTGGATTTTATTGGCAAGATCACTTGATTATGGCAGACTACTGGGATTGGATCCACCAGATATTTCATCCAAATCAACAAACTTTCAATTATGGGAATCAATCCATCTTACAAGATGAGGGAATTTGTTGAAACAACCTCTGAATGCACAGTAAATTGTCAGTTTAGAAATTTCTTCATTCATTTATTTTTTTGTTTGTTTGTTTCAGATTCCAAATATATTTTTATTAACAAGAATTGATTTGACTGGAAGCCATTCCATCAAAGCTGGATTGAATATGCAGCCCAATTTCCATGATGGGATTTTTCAGCTTCAAAAGACTCAGGTTTCCCAAGTTGAGCATCAAGAGACCTCTCAAAGAACCATTGAAGTTATCCATTTGACCTATCATCATTCAATCCTCAACTCAGGTGCCTTGGATGCAGCTGATGAGCACATGTCAGCAGCCCAGTTGATCACTCCACCCATCAAACCTGGCCAATGGGTTGAATGTATGACCTCAGCCATGGCCAGGTGGGGTGAGTCAGGCAAGGACTTACCTTGAATCTTGAGGCCAGCACATCACAAGTGATGCTTTTTTTTTATTTTTTTTTTTTTTAAAAAAAAAAAAAATCCCTTACAAGCAGAATTACCAAAATGATAAACAAAGAAATATTAAAAATGAATCAAGTTTAAAAATTAAAGAAAATAAACAACAACCTTTTTTTTTTAAAAAAAAAAAAAAAAAAAAAACATTGTTTTGAAGCGGTATCCTTTTCTCAATGAACGCTTGATTGATTTTAAATTCTTTAGAAATTTCAAATGAACCTAAAAGTGTACGAGTGAAGAATGAGGAATTTTGGATCCACCAATGATATACAACTAGTGGACCAGTCCAGCAGAGATGGAGTGGCATTGATCCTGTGTCTGCCAGCCTGACTCAACCACCGGTGCAAGTTGTGCATCAGAAATGGTGACAACCCTGAGATTGAGTGAGTGAGAAGGCCAGAGAATTGATGGATTGGTTGAAAGTGCCCCATCAGTTCTTGCCAGTCAACCAACCCAGTTGTCAAAATTCCAGTCGGTCAATTCAATCAATGTTGAGTTGAGGCCTGTCCCTGTTGTTGACTCCACGGCACTCAACCATCCAAAGCTGAACAAAGCCATGGTGTAGATAGATATCATTGACATCTATATACAACTGTTCCTGGTAAACAAGTCCACAAGACAAGTGGATTAAGTCTGGTGGACTTGTTTACTGGGTCATGGGGCCTTGTTTGCTTGATGATGGGTCTTGCTCAGGTGAAACATGAAATCATGATTTCAAGCAAATCATGCCAGTTGACTGGGGTGAAAAGGCTGGTGGTCAACAGGATTGGCCATGAGGTGTTGTGCCATCCTTAGCAATACTACTCATCAATACAAACCAAAAAATTTCTAATCCTGACTCCATCTCTTGCCTTGAATTGGTTGCAAGGATGGAAACCCAAAGGTTGGATTCAATAAATGCAGTTCAAGAGGAAATCAATCATCTTGATTCTGAGCTCAAGAAGAAAAATGAAGAGCTCTGATCACTTATGTTAATTCAAAGCCGATTGGAGAGGCTTCAAGACCATCACTCTAATCCACCTGACCCTATTCCCAAGCCATGGTTGAAACTCCATCCTGTTACCAACAGAGTGAAACATCTCATCCAGGAGAATGATCTACAGAAGGGAGCAACTTACCATCAAGTTGGCCAAACCTTTGATGTTTCTGAGCACACTTTATGATGCATCATCAATCATCAAAATCAAAGAAATCCAGTTAGTCAACGTTCAGGAGGGGGGCCCAGACCAAGATAACAGTGAATGATCTATGTGACTTACTCTTACAGATTGAACAACCATCAGCAATCACTTTTAAGTAAATGGCTGCCTACCTTTAAACCAAACATGGAATATTTTTCTCACCTCAAGTTATCCAAAAAGAGTTCTCAAAGACAGAGGTTGATGTAACTTTGAAGATTTCTCATATGATTCCCAAGAAGATGAAATGAACTTTAAAACTTAAAAAGGATACATGATTATCTCCTCCATCTTTCAACTGATGTGAATAGACAAGTGATTTTTATGGATTAAACTTCGGTTTTGATCTTCATACCCAAATCTCTCATCAATCTTCATCTTCTGGTATGCCTTTTTTTAAATCATTAGTCAAGTTATTTTCAAAACCTTTTTTTTTTTTAAAAAAAAAATTGGTATAATCATGAATTTTGATTGATCTCTTGTTTTTGTAGGTACAGGTGAAGCAGCAGTATGAAGTCTAGTCCCCAGGCTCAATCAGATCACCTTGGTTTCCTAAACTTTTCAAAACAAGATCCATCTATGATGAATGACTCTTCAACAGTGTTGGAAAGATGTAAGGAGGTTTCAAAGTAACTGATTTCTCTGGATTCCTCTTCAGATTTAAACCTAAATTCAAATCATTAACCCTTTTTTTAATCCTTGGTCATAAACCCATTCAAAAACAAGAAGAGGATGAAGATGTTGTTAAAAAAAAATCTCTTGAAGGTCACCCATGATTTTTAATTTTGAATTTCTTTGAACCTATTCAAGATTTCTAAACCTCATCAAGATCAATTTGAACACTCTTAAAGCATTTGTCAATGGACAACCCTTTTAACTAGTCAATCTCATCCAACATGATCTTGATAAAATCGATTACTGAACAACATCACTTGAATCGGTTTCATCATTTTCAAAAAAAAAAGTTTTAAAGATTTTGTTCAGAGATGCAATCGATTCCTGGTCCAATATATATTAAAACATCCTGAATCAATCAATCAATCAATCAATGAATTTTTTTTTTTTTTTTTGAATTTCTGGGCTTCCTGGTTTTTTTGTTTTTTTACCAGGTTTTCCAAGAAATTCACTTTTTTTTTTTTTTTTTTCTTGTTTTTTTTTTTCTTGTTTTTTTTTTTTTTTTGTTATTTTGTTATTTTATTGAATCCAAGTTTGTTTGTTTGTTTGTTTTTTTTTTTTTGTTTTTTTTTTTTTTTTTTTAAAAAAAAAAAAAAAAACTACTATTACTACTACTACTACTACTACAAAAAAGTCACACCCACAAACTTGTGTTTTTTTTTTTTTTTGCTGGGGGGAGGGGGGGGGGGGGGGTCAAAAACCCCAGTGGCCGCTTGACTTGTCATGTGGACTTCCAACCCTTGGTTAGTTGACCTTGAGCAATCGTCAACGGGCCTTCGAATCCCTCGTTGAGAGGCCTTATTCTATTGATGAGGTGTCTCGAATCACTTGAAGAGGGGTCTTGATTGCTTGTGATGTGTCCTTCCTCACTTGACAACTTGACATGGTTTACTGGTCCACTGGACTTGTTTACCGGGAACAGTTGTATGCCGGACTCCACTCGACCACGCCCATTACTCACTCCGACTCCGAGTCCGAGTCCGAGTCCGACTGAGAGCCCGGCTCCTTCCACTCGGGTACCAGCCAGCCAGCTGAGGACCCGGGGGGGGGGGGGGTAAACCCGTCCGGACCTTCGAGGCCCCAGATCCCTGACCTTTTTCTTCTTCGGCTTCTCACCGTGCGAATCGGTTATTATCTTAAAGAAAAGGGAGGGATGATGGATGATGGATGATATAGACAAGACAAGCCTACTACATTTGAGAGCTAATCACAAACACAAAAATAGATCGGAGAGGGAGGAGAGCAAGGTTTCATCCGTTTTATTTTTCTGCCTGTTCTTCTTCTTCTTCTTCGTAGAACACAAGTCGGAAACTTTTCTTTTTCTTGTTCTTGATTGTAAATTGTAAACAAACAAAACGAGAAATCTTTCTTTCTCTCTTTCCCCCCTCCCCCCACCCCTCACCCGACTCCAAAAAAAAAAAAAAAAAGGAAAAAAAAAAAATCAAGACGGGCGACAAAATCAACGCATACATAAAACACCAACCAACGTTTTAGACATGCGGATGAGTGATCCATCTAGATGAAGGAAAAGTGATTACCAGATGCAGATGATGAGGGGGTAAGGATGGGCAGGAGGGGGGAAAGAGAAAGAGATCGACGGGTCGAGATGGAGCCCTTAGCCTCCAGACGGGGGAGGACGAGGGGAATGAGAGACGAACTGATTCCAAACGTTCCAGATAGAAGAATCGCAAGCTCCAGGGGGTTCGCGATGATCAGGATCGTCGGAGAACGACTGAGGGATGCCGTTAGGATGATGATCGTCGTCGGGTCCGATCGGGAGCCGATCTTGAGAGGAGTGACCGAGCGAGGAGGATGCGGTCCGGTAGTTCGAGGAGCTCAATCGATGATGGTTCAGTTCGTTGATCTGAACCGATTCAGGACCCGATCGACGATCGTGGCCGGTACGACGCAGATCGAGTGGGTGGATCGTACCGGAGGAGGAGGAGGAGGAGGAGGAGGAGGAGGAGGAGGAGGAGGAGGAGGAGCGGTTGATGGAAGCATTGAAGAATCCTTCGATCGCATTGGCGACCACCTGACCGATCTTGTTCGTGCGTAGAGTGGTCGAGTCTTCCAAGAACTTGAGTCGATTCGTCAACGGTGGCGGTCTTCCAGGTCTTACGGTCGTCCACTTGGAGGGTGACGATTCGAGGCCAGGGCGTGAGGATGCTTCGGGGTAGGAAGGATGACTGGGATCGTGATTAGGATGAGAGAGGGATGAGGAGACTCTAGGGATTCGAGCCGATGACCAAACGTCTAACCGCGAGTTCTTCTTCTTCTCCGAGCCTGGTGAGATTTGAGAGGCGGGTAGATCGTGATGGGAGGAGCGAGTGGATGGTGAGGGAAGGATGGTGATGGGATCCGATGGTTGTCTAGATATGGAGGAAGATGAAGATCGAGAGGTCGAGGGATGATGGAGATTTGTAGTTCTCTGACGGAGTTGGGAGGTGGATGGGATGGTGGTTGAAGGGGGAAGGAAGGAAGGAAGTTCTAGGGAGGAGGAGGAGGAGGAGGAGGAGGAGGAGGAAGATGATGAGGGATCGTTGGCCGGATGGTGAGGGGATGAGAGATGACGAGTGGTGGTGGTGGTGGTGGTGGTGGTGAAGAAGCCGAGTTGGTGAGCTGGTACTGTCTCTAGAGGCATGACGGTGACGGATAGATTGGAATCGGATGATGGACCGGTTGGAGTGGAGACGGAATTGGAGATGGGAACCAGTTGGCCTAATTGAGCAAAGACGGATGATGATGATGATGATGATGATGATGATGATGATGATGATGATGATGATGAAGATGGGTCGACGGTCGAGTTGGTCAGAGGATCATGATTGGATGGAAGGTGTGTAAGGGTTGGATAGGTTAGGTTGGTGAGACGATGAGAGTTTGATAGGCTGGACAGGTTCAGGGGTTCTGAGTCGGGTGAGGATGAGGAGGTTGTGGGCTCGTTGGATCTGTGTTCCCAAACCAGGACCTTTCCGGTATCCCGTTCGATCTCGATCCTCTTAGCCGGGGGTAGATGGCACAGGCCGAGGGGGATCCTGAGGGTAGGTTTGATGGAGAGTGAATCGGATGGCCACATGGCGTTGGCCTTGCGTAGAGTGGGGAGCGGGATACCATAACTGAGGGCGATTCCGGCCAAGGTGTCGTTCTTGTTGACCGTATGGATCAGTACGTCCCGATGACCCTTGATCCGATTCGAGTTTTGAGCCAAAGGGATGGGATCGATGGAGATCTGAGGTTGTTGTTTAGGGTGTGATGGGTTTGAGGAGGAGGGAAGATTGGAGAACGGGAAGGAGTGAGGAGGTTGATGAGCGTAGATCTGATGATGATGGTCGGCGGTGAGTCGTTTGAGGGTCGGTCGAGTGATATCGATGAGTGGATCGTCGGATGGGATGAGTTGATGATGGGATGATGATGATGATGATGATGACCGAGACTGGTCGATCGATGGTCTGATGATCTTGGGATCTGTGACTGGTCGAGTTGAGTAGCTGGTCGATGAGCATGAACCTGGACTGAGTGGATGAGAGTGGGTGTGGGTGTGGGTGTGGCCAGTGTGACCAGTAAGACCAGCGTGACCAGTGTGACCAGTGTGGGTGTGGATGTGGATGTGGCCAAGTTCTTCTTCAGTCTCGCTCGATGACCTTCTTCCTTCCACCTCCTCCTTCGAATCCCATCCATCGATCTCTTCTTCTTCCATCTTCATCTTCACTTCTCCTTCATCATCCCTTCACTCTCCAACTCCAACTCCAACTCCAACTCCAACTCCAACTTCAACTCCAACTTCAACTCCAACTCATTCATCTCTTTCACTCGAACCTTCGTCTCTCTCTCTCTCTCTCTCTCTCTCTCTTCGATTCTCAACTCTCTCTCCCTTTTTCAAATCACATCACTCCTCCTCTTCTCCCGCTTCCCCCGACCCCCGGCTCAAATCCCCCACTCCACCCCGTAGCCAGGGCTCTCGGCGGTCGAGCGTGACATAGGAGGGGGACTCTAGACTAACTTGGACTGACTACATCCTATCCCATCCCACTCACTAGATTTTCAATCCAGCTCTGACTCAGATCATCATCATCATCATCATCATCATCCTCATCATCCTCATTCTTCATTCCAGTCTCACTATCCTCTCAAATCGGGGGGGGTTTTCTTTTCTCCTCTGAAATCTAATACCTGTCACACGGAGGCTCAACACAAAGCCAGGGTGGCATTAACTAACAGTAGGAAGGAGACTAGTACCAGAAGAGATCTGAGATCGATCAGGCTGAAGGTTCAACAAAAAGGGAGTAAAGACTCCAAGGTGGGTGAAAACCCAAAGAGGACTCAAGATGAGTCAGGATGATACTAGTAGTAAGGATACTCCAGAAGGAGTGGACTGAGAGCTAGGGTGCAGAACAAGAAGAATTGATTTCTTAAGCAAAGACTTGAAAGTGTAGGATGAGTCAAGTTTATATAGTGCTAGGTACAACCTGTGATACTGTTGGCTTGTAACATGTCAAGGATATCTGAGAGGCTGACTAATCACATGTATTACATCATCACAACTACTATCTGTGTCATAGGTATCACAATACCATCCCATGAGACCATTCCTTTCAGCACAAGATCCTACCCTAATAAGATCCCTCTTTCTCTCTGTTCTTCCAATCTTCACCTTCCTTATATATTAAAAAACCTCCCTTAGTAATCTAACAGGCCTAATCTTCCTTTAGAAAATAAAAAAAATAAAAATCAATCTAGAGTCTCATAAACCATTTGACTTAAGCCAGATGGGTATCATCAAATCTATTTGTTGTTCTTATTTACATACCTACAATCCACTCAACCAACTCATTCTCCACTTTCAAATTTGATGATCAGAGGAATAATCTATTGGATTTAGGTTGAGCTTTTTAATTCTTTTCAGGGATTATTCCTGTTTTAAAATCATCCATAAATTGTTGATCTCTTGACTTCATCCTACTTGTCACAAAAACAGAGCTTATCAGTAATTTGATTCTGAATAAATAATTCCTCAATGGGAAATTCTCAGAAATCGGTTGATGGATCAGACAGTTTTTAATTTCCATTTTTCATCAATCATGGTATCCTTTTAAATTGAAGGTTTTTAATGATACTTAAAACCATCTTCTTCTTTGGTCACCACAGGTCTGGAAGATTGCTCACTGCTTTCCTCATTTTCAGTACCATCTTGTCACGCCTCACACTTAGGAATTATTGTCTTCATCACTTCAACATGTCCTCTCCTCAGTACACATCTACCTCAGTCTATAAGCATGACACAAATAAAGCACAACATCAATGGTGCAATCCACTACTTCATCTGGCTTGCATCAACCTTCCAATCTTGGCAACCAACTCAGTATATACTTGCAAACTTTGTGGTTAACTCCATACCGGTCAGCCATCCATTATGAGATCCAATCTCCTTCCCTGGCCCATCAACAGCCTCAGACTTCCATCTTTGGTCACGCACCGTTTCTTAGTTTGCATCTAGGTCTAACTAAGCCACCATTACTGTACAGTTTGCAATCGGACTAGTCCCTACCCTGCATACACTATTACTTCTCACTCATATTACCTTCAACATCATTTGCTCCTGTCCCAATTCATCATACATTTGTAAGCTCAGATTCTATTGTCTTGCAACTACACCATGGCCTTGGATATGATTGTACTATTGCTTTATTTCCTATCCCGTTCCTGTCACTCATTGCCTCACCGCCTTCAACTGTAGTTAGTTCACCACCAGGTTGTATCTAGTCACTTTGGATTACCTTATAAGGGCTACCCCCTTGCCTGATGATTGTCTCCTCAGTTATTAAATATCATACGTTCTTGCATTTTGCTACAACCTAGTTATCACATCAGACTCAGGTTGAGTTTCCCTCCTTGGAACAAACTCCATTCCTCTCGCCATTTGTTGAGTGGCATAACTAAGTTTGCACTTTGCAACTGATCCTTGCTATTTGCACTTGCCCTTGCACTCAGCATTCCTTTGCGCTCACAATCATCTAAGAATTGCCCTATAGTACGTGGAGTGGTTGTGTGAAAGTAAATTAACTAACTCAACTCATCTATTGTAGCTTGCCAACCTATAGTAGACTTCTTCTTCTCAATGTCACATACTCGCTCAACCGGGAACGCTTTCCTTGCCCCTTACAATGATGATATACATTGGGTAGGGAGAACCAGCGCTCCTGGGGCCCAACAGCCCTTAGATCCCGTTCCTCCTTCTAAATTGCCGTTGGTTGAACCCTTGATGATCCTTGGACTCCTCCACGGGATGTTCCAACGGACCCTCTCGCGGAATTTGCAGATTCCGACCATTCTTCCAATGAAACCTTGACTTGTGGTAGACCAGGGGTTTGGACTACTGCTCCCAAGCCCAATGCTTTGACCCTGCTTTCAACATTGATCCAGGCCCTCACTCATGGTGCCCCGCGATCTAGTCTGAGTACTCCTAGCTTTTGCAACCTGTGCATGAAGCAACCCAATCACTTTACGGGAGAACACCCTCATAAGCTTAGATCCTACCTACAGTCTTGTAAAATCATCTTTTCAAACAACTCCAACAATTTCCCTTCTGATAGGCATAAAGTTATGTATTCTTTGTCCCTCTTAGGAGGTAGAGCCTTTCAGTGGTTTGAACCATACCTTGAAATTTTGTCCAGAAACAGTCCCACGTGTATTCTCAACAACTGGGACAGGTTTGAGCAACAACTGTTCACCCTGTTTGGTGGGCCCAATGAAGTTTGAAACGCCAAATAAAAACTTAATAGTCTAGTTATGAAGGAAAATAGTAGAGCTTCTCTTTATATTTCTCACTTTCAAACCTTGCAGTCCCGCATCCAGTGGAACAAGGCCCCTCTTCTATTCCATTTCCAAAATGGTCTACCGGCACGCTTAATCAAACAGCTTGCAGTTGGGGGGCATAAGACAACCTTGCTCCAGCAGCTAATCAATTGAGTGATTGAGCTTGATAATGGCTATCACAACAAGAATTGCTCTCAGCAAAACAACCATGGACCATCCACCTTGGCTCCGAGGGTGGAGGACTCCTCAAAGAAAAATTCAAGGAACCCAAAACCATCCAAACCAACCCCAACTTTGAACTCCAACTCAAAAGGGAAAACTGTCACCAAAACTCCAAAGTTCTTGGACAAAGAAAATGGGATGCTAGGGAACAAGGAACAGCTAGGGAGGGAGAAGAATGGGCTGTGTATGTATTGTGGAGGTAAACATGATGTTGACAGCTGTCCAAAGCGGTTAGCGCGTGAAACTGCTAAGCAGTCAAAAAATTAGCTTGTAGTTTTTCTGATACTCCCAAGGAAAACTACACATTATCTAAATCACCTCAAGTAAATCTTTGCACTTGCAAGTCACTTGGTGCTCCTAGTTTGAGATTTATCCTATTCCATTCCAACAAAACCCCTTATCAAGTCTTACTTGACTCTGGGGCTAATGTTTCCTTCATCAGTGATTCTTTTGCCACTTCCAAAAAATCTTACGCGTTCCGAGATAGATAAATTTCCTTTCTATTTAGTAAGTAGTGCGACTGAACCGTCTTATTGGGTATCCCAAAAGGCAAAATGGACCTTTGCATTCTCCAATTTCCCCAGATTTGAATGGGATTTATTTGTCTTGGCTATACCCGGAATGGATGATACCATTCTAGGCCATGATTTCCTAGTTTACTGGAATCCAGATGTGAATTGGCAAGAAGGAGTAATTAACCTTCAAACCTCCCACCCCCAGAACGCTAACCTTTCTGTCAATCAGGAATTAAACAGCCTACCTGACACTGTCATTGAGTTGGATGACACTTTTCCGCCAGGAGATTTGCAATATCCTGACCTCCATTCCCAAAGTCCCTCTTCAGATTTAGGAGTCATCACTTACCTATCAAGCTTACCTCTTTTGTTTTCCTTCAAAGAGAAACAGACACCAACCAAATGGTGTATCTTGAGCTCCCTAATCCTCTTGCACCATGCGAGCACCTCAAATCTGGTGCTCAAAGATGATGAGATTGAAGATTTAGAAATCATTGGAGAGTCTTTACCTTCAGTTTATCATGACTTTGCTGACATCTTCTCAGCTGCAAGAGCAGATGAACTACCTCCATCCCGTTCTTACAATCACAAGATTGAAATTACTGGCCCACCTATGGCACCAGGACCAGTCTACTCTCTCTTGACGCAAGAATCAATTGCACTTCAAGACTACATTGCGGAAAATGTAGCAAAAGGATTTCTTCAACCAAGCAATTTGAATACCAGATCACCTTTCCTATTTGTTCCAAAAAAGGACGGTGGACTTTGCCTTTGTGTTGACTACAGGAAACTGCACCAGGTAACCTGGAAGAATGCCTATCCAGTACGGCCTATGTCACATCTCCTCACCCTCTTCCATGGAGCTGCTTATTTCTTGAAGTTAAACCTTTGAGGTGCCTATAACCTAATTTGCATTATGAAAGGTCATGAGTATTTGACCACAATGAGAACCCGGTTCAGCAGTTATGAGTATACCATCATGCCTTTTTGCCTCTGTAATGCTCCTTCCACTTTTCAACATTTTGTCAATGACATTTTCTCCAATCTCGTAGGTAAATACCTTGTGGTATATCTAGATGATATACTAGTCTACTCAAGGAACCTTGAAGATCACATCACACATGTGCGAGAGGTGCTGCAGCAACTCTGCAAGAATGACCTGTTTGCAAAAGCCTCTAAGTGAAAATTCCATTCCTCTTTCCTTCGGTTTCTAGGTTTTGTAGTCTTGCAGCAAGGACTATTGATGAACCCAGCCAAGAGCAAACACATATTGGACTGGCCCCCACCTTCTTCTGTCAAATCCCTTCAAGTTTTCCTTGGTTTCAGTAATTTTTATAGGAGGTTCATTGAGCGTTACGCCAAGAAAACTGTGAATCTTACTAACCTTCTTCAAAAATACACTCCTTTTGTTTTTACCAAACAAGCTGCTTTGGAGTTCAAAGCTCTGAAGAAATCATTCACCACTGCTCCAATACTTGCTCACTTCAACAAACTGGCTTGCACTATTGTCCAAACAGACGCAAGCGACTATGCAATTGCAGGAGTAATCTTGCAGTTCTCTTCCTCCACTTCTCTCTTTCACCCCGTAGCTTTTGAGTCTTGCAAGTTTCTCACTGCGGAGCTTAACTATGAGATTCATGACAAGGAACTTCTTGCAATTGTTCATTGCTTAAAGAAATGGTGTTAATACCTTTTGAGCCTTAGAGAATCCTTTGAGGTTTTAACTGATCATAATTCTTTAAAGTATTTCATGAGCTCAAAAGTCCTCAAACGTAGACAGGCACAATGGGCTGAATACCTCTCCGAGTTCCACTTTAAAATCACGTACCGCCCTGGGAAACAAGTGGTAGTCCCTGATGCTTTATCACGTTGGGAAAACGTTTACCCAGGGGGGGAGCACCTTTTCCAAAAACAACCCTGAAAACGTTAGGACACTCTTCTCAACCCAATCTGCCCAACTCAGTTTGATCATCGCTCACTTACAAGATTTGGCTTCCAAACTCCAACAATTTCAATGTTTTGACACCAAGTGCATCGAACTTTGCAAGAGTGCAAACTTATTAGATAGTAGTTACAGTATTGATGATAATGACTTTTTAGTCTATGATAATTGTATAGTAGTACCAGATAATTCTTGCATTAAGTTAGATATCTTCAAGTCACGTCAAAATTCTCCGCTTGCTGGTCATCATGGGCAGGATAAAACCTACCAATTGATTGCACAAGACTTCTACTGGCCTTTTATGACCAAAGAAGTAAAAGACGATGTTAGCCCGTGCTATGATTGCAAGTGTAACAAGTCCTCAAAACACTGGAAGTATGGGCTGCTCCAGCCACTTCCAATTCCGCCTTGTCCTTGGCACTTGCTTTCTATGGATTTCATCTCTCAATTACCTTCTTCTAGTGTATATGATGCTATTCTAGTAGTAGTAGATTGCTTCTCAAAGATGGCTTTATTTCTGCGCAGTAATGTGACAGCTTCTTCAGAAGACTTAGCTAACTTGTTCATAGAATATGTATTTTTGAAACATGGTCTCCCTGATAATATAGTTAGTGATTGTGGATCTCTGTTTGTCTTGAGCTTCTAGACCTTGCTATGCCAACATTTAAAGATCACTTGCAATTTATCAATGGCATACCACCCGGGAACGGACGGGAAAACCAAGGGAGTTAATCAGATTTTTTAACAATATCTTTGAATGTATGTTGCCTATCAACAAGACAACTGGTCGCAATGGCTCCCACTAGCCAAGTTTGCCTACAACAACTCCACTCATTCCTCCACCAAACAGTTGCCCTTCCAAACTCTTTATGATAGAAACCCAACTTTCTCTTCCCTTCACGTAGCACCTTCTCAACCTGCTACCGATTACCTTGAACAAATTCAATCTCTTTAATCGCAACTTTGAACCAACCTTGAAGAAGCAAACCAGCGCTATAAGGAGCAAGCAGACCAATCTCGCACTATGGCTCCAACCTTTGCAGCAGGAGATCAAGTGTGGCTCAATGCTCTCAATATTTGCAGTACTCGCCCAACCCGCAAACTCTCCAAAAGAAAGCTTGGCCTCTTTAAAGTAGAATCAGTCATCTCCCCAACGCCTTTAAACTTACCTTACCTGCAAAATGGAAAGGTATCCACCCGGTCTTTCATGTGTCTCTCCTAGGGCCAGCTTGAGTCCTATACCCGGGCAAGACTCATCCCCCTCCCAAACCAGTCACTGTCCTTGATCATCAAGAGTGGGAAGTAATCCATATTCTGGATTCCAGGTTACCTAAAGGAAAAATTCAATACCTCGTTGAGTGGTCTGGCTTCCAGTCCAACAAAGATTGCACCTTGTGGGAACCAGCGCATCACCTTTGCAACTCTCCCAATCTGATTCAAGATTTCCATGCAAGCTACCCTCACAAAACTTGAAAATCATGATTCCATCCCATCCAATCCCATTTCATTCCACATTCCATCCCATCCCATCCCATTCCATTCCACATTCCATCTCATCCAACCCCATTCCATTCCACATCACCATTCCATCAATCAACCCCTTCATATCACCGTGTCATTCCTTCTTCTCATCCCCCTCTCATTCCTACCAAATAAAATTCTCATTCCTTATAAACAAAAAAAAAAATTATTAAATAATAATAAAATATATATATTTATAATAGTTACAAAGTTTCCTTCACTTCTTTCTCTGCATCTTCCCAATTAGCAGTCAACTCCGCAACCATGGACCAGAAGGTATCCAGATCTTCATCATTTATCAATGATGACATCCTTCAAAGAACCAGCACCTCCGTTATGATGTGCCTCTCAAATATCTCCTTGCACTTTGCATTTCGAGCTCGCTTTGGCCAAGCATTCCATCCACCTTCTTCCAAGAGTTCTTTGTACGCTCTTTTCCTTTGGCCTCCCGACAAACCTTCCCCAACATCGCCCGTCAGTTGCCTCGCATCAGTCTTGATTTGCCCTACAACTCGCAACGGATTTGCTTTGCCTTGGCCCTCCATTCCTTCCGTTACATCCATTCCATCCCTTCCATCTCCTCCATTCCCTTCTCCCAATTCTTCTGTTACAGCCTCTTTTTGCTCCGTTCCCTCTCTTCCTCCATTTCTGTCTCCATCTTCTCCATTTCCCAATTCTCTTTCCGCTTTGTTTCTTCATTCCTCCCTTGCTTCCTTGGCTATGACCCCAACTGGTTCCGCACCGGGCACTTCATCTTGCACCTTGGCGTTCATCTGGGCCCCCGGAAATTCAGTTGGCAGACCCCAATAAGGTTGTGGTGGCAGTGGTGTGTTTGTGGTATATCTCCGGAAATGGGGCAACACTAGCAAGACGAGTAAAATTTAGTTACTACCTTTATTATCACTAGTCAGTCCCAATGAGTACTCACCAGGAACTCGAGTAACCAAGAATTTGATCTCCGGCAACGGTGGTATCTTGTAATTAACCCTTGGTGTGGACCTACAACTCTGCATCTCCCTTGATGACTCTGTGGGAGCATCAACAGTCAACTCAATATTTATAGGGAAGTTATAGGCAACCTTGCAAAGACAACATTGCTTGCACTTGCCTCAAAGACCTCTGACAGCAGTACTAGGGATACATTGCTTGTTTTGACAAATACAGTTTTTGCAAAGGCTGGAAAACAATGACAACATTTTATATAAATTATAAATCTAACAATTAATGAATTAAAGGGTATACAGTATTAGTAACAACTTGAAATCAATGGGAAAATTTACCTGAACGCTTGCAGGAGCTTGCATCTTTATACCCGGGCAACTGTCAAGCCTTGCACTTAGGAATTATTGTCTTCATCACTTCAACATGTCCTCTCCTCAGTACCATCTACCCCAGTCTATAAGCGTGACACAAATAAAGCAAAACATCAATGGTGCAATCCGCTACTTCCTCTGGCTTGCGTTGACCTTCCAATCTCGGCAACCAACTCGGTATATACTTGCAAACTTTGCAGTTAACCCCATACCGGTTGGGCATCCAATATGAGATCCAATCTCCCTCCCTGGCCCATCAACAGCCTTGGACTTCCATCTTTGGTCACGCACCATTTGTTAGTTTGCATCTACGTCTAACTAAGCCATCATTACTGTACAGTTTGCAATTGGACTAGTCCCTACCCTGCATACACTATTAATTCTCACTCATATTACCTTCAACATCATTTGCTCCTGTCCCAATTCATCATACATTTGTAAGCTCAGATTCTATTGTCTTGCACCTATGCCATGGCCTTGGATATGATTGTACTATTGCTTTATTTCCTATCCCGTTCCTATCACTCATTGCCTCACCGCCTTCAACTGTAGTTAGTTCACCACCAGGTTGTATCTAGTCACTTTGGATTACCTTATAAGGGCTACCCCCTTGCCTGATGATTGTCTCCTCAGTTAGTTAATTTCATACGGTCTCGCATTTTGCTACAACCTAGTTATCACATCAGACTCAGGTTGAGTTTCCCTCCTTGGAACACACTCCATTCCTCTTGCTGTTTGTGGAGTGGCATAACTAAGTTTTCACTTTGCAACTGAGCCTTGCTATTTGCACTTTCCCTTGCACTCAGCATTCCTCCGCGCTCACAATCATCTAAGAATTGCCTCATAGTACGTGGGGTGGTCGTGTGACACATCTGAAATCTCATTTCCCTGGGATATCTCCCCATCCCAGGAAAAAGAATTAGATGATTTCCAGAGAATCAGTCAATGATTCAAGTCCTTGATGGACATGATCAAATAGGTATCACCCATATCTTGGATGAGGTATTTCAATGACATCAAACTTAAAACCTTTATGATTAATAAAAAATTATGGTCTCCCTTCCTTCAGATATGCTATCAGTCATAATATCCTCTGCTTAATTAAATCCTGGCTAAAAGGTCAACTGCCTGTAATTCATTATTTGATATGTATTTATGGGAAATCTTCCCATCTCCAAGCTAAGTTCCTATTGATTTCAAGGAGGAAAATAACTTTTTCCCCTCCCTTAACCAGATACTATGATGTTTCCCAGAAGATTGAGAGACCAGATTCATCCTGTTTTCAAAAAGAATCTCTGAGTCAGATTAATTTCAATTTAGATAAATCTCTATCCTTGTTGATACACATGATTTTTTTTTAGTTTGACATTTTTTCTTTGCACTAAAGAATCAAAAAATCATGATGATAGTCTCTGGATTCCTTCCATTTATCTATTCAAGTTTCCATTGAATCTCAAAAATGGATCCAAGTTTTCTATGATCCCTAATTGGTATTCAATTCTGAATTTTGATTCACGTCCTTGATAAATTGATTTGACTTAACACCTTTAGGTTTCTGTATAATAGCTATCAACTCTTTTGACTGATTTTTCCCTTTAAGGAGCAGGAATTTTTCTTAAATCTTCTAATGGAGTCCAAAGGTTTGGTTCTGAAAGCCTCCAAAGTTCAAGATTCCTGCCAGCTTACCATCTTTGTTTTACTGATGATCCTACTTCACCAGGATTTCCAAAACTTGAGATACCTGGGGAAGGCCAATGCTGATCTCAGATCTCTTGAAAACCTAGTGATTTATCCTAGAAGTGTTCAACCCTCCATGCAAGAAAATTGAAAAAATATGAACTTGGTAGGTCCCACATCCACATCTGCAAAGGAAATCAATAGGGAATCATGAGTGGACTGAAGGGTAAGCCAGTACAGTAAATCAAGCCAAAGATCTCCAAATCATTTCCTTTCAGCACAATTTATCCTGACCCATGATTCAATTATCAATAAAGAATCTTGGGTTTCAGATCCTTTCCTTTCACCAAGATGAACATTGGCCAAGGTTTTCTGGGTCTCAACCCATTTTCTTTGGTCTCCTTGAAATAATCAATCCAAAAATTTTGCTTAAGGAGCCTGAAATTGTGATGGGTAAGTAAGATTCTGGTAAATTTAAGTTACTTACTAGGGCAGAAGCTTCTTTTTTAATTTTTATAAATCATGACAGGTTTCAATTCCTGTGGTGAATAATTTCATCCAAGTAGACCAGCATTGGTATTTTACATGCAGTTTTTCCCCTTTTTTTTGAAAAAAAAACCTCCTTGGGTCTTGAAGATTAGAGAGAGATGGATTTAGGTTCAAAATGTTGAGAAATTCATCTTATGTGTTCTTCAATATAGGGATATTATAAAATGAGAGCCTCCCAATAGCAGGCTTATTTCCTGTGATAAAATCAATTTTATTACATAGATCACTGTAATATTCCTGGAGCACCTGTTTATATGCTTTTACTCAAAATCAGATTAAAAAAACTATGAAGGTTGATTCAGGAGTGAAAGGTTTGCTTCATCTACCCAGGTCTCTTGAGGGATTAGAAAATCAAAATAAAGTGAGGCATTCAAATAACTGTAAGATACAATCCTTCAAACATGGAAGTTTAACTAATAGATAGAGAAAGAGGGTGATGGGTATTAAGTTCTTTAGACAGCTGCCATTTCTGTAGAGATAGTAGAGAGGTGAATTAGCAATGTGCTTTCCAAGTATTTATCCAAGGGTTTTTCACAATTTTTTATCACAGATGAGGGATTGATTTCATTTTGATAAAATCTTGTCTTCCAAGGGAAATTCATCTCAAATGGATTTTGATGTATTTAGAAAAATGGGATTTTGGGAGAGAAGAAGAATGGGGAGGAAAAGGGGCCTCTTTGGAAAATTACCAGGAAAGATTTTTATACATATATGTTAGATAGAGTGCATAAAGTGGAGGTTAAGATCATAATTACATATCATATTTGGAAAAACTTCCAGTGGAAAACAACCATTTCTTTTTGAACCAACCCGCCATTTTAATGGCAGGTTTCTGGAATGCACAAACCCCTAAATGGTGTATTTCAAAATTGTGTGCTTCATGGACGTGCTATGTTTCATGGAAATGGTTTGTTCCATTGAAATGGTGTGTTCTATGGGAATGGTATATTTCATGGAAATGATTTGTTTCAAACTACAGTCTGAAAGTTATGCATCATCATCCATGGCATGAAAAACATCCATCCACACCTCCACATTTTCAAATCCATACATATCCCATCACCTTTGCTTCACACATTAAGTTTAAATTCCAAAATCCAATATTTCTTCCATTGAATCATAAAATCATTACTCCATCCAACCAAATCATAAAATAATCATCCCATTTAACAATACACTCATTAGGGCTTATCATAGTTAAAATTTTGAAAGATTCAAACAGCTTATTTCTGGAAAAATATCAATTTTTTCAAAAAAATATTTGTTTTTCAAAATAAACATTGAATCAATAGTTTTAAATTCAAGAAAAAAGGGTAATTTTCAATTCATGGCTCATTGAGCCGTGCACACGGTTCAAAGTGGGCTGTGTGCAACGCCACACAGTCCAATCCAAGCCGTGTACAACCCCCCATGGCTCAAAGAGTTGAGCGGCACACCCAGCCTGGTCCAACGGCCTGTTGGATTCCACACGACTACATTCAAGTTGTGTGGAGTTGTACATGGCTCAAATGTAGTCGTGTGGTATCCAACACACCACCAGACCGCAGTGAGACAAAAAAGAACAAATGGAATGAAAGGGAACTAACATAACCCATGAATCAAATAAACCTTCCAAAAAACAGGAATCAACAGAAAAATCAAAGTAATCAAAAAATGTTGATCTTTTGTTTAAAAATAAATAAATAAATAAATAAATAAAAAACAAGAAAAACTGGGACTATCCAATGGACTAGCCCTAAAGTAAAAAGACCCAAAACAAAACACAAGTTACTGGACTAGCCCTAAATTAAAAACACCAAAAAAAAAAAACAAGTAACTGGACTAGCCCTAAATTATAAACACAAAAAAAAATTACAAGTAACTGGACTAGCCCAAAATTAAAAACACCAAAAAAATTACAAGTAACTGAACTAGCCCTAAACTAATAACACAAAAAAAAACAAGTTCAAATTGTGTTAAGCTGATCCCATCATAAGGAGTAAAATACTCCTTATGATGGAATCAGCCAAACTCAAGTTGAACTGACTTACAATTAAGCTCTCATTCGACATACTCAATATAATGATGTTAACTCAAATGAATAAAAACACTCAAAATAATGATGTTCAAAATGTGATAACCCTTTATATTAATAGAACTCATTAGCTTCATTAGAATTACAATTTATATGAAACCCAATGATGAAATGAAGTCAAAGTCTATAATATCCATAATCTAGAATACATTTGCAGTTGATTTTTGAGATGATAAAACCAACCAGAGGCTTTTTTAGAAATCAAGGAAAGCAGTTTTGCTACAATGGGCGGGATTGGAATCATTTCTCCCTCAAGTACTAATAGAACACAGTGGTTATTGTTTACAAATGAAATGAACATTGGATCTGATTGATCAGTAACACCATTTTTCATTGGAGTATAAGTATCACATGACTCCCATGAAATGAAACATATAGGTCTGGAATATTTGTCTGCTATGGTTTGACCCATATCTAATTTATCCAGCCATTTTGAGGAGGGAATCTTTTCATTGATGTTTTCAACAGAAAGTCTTTGTTTAATCTTTTCAACCTCCTTTGCACCAACAAGAATCTTAATGTAGCATGCTTTATTTTTCTCTAATGTTTCAATCATTTCCTTCCTAACTTTAAACCAACCATTTTATTCATAACCAAGAGATTTAGAAATTACTCTAACTCCGCAATTCACATCTCCAATTGGATCCCAAACCTCACTTAAGAACTTATGGAATTTCTTTGGTATTTGATTGGGGTATTTCAAGTTTGGTTCCTATCATCAAAACTAACTTAGTATTCATTTTTTTAATCACATCATTCAAATGAATACTAACCAAAGATGAGCTTCTGGTTGAGCTTTGCTGCATGTTCTCTTCCTCTGGAGAGGATTCTGATTCCAAATTAAGTGATCCCAACTCACTTTCAGTCTATTCCTCTGAACTATTAAATTCAGATTCAGATTCTTCCAACTTTGACCAACAATTCATCATTAGTTAGTAACTAAGTTCATTAAATCAAAAAAAATGAACATATCCCAAAAGAAAAGACTTACCATCTTTTTTCTTTTCTTATTTGGGGCCCTTCTATTCCTTTTTTCCCCCTTGAGTTGTTTTTCAACATGCTCAAACCAAGATGGTTCTTGCCGCCTATCTGTCAATTTTGGGCGGCCCCTACTTGATTGTAAGACTTTAGGTTCAAGTCTGGGCTTTGATCAATATCTTGTAATCTTCCAAATGATATACTTCAATAGGCAGCTTTGCTCATGATATGGAGATTCCAAGATCATTGCATTCACTTTTTCACGTAACTGAGGAATGCTTAGCATTTCATCAACATTGTACTTGAAAAATTCAGAAGGATTAACCATTATTGAATTAGGAATCATTATTCAAAAATCATTAATCACATAGTGATTTGAACAATCCAACTTAAGCCGGCTTACAGAACTAGAACTGCAAAGGTCATAGTCCAACCTCCGCTGAGGATGAAAATCTTCAGGTACCATGGATCCTCTGAATGCTAGACAGTCACGTATTTGGTGGGAACAGGGCAAACCCATAGTATTGGAATATGACTTGGTGCACACTTTGCCATCATGATCACATTTGAACTTCTTGAATTGTTCCCTAATAAGCTGAATTGCCTCTAAAGACAATTTGTAACCCAATGGTAACAGTTCAGGTGGAAGAACTGTGCCTAACTTAATTCAAGAGTTATAAAGTGACGCATAAACCAATTTAATTTGATTTGAAACTGTTCAGTCAAGGCTTTTCCAAACATCCAACATGTTTCTGAAAGAGTTTGCAAGGAATTGTTTAAGACTTGTATGGGCCCCTTCAACCCAAGATGTTGCTTTGTTTCCAAAATCTGGGTTTATAAGAGTCCATGCTTTTACAAACTTCTCTTTGATAGGGAAAATGTTATTTTCCATATACTCAAGTAAATCCTCATAGTCTTTCAAGAAACACTGTACAAGTCAAAAGGTCAGAACCCAAAATTAGGAAGAATAAGAAGCAGTGATTTAGGCCTACTCTGGGTTCTGCATCATTGACCTCTGCCTCCTCCTTGGTCTTTGAGGCCTCATACTTTGCCCACAGAGTCATAAAGCTTTTCCATCCTTCAACGTCATTTGAAAGGCGTTCTTTACAGTTTGCTTGTATGTTTTTAGAAAAGTGCCAAGTGAAACATTGTCTTGATGAATCAGGGGAAACTAGATTTGATTGCACAAATCAGAGATTTTTCATGGTCCGTCACAAAGACTTTTGGAAGTCTCTCAGGATCATAAGCCAACTCCTTTAATGCATTTAAAGACCAACTGTAGAACTAAAACATTTCTTTTTTTATAAAAACAAGAGCTTTTGTGAAATTTTTCCAATTGGATGCCATTCCTACAACATGCAATAGTGGGGTTTTGTACTTATTTGTTTTATAAGTACAATCCAACATAGCAATATGATGGAATTTTTTTGAAAGCTTTACTGCCTCTGGATGTGCTAAGTACTGGGCCTCCAAGTGACCCTCTCCACTGAACTTTGACCGGTGAATCCAACCTGTTTCTTGAAGCTGTTCATAGAGTACCTCCATAGCACTTTTCCCCTTTAGTTCTGCAAGCTTTACCTTCCCCTTATTTTTATAGATTGTTTGGTCATCAACATAATCCCCTCCATCAATATTTCTCAATTTCCTTTTAAGCTGCAATGTATTGAGCCCATCCTTCATGCCTTCTATTAGATTGTCTAAGGCCACCCCCAATATTCTCCTCAGTTGAGGATGCACACAGGGATGTTCAGATGGTTGATGGTAATGTTGGGTTTCTTTTTAGGAGAGTTTCCACAAGGGGTCTGCCTTTGTGCAACTTTCACAGATTACAAACTTGCACCCAAAATTCCTTGTGTGATTTTGTCTAGACTGTTTGGTAAGAGGTTTTCCCAAATAGGAACCATGGCAATCACAGGCCAAATCCACATATTTATCTTTCTTTGAGTTAAAAAACGTCAGAGCATAACCATGCTTCATAGCCCATGTTTGACAATAGTTTTGGGCCTCTTTCCTAGTAGGACAAGTTCTCACAGGAGGTGGGTCAAGTGGATCTGGCACCAATTCAATGGTTAGGTTTTGTAGTTTCATAGTTACAGGCACCCCATAAGTTAGTTTGAATCAAATTTAATCCGGCAAATACCTCTGTAACATAAAATGTTACTCATGAACAGTGGTTGAATCCCACTGTGAAAAATTTTGTTCCTCAATTGTCACCCTTGAAGAGGATGCAATTGGGGCTTCCAATTTTTCATTGGAAAAATCCTTTTTTTCTTTTCCCAAAGCTTTGTTGATGGCACTATCAATGTAGACCTTCCACACAGCCATGTCAGAAGAAGGAGGGCTTGCCACTGTTCTCATGCAAAAAAATGCAATGGTATACTTCAGTATTCAATCTAACTTTCAATTGAGCAAACAAATTTTGCTCACTTTTGAGTTGAGAAAGAATTGTTTGCAGATTTTTACATGATTTCAATTTTCACTATACTTTCACTTTGGTTTCACTTTAAAGTCACTTTGGAATCACTAGGTGTGGAACAACAGTCCCAAAAAGTATGCCTTGATCCCAAATTTGGGTTGAGGGAACCCAAGTGTGGTCCAGGGGGTGCCAAAAATTCTGGCACAACTTCTGGGGGGTTGTTCACCCCCAAAAACGGCAGATTTGAGCGGTTTACCCCCCTACATGGCTCCAAATTGCCATTTTTGGGGGGTAAACAGCTCCAGACAACCCCCTGGGGGTTGCAGGTGTTTGGAACTGTGGAAAATTTGATTGGTAACCAAGACCAGACTAGAGTTAATTTCAAAAAGAAGAAAAGAATTGAGCTTGGAAGAAAATGAGTGATGGAGAGGCAATGAGACAAAACCAATGGGATAGTAACTGGCAAAAAAGAAGGTAAACAACTTGTGGTAATGTAGATTGATAAGAGTTGCATAACTGAATAGAGGCAAGGGTTAGTGTTGCCTTGAAGGGTTTGACATGATAATAAGAGATTTACAAATGGCCAGTTAAGAAAGAGACAAAGCCATCAACTTGACTGATTAGATTGGATGAGGCGCCTTGAAGGAACTGCACAAAAGAGTCAGTGAACAACTCAACCAATTAGGGAGTATAAAAGTTAAGCAAAACCACCATTTTTTAATGGCAGGTTTCAAACCAAATCCGCCATTTCAAACCCGCCATTAAAAATAAAAAAAACCCACTTATTTCACATCAGACGTGTCAAAGTTAACATGAAATAAGTGGGTTTTTTCAAATAAAGCATTTAAAGGCTTCTGCCACCTGTTGACGTCATCCACGTCTGGCTTCCCACCTCCTTCTACCTCCAACCTCATTGCAAATTTTTTTACTTCCAGCCTCATCATAAAAAGATTCACTACTCTCATCACTTTATCACTCTAATCATCACTCTCATCAATTTATCACCCTCATCACTTGATCACTCACCACTTTATTGCTCTCACCACTTCATTGCTCTCATTGCTTCATCTTTTGCATTGCTTCATTGCTCTCATTGCTTCATTGATCTCATTGCTCTCATTGCTCTCATTGCTTCATCAATCTCATCACTCTACGTCCAACCTCATCCAAAGAATCAAATCATTGTTTAATTGCTCTTGTAACTTTATTTCTCTCATCACTTTCTATCCCTCATCACTTTATCTTTCTTGTCACTTTATCCCTCTCATCAACTTATTGCCCTTACTCTTTCCAAATGGCCCCTCAGCAAACTTCCCCCCGCAAGTCCACACAAAAGTCCAGCACACCAAAGCAAACATTTCCAAGGAACTCCACAACAAACAATCCTCCCCCATCAGCTTCCAAGGGCTCAAACAATCCTCCCCAATCAGCTTCCAAGGGCTCAAGTCAGGTCAAGAGAGCTGATCACATCATCCTGGTCAACTGGCTCAAAATTCCCTCCAACTATGATTCCTGCTTTGGATCCAACAATGAAACACATGTTGGCCAACCTCCATCCTCTAAGGTCAATTTTTATCTCCTCATGGCCAATGAACTCAAGAAAAAAACAAAAGGTAGCCTGGATCTGTCATCCAAAAAGATGAGGGAGCAATTCAAGAATTATTGAGCCAAGTACAAAAAGGCCCACTCCATGTCAATCTCCACCAGCTTTGGTATCACCAACCCTGACAAAGCCAAGGGAATCAAATTGGTGGTTGATAAGTTGGACTCCAGTTGTCCTTTTTATATTCAAATGGATGAAATCTTTGGAAAGAAGGCCAACATCACCCCTTTAGCCTCTTTTGATGCCCAACAATCCAATTCAGTCCACGCTGAGGACTTGGCTGGGAATGCTCAGCCTAGCAATGGTGATCCTGAAAAAACCTTTTCCTTCGCGTGGCCCCCATCTGATGCCCAGGAGGATATTCAATTGCTATCAGCTCCAATCACGTCTACTTCTGCATTGATTGTTGTGTCAAACCATACCTTGGACCCCTCCCCTCCTTCTTTGGATTGCTCTCTTCCTGCGTTAGCAGATCTCATCAACCTTGCTGATGCAGAACAAGATACTCCTCAGTCTCCATTACCCTCAACATCCATTCAAGTAAGAAACCAAGCTCTTTTCTCTTCTGTTTTGTTAATCCTGACTGATTTAGATTGTGAAAAAACAGGCTCATCAATTACAGAATGGCCAAAATCTCAAGCCAATGGGGCCTCCCACATCGCCTTTGAACACCAGTGAAAACTTTCAGAATCAAACCTCCTTCCCCAAGGGTAAGCAAAAGGCCTCCAATTCCATCAATATCAACCCCAAAAGTCATCAAAAGAGGAGAAACACTTCTGGTTTTTCAGGCTTTGAAGAAATCATGGAGAAGCAAGATTCATGTAAGTCCATTGGTTGAATATCCTTGCTTTCAAAACCATGCTCATTGCTTTTCCCCTGCAAAAAACAGTCAAATCACAAATTGAATCCAAAAAAACTTGACTTTGAAAAGCAAAAGTGGGATTGTCAACTGGCCATGGATGTTCAAAAGCAGAAATACAAGATTTTGGCTCATCAACAAAAATGGGATGCTGAGTGGAAGTTGAAACAGGCTGAGCTAGAGTTTCAAAAAGAGGAAAAGGAGAAGGATTGACAGCAAACCCAACTGGAAAAGGAGAGGGAATGACTTTCAACCAAAAAAAAGGATAAGGTATCAGTAGCCTTGGCTTGCATTGGTAGCATTAGAACAGTAGATGAGATACAGCAGATAAATCAAATGCTGGGATTGTAAATATATTTGCATGGGTGAAAGAAAAACAAAAAAATTATTTTTGATTACAAAGTTTGAGAGTATTCTCAACCCCACCAACATAAAAATCTTTTTTGTTCTTATATATATTTTTTTTCTAGAGTAAATTTGGCCATTATTCAAGTCCCTAAAAGTATTTCTAGTTGTTTTATTAATTTGAAGTGACATGGCCATTCTGGTATGGGTTTCTGTGTCCACAGCAGGAAAGGTACAGTGCTTGTACTTATTAGCTGCCCAAACCATTTTGACTATACCTTTTTGCTTGAAATAAATTCCAAAGCCAAGTTCAGGAAAAACAAATTGGCCATCCAATACTTGATATCATTCCATATTTTCAATAAGTCAACCATTTGATTTCTTGGTTGGAACCACAAGTAAAAAGGAGTAGCCAGAGATGTTTCCTTTGTTGATATGAGGAGAGTTGCAAAAAGAATTGGAGGTGAAAGTGATTTGTGGGGAGAAATCAAAAGGTGTAGGCTTGGAACCAAATTCCAACAAAGAGAAAGAGGGGATGTTGTTGTCCTTCATGGCATCACGGTTTGCTTCAAAGGAAAGTTTGGCCAAATTACAAAACATTGGTCCTAGAATTTGGGATACTTTGTCAACCTTAAGGTTGAGGAAAGCATACTCTTGAGGAGAAGATCTAATGGATGATTTTTTCACATAATGTCCAAATAACTCTGAAGGGTGCATCAATTTTTTCCATCCAACTGCCCACATTTTTACACCCCAAGATCTTGAAGGACCAACAGGGTTGAAAATTTTTTTTGACTGGTGAAGGAAAGTTGTCACAAAGTTGATGTCCTTCTTGTCTTGGTCAGAAAGTTTCTCCAATGGAAAAAATTTGATTATTGCAACCAGGGCTTGATGATCAGATCAATTGAGGACAATTACTTTTCCACAGTGGAAGAAATGGAACCATTTGATTGTTTGTTTTGATTTCTCAAACTCTTTCTGGGTTGTTTTTTGACTATTCTTTTTCTTTTTCACAACAATTGAACGGTACAGATCCAAAGGACCCGTTTTCCAACCCAACCAGACCACCTTATCATCAATAGCTTCCTCAGAAACCTCCAAAGATATTTTGTGTTCCTCTTTCAGCAAGCAGCCCTATACTTCCCACCTCTCTATATGTTTTTCAAGCCATCTCCTTCCATCTTGTTCCCTCCCAATCCTATACTCAGATTGGGGTGAGGAACAAGAATAGATTTGGATGTTTGTGTAAAATTTTGAGGGGGTGGGAGAAGAATAGGATGTTCCCCAAAAGCGGTCAAATGTTTTCCAAAAAAAAAAAAAAAAAAAAAAAAAAACAATTTCAGTCCAATAGAAATTGTTGGTGAAACATGATTGAATAAAAAAAAAAGAAACCAAACCTGGAATTGAACCCAGGGACACAGGAAGCTGAATCCCCCCCAAAGAGACTTGGCATGAGTGACCCATGCAACACACTGACAAGCAAAGTTATCAAAAAAAATAAAAATAAAAATAAAAAAACATACCTTCCATGGCAAAGAACACCTGAAATAATCAAAAAAGAACCTGTTGGCTTCCGGTGCAGTCCAAAGACACCTAAAAAGAAAACAAAATCAAAAAAAAAAAAAGCGGAGGTCAGCACCAAAGAACACCAAAAAAAGGTGGAGGAGAAGACTGAAACAATTGCTCAATTGCTTGCAAAACAATCAATCAATTGCAAAACAATTGATTGATTGATCAATCAATCAAAACCAGATCAATTGATCAGGATTCAATTGGTCAATCAAATCCTAATTGATTGGAGGGGGTTGGTTGAGCAAGGCAGGAGGACAAGGAGGAAGGGGGGAGAAAGAGAAGCAAGCGGCTTACCAGATGAGGAGGGGGATGCAATTGAGATGAGGTGGAGCTGAGAGAGAAGACGGGGGGGGATGCAAAGGAGAGGTAAGCAAGGGTGGATTAGTGAGTGGAAAGAAAGAGGGAAGGGGACTCACTGAGTCTGTTGGTGAGTTGGATGGTGGATGCTTTGGGGATCTTGGTGAGGTTGATGAGGCTGGTGAGGTTGGAATGGTTGCTGAGGTGAAGGAGGTGATTTGATGAGGAGGAGGAAGGAAGGTGACCGGTGTGTGAGTGGGGTGAGGTGGAAGTGTTGGAGCTGTGAGGTGGAGGGGAGAGGTGGATGGGCTGGCAAGTGGTGGGGAATGAGTTGGAGGTATTTTTTGATTTTGTCTAAGTCCACTAAAAAAAAAAACCAACTCAGCCTGGATAATTGGGTGAACAACCAAAAAGAAAAACTTACTGTGAAGTTATTTTTCACCTATTTAAAAATCAAACATTACTCATTAAAGCAAGAAAGGGTGAGAGGAAGAATTCTCTCTCTCATAGAAGAACACAAGGGACAAGATGAGACAGGGATGACTTGAGGTGGGTAAGGAATATTATCTTCAAATATTTTTTTTCATTCATATTTGGTTTGGCCAAAAGATTTTTAAGGATTACACAAGTGATAATCCAGTTGATGAGGATCTTCATGTCTTTGTGGTTTTGAAGCTGGTTTTTCATCTCCCTTTTCAGGACTCCTATGGCATGCTCAATCCAAACCTGTGATTGGGCAAGATGATAGTTGAAATTGGTTTTTACTTGATTGTTAGATGAAACTTTCCGGTATTCTGGAATTGTTAGATGAAACATTCCGGTATTCTGGAATTGTTAGATGAAACGTTCCGGTATGCTGGAACCACATATTTGCCACTAGCATAAGCTGAATCAGCCAGAAGGTATTGATTGTGGTCAAAGTAGTTCTCTGGTTGTTGAGCAATCCGCATCCAATTGAACACATATGAATCATGACAAGAACCTGGAAGGCCAGCATGGAGGGATATGAACTTCTTGTTGTTATCACAAACAAGTTGTAGGGCCACGGAGTATCTAAACAAAAAGATGAAACATATTTGGTCAGTGGTGTGATCAAAGGTGTTATCAAAGTCATTGGAAAAGTAATGAATCAATTTTCTTTTTTTGCAATCAAAATAGTGGTTTCCATCTAGCTTGGGTTTTTGACTCAAGGGGATGGTGGTTCCATCAAAAAACCCAATGCAAACAGGAAAGCCTTTGGTCTCCATTACTTGAGATATCTCCTTGAGTTCTTCTTTGGTTGGCCAAGAAAGGACTGAGCAATGGAAAGATAGGATAGCAATCATGACTCTTTTGGTGTATAAGTCAATGCTTCCATAACTGACTGAGAATAGATTTTCAAATTGATGGATTGCTGCTCCATTTCCATTTAATACCAATCTACAAAGAGCAAAAGCAATTTGGATGGATGGATTGTGTTGAGGATTCCAAGAATTGTTCTGGAAGATGTGGTGGTCTTCAATCATCTCCAAAAGTTTCATGAATGAAGGCAATAGAGTTTGGAATAGCTTCTGGAAGCTTAAGTCAGGTATGAGATGAAGCTTTTGCCTTTTATACATAGGGTTGTGGAGGGTTTGTATTCTTGGAACCATGTATTGATTTTCCAACAGAGAATTAAAAGCCAACCAAGTTGATTCCAAATTGGAGTCTGAATCAGAAGCTGAATGGGAGTCAAACAGTAGCAAAAGTTCAGTCAGCGTTTTTGCATTTTCAACTTGCTGGCGGAAAGTTTGATTAGACATGTTGAGAAAGATGGAGATGTGAAGCAATAGAGATGTGAAGCAATAGAGATTTGAAGTGATAGAGATGTGAAGCAATGGAGATGTGAAGCAATGGAGATGTGAAGCAATGGAAATGTGAAGCAATGGAGATGAGATGTGTGTGATGCAATTGGAGATGCGGCCGGTATGGATTTGCTGATGTGGATGGGTGTTTTAGATGTGATGGATGGTGGATGGATAATGATGCACAAATGGCGGGTTTAATGGCAGGTTTGATGTTTGAAATCAGCCATTTTCATGAAACCCGCCATTTTGAAATACACCAGTTAGGGGGTATGTGTATTTCAGAAAACTGCCATTAAAAATGGCAGGTTTGGTCAAAAAAAATGGCGGGTTTCTAATGGTGGGTTTGCTAACTTTGATACACCCTATTGAGAAGTTTAGTCAGGTCCAGATATCTTACAATGTTTGAGCTGGCTGCCAGTTGTTGATCAGTCAGTGGTTGAATATGTTATTGAGAGATTTGGATGCTTCAAATAGTTGTTTGTTGAAAGGGATTGGACTTGGTGATGAATCAATAATCAATGAGCTCAAGGGGTATGAACCGCGCCAGGGACACTGGTTGAGGTTCTCTAGAATTGAAGCGCTCTTGAATTGAAGTGTCTTCATTGATATCATGCGCGCTCTCCATTGAAGATATAATAAGAAGAAGAAGCAATAGAGACAACACAAGAGTAAGAAAAGAAATGGATAGCAGCTCATCAAATAGAACAACAAATATTTGGAAATAATCTTAACATTCCCCCACAACTTTGAGATCAGTGAGTTAAATGACTAAAGGCATTTATAAGGCGGTTGTTTTAGGTTTTATTAGCTGCTTTTGTAAGCCCTTTGGCTGTCATAGACAGTGACAAGATCAACTTGAAGTTGATCAGACCAAGTTTGAATTCATCTCAAAGGCTTTTCATTTTGATATCAATATGTTTAGCTTTGGAGCACAAACCAAATTTTTTGATTTTATTGTCCAGACCTTTGTTGTCAATCAGATGTAGTGGAGATTTGAATTTGCATTGGTATAGGTCTCCTATCAGTGTTTGAAGCCACCAAGCTTCCAAATGTCAGCTTGAGAGTGCCCCACATTGTGGTTTGGTTGATGAGTGAGTGATGCTTTGTTGATGCCTACTTGTCCAATAAAATGGGCTACCTTTGAAAGAGCAGATGAACCCGCTTTGAGATACACAGGATTCAGGATCATCTGCCCAAGTTGCGTCACTGAAGCAGACCAGTTGGTCAGAGATTGAGAAAGAGCCAATAGCAAGCATTAGGTCTTTGGTGGCTGCAAGATATTGCCAGATGTGTCAAAATTCTTTCCAATGGCTAGCTCTGGGTTTTTTGCAGTGTCTGTCCAAGCTTGAGACAACAAAACTAATTTAGGGTCTTGCTAGTCCAGCAATGAAGTTCAGTCTCCCAATTGGCAACCTATAATTGATTTTTAATGCAAGGAACTCATTGTGGTCTTTTTCATTGGCCGTTTTGAGGTGTAGGCTTGGGGTGAGCGGAGTGGACACTGGCTTGGAATTGGTCAATCCTAACTCCTTGAGTCCTTTTTCAATATGAAGCTGCAGAGAAAAATGGATGAGACCATCACTTCAAACTACTTTCATACCTAAAAGTGTGTTGGGAGGATGGGCGGAGGAATTTTTGAACCTACCAAGAAAGGCCTCCTTGAACTTGCCAACAATGTCAGTGACAACTAAATCATTGACATGGAAGAAAACTACTGAGATTCAGTTGTTGCCAATATAAAGACAGGGGTTTCAGTCTGAATATTTGAAGCCTTGAGTCTTAATCCATTTGCTCAGCATTTGGTACCAGTTTTGCGGGGCCTGTTTGAGTCCGTAAAGTGATTTCTTCAGTCTGAGGAATTTTGATTTTTGATTACACCCATATGGTGTTTTGATGAATACTTTTTTTTTGAGTTCCAAATGAAGAAAAGCTCCCTTGAAATTGAGCTAAAGAATCTCAAGGTTTTTGTTGATGGCAAGCGTAAGCAATCCTCTCAGTCAGGCAACCTTTCTGGTGGGTGCGTATGTCTTGAGATAGTCAAGTCTGTATCTTTCATTGAATCCTTGTATGCACAAATGGGTCTTGAAAGTTGGTGCCTTGCCATGCGCATTTGTTTTGATTTTTAATACCAGCAATGTATTGAGAGGATTGGTGAAAATACTCTTATTGACCTCTTCCCATACTCCTTGGTCTTCAATTGTGTCAAACTCCCTTGTTGCCAACTCTTTCCATTCTGGTATTTTCATTGCTTCCTTGAGAGACGTTGGTAATGTTTCTGCTAGGAATACATAGTATTTAGGCTTTGAAAGAGTGTCTCAATTCCATAGGCTGTGTCTGATGTTGTGTTTGAACACTGAGTCGCTATTGGAGTCAGAGTCAGATTCTACTTTGAAACTTTCCAATGGTTTGGCTTTGTCCGGAGTAATGTTGCCTGTGGATGGGGTGACAAGTTGTTGCACAGGGTAAAATGCTCCTGCATCCTTGGTTTGATTAGTGGTTTTGGTTTTGTTTTTGAGTGAGATTTTGACTGAGGTGTGTAGGTTGAAGGCAACATGCTTTGTATCAAGTATTTTGCAGGTGGTGGTCATGACTTTGTAGGAGAGTAAAGCTGGATTAAAACCCACCAAGATGCCTGAGGAGCCTTTTTTGTCTAGTTTTGATTTTATTTCCGTGTTTTTGAGTCAGTAAGTGACCCAAGTACCAATTGGCTTGATGTAACTCTTGGGTAGTTCCTTTGAGTGCATCTTTTTCCAAGGAGATTTGTCACCTATCTGTTTTGTAATCTGGTTAAGCATGAGGCAAGCTCCCCTGACAACTTCATGCCAGCAGGATTTTGGCAGATTTGCGTTGGAGATGATGGCACTGGCGGATTCAATAACTGTTCTGTTTGCACTTTCCACCCGTCTGTTGTGTTGGGAATGATAGGGATTGCTGATCACCTGATTGATGTGCCAAGATTGATAGTATTTTTGCAGTTTTTCATTCACAAACTTGCCTCCTCCATCTGAGCATACCTTGGCAGGATAGACACTGGTCCTTTTATGCTGGTTTTTGATGATGAAAATGAGTATATTGGCCGTGTCACTCTTTGATTTTAAAGGGAAGCAAGAGGTATATCCAGAGTGTGAGTCAAAAAGATTGAGAATGTACTTGAATCCCTATTTTGAAGTTGGATTTATGGGTCCTATGAGATCCAGGTGTATCTTCTCAAAGTACCTTCCAGCAACTTTTTGTTGTTTAGTAAACAGTTTTTGGGTGATTTTTGCCTTGTTGAAACTAAGACACTCAAAGCAATCCTTTTGAGAGGTTGGTATATGGTGGTTGAGGAACTTCTCCATTTGCCCAATGGATGCATTTCCAAGGGATCAATGTTATGAGTGATGCTCATTGTTCAAGTAGTATGATTTCTTTTACTCAACAGCCATATCAATTAAAAATAGACTGTTGACTATGGAGCCCAAAAAAATGGTTGTTCCACGATTGCATAGGGCAAAGGTATTTGGTCAACATCTTGAGTTGACTTCAAGCTTGGCTCCTTGGGTCATGAGAGCACCTAGTGAGATGACATTGACTGTGGACTCAGGAACCCATGCAGCGTTTGTGAGCTTCAGTTTAACATCTTTTGTCAACAGAGCATCATTGTGGTGGTATTGTATAGATGTAAGTCAGAATTGGCTGCGCGCTGCGCGCTCAGCTGTAGCTGCGGGCTGAGAAGCAGTCATATTGGGCTCAGCGTCTTGAGACGCAGGATGGATTGGATTGGATTTGATTGGATGGATTGCGCGTTGCAAGACACGGATTGGATTGCGCGTTTCAAGACACGGATTGGATTGCGCAGATATATCTTGGATATCTGGAATGGCGCATCAGGCGGATAAAAACATGCGGGGGGCTCCAAGTTGGGCACGGCGCAAGAGCCATGTCATGAGAAGGACAAACCGGGTCAACATATTGGCAGGCGGGCAATACAGATGGATATGGGATATGGGATGGGAAGGATAGGGTTGGGGCTAGGGTTCTGTGCTTGGGGGTTTTATTTCATTATTCTTGCTTGTTTCTGGTTTTACTTAGGTTAGGGTTGAGGGGGAGGCTATTTAAGCCGCACCCTCAACCCAGATGGAGGAGATGAATCATTGGATCATGGAGGATCACATTTGGTTATCATAGGTTTTGGAAGGATCTTTATTCTCAATTCTCTATCTCTCAGTCAAAGGGTGAGCAGTTGCACTCAGGGTTTGCAGACGCAAGGGATTGATAAATTCCAAACTTGGAACCATTAAAGGAGAATTCCTCTTTCAAATTTCACATCTGGGGGTCTGGCTGGGAAGTAATCTTTTGTTCCTTGCCTCTTGAAACTAGCAAGCGCAATGTCCCAGTAACACCCATTGACCGTTGCGGGGTCATCTAACGTTACCCCCACTCCTCTTCCTCCTCCTCCTCCTCTGGCTTCTTGGAAGCAACCCTCATCAGGGGCAGGATACAGTGTCCCTTGTTCCAACAATGGTGCTGATCACAAGCCTGTTTGCATCAGGCTGCGGGACTATCCTCACATCCGGTTCAACACTGAGGACGTTGAGCAATTCCTTGCGCAATACAACGGAATTGCAGACACGGAAGATGAAACGGGTTTGGATAAAGCTTGGCTTGTTGTCCTCTTCATCACGGACAAAGAGAAGCTTTGGGATGTGGAGGAGATAAAAGGGCATGAGTAACTTGATTTTCCAAAACTGGAGGCAGAAATCTTGGTGCGGTGGGGAAGGCGCAAACCTTGGTTTTGGGAAAGCAACTTTGAGCAAGCTGCGGCGGAAGCAACCGCAAATGGCGGAGTCTGGACGCGAGAGCAATTGGGGGATTATGTAGCAATGTTCTATTGGATCTATTGCTACCTGGCAAAGAACAAGGTGATATTGGGGCAGACAGGCACAATGAAGAGGGCGTTTTTGGAAAGACTCAGCCCCCCACTTTGCAGGCGGTTGCAGTGGCACTTGTACAACAACAACTTGGTGAAGAGGTTGTTGGATGGGAGTATTGCGCTTCTTCCGGACATCCTTGTCATTTGTCCCACAGTGGAAAGCAAGTTGGACTTAGAGGAACTGATGGAGGAAATGGCAAGGTTGTTCCCAATGGGGCCAAAGAAGTCCGCTTCCCACACTCCGGTGGCACCAATGCAAGCTCCAGTTGCGGGCCCCTCAAAAAAGGAATGCGCTCAGGCAACACCACCAAGGACAAGCCTGGAGGTTAGCAAGATGATGGAATTGATGAAGGATTTCCACATCTTTCTGAGTAAAATTTTTTCCGGGCCGCACAATCCGCCTCCTCACCTTGGGGGACCGCTTCCACCATTGAATCTGCCTGTGTGGCGGTTATGCAATTACTGCAGGGACAAGGGGAATTGGAGGTTGGGGTGCAATAACATGACAAAGGACCTCAAGGCGTGATTGGTTTGACCAGTGGGAATGGGACTCATGTTTCCAACGGGCAAGCAGATCTCCTCTGAACCTGGAAATATGACTTTCATGGAGCAAGTGCGCGCGCAAGGACAGGAATTGGCAGTAACTGCTCAAGCTTCACTGGGAATTGTCACTGGTCCTGGGGTATGGCAACCACCGCGCGTGGAAGCAGAAGTGAGGGTTTTAGCAATGGAGGAGTTGGCGGAGGTGGAAAGGATGGATGTTGATGCCAAGGAATGGGTAATGCCAGCAGATCCTAAGCCAATTGCGCGCGTTCTGGAAAGGATGGATGGCCAGTGAATCCGGGGGGGAAGAAGAAGGCGGTGGAAATTGTGCGCAGGGTGATGGGGAATGAAGAAAATATTCTCTTGACCTTGAAGGAGTTGGCGGGGGTGTTGCTGGTTGTAGTAGATGAGATGGTTCAAGCGCTGAAGGATTGCGGACAAAATAAAATCCCTCTGACGGTGCAACAGGTGAACTTGGCTTGGGATGACGCGGAGCGCAAGCTAGTGGGGATGAAATCAGTTTTAACCCCACTGGCTTATGTTCCACTGAAGATTTCTGGAAGGAAGGTGTGGGTGCTGGTGGATAGTGGTTCTATGGTGAACCTCCTTCCATCTAGATTGGTTGATGAAATGGGATTGGTTTGGCCAAAATGTGCAATGGGGCTTTGCGCCCTTAATGGCGGGGCATGTTGCGTGGATAAGGTTGTGGAGGAGGAAGAGGTTGAGGTTGCAAGGGTCCGTAAACCACTTTATTTTCTATTGGTTGATTGCGGGGAGGCTATTTTAGGACAGCCATTCATGTTTGGGTTCCAAGCGCGAATGACGTTTGATCCGGGGATGGGGATGGAAGCGTTGAAGGTGGAAGATTTGTTTGGTGGGTAATTGGAAACCACAATTGGCAATCAGGGGTTGGGGCGGTGGATGGAGGATTTGGCAAGAGAGGAGGAGGACCCTGGCACAGAGTTGGTTTGCAAGGGTGGGCCAGAGGTGAATTTTGACTAGTTGGCCAAGCTTACCGCGCGGGGAAGGCTCTGGTTTTGTGCAGGCGGTTGACTAGCAAGGAGCAGGTGGAAAGTAGGGAAGAAGCGCGGGACGCACGGTTGATGTAAGACTTATGGCGGGTTTGGATAGCAAGGGGGACAACAACGCGGATCCTTCCTCCAAGGAGGGGCTTTGCGTTTAGTGGAGTAAACAACTTCAGACCGCTGGGGACAGCAGCCAAGTTGGGGGGGAACAAGGAATGAATAGGGGATATGATTGGATTTGGTGAGGGGGTGCTCTAGCCAGTTCACAGCCGGAATAACTAGACACCCCAGAATGTTTTTTTTCTTATTTTCTTCTCTCTGGATTGGCTTTGGGATTATTGCTGGCTATGGATGGTTTCTTTTAGGTATGGGCACGGAGCAAAGCTGGGTCCGCAGATGCGAGGACAAGCCTCAAATTCTGGAAGCAAATGCATGGACAATTTCCAACGGATGATTCAGGGAACTAGGAAAGCGCCTTGCGCCAAATGGTGTGGTGAACCATTTGGACCACCTTGGGAAAAGAATTCAAAAATTGAAAAAAAAACTGTCCTAGTTGTGTCGCTCATCCTCATCCTCATCCTCGCGCGTCTCTCATCCTCATCCTTGCGCGTCGCTCATCCTCATCGTTGCGTGTCACTCATCCTCATTGTCGCGCGTTGCTCATCCTCATCCTCGCGCGTTGCTCATCCTAATTGTTGCGCGTTGTGGAAAGAATAAAGGTTATCCCCCTAAAATTGTCCCAAGGTTTGGAAGTTAACGGTTCCCTGCGTTTGAAAGGAGATGGGGATGCCCGGAGTCGCACTTGAAATGAGAGATAGAAATAAGGAGATAAAAATATAAAGAAAAGTAGAGAGAGAGTGAAATCCCCAATCCTTCAATCCTAAGAACTTTACACCTGGATGTGTATCCAGTATGAGTTCCTTTAATCTCCTGGTGAGATGAGTGATCCAGTCCAATGATGTGATGGTCTGATTCCTTTCATGCATTCCATGCCTCCTAACCCAGAGTTGAGAGTGAGGATAAGTCCTCCCTCTCAACCCTAACCTAAGTACACGTGCAAATAACAGTATGACAACAAAACAGAAAACAATCCAAAAACAGAAACCCTAGCCTCCTCTCCCCACCTCCATACCAAACTCCCCCCAACATCCGTACGCCGTTCTGTCCATCCAGATCGTCCTTCTCATGATGCGGTCCTTGCACCGGGCCCTACTCGGAGCCCCCTGCGCCTGTCCGTATCTGTTTGTCTGCGCCCGTTGTGGGTGTTCGGTAATATCCGGCATGATCCGCGTGCTTGCACACGCGCTGCATCCTTTCCTTTACAGCCCGCGGATTGCTCTGCCCCTATGTATCCAAACCGGCGCGCCCGCAAACCTAGTCAAGTGCACTACCTTCCAAATCCAATCTCCGGGGCGGATTGCCGCCCACGCCGCATTTGATGCTGAGCCCAACCCGTCCACTAAGTGCGGAGCCAAACAGCGGCTGCCGCTGCTGAGCACTCCGCATACCCTAATGCTGAGCCCCCTTGCCTCCAATGCTGAGCGTCGGCCGCGATGCAGTTCCCAATCCGGCTCTATAAAATGACACCACATGCCCCCCCCAACTTGAGTTCTGTCCCCAGAAGTCTTGTATCGCTTCACCATACCACTACCCCCACTACTTCCACTCCCACCCCCACCACTCCCACTACCACCTTCCCTGTCTTCCTTCCACTTCATCACCATCATGCTCCCATGCAAGTTCTGCACCCGGAACGGGAACGCGTGTTTGATCATCCCTGGTCAATGTTCCTGCGTTGCTTGCCGTTGCAGCCACCATCGCTGCTTGCTTAGCAACAGCATGCCCCAAGCTCCCCCCCAATCCAGCTCTTGCCCCAGGCGGCGCAAGAGGGCTTGTCCGGACCCGTTTGTGGTTTCAGACAACAAGTCGATCTTGGAAGGCTCGTGGACACCCCCCGGTTCACCTCCATCCCGCCGCCCCCAAACTCCGTTACCCACCACCTCGCACATGAGCCGCAACTTGGCATCACCTCTCCGCCAGGCCAGACCTCCGCAAAGGGGCAAATACAAACCTTGGAGGAATGGCGCGCGGCGACCCGCGCTTGGGCCGCCTCTGTTGGCGTGAACCAAATGGTACCGGACCCAAGGCTTTTTGGAAGACCCGCGGCCGCACCAGCACCTCCTCCTCCTCCTTCATGACCGCCAACACCGCCCGCGCCACCAGCGGCCTTGGATGAGAGGCCTGCAACCCCCAACGTCACTCCGCCTCCATCACCCATAGTTGTCCCGTCATTGCCTCCAGCTGGACCGAGCCCCCCTGTTGGTCCCCTGGAGGCCCCATCTTCACCGGCCGCTCCTCCTCCCAGCCCTCCCAAGATCCCGGAAATTCTGATTGTAATGGCGCTCCCGGTGGCCGGCTTCAAGGCTTTTGAGGAAAGGTTGACCATGATGCTTAGGGATTTCCTCACGATCCCCGGCACTCAATCCTCGGAATCCTGGTGCAAGCTCCTGGCGTCTTTCTGGGCTTTACTGGCGTCATCAAGGGCGGAAATGGAGGAAATGATGAAGATGGCTTAGGCGCATTGCCCCCCCTTTCCCCCTTCCCTTTCTTTCTTCTTTTCTTCTTGTTGGTTGTACGGTGCCTCCCTTTTCATTAAGAAAATACATGTTTCCGCGTGAGGTCCTAAACTTTCTGAGAAAAAGTGCGCAACCGCGCCTCGTGAGAGTGAGCTTGAGGTTGAGTCCGCGTCCGCGCGCTTTGCTTTGTGAGCGACTGTAAGTGACTAGCCGTTCCAAAAGAGGCACCTGGACCGCCCCAGACAAACTGCCAAACAGTTTCCCGTACCCTTCCTGTAACAAACACAACAACCAAACACCAGCGCGCGCCACCGTAAGGGAAGAGAGAGAGGGAGAGCAAGAGAACGGACATTCTGGGGTGTCTAGTTGTCCCGGCTGTGAACCAGCTAGAGCACCCCCTCACCAAATCAAGCTTATTCCTATACCAACCACCCATCCTCCAGATATCCTGAGAGAAAAGAAACAAAGAAACCAACCAAGAAGAAAAATAGAAAAGAACACATTTTTTTTTTCTTTTTTTTTTCTTTTTTTCGCGTGACGCCCGTAGACCGCCCGCAAATTGCTCTTTGTCCCGCTTCCCCCATCCGCGGGATTTCCCACGCGTCCCGCTTCCGCGAGGCTTGTCCTTGTGTTTACGGGCCCGGCTTTGTGCCGCGCCCGCATTTCCTGCAAAAACCCCAAGCCAGCAAGGACCCCACAATCCAGATAAGAAAGAAACATAGAGAAACAAACATTCTGGGGTGTCTAGTTGTTCCGGATGTGAACCGGCTAGAGCACCCCCTCACCAAATCAAAACTTATCCCCTACCCCCTCTACCTCCCCCCCCAACTTGGCCACTGTCCCCAGCTGGTCGCAACCGCCTACTCCGTTGCAACGGCATGGTCTCCGCTTCTCCGCCCAAAGACAAATCCCCGGGTTGCGTTCCTACACCATTGCCCCGCTCCACACTCCCCTTGTCAGATCCGTCACCCCCTTCCGCTGTTTTGTCAAACAAGGTAGATCCTCGCGCAAAGAAGCGCTTGACATGCGAAGCCGCCGCCTTCCGTTTCAGGGGAGTACCGTCTAATTCCTCCAACTGATAGCTGCCGCCCTTGAACTTGGACGACACGCGGAAAGGGCCGTTCCACCGGTTAGCAAACAACTTCCCCCACTGAGACTCCAGACTTTGGTTGTACAGGAGCACCAAATCCCCCTTGCGCAAGGGATCCCAGAGACAATGCAAGCATTGCTTGTCCCAATAGCGCACCAATGCCATCCAAGTCTTCTTCAGCCTGTCCGCGGCCTTTGCGAGCATCCCGTCCCATCAAAGGAGCTGTTTGGCGCAAGCCTCAAGCAATTTGGCGGAAGTATTCACCTTCCACCAGTCAACCCCCAGGAAATTCTCCAACTCAATGTCCACCGGAAGCACGGGGTGCTGCCCAAAAAGTAACTCATACAGCGAGTAGCCTGTCAACCGCTTCACCAAAATCCAATCCGCAAACAGAACCATTGGAAGGGTCTCCTGCCAGCGCTTCCCCTCTTCCCCGCACATCTTGACCAGGGCGTCCTTAATTGGTTGATGCCCGCGTTTGATCATGCCGGCCCTCTCGGGATAGTACTCCGTTACCTGGCCAAACTTGGCTCCGCAACTCTTCACCAACTCGACCAAACGGCCGCAAAACTCAGCCCCTCCGTCCACAGTAACCAGACAAAGCAACCCGTACGGCGCAAACCAATCTTCCTCCAGAAATAGAGAAACTTTTTCTGCCGAGAGCTTGACCAACGGACGCGCCTCTGCCCAACCGGACAGGTTGTCCCGCGCAACAAGCAGATAGGCGAACTTACCAGCCTTGATGTGGACAACATCAAGCAAGACTAGACCAAAGAGGGCGTCTTCCCCTGCGGGGTTTCCGACTTCCTTAGGCAATCTCGCGCTCCGCCGTTGACAGGCTTCGCAGGACACCAACCATTCCCATACCGCACGCACTACCCCCGGCCACCAGAACCACTCTTTCACCAGCCTCCACGTTTTGACCTACCCTCAATGACCGAGGTCATTGTGAAGGCTTCAAAGGATAGCTTCCTGATCTGCCCTTGCAGTGGTAACCACAAGAGGAACCGGGGTCTTCTGCGGCAAAAGCTGCCATTCCTGTACGTAGAAGTTCCCCGCTTGCCGCTTTGCCCATTGCATGTCCTTGTCCCTAGTTCCATTGGGAAAACAAAGGTCCCGCAAGTAGTCACAAAGAATTGCGTACCATCCGGTCTGCCGGAGCGGCAGCTGAACGCCCGCCTCCACAACCCCTACCTTGACAACGGGGGTCTCCACGTCAAGCAGTTCCGCGTCCTCAAACGGGTTGTCCCTTGGATACCGCGACAACGCGTCAGGCATAGTGAACTCTTTTCCCGGAACGTGAACAACAGCAAAGGAGAAAAGTTGAAGAAACGCCACCCACCTGGTCATGGGAGCGTTGGGCAACACCGGGGAATTGATCATCCGCGCCAGCACCTCTGCGTCCACCAAAAGCTCAAAGTGAACCCCCCACAAAAGATACTGGAGCCGCCGCACAATCTTGGTGACCCCGCACAACTCCAACTTTGGCTGAGAGTACCGGCTTTCCATCGGAGTGAAGGTGAACAACTCGTAAAGCACCGGCCTATCCTTGCCGTTGTCCTCTTGAGTGAGAACCCCCCCTGCGCCAAATTCCCTGGAATAAACCGCTAGCCTAATTCCTCCTCCTTTGTAGTCGAGATTGCGGAGCACAATTTCACGTCCCACAATCTCCTTGAGCTTACAGAACGCGCAATTGCATTCTTCCCCCCACTTCCACTCTGCGCCTTTCTGCGTTAGTGATTGGAGTGGGCTTGCCACCTCCGCAAACCTCTCGATGAACATACGGACATAGCTACATAATCCCAAGAACTGAAGAATATGCGACACCGTCTGCGGGGTTGGCCATTCAAGGACCTTGTTCCGCTTTTTCTCTGCAATGTGCCGGCCGTTGGAAGCAACAACATGGCCAAGGACTTTGAGTGCCGGAACACAAATTGCCAAATTCTTCCCCAACACTGTCAGGCCTGCCTCCTCAATGCAAATCAGGATGCGTTCCAACTTCTGCGCGTATTCCCACACAAAACGTTGGACGCTGGGAACTTCAACCAGCTCCGCTCGCCTGTAATTGGATTTTGGACCTTTGATGCCCGCGTTGTCAATGAAGATTTGGACTCCCTCCAGAAGATCATCTTTCAGGATCCAAGCAATTTGCGCCTGGTACACCGCCATGGAATTGGTTGCGCCCTGCAGTAGCCAAGTCAGCTGCATCCTTCCCAACCCAGTCTTGAATGCCCTTAGAGGCCGCGAGCGAGGATTTAACTCGCGCCGGTTGTATCCCCCCATCACATCCACTAACCCTTAACAAGCGCGCCCCACCATTGACTCAAGGAACCCCGCAACGCAAGGGGGCCGTCCTGCATCCCGGATTGTAAAAGAGTTGAGCCGCTGTAGATCATGGACAATCCTCAAAGACTTTCCGTCCTTCTTAACTACCGCAAAGATTGGACTGGAGTAACTAGACGTTGACTGTTCATAGAGGCCAGTCTTCACCCATTCCCGCACCAACTCCAGAAACTGCTCCCGGACTGCCCGCAGTATTGGAATCGGCTTGATCTGCCACGGCTAGTGATTGACAGTGGGGATGACATAGGGGTTGCTGAGATTGTTTTTCAGGAGCCCCCGCTCTTCAGGTCCGAACGCGAGCGCTCTTTCCCAAAGAACCAGAACCAAAACCAGCAACTCACGCTCCTCCGTACTCAACCATCCTGTCGGGCCAAAATTGAAAGCTGCAATCCGCTCCTCCGTGATCTGCGCCAAACTAGTAACCCACCGCAAAGCCTTAATTGGCGTGACCCAAGGGTCCCGCAACCAAGCGATTGGTCAAAGCGGTCCTTTCAGTTCCTGGGGCATTGGCTCATTCCTTGGTCGGACCTTCTGGGACACCGGCTTGTACTTGGAAGCCTTTCACCGCATCATCCGCATGCATCCTTTGCTGTAGGTCCTGCACAGAACGGAACCGTGGCTTTTGCCTTTGCTCACAAGTGTGGCACAATGATAGGGTTTTCAAAGCATAGTACCCTTGGGCAATGCATACTGAGAAAAGGGACTCACTTCTGCGACTTGTGTGCCCTGCTCTTTCCTTCCTCCTCCTCCCTGCTCCTCATTAGTCGACCGCCTGCGCAAAACCGGAGCTTGTTCCGCGCGGTCTCCTTGGTTGACTAGAAAAAATCCTCCAAGGGTCGCCCGTTGCAGGCCAACTCCCTGTCCGGTTCCTCTTCATACTCCAACACTCTTCTTTGCTTCCCTTTCCCGTGATTGCAGATAGTTGTCTCGAACCTTCCGCCGGACAAATCCACCACCGTCAACACCTCCGTTCCCGCCTCCGGATTGAAAACCATTTGTCCTCAGAACCCAAACATGAACGGCCTTCCCAAAATCACATCCCCACAATCAACCAAAAGAAAAGAAAGAGGCTTACGGACCCATGCAACCTTGACCTCCTCCTCCTCAACTACCCCATCCATGCAGCACTCCCCTCCGTTAAGCGCGCGGAGACCCATCACGCATTTCTGCCGAACCAACCCCAAATCATCCACCATCCGCAACGGCAGCAGGTTCACCATTGAACCGCTGTCCACCATAGCCCACACCTTCCTCCCCGCTATGACCATCGGAACGTAAGCAAGCGGAGTTGAAACCAATATCAACTCACACTCCTCGCGCCCCTCCTCCTTCCGCACCACATGAACCCGCTGCACTGTCTGAGGTACCCGGCCCTGTCCGCAATCCCGCAACGCCTGAACCATCTTGTCTACCACCACCAGAACACAGCCGCCAGTTCCCGCAAGGTCAACGGAACCAGAGTCTTGTTACCCATCACCCTTCGCACAATGTCCGCCGCTTTCTTCTTCCCTACAGGATTTGCTGCCGACGCCTTGATTCCGGGCGCGCGTGCAGCCGGTTTCCAAACGATTGACGGGGGTTGCTCCTTTGCATCCACCTCCATCTTATCGGAAGCCACCACCTTCTCTTCCGTTGCCACTACCCTTACCTCAGCTTCCACCTGAGGTGGTTGCCACAATCCGGGACCGGTAACAATGCCTAGTGACGCTTGCGCCGTTGTTCCTGCCTCCTGACCCCGTGTGCGCACCTGCTGCATTGCGGTTGGCTGGCTTGGCTTGATTGAAAACATGTACCCCATCCCCGCCGGTCGAACCAATCCCGCGTGGAGATCCTTTGTAAGCTCCTTGCACGCTGATCGCCAATGACTGTTTGCCCCGCAGTTCAAACACCCCCTCGTCACAAAGGTACCGGGCGGCCGAAACCCTTCCACCATGTGCAGTGGAGGCCCTTGCCGCTGCTGCTGGCCCATACGGCTCATGCAGATCTTCAAATCCTTCATAAGCTCCGTCAATTCACTTACCGGAGGGGCGGGCGCGGGTTGAGGAACCAGAACACGCGTTGAAGTAGGCAGAACCGGGGCCGGGAATTGCGCCGGAGCCAAAACCTGGGGGACAGATTTCTTTGGTCCCGCTGGGAAGTACTTAGCTGTATCCTCAATAAGCTCTTCTAAGTCAAGCTTGCTCTCCACAGCCTGGCAAATGACAGCCAGCTCCGGAAGGAGCGTGATGCTCCCATCCAATGACCGCTTTACCAAGTTGTGATTGTAAAGATGCCGCTGCACCCTTGCCCAGAGTTGAGCTCCTAAACCGCCCAGAAACGCGCGTTTCATGGCCCCCGTCTGTCCCACCACCACCTCGTTCCTTGACAAGTACCAATAGATCCGATTGAATGTTGAGGTGTACTCCGCCAGCTCCACCCAAGTTCTGACTCCTCCGCGCGCGCTTGCCTCCGAGGCCACGCGGTCAAAATTGCTTTCCCAGAATTGAGGTTTGCGCCTACCCCACAGCGTTAGGATCTCCGCCTTCAGTTTTGGCCAATCTTGATTCTTGTAGCCTTCCATTTCCTCCACATCCCGAAGCTTCTCTTTGTCCATAATGAACAGGACAACAAGCCGGGCCTTATTGGCATCCGACGCACCTTCTGCATCTGCAATTACTTTGTATCTTGAGATGAATCAATCCATGTCTGCGGTGTTGAATTGGATGTGAGGGTAGTCGCGCGGCCTGATGCAAACCGGACGAGTGGGTTCATGGTCACTGGAGACCAATGGGGGAACGGCGTAGCTCGTCCTGGGTCAAGCAAAGGGAGGGGGAGGAGGAGGGATGGAAGACAAGAGTGGGGTTGGAGTAGCGGAATCGGAAACGGAAGGAGAAGAAGAAGAAGAAGAAGGAGCAACTGTAGGGAGGTATGGATAGGACAGTGCGCCCGGTTACCTTTGAAAGACAAGAAACAGAAGGTTAGTTCCCGGCCAGACCCCCAGATGTGGAAAGAATAAAGGTTATCCCCCTATAATTGTCCCAAGGTTTGGAAGTTAACGGTTCCCTGCGTTTGAAAGGAGATGGGGATGCCCGGAGTCGCACTTGAAATGAGAGATAGAAATAAGGAGATAAAAAGATAAAGAAAAGTAGAGAGAGAGTGAAATCGCCAATCCTTCAATCCTAAGAACTTTCCACCTGGATGTGTATCCGGTATGAGTTCCTTTAATCTCCTGGTGAGATGAGTGATCCAGTCCAATGATGTGATGGTCTGATTCCTTTCATGCATTCCATGCCTCCTAACCCAGAGTTGAGAGTGAGGATAAGTCCTCCCTCTCAACCCTAACCTAAGTACACGTGCAAATAATAGTATGACAACAAAACAGAAAACAATCCCAAAACAGAAACCCTAGCCTCCTCTCCCCACCTCCGTACCAAACTCCCCCCAACGTCCGTACGCCGTTCCGTCAATCTGGTGTGGTGTCATTTTATAGAAACAGATTGGGAACTGCGTCGCGGCTGCGGGCTCAGCATTGGAGGCAAGCGGGCTCAGAATTAGGGTATGCGGAGTGCTCAGCAGGGGCAGCTGCTGGATCAGCAGCAGCCGCTGTTTGGCTCCGCACCTAGTGGATGGGTTGGGCTCAGCATTGAATGCGGCATGGGAGGTGATCCGCCCCGGAGATTGGATTTGGAAGGTAGTGCGCTTGACTAGGTTTGCGGGCGCCCCGGTTTGGATACGTAGGGGCGGAGCAAACCGCGGGCTAGAAGGAAAGGATGGAGCGCGCGTGCAAGCGCACGGATCATGCCGGATATTATCAAACACCCACAACAGGCGCGGACAAAGGGATACGGACAGGCGCGGGGGGCTCCAAGTAGGGCGCAGTGCGAGGACCGCGTCATGAGAAGGACAAACTGGATGGACGGAACGGCATACAGACAACGGGGGGAGTTTGGTATGGAGGAGGTGGGGAGAGGAGGCTAGGGTTTCTGTTTTGGGATTGTTTTCTGTTTCTTTTTCATACTTTCATTTGCGCATTTACTTTTGTTAGGGTTGAGAGGGAGGACTTATCCTCCCTCCCAACTCCGGGTTTGGAGGAGGGGAGGCATGGAATGAAGGAAAGGGAGGAGACCATCACATCATCAGATTGGACCACTCATCTCAATAGGAGATTAAAGGAACTTGTACCGGATAAACATCCAGGTGGAAAGTTCTAAGGATTGAAGGATTGGCGATTTGACTCTCTTCCTACTTTTGTTTATGTTTTTTTCTCCTTATTTCTATCTCTCATTTCAAGTGCAACTCCGGGCATTCCCATCTCCTTTCAAACGCAGGGAACCGTTAACTTCCAAACCTTGGGACAATTATAGGGGGATAACCTCTATTCTTTCCACATCTGGGGGTATGGCCAGGAAATAACCTTCCGTTGCTTGTCTTTCAAAGGTAACTTGGCGCGATGTCCTATTCATACCTCCCTACAGTCGCTCCTTCTTCTTCTTCTCCTTCTCCTTCCGTCTCCGGGTCCTGTACTTCAACCCCACTCTTTTCTTCCATCCCTCCTCCTCCCCCTCCCTCCACTTGACCCAGGACAAGCCACACCGTTCCCCCATCGGTCTCCAGTGACCATGAACCCACTTGTCCGTTTTGCATCAGGCCGCGCAACTACCCTCACATCCGATTCAACACTGCCAATGTGGAGCAATTCATCTCAAGATACAAAGGTATTGCAGATGCGGAAGGTGCGTCGGACGCTGATAAGGCCCGGCTTGTCGTCCTGTTCATTATGGAAAAAGAGAAGCTCCGGGATGTGGAGGAAATGGAAGGCTACAAGAATCAAGATTGGCCAAAACTGAAGGCGGAGATCCTAACGCGGTGGGGTAGGCAGAAACCTTGATTCTGGGAAAGCAATTTTGACTGCGTGGCCTTGGAGGAAAGCGCGCGCGGAGGAGTCAGAACTTAGGTGGAGCTGGCAGAGTACACCTTGACATTCAATCGGATCTATCAGTAATTGTCAAGGAACAAGGTGGTGGTGGGACAGATGGGGGCCATGAAAAGCGCGTTTCTGGGCGGTTTAGGCGCTCAACTCTGGGCAAGGGTGCAGCAGCACCTTTACAATCACAACTTGGTAAAGCGGTCATTGGAGGGGAGCATCGCGCTCCTTCCGGAGCTGGCTGTCATTGGCCATGCTTTGGAGAGCAAGCTCAACTTAGAAGAGCTTATTGAGGATACCGCTAAGTCTTTCCCAGCGGGACCGAAGAAATCCGTCCCCCAGGTTTTGGCTCCGGCGCAATTTCCGGCCCTGTCTCCACCTACTGCCACGTGTGCTCCGGTTCCTCAACCCGCGCCTGCCCCTCCGGTAAGTGAATTGACGGAGCTTATGAAGGATTTGAAGATCTGCATGAGCCGTATGGGCCAGCAGCAGCCGCAAGGGCCTCCACTTCACATGGTGGAAGGTTTTTGGCCGCCCGGTACCTTTGTGCTGAGGGGGTGTTTGTACTGCGGGGCAAACAGTCATTGGAAATCGGCATGCAAGGAGCTTACAAAGGATCTCCACGCAGGATTGGTTTGACCGGCGGGGATGGGGTACATGTTTCCGACGGGCAAACAGATTCCAATGGAGCCAAGCCAGCCAACCGCGATGCAGCAGGTGTGCACACCGGGTCAGGAGGCGGGAACGACGGCGCAAGCATCACTAGGCATTGTTACCAGTCCCGGATTGTGGCAACCACCTTGGGTGGAAGCTGGGGTAAGGGTAGTGACAACAGAAGAGAAGGTGGCGGTTTCCAATAAGATGAAGGTGGATGCAAAGGAGCGACCCCCGTCGACCGTTCCAAAACTGGCCACACGCACGCCCGGAATCAAGGCACTGGCAGCGAATCCTGTAGGGAAGAAGAAAGCGGCGGACATTGTGCAAAGGCTGATGGGTAAAAAGACTCTGGTTCCGTTGACCTTGCGGGAACTGGTGGCTGTGTTCTGGTGGTGGTAGACAAGATGGTTCAGGCGTTGCGGGATTGCGGACAGGGCCGGGTACCTCAGACAGTGCAGCGGGTTCATGTGGTGCGGAAGGAGGAGGGGCGCGAGGAGTGTGAGTTGATATTGGTTTCAACTCCGCTTGCTTACGTTCCGATGGTCATAGCGGGGAGGAAGGTGTGGGCTATGGTGGACAGCGGTTCAATGGTGAACCTGCTGCCGTTGCGGATGGTGGATGATTTGGGGTTGGTTTGGCAGAAATGCGCAATGGGTCTCTGCGCGCTTAACGGAGGGGAGTGCTGTGTGGATGGGGTAGTTGAGGAGGAGGAGGAGGTCAAGGTCGCATGGGTCCGTAAGCCTCTTTCTTTTCTTTTGGTTGATTGTGGGGATGTGATTTTGGGAAGGCCGTTCATGTTTGGGTTCTGAGGACAAATGGTTTTCAATCCGGAGGCGGGAACGGAGGCGTTGACAGTGGAGGATTTTTCTGGCAGAAGGTTCAAGACAACTATCTGCGATCACGGGAAAGGGAAGCAAAGAAGAGTGTCGGAGTATGAGGAGGAACTGGACGCGGGGTTGGCCTGCAATGGGCGACCCTTGGAGGATTTTGTCTAGTCGACCAAGGAGACCGCGCGGAACAAGCTCCGGTTTTGCGCAGGCCGTCGACTAATGAGGAGCAGGGAGGAGGAGGAAGGAAAGAGCAGGGCACACAAGTCGCAGAAGTGAGTCCCTTTTCTCAGTATGCATTGCCCAAGGGTACTATGCTTTGAAAACCCTATCATTGTGCCACACTTGTGAGCAAAGGCAAAAGCCACGGTTCCGTTCTGTGCAGGACCTACAGCAAAGGATGCATGCGGATGATGCGGTGCAAGGCTGCCAAGTACAAGCCGGTGTCCCAGAAGGTCCGACCAAGGAATGAGCCAATGCCCCAGGAATTGAATGGACCGCTTTGACCAATTGCTAGGTTGCAGGACCCTTGGTTCACGCCAATTAAGGCTTTGGGGTGGGTTACTAGTTTGGCGCGGATCACAGAGGAGCGGATTTCAGCTTTCAATTTCAGCCCGGCGGGATGGTTGAGTACGCAGGAGCACAAGTTGCTGATTTTGGTTCTGGTTCTTTGGGAAAGAGGGCTCGCATTTGGACCTGAATAGCGGGGGCTCCTGAAAAACAATATTGGCAACCCCTATTTCATCCCCACTGTTGATCACGAGCCGTGGCAGATCAAGCCAATTCCAATACCGCGGGTGGTCCGGGAGCAGTTTCTGGAGTTGGTGCAGGAACGGGTGAAGACCGGCCTCTACAAACAGTCAACGTCTAGTTACTCCAGTCCAATCTTTGCGGTAGTTAAGCAGGATGGAAAGTCGTTGAGGATTGTCCATGATCTACAGCAGCTCAACTCTTTTACAATCCGGGACGCAGGACAGCCCCCTCGTGTTGAAAAGTTACTTGAGTCAATGGCCGGGCATGCTTGTTACGGGTTAGTCGATGTGATGGGGGGATACAACCAGCGCAAGTTGGATCCTCGCTTGTGGCCTCTAACGGCATTCAAGACTGGGTTGGGAAGAATGCAGCTGACTTGGCTACCGCAGGGCGCGACCGATTCCGTGGCCGTGTACCAGGCCCAAATGGCTTGGACCCTGAAAGATGATCTTCCGGAGGGAGTCCAAATCTTCATTGGCGACGCGGGCATCAAAGGTCCAAAATTGGATTACGGGGGAGCGGAGCTAGTTGAAGTTCCCGGCGTCCGACGTTTTGTGTGGGAATACGCGCAGATGTTGGAACGCATCCTGTTTTGCATCAAGGAGGCAGGCCTGACGGTGTCGGGGAAGAATTTGGCAGTTTGTGTCCCGGCGCTCAAAGTCTTTGGCCATGTTGTTGCTTCCGACGGCCTGCGCATTGCAGAGAAAAAGCGGAACAAGGTTCTCAAATGGCTGACCCCACGGACGGTGTTGCATATCCTTCAGTTCTTGGGATTATGTAGCTATTTCCATATGTTCATCAAGAGGTTTGCGGAGGTGGGGAGCCCGCTCCGATCACTAATGCGGAAAGGCGCGGAGTGGAAGTGGGGGGAAGAGTCCAATCACGCGTTCCGGAAGCTCAAGGAGATCGTGGGACGTGACATTGTTCTCCGCGATCTTGACTACAACGCAGGAGGAATTAGGCTAGCAGTTTATTCCAGCAAATTCAGCGGGGGGGTTCTCACTCAAGAGGACGACGGCAAGGATAGGCCGGTGCTTTACAAGTTGGTCACCTTCACTCCGATGGAAATCCGGTACTCTCAGCCAAAGTTGGAGTTGTGCGGGGTCACCAAGATTGTGCGGCGGCTCCAGTATCTTTTGTGGGGGGTTCACTTTGAGCTTTTGGTGGACACAGAGGTGCTGGCGCGGATGATCAATTCCCCGGCGTTGCCCAACGCTCCCATGACCAGGTGGGTGGCGTTTCTTCAACTTTTCTCCTTTGCTGTTGTTCACGTTCCGGGAAAAGAGTTCACTATGCCTGACGCGTTGTTGCGGTATCCAAGGGACAACCCGTTTGAGGACGCGGAACTGCTTGACGTGGAGACCCCGGTTGTCAAGGTAGGGGTTGTGGAGGCAGGCATTCAGCTGCTGCTCTGGCAGACCGGGCAGTACGCGATTCTTTGTGACTACTTGCGGGACCTTTGTTTTCCCAATGGAACTACGGACAAGGACATGCAATGGGCAAAGCGGCAAGCGGGGAACTTCTACGTGCAGGAAGGGCAGCTTTGGCGGCGGAAGACTCCGGTCCCTCTTGTGGTTACCACTGCAAGGATGGATCAGGAAGCTATCCTCCAAAGCCTTCACAACAATCTTGGTCATTGAGGAGAGGTCGAAACATGGAGGCGGGTGAAAGAGCGGTTCTGGTGGCCGGGGGTAGTGCGTGCGGTACGGGAATGGTTGGCGTCCTGCGAAGCCTGTCAATGGTGGAGTGCGAGATTGCCTAAGGAAGCCGGAAACCCCACGGAGGAAGATGCCCTCTTTGGTCAAGTCTTGCTTGATGTTGTCCACATCAAGGCCGGTAAGTTTGCCTATCTGCTTGTCGCGCGGGACAACCTGTCCGGTTGGGCGGAGACGCGTCCGTTGGTCAAGCTCTTGGCGGACAAAGTTGCTCTATTTCTGGAAGAAGATTGGTTCGCGCAGTACGGGTTGCTTCGTCTGGTTACAGTGGACAGAGAGGCTGAGTTTTGCGGCCGTTTAGTCAAGTTGGTGAAGAGTTGCGGAGCCAAGTTTGGCCGGGTAACGGAGTACTATCCCAAGGGGGCCGGCATGATCAAAAGCGGGCATCAACCAATGAAGGACGCCCTGGTCAAGATGTGCGGGGAAGAAGGGAAGCGCTGGCAGGAGACCCTTCCAATGGTTCTGTTTGCGGATTGGATTTTGGTGAAGCGGTTGACAGGCTGCTTGCCGTACAAGTTACTTTTTGGACAGGGCCCCTAGCTTCTGGTGGACATTGAGTTCGAGACTTTCCTGGGGGTTGACTGGTGGAAGGTGAAGACTTCCGCCGAATGGCTTGAGGTGCGCCCCAAACAGCTCCTTTGACAGGAAGGGATGCTCGCAAAGGCCGCGGACCGGCTGAAGAAGACTTGGACGGCATTGGTGCGCTTTTGGGACAAGCGCTGCTTGCATTGTCTCCGGGATCCCTTGCGGAAGGGGGATTTGGTGCTCCTGTACAACCAAAGTCTGGAGTCTCAGTGGGGAAAGTTGTTTGCTAACCAGTGGAACGGCCCGTTCCGCGTGTCAGCCAAGTTCAAGGGTGGCAGCTATCAGTTGGAGGAATTAGACAGTACTCCCCTGAAACGGAAGGCGGCGGCTTTGCATGTCAAGCACTTCTTTGCGCAAGGATCTATCTTGTTCAACAAAACAGCGGAAGGGGGTGACGGATCTGACAAGGGGAGTGTGGAGCGCGGCAATGGTGTAGGAATGCGACCCGGGGATTTTTATTTGGGCGGAGAAGCGGAGACCGTGCCGTTGCAACGGAGTAGGTGGTTGCAACCAGCTGGGGACAGTGGCCAAGTTGGGGGGGAGGTAGAGGGGGTAGGGGATAAGTTTTGATTTGGTGAGGGGGTGCTCTATCTGGTTCACAGCCGGAACAACTAGACACCCCAGAATGTTTGTTTCTCTATGTTTCTTTCTTATCTGGATTGTGGGGTCCTTGCTGGCTTGGGGTTTTTGCAGGAAACGCCGGCGCGGCACAAAGCCGGGTCCGTAAACGCAAGGACAAGCCCCGCAGAACCGGGACGCGTGGGAAATCCCGCGGATGGGGGAAGCGGGACGAAGAGCAATTTGCGGGCGGTCTACGGGCGTCACGCAAAAAAAAGAAAAAAAAAAAGAAAAAAAAATGTGTTCTATTCTATTTTTCTTCTTGGTTGGTTTCTTTTTTTCTTTTCTCTCAGGATATCTTGAGGATGGGTGGTTGGTGTAGGAATAAGCTTGATTTGGTGAGGGGGTGCTCTAGCCGGTTCACAGCTGGGACAACTAGACACCCCAGAATGTCCGTTCTCTTACTCTCCCTCTCTCTCTTCCCTTACGGTGGCGCGTGCTGGTGTTTGGTTGTTGTGTTTGTTACAGGAAGGGTATGGGGAACTGTGTGGCAGCTTCTCTGGGGCGGTCCAGGTGCCTCTTTTGGAACGGCTAGTCACTTACGGTTGCTCACAAAGCAAAGCGTGCGGAGGCAGACTCAATCTCAAGCTCACTTTCACAAAGAGCGGCTGCGCACTTTTTCTCAGAAGGTCAGGACCTCGCGCGGATACGTGTATTTTCATAATGGAAAGGAAGAGCGGTACAAACAACAAGAAGAGAAGAAGGAGAGGAAAGGAAGAAGGGGAAAGGGGGGGAAATGCGCCTAAGCCATCTTCATCATCTCCTCCATTTCTGCCCTCAATGACGCCAGTAAAGCCTGGAAAGACGCCAGGAGCTCGCTCCGGCATTCCAAGGATTGAGCGCCGGGGATTGCGAGGAAGTCCCAAAGCATTGTGGTCAACCTTTGCGCGAAAGCCTAGAAGCCAGCCGTTGGGAGCGCCATTACGATTGGAATTTCTGGGATCTCGGGAGGGCTGGGGGGAGGAGCGGCCGGTGAAGATGGTGCCTCCGGCGAACCAACTGGGGGGCTTGGTCCAGCTGGAGGCGATGACGGGATGACAATGGGTGAAGGAGGTGGAGGGACGTCGGGGGTCGCAGGCCTCTCATCCGCGGGCGGTGTCAGCAGTCGTGGAGGAGGAGGAGGAGGTGCTGGCGCGGCCGTGGGTCTTCCAAATAGCCTCAGGTCCGGTACCGTTTGGTTCACGCTGACAGCGGCGGCCCAAGCGCAGGTTGCCGCACGCCATTCCTCCAAGGTTTTGTATTCGCCCCGTTGCGGAGGTCCGGCCCGGCAAAGAGGTTATGCCAAGTTGCGGCTCAAGTGCAAGGTGGTGGGTGACGGAGCTTGGGGGCGGCGGGATGGAGGTGAACCGGGGGGTGTCCACAAGCCTTCCAAGATTGACTCGTGGTCCAAAACCACAAACAGGTCCGGACAAGCCCTCTTGCGCGGCCTGGGGCAAGAGCTGGATTGGGGGGGAGCTCAGGGCATGCTGTCGCTAAGCGAGCAGCAACGGTGGCCGTGACGGAAAGCAACGCAGGCGCCTTGACCAGGGACAATCGAACACGCGTGCCCATTCCGGGCGCAGAACTTGCATGGGAGAATGTTGGCGATGATGCGGAAGGAGGACGGGGGAAGGCAGTAGTGGGAGTGGAAGTAGCAGGGGTAGTGGTATGGCGAAGCAATGGAAGACTTCTGGGGCCAGAACTCAAGTTGGGGGCAATGTGGTGTCATTTTATAGACACGGATTGGGAACTGCGTCACGGCTGCGCGCTCAGAATTGGAGGCAAGCGGGCTCAGCATTAGGGTATGCCGAGTGCTCAGCAGCAGCAGCCGCCGTTTGGCTCCGCACCTAGTGGACCGGTCGGGCTCAGCATTGAATGCGGGGTGGGCAGCAATCCGCCCCGGAGATTGGATTTGGAAGGTAGTGCACTCAACTAGGTTTGCGGGCGCTCCGGTTTGGATACGTAGGGGCAGAGCAATCCGCGGGCTATGAAGGAATGGATGGAGCGCGCGTGCAAGCGCCCGGATCATGCCAGATATTACCAAACACCCACGACAGGCGCAGACAAACGGATACGGACAGGCGCGGGGGGCTCTGAGTAGGGCTCAGTGCAAGGACTGCGTCATGAGAAGGACAAACCGGATGGATGGAACGGCGTATGGACAACGGGAGGAGTTTGGTACGGAGGAGGTGGGGAGAGGAGGCTAGGGTTTCTGTTTTGGGATTGTTTTCTGTTTCTTTGTCATACTGTCATTTGCGCGTGTACTTAGGTTAGGGTTGAGAGGAAGGACTTATCCTCCCTCCCAACTCCGGGTTTGGAGGAGGGGAGGCATGGAATGAAGGAAAGGGAGGAGACCATCACATCATCGGATTGGACCACTCATCTCACCAGGAGATTAAAGGAACTCATACTGGATACACATCCAGTTGGAAAGTTCTTAGGATTGAAGGATTGCCAGTTTCACTCTCTCTCTACTTTTCTTTATCTTTTTGTCTCCTTATTTCTATCTCTCATTTCAAGTGCGACTCCTGGCATCCCCATCTCCTTTCAAATGCAGGGAAACGTTAACTTCCGAACCTTGGGAAAATTATAGGAGGATAACCTTTATTCTTTCCACACCGGTTCGTCCTTCTCATGATGCGGTCCTCGCACCGCGCCCTACTCATAGCCCCCTGCGCCTGTCCATATCTGTTTGTCCGCGCCCGTCGTGGGTGTTTGGTAATATCCGGCATGATCCGCGCGCTTGCACGCGCGCTCCATCCGTTCCTTTACAGCCCGCAGATTGCTCCGCCCCTACGTATCCAAACCGGCGCGCCCGCAAACCTAGTCAAGCGCACTACCTTCCAAGTCCAATCTCCGGGGCGGATTGCCGCCCAAGCCGCATTTGATGCTGAGCCCGACCCATCCACTAAGTGCGGAGCCAAACAGCGGCTGACGCTGCTGAGCACTCCGCATACCCTAATGCTGAGCCCGCTTGCCTCCAATGCTGAGCGCGCAGCCGCAACGCAGTTCCCAATCCGTGTCTATAAAATGACACCACAGCGTCACTCATCCTCAACCTCATCATCTCAATCATCATCACACCCCATCATCAACCCAAGATCATCTTGTTGACTGGTAGATCTACAGACAACCACCAATCATCACCTCAGGGCTCATCCAAGTACTATTCCCAGTTCTCACGATAGTCATCACTCCAACAGTTCCAATGCCTTCATTGACCATCAACCTCAACTCAATCCTATTGTCCTCATCCATCATCCAATCCGTCACCCTTCCTGGGACTCTCCCACCCCCTTCCGCCTTTGGGCGAGAGGTGGAGAGTGTTGACTACCGCCCGTGGACACCCGTGGGCAGTCTGATCCGTTTTCCTTTCCCACCCCTTCCGCCTTCGGGCGAGGAGTAGGTGATTCCGGTATTGTCGCGCGCGCCCCTTGACGGACAGACGCGAAAGATGGTGAAGGGGTGAGAAGGATCCCACCCCGGTCAGGCAGGCCAGATTTCCACTGGCCTGCGTGATCAAATTTTTCTGATCACCTGAAAATCAAAAAAAAAATTCTTTCTTTTTCCGCTCTATTTGTAGAATCCCTTGTACATAGTCTAACAGGGACTCCTGCCCATATAAGGAGGGGCTCTCCCCTGCCTTTTTGGGGAGAAGCAGCACATCCCACATCACAACAGATCAGAACATGGTATCCTAAACAAACACCACATCCTAAGATCATCAGTATCTGCTTGAAATACATCATCCTTGGGGTCTTCATTCCCCTTTATCTGAGACAAAAAATTTTGGGTATATCTATGATTGCCCCTTGATCCTTGAGTCTCAATACTCAAACTCCTTGATACCTGATCCTTATCACCAACCAATAGCTTTGCTGGTTGAAGAAGAATTTGACTAATTGAATTCTTGAGTGTGTTAGACCACTCCTTAATCTTTTTATCCAACCATACTGGTCCTGATCATCCTTTGATTATCTTTCTGGACCCAGTCGCGTTTGACTGAAGAGGTTTTATTAAGCTTAAAACCTGGGGTGTTAAACCTCCCTTCACTTCTTTTGAAGTTGAATTCCGCCATGCTACTCTTGAGTCCCTTGAGAAGTGTTGGGTTATTCTTGTTTGAATCAGTTATTGTTTTTGCTTCTAGAGCTTCTTCAAACAATTAGCTTTGTCTTGTGCAGCCACCCACAGTTATCTGTTACCCTTAAAGTGCTTGATTGTGGAGAGTTGGGCAGGTTCATTGAGAACCTGGAGGTTGTTTGGGATTGAGTTGATCTTCCCTAAGCTCCTGCTGACAACCAGAGCTATTAGCTTGTGGGCGTTGTCACTCACAATTGCCTTTTCTTGTTGAACTCTGAACAATTCTTGACTCCTTCTATTCAATTTTTCCCCGACATCATCTTGCCTCTGATAGTGTTGTCTCCCAGCTACCGACTACCATAATCTTTATCCTCCTACATTTGGTTCCCCGTTTACCAGGTTCTGGACTTTGATCTTGGTTACATTTAAATATTTTTGTAACACTCAGGAGGGCAGCCTAAAAAAGCACCTATCCCCTCCACAGAACTGCCAACGCCCTGCGCTTTTTGGTGTCTTACATTTGGTCCCCTGGGCCGGGATCAAACCAGCAACCTTGGGATTTACAGTCCCAAATTTGTGGAATTAACTTTGAAATCTGATCTTTTTCTCTTTTTCTGTTTTTCTTTTTTCTGTGTTTCTGTTATCATCTAGATCTGATCCGTGGAGGCAACTTGTTCCAGAAGTCAATCCTCCCAATTGTGCACCATCAAGGGGTTTGATCCTAGTTGTTTTTTTTCCGTAAACCCTACCCTTGCCACACTCATGAGCCACTTTGGAAATCTGTTCTTTGGATCCCTTAGGAAATCTTTTTTCAAAATGGAATCTATTGGTACCCCTTCTCCCTCTGTTTGGGCCAAGATGATTAAGATCAAACCTCAGAACAAGAACTTATGCTTTAACGGTACAAATGTTGAATGGTTCCTGGATTCCTACAAGATGGCTGCTGAAGTGGACAGTGCTAGCAATTATGACATGGCTTATCAACTGTGATTCTTTATCTCCTCTGATGAAGTCATGGAAGTGATTGAAGCATTTGATGGATTTTAAACCCATTACTGGGTACTTCTTAAGGAGGCAATGATTGCCTATTGGGGAAAAATTGACATAGCTAGGTTCAATCTCCAAGATCTGGATGCCCTAGTCTCTCAATGGACCTCCAATGGTGGTATCTCCTCAGCCTTTGATTATCAAGCTTTCAGAAAATCTTGGGACCCTATCCAATCCTATCTTATCCAAAACAATCACATTGATACGGTGGATGAAATTTGAGTGCAATTTTTTCAGTCTTTCTCTCCAGGAGTGCAGGAAAAAATTAAGGATGAATTGGTGAAATCTGGATCCATGATCACTACAAGAGATAATTGGTTCAAGCTCCCTACTTTCATGGTTCTTAGGAATACTGTGGATAAAGTGATGAAAGTCCAAACAGCTCTCACCTTTGAAAAACCTAGAATCACTGAACCAGTCCTTGCCCCCTCTTTTCAAGCATCTAACAAAATCATGAATAAGATGGAAGCCAATTGCAGAACTAAACCAAATCCTCAGACCCACCGGGAAACACCTTCTATCAATGAGATCACCAAACTCCTGCAAGCTTTCAAGAATAAAATGGATCAGAAACTCTCCTCTCTGGCTGTCCCTAAACCCTCCAACTCTGTTCCTAGTTCAACCATAGTTTGCTATTATTTCCAGAGAAGGTCATGGAACTGGTCGCTGTCCTGAACTCCAGAAGTACAAGGAGGAAATGTTGGTGGAACAGAAAGGGAGTAAATTCTTTCTGCCTAATGGTGCACTTATCCCTTTTGATTCATCTCATCCAATTTGTCATGTGGTGGCCTCTTTACAGCCTTCTGCTCCCAAGAAGGCATCCTTGGCCTATTTTGATTTTTGATCTGCTTGTGGAACTCTTCAACCCTAATATCCTCCTGCTGTCTCTTCTCCCAGCTTTTCTGGAACTTATCAATCTGATCCAGCTAGGAAACAACATGAAGAAACCAGGCCTCATAAAGCTCCTCCTGTTCCATCTTCAATTCTTCAAAAACCGGTCAAACGTCAATCTTCACTGGAGCCTCCTTCTTCTGAGGTAGAAGACATGGAAGTAGAAAAGGAACCCCTCATGGATAGGTTCTCAGAATACTCTGATCCTGCTCCTCTGCCATCCAAATCACCTTGAAAAACTGATCCAGTTATAGTGCCACCCTCACCTGAACTTCCTCTTCCAACTCAAACCAAGGTTTGATTTGAAAGGGGAATTTCCAAAGACCACCCCAACTCTGTGGAAGGGGTATTAAAGAAAATCTCTGATCTTAAAATACCTGATCTATCTGTGGCTGAACTCCTTTCCATCTCACCATCTGTGGCTGAAGGCATGAACAAATGGGTTTCTCGGCAAGGTGTGGAGATTGGTCCTGTCAAATTGAAAGTTTCCTCTGGAACCTTGATGGAAGACTGCGCTGGAACAGATCCTCCTTCTGATTCAAATCTTTATTCTTGTCCTCTTGGATTTTTACCATGCTCTCTAGGTGAATCATCCAAAACGGTTTCTCTACTTGTTGATTCTGGGTCCCAACTAAACTTAATTTTGGATGCAATGGCCTGCAAGCTCAATCTCAGTCCAAGGGTCAGCTTCAACTCTGCTGTTTATGGAATTGGAAATCAATCTTGTGAGTTGGTATGTATTTCTGAGGATGTGCCAGTTCAAATTGGTCAAAATATTGTTGGAACCTGTCACTTTTGGATCACTTGTTTGGAAGGTCCTATGATTTTGGGTTGTCCTTTCTTAATAGACTTTGGAGCCACCCTGATGTTTTCTGATCAAGTTTAGGAGATAATTCTTCTTCCTGATGCTGATGGTAGGAAGATTGAAGTTCCTCTCTGTTCTTTGGATTCTGGTTGTTGGGAAAGAGATTTACCTGGTTTTTCACCTAAATTGGTTCTGAAGGGGAAGCAGAAGGACTCTTCTAACTCCTCTCATTTTTTGGCAGAATAGTTGGTAATACTAATAGTTGTAGTTTTTCTAAGCCTCAGACTTCAACTACAGGGCCAACTTTTATCTCTGAGGCATATTTTTCATCCTTTTCATCTCTTTCTTCTTTTTCTTCTGATCTCAAAAATTTCCAAAATCAAAAACATGTTAAAACACAAAATTCCAAAAATATTTCTCTTCTCTCTGGTTCTGTTGTTTCTTCTTTTCCTTGTACTCTTATCACTGATCAATCTTCCTCTAGCTCTGGTTTGATTCTCTGCAATGAGTATAAACTAGATCCTGATCTCAATTCTTTTCTTAATGTTTTTGGTATGGAGGAGTATGGGCTCCAGTGGAGACACTTGGGGGTAAAAGTAAGTCCTCCCAATTGTGCACCATCAGGGCATTCTTCTACCATAGTTTTCAAAACTCTACCTTGTGCCACACATGTGAGCAAAGCATTATCTTTTGGATCCTCTTTTGTGGAAAAGGCACCTTTTGAAAATTTTATGGAACATCAAACTTGGAGGATGTTGGGATCTGGTCTCAGTTTTTGTACTCAGGTCTTGCTGGTGAATGCTTGCAGGAAACAAGAACTTCTCTATTTTTCCACTAAGTATAAGCCAGTTGCAAAAAAGGTCCATCCTGTCAACCAACCCATGCCTCTCAATCTCAATCCTCCTCTCATGCGTCCTCCTCTATCTTGTGATCCTTATTGTGGTCTATCTCACTCTCTTACTGGCCCCTTTGTACCATGTGGTTGTGTCACTGAAGAACAATTGAAGGTGTTCAACTTTGTTCCAGATGGATGGCTTTTAACTGATGAGTTAAATTTGATCAAAAATGTCTTGGCTCTTAGGGAAAAAGCTATTGCTTTCTGTGAAGAAGAGAGAGGTCTCTTGAAAGAATCCTATGGTCTCCCTTATATCATCCCTGTAGTTGAACATGATCCTTGGAAAAATAAAAAGATCCCTATTCCTTCTGCAAAAGTTGATGAGTTCATCAAGTTGGTCCCCAAACAAGTCTGTACCGGTCTATATGAATAGTCAACCTCCAGTTACTCTAGCCCTGTTTTCTGTGTTCTAAAGAGTAATGGTAAACTTAGAGTAGTTCATGATCTCCAACCTCTCAATAAAGTTACTATTAAGGACTCTGGTGTTCCTCCTGCCACTGAAGAATTTGTTGAATCCTTCTCTGGGAGAGCCTGTTATGGTCTAGGAGACATCATGGGGGGGTATGGCAAATGATCTTTGCATCCTATTTCTTGCCCTCTCACTACTTTCAATACTCCTCTTGGTTGATTTCAACTGACTTGATTGCCTCAAGGTTCCACCAACTTGGTTGCAGTCTATCAGGCTCAGATGATGTGGATTCTCCAAGACAAACTCCCTGATCATGCAGGTATCTTTATTGATGATGGTGGAATTAAAGGTCCAGTTTCTGACTATGATAATGAGCTCTTACCTTTTCACTCAGGAATTTGACAATTTATCTGGGAGTATGCTACTATCTTGGAAAGGATTTTGTTTTGAATCAAGGAATCTGGCCTTACTGTCTCTGGATCAAAACTTGCTGCCTGTGTCCCTGCCTTGGAAATGGTTGGTCATATAGTCTGCAAGGAAGGAAGAAGGATGGCACCTGCTAAAGTCAACAAAATTGTCTCCTGGCCCACTCCAATAAATCCAACTGAAGTTAGAGGTTTCCTAGGTGTTGTAACTTATGTCAGGATCTTCATTCCCTCTCTATCCAAAATCTGTGCACCCTTGCGTCGTCTAACCAGAAAGGAAGCTGAATGGATTTGGACCCAATATTGCAAACAATCATTTCAGTTTCTCAAAACTATTGTTGGCAATGACATAGTGTTGAAAAAGATCTCTTATGGAAATGGAGCTGGAAAAATAAAATTGGCTGTTGACTCTAGTTATCAATCTGTTGGGGCTGTCCTTACTCAGGAAGATGAAAATGGTTTGGACCGCCCTGTTCTTTATGAATCTTTTCTATTTTTGGATTTGGAATCTAGATACTTTCAGCCCAAACTGGAACTCTGTGGTGTGGCCAGAATGCTGAAGAAACTCCAAAAATTACTCTGGGGACAACATTTTGAATTGCAAGTTGACGCTTGATCCATTGTGGAAATGATCAATGCTCCAATGACTCGCTGGGTAGCTTTAATCCAGCTTTTCTCTTTTGATATTGTTCATGGACCTGGGAAATCTTTTACTATGCCTGATGGTTTATCTAGAAGACCTATTGGAGATGATGAATCAGATGTTGGAATGGATTTCGATGAGGAAGAACCTTTGGTACGCCCTTTTTTTGCTTTCTCCTCCCAAGATTACTCTGGTTTCCAAAAAGGTTTCTGGCTTAAGTTAGAGCAGTACCTTTCAACTCTCCAAAGACCCCCTGATCTCTCTGCCAAAGAATTTTGATCCCTTAAAAGAAAGTCCTCTAGTTTCTTTTTGAAAGGTTCTAGGCTTATGAAAAGAGGAACTCCTTGTGCACTTGTTGTGGTTACTATCCTGGCTAAGCAAGATTTGATCCTTGAAAGTCTCCATGAGGGCCTTGGTCATTGTGGGGAAACAGAAACTTATTGACGGATATCCAAACGGTTCTGGTGGCCATCACTGAAGAAATCTTTCTCTCAATGGTGCAAGAGTTGTGAAGTTTGTCAAAAACGTGATCTTAGGAGTCCAGCTGAAGTTTGCTATCCTACTGGGGAGTCCACTGTCTTTGGAAGGGTTGCTATGGATATGGTTCATATCAAGGCAGGTGGTGCTAAGTACCTCATTGTGGCTAGAGATGATTTTTCTGGATGGGTTGAAGCCAAATTCCTTAAGAACCTTAGTTCTGAATCTGTGGCAGCTTTCCTTAATGAGAATTGGACAATGTGTTACGGTTTGGCTTGATCTTATTCTACTGATGGTGGCTTGGAATTTGGTGGAAAACTTGCTGAAATGATCTGATTGCTCCCTGGACAACATAGATTTACTACTCCCTATTATCCTGAAGGACAAGGCATGGTGGAAAGAGGCCATTCTCCCTTGAAGGCAACTCTGGTTAAACTGGCTGGTGAAAGTGGCAAGAATTTTCAAAAGTTTCTCCCCTTTTTCCTCTTCTCTGATCAAATTTTCACCAAGCAAACCACTGGTTACTCTCCTTATGAAATCATCTTTGGTCAAAGGGCTGTTCTTCCTCTTGATCTTGAAATGGAGTCTTTCTTGGGCATCTCTTGGGAACAAGTTTCTTCAACTACTGACCTATTAGTTGGCAGATCAAAGCAACTGGAGCGGAGTGAAGATATTTGTAATGAAGCTTATCAGAAGATGATGGAATCAAGAGCAAAATCAGTTCAGTATTGGGAAGATAAACATCTAAATCGAATCAGAGATCCTTTAAACCCTGGTGATCTGGTATTGGCTTATAATTTATCTTTAGAGACTCAGTGGGGAAAACTTTTTTTGAATTGTTGGAATGGTTCTTATAGAGTGGTTTGTCAAGTTAGAGGTGGATCTTATGTTTTGGAAGAACTGGAGGGTACTCAGTTGGCTAGAAGTTTCTCTGCTGATCAAGTTAAGAGATTTTATAGTTGTGGGAGCAATTTGGGTTCAAAGTAAGTCCTCCCAATTGTGCACCACCAGGGTCTTCTGCTGCCTTTTGTTGTAAAAACTCTACTTTATGCCACATACGTGAGCACCTGGGACGCCTTTTCTTTTATCTTCTCCACATTTAGGCTCTTTTTTTTGGATGGATCAAGATGGGTTGCAACATTCTTTTTAGAGGATCAAGAAACGGCCAATTATTTTCTTTTTTTCTTTTTAATGTTTTCAAAATTATGATGCAGACTAGGGACAGTCTGTAAGTTGGTGAGAGATGTGGTGAACCATTTGGGACACGTTGGGAAAAGAATTCAAAAATTGAAAAAAAAAAACTGTCCTAGTTGCGTTGCTCATCCTCATCCTCATCCTTGCGCATTGCTCATCCTCATCCTCATCCTTGCGCGTCACTCATCCTCATTTTCGCGCCTTGCTCATCCTCATCCTTGCGCGTTGCTCATCCTCATTGTTGTGCGTCGCTCATCCTCAACCTCATCATCTCCATCATCATCACACCCCATCATCCTCCCTCATTGACCCAAGATCATCTCATCGACTGGTAGATCTACAGACAACCACCAATCATCACCTCAGGGCTCATCCTAGTACTAGTCCCAGTTCTCACAATAGTCAGCACTCCAACAGTTCCAATGCCTTCATCAACCATCAACCTCAACTCAATCCTATTGTCCTCATCCATCATCCAATCCATCACCCTTCCTGGGACTCTCCCACCCCCTTCCGCCTTTGGGCAAGAGGTGGAGAGTGTTGACTACCACCTGTGGACACCCGCGGGCGGTCTGATCCATTTTCCTTTCCCACCCCTTCTGCCTTTGGGCGAGGAGTGGGTGATTCTGGTATTGTTGCGCGCACCCCTCAATGGACGGACGCGAAAGATGGTGAAGGGATGAGAAGGATCCCACCCTGGTCAGGCAGGCCAGATTTCCACTGGCCGGCGTGATAAAATTTTTCTGATCACCTGAAAATCAAAAAAAAGAAAAAAAAAATTCTTTCTTTTTCCGCTCTATTTGTAGAATCCATTGTACATAGTCTAACAGGGCCTCCTGCCCATATAAGGAGGGGCTCTCCCCTGCCTTTTCGGGGAGAAGCAGCACATCCCACATCACATCAGATCAGCACATGGTATCCTAAACACACACCACATCCTAAGATCATCAGTATCCGCTTGAAATACATCATCCGTGGGGTCTTCATTCCCCTTTATCTGAGACAAAAAATTTTGGGTATATCTATGATTGCCCCTTGATCCTTGAGTCTCCATACTCAAACTCCTTGATCCTTGATCATTATCACCAACCAATAGCTTTGCTGGTTGAAGAAGAATTTGAAAAATTGAATTCTTGAGTGTGTTAAACCACTCCTGATCTTTTTATCCAACCATACTGGTCCTGATCATCCTTTGATTATCTTTCTGGACCCAGTCACGTTTGACTGAAGAGGTTTTATTAAGCTTAAAACCCGGAGTGTTAAACCTTCCTTCACTTCTTTTGAAGTTGAATTTGGCCACGCTACTCTTGAGTCCCTTGAGAATTGTTGGGTTATCCTTGTTTGAATCAGTTATTGTTTTTGCTTCTAGAGCTTCTTCAAAAAATTAGCTTTGTCTTGTGCAGCCACCCACAGTTATCTGGTGCCCTTCAAGCACTTGATTGCGGAGAGTTGGGCAGGTTCATTGAGAACCTGGAGGTTGTTTTGGATTCAGTTGATCTTCCCTAAGCTCCTGCTGACGACCAGAGCTATTAGCTTGTGGGTATTGTCACTCACAATTGCCTTGTCTTGTTGAGCTCTGAACAATTCTTGACTCCTTCTATTCAAGTTTTCCCCGACATCATCTTGCCTCTGATAGTGTTCTCTCCCAGCTACCAACTACCATAATCTTTATCCTCTTACATTTGGTTCCCCGTTTACTAGGTTCTGGACTTTGATCTTGGTTACATTTAAATATTTTTTTAACACTCAGGAGGGCAGCCTAAAAAGGCACCTATCCCCTCCACAGAACTGCCAACTCCCTGCGCCGTTTGGATTCTTACAAAGGATGTGGGTTGAAGAGCAAAGGCGCAGGCTTGGCAATGGGTTGGTGTTTTTTTTAAAAAAAAATCTTTTTAATTTTTTTTGGTTATCTTTTAGATGGAAGGTGCAAATGGGTTTGGGTGGATTCTTTTTCTTTCTATCCCTCAAGGTTGTGTGCGCGGCTGGTTTTCTTTGTACTCTTTCTGTTCTGTAGATGGATACGGGGAACTGTGTGGCAGTTTGTCTGGGGCAGTCCAGGTACCTTGAGCGGAAACTCCTCACTCTTGCGGATGTTCTCTCTCACTGGATACTCTCAGTGGCGCAGATTTCTCACTCTTGCCGGTTGCTCTCAAAGCGCGGATCTTGCGCATGGCTCTTATTTCTCTCAAAGGTTCTCACAAAGCCCAAAGGCTACTCAGGATGGCGCGGCAAAAGTCCTTATCTTTGCATAGGCGCGGGGAAGGATACAAGATGAAAGAATGGGAGATAAAGGGGGGCAATCTGCCTATGTCCGCCAAGTCCTCATCACTTCCTCCATGTCCGCGCAAGCCGCTGCGGCTAGGGATTGGAATGCCTCCAAGACCTTGTGTTGCGCAATGGTAGTGTGGGCATAGGGAACTGCTAGAAATTGCCGGAGGATTTTGTCCGCATTGTTCACCATTGCGTTGAACCTTGCCAAGGGAAGTGCCGGAACTAGAGGGATCTCTGGGATCTCAGGAGTTGCGGCCGGAGGGGTTGCAGAGGCTGCGGGTTCTGGTGACAACTTGATCACCATGGGAGACGGTGCGCGTGCGGGCTCTGGTGATGGTGATGGTGGCGGAGGAGATGAAACCAGAGGAGGAGCTGGTCTTGGAGGAGTAGAAGGTTGCGGTGGCGGCGGCGGAGGAGCTGGCCTTGGTGGTGGTGGTGGAGGCGCGGCTAGATGGTTTGGGATCCTTGGGTCCATTGCTGGTACATTCATTTGTACCTAGGCAGCCCACTCTGGGAAGTGTTCTGGAAGGCTGCAAAGTTTGGAAAATTCTGGCGCCTTGGAGGTCCAGCCCGGAGGAAAGGCAAGCCCAAGTCGTGACTCTTGTGCAATGGAGGATTCTGGGAGGTGGGTTGTGGACGTTTGCAAGGCAAGCCAGGCAGGGTCCACTCATTCGTTGAGATCTCCTTGTCGCTTGAGATCACAAAGGAGTCGCGCTGGGTCCTCTTGCGTGGGCAACCTTGAGGGCCCTCGCGTGGTATGCCCTCCAATGGGGAGCAGCAGCGGTGTCTGGCTTGACACAGAACACAGGCGTGCCAGCCCAGAAGGATGTGGCACAAAAGGCCGTTCCGGCTGCAGTACGTGCAGGACATGTTTGGTGAAGAGTGGATGATGGGTGTTTTATTTCTTTCTTTGGTCTGATGAAGGGGTGCGGAGGGGAAGGTGGGATAGCTGTGGTATAATTGGGGGCAGGTGAGATAGTGGTGGATCTCCAAGGACAGAACTCAAGTTGGGGGGGATGTGGTGGTCTTTTATAGATGCAAGTTGAAATTGGCTGCAAGCTGCGGGCTCAGCAGTAGCGGCGGGCTCAGCAGGGGTAGCGGGCTCAGCAATGGGTGCGTCTTTGCTGCAGAAAGTCGCACTGCGGGCTAAGCAGCAGTTGAATTGGGCTCAGCATCTCAAGACGGGGGATGGATTGGATTGGATTGGATGGATTGCGTGGATATATCTCAGATATCTCAAATGGCGCATTGGGCAGATACAAACATGCGCAGGGGGCTCTGAGTTTGGCGCAGCGCAAGATCCGCGTCATGAGAAGGACAAACCGGGTGGATGTAATGGCAGGCGGGAAATACAGATGGATATGGGATATGGGATGAGGATTATGGGATGGGAAGGATAGGGTTGGGGCTAGGGTTTTGTGCTTGGTGGTTGTATTTCATTATTCTTGCTTGTTTCTGGTTGTACTTAGGTTAGGGTTGAGGGGGGGGCTACTTAAGCCGCACCCTAAACCCGGAAGGAGGAGATGAATAATTGGATCACAGAAGATCGCATTGGGTTATCATAGGTTTTGGAAGGATCTTTATTCTCAATTCTCTATCTCTCAGTCAAAGGGTGAACAGTTGCACTCAAGGTTTACAGAAGCAAGGGATCAATAACTTCCAAACTTGGAACCATTAAAGGAGAAGTCCTCTTTTGAATTCCACAACATCACCGGTACCTTCAATGGTTATGGCTGCGTCCTTCTTTCCAGTTTGGATTTTGTTGACTCCTCTGGCTTTTTGGAGAGTAATGAACAATTCTGCATCCACAATCATGTGTACCAAACAACCCAAATCAAGAATGAATCAACTAGATAGTGCGTCCTTGGTTGTGCTTATTCCGCAGAAGTACAAGTAGAAGTTGAAATGTGCTTCCTTGTTCTGTTTTGACCTTCCTTTCTTGCTTTGGTTATGGAGGTTTTGGGGTTTCAGACCTGGAAACTCAAACCAGCATGAGCTAGCAGGATGAGAGGTTACAGCTGGATTTTGTTTCCCATTTTCACATCTGGTCCTCTGTACAGTTCTATATTGACGGGTTTGATTTGGTCAGCTTGGGCAATTGCCTTGTTTTTGTGCTGGATTAGGTGATTGAGAACAATGTCAACTTTAATTTCTATTGTTGAGTGCATAATCTGCAACTTCATAGGTTGCATGCTTGATGGGAATTTGAAGAGCACCAAATAGGCAACAATGTTGGAAGGAAGATAAATGCCAACTTTGGACATTTTCTTCAGGTGTACTCTAACCAAAGTTACAAAGGATTCTATGTCCTTTTCCATGATTAAGTGTAGAAAACCTTTGAATATTATTTCTCTGTTTTCCAACTTTGAAGAGGCAGAGTGTTTTTGAGTTGAGATCCAGATGAGTTTTGCATTGTCTTTGTTGACATCATTGATGACATTGTCATACGTTTTTGAGTCCAACTTGGTTATGATGTGGGCAAAAAATTCTTGATTGACATCCTTTTCTAGCCTTCTTTGATGGTCAGGATTGTTCATGATTTTGTATATGCCTTGAAATTTGCATAGTTTTTCAAACTTTTTCCACCATATGCTGTAGTTTTTGGCTGTTAATTGAGGCGTGTATTTGATTGTCAATTTGATTGCAAGTGATTGGTAGTTCATTTCCCCCCCTGGTCCTGGCGTCGCAGACATTCCTGGTCAATCTATTGTGGCAGAGGCTTTTAACCGTGTGGAAAATTTGATTGGTAACCAAGACCAGACTAGATTTGATTTCAAAAAGAAGAAAAGAATTGAGCTTGGAAGACAATGAGTGATGGAGAGGCAATGAGACAAAACCAACGGGATAGTAACTGGCAACAAAGAAGGTAAACAACTTGTGGTAATGTGGATTGATAAGAGTTGCATAACTGAATTGAGGCAAGGGTTAGTGTTGCCTTGAAGGGGTTGACATGAGAATAAGAGATTTACAAATGGCCAGTTAAGAAAGAGAAAAATCCAGAAACTTGACTGATTAGATTAGATGAGGCACCTTGAAGGAACTGCACAAAAGAGTCAGTGAACAACTCGACTGATTGAGAAGTTGAGTCAGGTCCAGATATCTTACAATTTTTGAGCTGGCTGCCAGTTGTTGATTGGACAGTGGTTGACTAGGTTTTTGAGAGATTTGGATGCTTCAAATAGTTGTTTATTGAAGGGATTGGAGTTGGTGATGAATCAATAATGTGATAAGCTTAAGGGGTATGAACCGCTCCAGGGACACTGGTTGAGGTTCTCTAGAATTGAAGCGCTCTTGAATTGAAGTGTCTTCATCAATATCCTGCGCGCTCTCTTTTGAAGATATAATAATAAGAAGAAGCAATAGAGACAACACAAGAGTAAGAAAAGAAATGTACAGCAGCTCATCAAAGAGAACAACAAATAACTGGACATAATCTTAACAGGAACGGCCATTTGTAGTTGTCTATAGGCTCCCATGGCTCATTTGAGCCATGTAGGGCCCTACAAGACTCCCACACAACTGGAGTTGTAAATTTATCATCACACAAAAAAAAATGAAAAAAATGGATAAGCCTGAAATCAGCCATTTAATTGTTTTTGAAAATTTTAACTCTGATACAACCTATTGCTACAAATCACATTACCATCACTCTGAGCATGTCCAAACAAACTCCCTGAAATTGAGCTCAAAATTGAATCAATCTGACAAAACCTTTGCTACTATTTGACTGTAATTCAGAATCCAAATTTCAATACAATTTGTTATTCTTGAATTCTATAGTAATTCAGAATCAGAATTTGAATAAAATTTGTTTTTCTTGAATTCTATATTTGTAAAGAAATAAATGGTCCCTAGAAGCCAGACTCTCCACAATCCCAGGCATAAGATTCAAAAACTCAATCTCCTCCCTGACTTAAGCTTCCACCAACTCTTCCAAACATATCAGGTCTCATTCATTAAAATTTTGAAGATGATTGAAGATCACTACTTACTTTGGAATAAATACTGGGATCCTCAACAAAATCTAGAAAGCCAACAGGACTTGCTAATTTTAGAGTAGATTTTGATCAAATGGAAATAGAGAAGCTACTCATTGATCAGAAAATATAGTTTCAGTTGGACATGGAACCATTGACTCATACACCGAATGGGCTATGAGTTCTATCCTAAGATTCTGTGAATAAGTCCTTTTCTTTCAAAAAAAGGAAGAGCGGAAGGAGATATCTCAGGTAATGGAGACAGAATTTTTTCTTTTTATTATTGGATTTGTTGATTGAACCACCATCCGCTTGAGTCAAAAAACTAAGCTTGATGGAAACCTCTAGTTTTATTCGAGTAAGATGCAATCCATTCATTTAAAACAAATCTTTTTGATATAAATCTGACCCAAAATTTCCTATTTATTTCTTTAGATAATGTTTCGCTTTTCAAATTGTTTTTGATAAAAAAAAATTATTTCCATCCATGATAGCCTTCCTAGGCTCCTATCAAAATTTGTATGTTTTCAATTGTATTTATATTTCACAATGACCACAGAACTGACTTGATGAAGAACAATAACATCTGGAATATTTACCTTATGCCAGTGGAAGATGTTTTTTTCCAGCATACCAGAATTTTCCTTCCAATTATGAAGGCAAAATTAATTTCAACTGTTATATTTCTCAATCAAAAGTTTGGATTGACCATTCCATAGGATTGCTGAAGTAACAATGAGCTAGGTCAAGAGAAATGAAGAACTGTCTCTAAAATTCTAAAGAAATAAAGATACTTCTCAGCTTTATTTTCAGATTTTTTATTCTGCATAAATTATTTGCAAAAATTCAAGAATAAAAGGACAGAATATTTTAAGAAGATATTCCAGAGCCTCCTCAAGCCATTCCTATCTCGTCTTGCCTTCATCTTTTTCAATGATAGGGTGAGTTCTTCCTCTCACTCTTCCTAAGTTTTAATCATGATTTTCCATCTTCAAAATGGGTCAAAATTCAATTTTTTAGATCCCAAAAGTACATTATCATTATCATTATTTTTACTTATTCATTTAATTATTTAATTTTGGAATTGGTTTAGGATTTATTTTAACCCAAGAATCCTGCACAAATCATTTTTTTTTCATGGACTTTGGTGAGCAGGAAATGTTGGTTGGCTGACAAATTCAGTCATCCCCATACCTCACCCTCCTTCACCTCACCAACAATCAACATTGACTGTTCCCTCAAACTAATTGGAATCTAACTCCTTCCACCTCATCACCAACCACCACCATCAACTCCTCACCACCAACCTCTGCCACCACTTCCTCCTTACCACTCTCCACCATGAATCTCCACCTCAACACCCCCCGCCATTCTTCTCCACCTCACCACCACCACCCACCCATCATCTCCAGGTCAGCCCCCCCTCCTCATGCACTCCCTTGTTCTCCTGGATTACCCCTTCTCTTTCCTCTCCACCACCAGGTGGACCTTCCCTCCTTGGTCTCCCTTCCACCCTCCTTGGACAACTGCTTCCATTTCAATCCAACCCCTCTCTGCTTGCTAATTTGTTTGCTTTCACATTGGGAAATCAATTCAAAAATTGATTTGCATTGGATTTTTATTTTATTTTTTTCCAAGCAATTTGCATTTTTTTTTTTCATGTGGAGGCCAGGCTATTTTAATTCTGATCCTTAGGGAATCCTTCCAGTGGGAGTTAAACAACAAAGCTAAACCAAATTTACCTCCCAACCACCCAAAAATCACCTGTCCTGCGGGTGCTATTCACGGAGTTATTTTACCTTGGGAGGTATATGGGGGTCTTGGTGTGCCACATCTGGCAACCCTCTAGCTCCCATGATATCCTTCAATATCTGGTACATCCATATGCAACGTGAGTAAATCCCACTGGACATCCTTGTCTGCCTCCCCCCAAAGTTATCACCACTCAGCCCCACTCCCCCCCCCCAAACCGCTCAATTGTTTGGTCCAGGTGACAGGGAATCACACACAAATACCTCCCTGCAGTTTTTGGTGAAGCGGTTTGGGGAAGCAAAACCTGATGCACAAACCTTAATTTTATGGTTTGCCTCCCAACATTTACCTCCCGCAGGAAGGATTCCCTTAGGTTGGCCCAATTTCCAGTCTTTTCTCTCCTTTCTTTTGATTCTTTTATTTTTCAAATTGCGCTTTGAAGATGAAATGACTGATTCCCTTTCTTTGCCTCTTTTCTTGGATTTTTTTATTAGGCTCAATTTGATTCAAATTTCCTAAAAACAAATTGCTTTTGATTTTTTTGAAATAAAACAACACTAACCCAATCTCATCCTCCTTTTGTTTCAATGCCATTTATTCTCAAAAAAAAAGTTTCAAACTTTTATAAAAGAATTTCTGAATCCTCCTGATTTTGAATTTATCAAAGTATTTGAATGAAAAAAACACAATTTTTGATTATTATTTGAAAAAAAGAAATAACAATTGGAAGAATATGGCTTTTAAGAGAAATAGGAATCAAAGTATAGATTCAAGAATCTATTTTTATGTCCTTGAGGATGGCCTAAGAATGAAATCATATGTAACCTACCATCAAGGGTTAAAAGAAAAATACCGATTGGGAGCCCCACCTTGATGATGTCCTCCAAGCAAAAAAAAAAAAATGAGGGCTTCTATTTCTTCAGCTCTGTTAGATTGATTTTTCTAAATGACTCTGATCAAATCTAAGTTTTGGCCATAATAAAATTAATCCCTTTGGATCAAATTACTGTGGGAGAGAAGAAGAGATAAAATTTGTGAAAAAATACCTTCACCAATCCAAAAAGGCTTTCAATCCAATTGGTTATTTGAGAAAATAGGTGGGAAAGATGAGAATGATTTGATGGAAAAGTTTAATGCATGCTTTTGAGTTTTTTGGTCAATAAATTAAGAAAGGAACCATTCAATTTTCCCCTAAAGATTTAAAATTTCTGAATTCAAAATCTGAACAGGTCTCCCACATATTAGGCCAAATGTTTCAAAAATTGTTCAGGATTTCCTATGAATCCAACCAGAAAATATGAAATTCAAAGGGGATCCCCTCCTTCTTGTTCTTGGATTTTGGGACTCAATTCAATCCTTTTGATTTTTCTCCTGACATCAATTTTAAATCCAATGACTTCTAAAATGCTCCCCATATTGAAAAAGGTGGCTATTATTTATTTTTTTCTCCTTTTGTCCCCCCCCTCTGAAGGTCAATTTGTCTTTTGGGATTTTGTATTTGGTATTTATTCCAAATAAAAATTTATTTTCAGAATCCTTTGGGCTTCTTAAAAGTACAGGCATTGCAATTTTCCTGCTGTTCATTCAGCCACCCATACAAGAATGGCAGTTTCTATGCACATTGATTAAAGGACCCATAACATCATCCAGGGCTTGAGTAGTTGAAAAATTTACTTCAGAAAAAAAAAAACTAAAAATATTTGTATATTTAGGCATTAAAAATATTATCAAACACCTTTTTAAAATTATTTTTAATTTTTTCCAATTAAACAAATCAATTCATCTGAAATATAATTAATTAAGAAATTCTTTCCATTTCCTCCACAGGTCTACAAATACCCCCAAAGGCCAAAGCTAAGGATACCTTTTACCTTTTTTCTGATAAAATGGAATCCTTCTCCTTCTTGTATTTTTCTGACTCCAGCTTTTTTTGTCTCAAATTCAACTGAGCCTCAATATGTTATTCTTCAGCCATTTTTTCACCTCTTTGATTTTCTTTATTGATTTCCAGTTGTATACCCCATCTTTTCTTTTCAAACTCAAGTTTTTGGTTTTCCACCTTAAGCCTATGACTTTCCATCTGGGATTTAACTGGGTTTAAAATCATATTGATGTATTAGTAAGTATACATGTGCCAATATTGGTGAAATAATTCATATTACTCACCCAAATTTTTCTTTTCATTGATCTCTTCAAAAACTCCAAAGGTTGATTTTTTTCTTCTCCTTTGATGAATTTTGGGTTTGAGGTTGTTGAAATTGGGAAAACCATTCTTGTTCCCTTTACTGAGGATGACTGTAGCTGATCATGATTTCTGGAATTTTATGGTGAATTTGGAGGCCCAATTGGCTTAAGCTTTTATTTCTTTTTTAAAAAAAAGTGGGGCTGTTTACAGGAAATCAGTGATTATTCACTAGAAGAGGTAATATAACATGAACTTACTATTTATAGAGCCTTATATTTGGCTTTTTTGGTAGGAGATGATGCATCAGGCTCATCCTCCTCCAGTTTGAGAGGATGGTTGAATTTTTCAAGTTTTTAAGAAAGCAATTCAAAGAGCAAGCTCCATAAATTTTCATAACTTTACCAATTGTTGACCAAAGTTATCAAGCTTGCTTTGCAGCAATGTGCCATTTAGGACACAATTGTGACTTGGGCTTGGTCAACTTATTCAAAGAGTGTGTTTGCAGATGCTCTCAAGCTGTTTTTTTGTTTGAGTGGTTAATTGCATTTTGCATGCAACACTTGTGATATGCAAAGTTTAAAGTGGTGGTTATAATGTCAGGGTGGAACCAGTACTTTAGAGAATCCACAATTGTTTTCAATAACTTTTTGATAGCTAAGCCCTTGTTAAACAAAAAAAAAATAGTAAGCATGGCCCTTTATAGAGCATACCCTCCAATTGCACTCTGAAAAGCATCTTGCCACCTGCCTAAAGAGATGGGTCATCCAGCCATGCACCATCAAACAAACTCCACATCACCAAACTTGTATTGTAATCCAGGACAACATCCAACAATCTACAAAATTAAACTTTGGTTGACAAACACTGACCACTTTCAAAAAAACAAACCAAGGCCATGATAATCCCAAACCTTCAAAAGTGCTTCCCTGTCCACATCCAACCATCTCTAGGCCATCAAAAAAGCCTGCTTAATGTTGGGATCAAATTCCACAAATCCAACAGTAGGAGGGAGGGATATGGGAGGGGGATGGGGATGGTAGGATATGGTAGATGGGGAGTGCTTGTACAAAGTGGAAGGGTAAGGAAGAAACAAAGGGGAGTAGATATCCCCATATCCTACCAAGAAATATTCTCAGTTTTTTTTTTGAAGTGGGATTTTTGTATTTTTGCACTGACCACTACAACTTCATTTATCCAGTATGATTCTCAATGTATCTATTCACAACAGGGCTTGGGGTATTGTAGATATGCAGATGACCAGGCTACTACAGCCAATTTGACAAGTTTTGTCTTGTTGTTTATTGCTGAACTTATGACCAAGTTCATTTCTTCTCTGATGGGGGGAATCGCGGATTAGAGGGGCGGACGTGGAAGTGAAAATGTCCTGCGGAATTTTCCCAATGACCATGTTCCAAGAAGAAAACAGCGCGCCGGACGTTTGGCTGGCATATTCACATGCCCGATAATTCTCTACAAGCCCCTCTCCGGCGCGTTTGAACCCCCCTTTCCCAGCTTGCTCCCGGTTATCCACACCGCCCCCCGCCCCCGCCACCCGCCGTTCCTTAATACCCTCAAGTTTCCTCCAAGATGGACAGCAATTGCCGAGATTTCGCGCCGAGGGAACATTCGATCGAGGTGAGTCAAGTTTGGTTATCACTCTTTTCTGAAATGGGAACGAACAGGGAAACACCGGAAGATATTGATGTCTTAACCTATGCCGTGATTCGCAGCACTGATGACTATTTGAATGCTGATCAGGCGAGTTCTCCCTGGTTTGTCTGTCTCCAAGCATGCCCCGGGTTCTGAGCATCCAGTCCCACGTCGTATCCGGCTATGTAGGTCAGGTGATCATCTAGAACTTGAACTTGGCCGTTTCAAAAAACAACCGCACAGTCTTGCCATCATATCCTTCCATGCATGCTTGAATCTCATTCATCTCGTCAATACTATCCGATCTCTGTAGGCAACAAATCAGCCACGTTCCCACTCCAACTACTTGGCTGGGATGTTGATGTCTTGAACACCGTCCAATTCTCAAACCATCTTGGTTAGTCGTCGCGATTTCACGTTCTAGGCGTTGTTTGCCTTCGCGTACAGGCGCCCGTGATAGTTATCGACATCATTGATTGCTGTCTTTGATTTGAATTACCGGCTCGATTTCAGGATATGGTGATCATGGTGGCAGTAGGATGTCGAACGATCATTTGATCAGTTGTATCGATGGCCTCGATCGCAATGGTTTACTTCGCTATGACGCGCTACTTACCGGTAGGTATGCTTTGCTTCCCCGCTACCACCATCAGATTCACTTGCCTCTGGTGATGATTGAGCCTTGCTTCTGATTCCATGCGTCTTTATCGTCTTGCTATGCTAGGCTTCACTCCGGGACCTGAGGGTATCGATGCTCTCATGTATTCGATAAGAAAGATCAAACCTCAAAATCCCTGCCTCCTTTATTTGGTCGATCCAGTTATGGGGGTGAGTCTCAACCTTGTTAATGATCGAATGAAATTCTAGGCAGGCGATGAAAGTTTATCTGTCGATGGCAAAAACCTGGGTGCTTTACGATCGCTGATTACTTGAACATGTAACCTAGGACGATGGCAAGCTGTACGTCTCAGAACAAGTTCCACCCAAGTATAAAGAACTTTTGAAACTGGCTACGATCGCGACACCCAATCAGTTTGAAGCTCAAATCTTGACAGGCCATTCGACAAATACGATCCCCGAGATCAGAGCATGTCTCAAATCATTCCATGACCTTTACGGCTTACAACATGTGGTGATCACTTCAATCTCCATCCCGATCCAGGCGCTTGAGAAGGACCATCAGGATTTACCTGAACCAGATTTCGATGGGAGCGTGTTAGTCTGCGTGGGTAGCACGATGGAAGCGAGTGATCAGCCGTGGTTGATAGCTTTTCCCAAGCGAAATCGCAGGTATGATGGGGTAGGTGATCTATTCGCGAGCATGCTTCTGGGTCGACTGGTTTCTAGGAGTGGTCCCACCGCAGACCTCTCCCAAGCCACTCAATTGGCCCTCGCCTCTACACAGGCCGTCTTGGACCTAACAGATTCCACTTCTTCAACAACTGGTCTATCTAACAGTGAATGCTCCGGACTTGCGCCCAAAGCTGTGCAAGCTCGTTCCTCCGAACTTCGAATTATCCAGAGCCGACGGTTGATCGAAAATCCGCCTGTGATTTGGAAAGCAGTGCCATTGTAACTTTTTTTATCTCAGCTATACACTTCCCATCCATGTCAAAATTTACTTTGCGTGTTGAATGAACCTAGGATTTTTTTTTCTTTGATCATTAAACTTGTTTTGAAATTCTACTTGTTCATCTCACACTCATTTTGGGATGCGCGACCAATGCGGCCAGGGGAAAAGTTCTTTTTGTTAATCTGAGCTTGTACCAGAGAAGAAGATTTGAAATTATCTTTCAATGCACAACTTAACCTTTCTCTGCCTAAGCCGCACGGATTCCTACGCGGTTGGGTGCCTGCATCCGGTCCATTCAACAGACTCTAGTCGACAGCGAGAGTTTCTCCTTTCCACCATGAAGTAGTACACTATATGTCACAAGGGGGTAACAATTTTACAGGTCAACCCACTTGCAGATCTACAAGTAGGTATAAATTAACGTAGCTACACAAGTGTGACTGCGGACTCTGCAAATGGTTTGACTAGCTGGTCACCAAAACAAGCATACAGGGTCTACGAGATAACTTGAGTGTAAGCTTCTGCATCCCTCCCCCTCCCCAACCCTATGGACCAAAGAAGGTACATATACACTTGCCCTGAAGGGTGACACCGGACCTTCGGCTTGGAAAGTTATAGCTTCAGGTTCCGAAGCCACGCAAACACCCATGATAGGAGCGATGGGACAACCAGTAAGAGGTTGACGAGTGCAGTAGGTCAACGTGTTGAGATTCCCAGTATTGGAGTCCTTGGAGTTGAAACCTGACTGAAGGGTGAAACCTCCACAGAATCTTGCAGAGTCACACTACTTTGGGGGACATGTGCCTCCTATTGATGAGCCCAGCTTTGAATGGCGTCTGCCCACCTGTCATGCTTCAAACTCAAGGTTACATCTTGTGAACACAACCTTGACATGCCTCCTCTCCACCATTTGTAGTTTTGACCTGAAGCATGACACATAAAAGCACTCTAACTACTTAGCGCATTCTGCTTACTACTTTTGAAAACCACCCTTTTCTGGAAACTTGGTCAGCAACTTGCTAACCATCCTCAAATATCTCAGTTCATCTACAACTAATTTCAATCAACTCTTTGATTGACCTTCAAATCTCTTGCATATCCAATCACCATCAACCATACCATCAACCATGGACAATACAAATGAGTCCTCTTGCTTTTCACATTTCCAGCATCATTGCCTTTAAGCAGTGTATTGGTGGGGCCAGAATGATGAAGATGATTGTGGAGGATGACAAATGTAGTAACTTGATCCTTCAATAAAAGAACAAAAAAAATTCCAACTCAACACATATTACATGCAGGGCAGCCCCATGCAGGATCAGAGACTTTTTTTTTGAAATTACTTCCAAGATTCAATTATAAAAACTTGAAACAATACATGTTTTTTTTGCTTTTATATAGTTTCCCCTCTTTTGAATGCCATTGAATCAAATTATTGAAGCCTTTCCATATTCAAACAGCACTTTTAGATTGTACTTGAGGAATTCATGATGACCATCAAACATGATTGATTCAAAAAAAAAACAAAAAAAAAAAAAAACTATTCTATTCATCTTTTTTTATTAAAGTGGATTAATTTGATTCCAATTAAAAATGTTGACTATCTTTTTAATTTCTGATACAACAATTTGCCTTGTAAATGTATATTTTGTCACTCAATCATCTGATATTTTTCTTCTTTAACCAATCTCTATTAATATTTCTGAAGTCAATTATTTTCCTTTATGACAGATCATGGATTCAATTTTCCACTTTTCTTGTTTTTTGGGCTGGGCTAATTCGGAAAATCTCTTTCCATTCAATTATGAACTCAAAATGAAGAATTTAGCACTTGTTTATGTTTAATTTTTCTCATATATTTTGAAGTATTCATTTCAATGGTTATCTTTCCTTTGTTGAATATCTGATTTAACCAAATACCATATTTACTTGTTCACCTTTGAATGAAAATTGAACCATTGTGTTCTGATTGAATTGGGATATAGAATCAATTCTAGGATGAGCAAGGACTGTGTTTTATTTCAAGAAGGATGTGCTAACCAGGCAGATGTTTTAAATTTGAAATACAAAATTTGATATTTTCCCAATGTTTTTCAGCCCTTTCTTGCTTCCTTTTGGTTTTTTAAGGTCCCTGGCTCAATTCATGCCTTCAAAATGAAGAATCCCTACCCAGTCATTCAAAAGGATTCTCTTCACCCCAGATTCATTGAATTAATTTTTTTCACTCTGGAAAAATCAGTTAGTATCTTTCTCACTTCATTCATTAACAATCAATTCATCATTGTAATCCATTTATTCCCAGAATATAATCTCTACAACCCATAAACTCAAACTTATTTTTTCTACTTTTTGACTTGCTATCATTTGAATTATTTTCATTTGCAGTTGTTTTCACTTGCACTGCATTTCATTTGATATTAACTCCTAAAATCTAAATTCATTTACTTGCGGTCCAGTCAGAAGTTTTCTTTAATTAAAAATTTAAATATCACCTTACTTTACATGTAAATTCTTCATGCCCCTTTTTTCTGAACCAGAGTGGAATTTTCTCAGATTGAATGTCATCCAAAGCTTAGATTTTAGTTTTACCTTAAAATCACATAGATTTCCCCTTGAAATTGTCTCATAAGTTGTTTAAGTATGTATGCTTCTGCTTTTTCTTCTTAACAAGTGTTAAATCAAGCTTGTGCCAGTTTTATTATAATCGCACTATCTATAAACCCCTCCATTTCATTGCAAAGCAATTTCTTTGAGAATTTGAAGAACAACTTCCTATCTTTCAGGTTGATGGTAGCAATTTTTCCTCAAATTTTCACCAAATTCACCAAATCACTTCCCTCTCTAAAGTGGGAAGGTTGGGTATGGGGTGAAACATGTATTTTGAGGGCTTTTTGAAATTTAGGAGGCCTTTAAATATGAAATCAGGAATTTGGGGAATAAATAAAGGCCTCCTGAACCCCATCTGGGGTATGTCTGAGGTGAATTTCTTTTTTCAAATTAAAGTATGAAAATTACATTGAGCTTCATAACAAGCAGAAATAAGAAAAACACCTCTTTATTTTGAAAGGAATACAAATCTTATGTAAGATTTTAAAATAAACAATAGAAATTACATGAATAATTAAAAATGTATATATATATATATATACAATCATTAAAAAAATGGAGGATTTCTGATATATTTTAAATACCATTGTATTTATCAAAAAGAAAAAAGGTAGAAATACCCACTTTTTGCAAGGAATCTAAATTTGATTCCAGATTCAAGGAAATTCTTTGTGGGATTCAAGGCTGGTTGGAAGGAGTAGGTTAAAGATAGATAGGAGATTCTAATGATGGATGAGATTAAAGTCTGACTTGAGGGAACTAGAATTGACTCAATGGTGTATCAGAGTTAAAATTTCCAAAAATTTAAAAAGCTCATTTCAGGAAAAATATCAATTTTTCAAAAAATATTTATTTTTCAAAATAAACAATGAATCAATAGTTTTAACTGAAAAAAAATGGAAAGGCCTGAAATCAGCCATTTAATTTTTTGAAAATTTTAACTCTGATATGCCTAAATAATAATAATAATAATAATAATAATAATAATAATAATAATAATAATAATAATAATAATAATAATAATAATAATAATAATAATAATAATAATAATAATAATAATAATAATAATAATAATAATAATAATAATAATAATAATAATAATAATAATAATAATAATAATAATAATAATAATAATAATAATAATAATAATAATAATAATAATAATAATAATAATAATAATAATAATAATAATAATAATAATAATAATAATAATAATAATAATAATAATAATAATAATAATAATAATAATAATAATAATAATAATAATAATAATAATAATAATAATAATAATAATAATAATAATAATAATAATAATAATAATAATAATAATAATAATAATAATAATAATAATAATAATAATAATAATAATAATAATAATAATAATAATAATAATAATAATAATAATAATAATAATAATAATAATAATAATAATAATAATAATAATAATAATAATAATAATAATAATAATAATAATAATAATAATAATAATAATAATAATAATAATAATAATAATAATAATAATAATAATAATAATAATAATAATAATAATAATAATAATAATAATAATAATAATAATAATAATAATAATAATAATAATAATAATAATAATAATAATAATAATAATAATAATAATAATAATAATAATAATAATAATAATAATAATAATAATAATAATAATAATAATAATAATAATAATAATAATAATAATAATAATAATAATAATAATAATAATAATAATAATAATAATAATAATAATAATAATAATAATAATAATAATAATAATAATAATAATAATAATAATAATAATAATAATAATAATAATAATAATAATAATAATAATAATAATAATAATAATAGGGCATTATTTTTTTCATGAGTGCTACCCTTAAACTTACAGGGATACAACATCCCTGCAAAGTCCAGTGTATACGGACAAATCCTTGTTTACACGGGCATTTCAAGAACTTTGTTTTTTGAAACTCTAACTCAGCAGGCCTGTAGATAGGTGTTTTAAATCCTTATGGCCAATCTTTCATAATTTGGGACCCTCTAAACCCCTTCAAAAATCCAGTCAAAAAATTAACAATCCAAAAAAAAAAACTCATTTTTGGAGCTATTCCTTTGGCTTTGGGCTTAAGTTTTTTTGGAACTTTGAACTCTTACAATATTTATCAATAAGCTGAAAAGCTTTATGATATTATTTTTGAGATTTTTTGGATGTATCCTTTGTTGATGATTTGCTTATCTATTTGTTTATCTACAAACCCTTACTTCTGTTTGTTATCTTTCTTATCCTTGCTCTGATACCTAGTTACTCAATTTATGTTCTACTTAGCTTCTCTTTCTTCTCTAGTAGTTACTGTAGTGCACCCATAGTTGTAGCCTCTATTCACACCATGTCTCATTGGACCTGTTGCATGGCTATCCCGCATTTGGCCCAGTTCTCTCAAGCTTGTTTGATCTGGAGAAGATGTTCAGAAGAAAATCTCAAGATTTTCTCCAACAATACAACTCTTTTCCTTGAAAGAAATTCTCTCAGGACCTCAGGAGATTCCTTCACTCAATCAGACAATCTCACCTGTCAAACAAATTGGGGTCTTCACCAATCATCCAATTCATCCACAGGATTGAAACTTGTTTCTTTGTGCAAAACAGAGCAAAAAAACGGAATCGGTTGGATCAATCAGAATTATCTTCATGGTCTTACTCAGCTGCTTAGCTGTTTGTGCGCATAGTTCTACTTAGTCTGTTTAGAGGCCATAATCTGGCCTGTAGAACCGTGTTTGCCTGTTGATGTCTTTCCATTCCTCATGCTTGTGGTCCTATTGTGTTTATCACTCTTTTTTTTTGGAAATATCTGCTTGGTCCAGGTTTTTTACCTCATCCAATTCTTCTCATGGTTAAAAAACAAAAAGACCTTATCTAGTTACCGGAATGGATCAACAGAAAATTTTCCCTGGACCAGGAGGCAACAGAAACTTTATGGCAATGGCACTTTAGTCCTTAATGGAATCAACCCCCCTTCTTAACAAGACAAACTATTTGATCTGGAAAAAGAAAATGGAAAGACTATTCAAAATTTGTGGGATCCTCCAACTCATGAACTCTCCAAATCAACTTGAAGAAATTCCTGAAAAAGACAAAACTGTGGCCTACATTATGTCCAAGCCTTTCCCCTCAACTCATACCAATATAATAACTGGAAATAACAAGGATTCACCCAAGCTCACATGGCTTGCTGCCAAAGAACACTTTGCTTCTAATCAGGCAGCAAATTGGGCAAAGATGTTCTTCAACTTTCTGTACCTTGATTTTGATCAAAACATTGTTGATTCTTCTGTTACCTCCGTGAAACTTCATCTTGGGAAACTGGAAAAAGTTGGGATTGATCTTCCCAGCAATATCATGAGCTACTTGATTCTTTTCAAACTACCCAAATCACTGAAAGGAATTTTTTCACAGATCATGCACTCAGGTGTTGATCTGACAGTGGCGTTTGTTCTGAATCACCTAGTTCAACACAAAAATGAAGTCCAATCTAAAACCAAGGAAGCATCCAAAACCAACTCTGCCCTCTACACCCACAATCATTTGAATTCTGAATACCCTTGCCGCAAAAACAGCAAGCATGACCTGGCAGTCAAATAACATGCAGCTGCAAGCTTCTGGGAAGAGTTTCCTGATCTCAGACCAGAAAAACCTTCAAACAAGTCAAATCAAGGAGCAAAGAAGAAAGCACAAGAGTCCAATTACTACTCCTTCTTTTGTGGCCTGAAGCAATTTAGTGAGACTAGCAACAACTGATTCATCCTTGATAGCGGTTGTTCCATCCATATGATCAAGGATTTATCCATGTTCTCCTCTATAGCTGATCATCCCAGAAACAAACTGATCAAAACCAGAAAGAAGGGGGATGGAATAACCATAAAGGGCCTTGGAGTTGCGACTCTGAGGATTGGAAAAATCAAACTAGACCTAAAAAATACTGCCTGGGTCCCCAATGCAACAGTAAATCTGATTTCAATGCACGCTATACTTAACCAAGGATGTACCCTAAAGGCTAACAGCAAATCTGACCCCCCTTCCTTCTTGCTTAAAAAGAAAAGAACAGAAATCCACAGTGGAATAATAGAAAACAATCTCTTGATCATTAACTTGCCCATTCCAACAAGACAACAGGTTTGATTCTTGAGTCTTGACAAGCTCCAAAAGCTTCATAAAATGCTGGGCCATTCCAGTCTGGATAGAATAGAAAAACACCTTGGTTACAGCATTAAGAAAGAAACTTGCTCAGAATTTGAATGTACAGCCTGAAAGAAAGGAAAAAAAAGCAAGTCTTCCTTCAAGCAGGAGCAACAGACAGCAGACCAAGTGTTTTATTTTTTGCATCTAGATCTAATGGGTCTGCTTAATCTGCAAAGCAAGGGAGGCATGAGGTATGCTCTCACTGTTGTTGACAAAAAGTCCGGTTATCTCTCTGCCTTCACTCTTCCAAGCAAGGATGCAGTGGCCAAAAACATCATCTTTGCCATTAAGAATGAAGCAAAGAGGAAGAATAGATTCCCCATTGAAGTTTTTTCTGATGAAGGAGGAGAATTTGTCAACAAGAGAATTGCCACCTTTTTTAAATCTAATGCAATCCATAACCTTTTCAGCAAGCCCTATCACTCCCAGCACAATGGAAAGGTGGAGCAAGCTAATCACACCATCATGGAGTCTTTAAGATTGGTATTCAGCTCATATTGAATTCACAAAAGCTGTTGGAATGTGGTTGTCCAAAGCTGTTGCCTTGCATTGAATCAAATTCCCCAAGAAGCTGGAATTAAAACCCCCTGGGAACTGATGCACTGTACTGCACTACCCAAGGATTGCCTGAAGCCTGTTGGAACTGCATGCATCTACTTATGAAATGACACCAAAATTTCTTCAAAGCTGAGAGAAAAAGGTGATGAAGGAGTCCTGGTGGGTTTTAATCCTTGGCTGCTATCCTATAAGGTTTTTTCAAAGTTGGGAAGGATCATCAATTCCAAGCATGCGCAGTTCCTGAAATCTCAAGGCCCCAATAACTTCTCTCTCAATGGCAACATAGAAGAAAATAATAATGCCAATGCTGGTACTCTGATCAAAAGAGAACCCAAATCAGTTGATCAAAAATCAGTATCCAATGTTTCTCACAACACTAAACCAGATCTCCCTTGCAAGGATTATCCAAATCAATCAGGCTCCAAGAGCTTGGACTCATTAGTTCAGGAGACACTCCTTCCAAGACTTTTTAACCAAGATCAATTGAGACCACTGTTACAATATGGCTACCACAACAAAAACTTACCCAAATCTATCCACAAAGCACTTGAAATCCCCAATTGCCAATTGGATCACACCCATCAACAAGGAGCTAGACACCGCTGAAGAAATAGGTGTGTGGGAAGACACCAATGAATCTGAGGTCACCAAAACTCTCAACACCACTTGGGCCTTCCGCCGTGAACAAGATCTACACACTGGTCTTGCCTTGCTCAAGGATTGGGTCTGCGTGCAGGGGTTCAATCAATGCTACGGGATAGATTACCTTGAGACCTTTGCACCTACTGGTAAGATAGCGTCTCTCAGGGCATTGCTAATTTACTTGGTGGATAAGAAGCTTCCTATACTTCAATTTTACGTGAAGGGCGCTTTCTTACATGCGCAGCTGGGAGAAAATGTCTAAATTAGGACCCCTGTTGGCTCAAAGAGAAAGTCAAAGTATCTCAAGCTCATCACATTGCTTTACTGCCTCAAACAAGCTCTGCTGAATTGGTATAGGATCCTGAGCAATTGGATCAAGAGTGTTGGCTTCATTGAGAGAAATTGTGACCCTTGTCTTTATCATCACAAGGATGGGGTTACATCCTTATTCTTTCATGTTGAAAATTTAGTTGTGGTGGTAGAGGCAAATAAATGTAAGACTATCTTCTTGAAAAAATTCAAAGACTCATCAGCTCACAAAGTGGAAAACTTACTTGGAATGAAGTTTGAAAAAGACAAGAACTAAATCAGTCTGTCTCTACCAAACCACATTCTCAAGGGTCTCAAGGAGTTGAATCTGCTAAATGCAAAACCCTCTCAAACCCCTGCTCCACAGGTTCATATCTACTACTGGAAACTGAAGACAAGATTGAGCAATTCAAACAACTAAATTTCAACTATTGATCACTGATTGGATGGATAAACTTCATAGCAACTCTATCCAGACCGCATATCAGCTATGTTGTTTCCAACTTGGCAAGGTTCTTGGAAAAACCAGGAATTCTCCATTGGAATGAAGTTACACGGGTTTGGTGCTACTTGCTGAAGACCATGAACCACAAGCTTGTCTTTAGATCAAAAAGAAACTCCAACTACCTGGTCATTTACAGCAATGCCACATGTGGGGATGATCCTGACACTCATCTCTCTCAAACCGGCTTCATCACCCTATCCAAGGCAATTCCCCTCTATTGGACAAGTTGGTGTCAAAGATGTATTTCTCACTCTTCCACTGAGTCCAAGTGTAATGCACTATCAGATAGTCATCTTGAAGCAAGATGGCTAAATCACCTCATCTCCAAAGTATGGCAATCAAAGTTTTATCCCACTTTGCATCTAATTCATAACAAAGGACTGAGAAAAAAAATAAAAAAATTTGGAACTAAGTCACATGCCAAATACATTGACATTAAAATGAAAAGCTTATGGAATTACTGGAACAGAAAACTTATTCAGATAAAAATTTTCTCTTCTCAGGATATGCTGGCCAATCCTTTGAAAAAGGCTTCAAGTGCCATTGTCATCTCAAAATTGGCTAATTATGTTGGCTCTTAACTCTTAGTCACTGATGATGAGTTGAGCCAGCGTGTTGATTATATTCTTATCTATTTGTTTATCTACAAAGCCTTACTTCTGTTTTTTATCTTTCTTATCCTTGCTCTGATACCTAGTTACTCAATCTATGTGCTACTTAGCTTCTCTGTCTTCTCTAGTAGTTACTGTAGTGCACCTATAGTGGTAGTCTCTAGTCATGCCATGTCTCATTGGACATGTTGCATGGCTATCATGGATTTGGTCCAGTTCTCTCAAGCTTGTTTGATCTGGAGAAGATTTTCAGAAGAAAATCTCAAGATTTTCACCAACAATAAAACTCTTGTCCTTGCAAGAAATTCTCTCAAGACCTCAGGAGATTCCTTCACTCAATCAGACAACCTCACCTGTCAAATAAACGTTGGTCTTCACCAATCATCCAACTCATCCTCAGTATTGACACTTGTTTATTTGTGCAAAACAGAGAAAACATACAGAATCAGTTGGATCAATCAGAAGTATCTTCATGGTCTTACTCAGCTGCTTAGCTGTTTGTGTACATAGTTCTACTTACTCTGTTTAGAGGCCATAATCTGGCCTGTAGAACCATGTTTGCCTGTTGATGTCTTTCCATTCCTCATGCTTGTGGTCCTATTGTGTTTCTTACTCTTTTTTTTTGGAAATATCAGCTTGGTCCAGGTTTTTCACCTCATCCAATTCTTTTCATCCTTGGCCTCCAAAAATTGGATCCAACATAAAAACACTTCAAAATAGCATATCCATTCCAAGATTTTTTTTCACATCTTGAATCAATGTTTCTCTCAATTATTATTGGAAAAACTAAAGATTAAAATCCAAAAATTGAATGAAAAATTTGACTGAGCTTTGATTACAGGGTTTACCCCCCAAATTATTCAGAATGATTAAAATAATTGAAAATAAGGGGTGTGGTCCAAATTTTTGGTTCTGATTTTTGTTATGTTGAACTAATAAATAAAAATAAAAAATTTTATTACAAATATTATAGCAATGATTTTGTTTGATATTATTCCACTACTATGGGTTTTATTTTTCTTCTGGATTTCCTCCTTGGGAACAAAGCCTTATCACCAAGCTCCAAATTCTTCTGAATAATGGTCATCCAAGCTTTGGAATCCTTGGTCACAAAGCCTTTCCACAGTGGATCCAATTGGGTGCTGGCCAATGATCAGACTTGAACTTTAATGAGACTATATGTTTGAAATCTTCCAAAAGAATTGGGCAAATAGGAGATTATTTGCAATTTGGAGTGGGAGGGGAATTCAGAGGAAGATAAGTTCAAGGCATTAAAGAAGAAAACAGAACCACTGGACACTTATAAGTTTCAGAAAGAAGAAAGCCATGGAAGGGGGACTTCATACACATGTTTATTGGAGCTGGTCCAGAGAGGTTGTTGAGTTGCCTCCTTGCCTCTTGAAAGGTTTCACCCCAGATTTCATGCATTAATTTTGAATATTGGAAGATTGGGTTGGTTTCCAGCTCTTTGATCATTTATTTCATGATTTCAATCCAGTATTCAGATTTTGGTTGCAAACCAACAGCTTCTGCTCTGAAACCACAGTTACCATCTCCCAGAACATCTTGAAAGTGGGATATATGGGCAATAGCTGTTGCTGGGGTAATGAAGTCTTTGTATTGGAACTAAAATAAAAAATAAGAATTGATTCTAAAATGAAATATGTTGGAAAAATTCCACTAACTTGTTGCATTGAAACTTGCTCAAAGATTCCAGAAGAAGAATATGATAATGTGCAGGAAACCTATAAAAAATTCCAAAAAAAATCAGAAAAACTGAGTAAATCAGGTATTATCCAATTAACTCACTTTGTCACTTATTTTTGTTGCTGTTTGAGCAAAAACATGCTTTCCAGGTGGATGGTAAGGAGCTTCATCATCTTGACTTTTGTGCTTTTCTCTCTTGATTCAAGTCCCAGGATTGTAACCAGGGGAAGGAGCCCTCTTAGTGAAAACAGTTCCAGACCTCTAAAACAAGATTAAATGGGAAAATGAATAAAAATTCACTCAATAAAAAAAGAAAATGTAATCTCACCGTCTTAAAAAAATGCAAATCTGGGAGCTCCTCATCTTCTGAAGTATCTTCTTCTGTCACAAAATCATCCTATGTTGAAGAAAAAGAAATATTCATTTGATATTGAGATGATTATGTATAAATATAAATTTACCTCTTCATCTGATTCCTCCTTCTTCTTTCCCTTCCCTTTTTCCTTTTTTGCCTTTCCCTTTCTCAAAAACTGAATGATTACATAAAAAAAATCAGTTACATTTTCTTTTTCTTTCTCAAAGAGTGCTTGATTACTGACCACTGAATTTTCTGAAAATTTCCTCCTTGACCTTCCTCTCCTCTTTGGTTCTTTTAAATATTCAAAGCCTGATGGATCCCTATTACTTGAGCATTGAGAGATCTTCTTGAAATTATTTGATGCTACTTTGGGTCTTCCTCTTATGTTGGATCTTTTAGTAGAATTGGGCTGTTGAATCAGAACAAGTTGATACTTTCCAGTGTAAAGGTTCTGTGTTTCACCCAGATAATAATGTTGTTCTCCAGGTGGCAATTTTCGGAATTCTCAAACAATTAATTAAGATATCTATGTTCATTGGTTGATCTTGAGGGCTGTTCAAGGCTCGGTGATTCTTCAGTTGAGTCTGGGCTGTCAGTTAACTGCAGAAATAAAGTTAGAAATTAATCAGAATATTATTCATTTGAACTTGTATAAAGAAAAAAAAACTTACTGAAAAGGGTGTTTGACATGCCATTGCGGATCAAAATCCTCAATTTGGAAAATGTCACCCTTGAAGATAGCTGATTTTAATTTGTGAACACATGTTATACCCATATAAGAAGAGTAACCACAGTTGATGCAAGTGGTTGAAGAATCAGAGACATGATTGAATGAGTGAATGGTCTTGAAGGCATAATGGCTGATCTTTCCATAAATATGCTCCACACAGTGAGGCAAACATATGAGCTGATTGAAACCTTTCTGGGAGGCTTCAATAGCTCTTTCATGAATTTGGATGGTAATAGAATTATATATCTTATCAACAATGTTGGAAAATGAGCCAGTAGAGGAAGTGATGAAGCATTTTATGTAAGCATGAAGGCCTTCTATTCTTGATGTACTTTTATTTCTAAAATGAGAGTATTTGTTGGCCAAGTAAGAGAAAATTTCTTTTTTGAGTGGGACCCAGTTTTCAAGGAGGTAGTATGATGTGGGAGCATTCCAGACTAGAGAAATTTGGGTGAAAGTGTCCTGAAAGATAGCTTCAGATTTGGAGTTGACCAATTGGTGCCAGTGTTTCTGAAAGAGCTTCCATTCATCTTCAGAATTGAAATTCTTCCTTCAGTGGGTTTGAATATTTTTTAAAATATTCCAAAGACAGAGAAGGTGATAAGAAGATGGGAAAACCTTTTCCATGGAACTAATTCAAGCTTGTTCTTTATCTGTCACAATAACCCTTGTTTTTTGATGTTCTAATATTTCCTCAAGTTGATTTTGGGCCCATTCAAAGTTATATTTTTTTTCTTGGGATAAAAAACTGAAAGAAACTGAGAAATCTCTTGAAGAATTGTTTACCCCAACAATATGAAGAAGAGGCATCCCAAATTTATTTTTTTTTATATGTGCAGTCCATCATGAGAAGAGTAGGATTTTTTTGAAATTTTTATGGAATCAGGATGTGAAATGAATAAAGAAGTGATTTTTCCATCCATATTGTTGATTCTGTACAAAAAAGAAGAATTTTGGAGTTCCAGTATTAAATCTTCAATTGATTTTTTTCCATCAAGATAATTTTTTTTGGATTTGAGATCTTTTATCATAAATATTACTGAGGTTTGTATGAACTGGATTTGAGGATTTTTTCATAAGAGAATTTAAAACTTTTGATGGGGGAACACCAGCCTTGGTTAAGTTTTCTACAGTCTCCTGTTGCTTGCCATGGATTCTTATATGGATTGGATGAGTGGAAGGATCATCTAAGGGGGTATGGTTGTGATCTGGAAATATAAATTTAACCTGCCAGAGACCTAATCTTTTGGAGAAATTTCCAGATAATCTAAAAGGGCATTTGGTCTTTCTTGTTGTTTGAATTTTTTTGGGATCTTTACAGGGTTTATATTCTCCAGATTTATCAGATTGATATGTGTAGGTATGTTTCTTCAAGTTTGATACTCTAGTAGAAATGGAATATCCATGGTACTTTTCCCATGATTGGATAGCATCAACTAACTCCTACTTTTGATTATATGATATTTCAGGAGGAGGGGCCAGAGGAGTGGTATCATTAGATTGAGTAGATGAGGAGAGGGCCAGAGGAGTAGAAACACTAGTTTAATTAGATAAGGTGATGGAGGATGGGCCGGGTGAGACAGTTCTGAAAAGTGGGTGGACGTTTTGTTCAGACATTTTGAAAAGGGATGTTTTGTTTAGAAAGGAATTTGAGATTTGAGTTGATGATTCAGAAAGATTTTGAGTAGAAATGGAGTGAGAAGAATTTTTGGTTCAGGAGGTTTGATTTGGTAGTGGTAGGTTTGGAGTGTGTTGTTTTGTTTGGTGTTGTGTTGTGTTGTGTTGTGTTGTGTTGTGTTGTGTTGTGTTGTGTTGTGTTGTGTTGTGTTGTGTTGTGTTGTGTTGTGTTGTGTTGTGTTGTGTTGTGTTGTGTTGTGTTGTGTTGTGTTGTGTTGTGTTGTGTTGTGTTGTGTTGTGTTGTGTTGTGTTGTGTTGTGTTGTGTTGTGTTGTGTTGTGTTGTGTTGTGTTGTGTTGTGTTGTGTTGTGTTGTGTTGTGTTGTGTTGTGTTGTGTTGTGTTGTGTTGTGTTGTGTTGTGTTGTGTTGTGTTGTGTTGTGTTGTGTTGTGTTGTGTTGTGTTGTGTTGTGTTGTGTTGTGTTGTGTTGTGTTGTGTTGTGTTGTGTTGTGTGGAGTGGTATGGTGTGGTGTGGTGTGGTAATGGGGGGAGTGGAGTGGTATGGTGTGGTGTGGTCTGGTCTGGTCTGGTGTGGTGATGGGGGTGATGGGTGGGGGTGGGTGGGTGGAGGAGGTTTCTTTTATGGATGATGAGAGGATGGGAGCGCTCCAAAATGGCCTGGAAAAATTTCAAACTCATATTGAATAGCAATGGTTAGGGTTTTATGCATGGAGGGCTCAAAAAAGCAGACCCCAGCTCAGCAGGGGGTTTGTTGCCCTCCTTTTTGGATTTGGTTTTTAGGGCACAAATACTGCTTCAAAAATAAAGAAAAATATATATTTTAAAATCTTGAGAGGCCTGTTTCAAACTTGCAAGGTCAAATACTTCAAATTCTCATACGTAAACACAACAAAGAATGCAGAAATAAGGAAAGACCACCCCTATAATTTTCAATTATTTTCATTGTGATGAATATTTGGTGGGGTAAAACCTATAATTAAAGCTCAGCCAAATTTTTCATTTAATTTTTGGATGTTAATCTTAAGTTTCTCAAAAAAAAATTGAGAGAAACATTGATTCAAGAAGTGAAAAAAATCTTGAATAGGATATGTTATTTTGTAGTGTTTTTACATTGGATCCAATTTTTTGAGGCCAAGGATACATCCAAAAAATCCCCAAAAAAATTTGAAAGCTCTTCAGCTGATTGATAAATATTTTGAGAGTTCAAAGTGCCTAAAAAACTTAAGCCAAAAGCCAAAGGAATATCTCCAAAAATGAGTTTTTTTTTGGATATTGTTAATTTTTTGACTGGAATTTTGAAGGGGTTTACCTGGTCCCAAAATTATAAAAGATTAGCCATAAGGGTTTAAGACACCTATCTAAAGGCCTGCTGTTTTAGAATGTCAAAAAACAAAGTTCTTGAAATGCCCATGTAAACAAGGATTTATCCGTGTATACTGGCCGTTGTGGGGACGTAGTACCCCCATGAGTTTAAGGGTAGCACCCGTGAAAAAAATAATGCCCTAATAATAATAATAGTAATAGTAATAATAGTAATTTCAAAGAAGGACTTCAAGGAAAGTTTTATTTTAAAATAAGATGTTCCCAATTGAGCAATACCACTCTTTAAAAGAACATCCAAACATCAATTTATTCTTCATCAAGAGAGGCATACTGAGGTTCAAAAATAGATTTAGCTTTTTGAAAAGAATGAGTTTTGAAGGGGTGCTTGTGGCAGGAGTGGAGTAAATTGATAATTTGGAAATCTTATAAAGAAGGATGTTGACTTCTTTAGGCTCTTCAAACTTGGATAGGTATTGGAGGATATTGGACTCAATATCCCCATTTCCCAATATTAGATTAGAATATCTTGCTTTCCAATTGAATTTTTATCTTATATTTTATATTTACAATGGAACCTTTGGTAGGATGACAAGAAAAGGCAGTATTTTTTGAAACTTGAGGGCTTCAGTACTAAATATGGTAAGGAAGTTTCTTGTAATTATATCCATATTAATATTTTTGGCTTTTTTTGGTGATTATTGGTGAAAAAAATCTTTTGATACAAGGGGGTCCAATATCATGGTGCAGAACATGTTGGAGACACCTTAACCAACAAAAAGAACAAGTCCTTATTCAGCCTGTTGATAATATCAATTTCAAACCCAGATAATCTTCTCAGAATCTCATTATTTTGATTTTTGATTTAGAAAAATATTAATTAACACAGAAATGGAGATCAGAGGGGCATAGCTCTGGGTAGGGTACACCATGGAGAAGAGAAGTTTGGTTGCATCCTTCAGTGGTTTGAGGAAGTTTCTAATTTTTTCAAACATTTTTTCCATTTAAGTGGGTCAATCTAAAAATTCTTGGTCTCCAATAACTCAAAAAACAAGTTGCATGTGTTCTTTAGGTCATGAGCAAGTTTTTCAAAATCAGTTGAGTCTAATTCAAGTGAATCTTGAGATTGAGGATAAACATAATTGCTAAATTGGTTCAGATTTTGGAATTTTCCAAAACACAGTTTTTTTCCAACAGTTTTGAAAATGATTTCAATTTTGAGGAGATGACCAAAAAAATCCTAAGTTGAAATTCTATGGATGCATTGCATCCAAATTCAAAGATTGAAAAAAATCACCATCTGGACTGATAAACAAATTGGAAATAAAATTTGATTTGGATCTTAATTTATGTTTGATGTTTGGCTTCAAAACATATACAGAGAAAAATATCTTGAGGTGATCCTTGACCACAAGGTTGATGGAATGGGACATAAATCCAAAGAGAGATCCATCTCATGATCAAATTTGTGTGATCTGTGAGCTCCTCAATTTTCTTGACCAATGTGAGGTTGTTTGATGTGTTGTTAGCCATCATTATGGTGAGCTTTCATTTGATTAAACCAAATAATTTTTAGTTTACCACAAAGAAAAATCACCAAGATTTTTTTCTCTCGTATGTGATCCTTGAAAATAAAAATTTAATGTTGGATAAGGTTCCAGACTGAAAAAAAATTTGGGAATGGATTGGAATCAAAAGCTTACCAGCAATCATTTGAATTCAAATGGAAATCTCCACAAGGTTTCATTGCAAGTCAATCCAATGGGCTTTGATACCCAATAAATACATAAATTCTTTGGATTTCCAAGAATCAATGGTAAAATTAAAGGCAGCTATATCTTCAAAAAAAATAGCAGAAAAGGGAATAAACCTTGAGATGTAGAAGGTGGCAAATATACAGATTTAAGACAATGTTCAATATTGATTTTCTGCTTTGGTATCATTGAGGTTAAATCAGAATTGGTGATCAGAGTGAGGAGTTTTATGAATGATCCACAATTGAAAATTTGAGATAAGTATTGGAAGTGAAACAGGAAATCATTTTCCTCAATTGTTTTGGTTTAATGTCCTTCTAAATAATCATAATAGAAAAAGAAACCAATCATTAAAAGATGATTGAATAAATCAAAGTTGAACCTTAAGGCTTAAATTATTTTCAATCCTTTCTAATTCAATGAAGCTTTTGATCATCTTTTGGTTGTTGGAAATTACTTTTGGGGAATGAGGATCTTGTGGATTTCCATGAGATTCTCTCCTGTAAATTTTATGCTTTATTATTTTTCTTGAACTATTTATTATCTTACTGCAGGAATTTCCAGTTTAAATTGAGACAGTATGGATAGCTTGGTGATCATTTAATTTTTTTTGAAAAACTAAAACTAGGACCAGAAAAGACCCAGAATTTTTTCCCATTTGAAGATGCATTGAATTATTTACTAGTGGATTTTTATATTGTTGATGTTTCTGTTCTTTAATTTGAAATGAGGTGGCCTTGATTGTGATTTTTTGGGGGGGCAAGGAGTGGGTTGAGATGGCATTCCACTATGATTTTGAACAGATTCCATTTCAATGGTGATGAAGTGCTTGTTGAGTTTATGTAAGGTTTGAATGTGTAGATGGGAGAGGAATTTTTGGTTTGACATGCATGCATGCCACCAAGGAGATAATTTAACATTCCCATGAGAATATTCAAACACACACTGCACCCTGTTAGCCAAAATATCAGTCAAAAAAATTGATTCTACAGAGAGAAAATTGAAATATAGGTCAGTGAAATGGGACAATGTTGTTTCAGTCAAGAGTGACAGTGTGAAGATGAAAAAAAATACCAGTGAATGCCAATCAAGATTTTGAATAGTCTCAGAGTTTTTGGAAGAGAGGGAAGACCAGTGAGGTCTCCTTGCAAGGATACTTGATGTTGGACACTGGATATTGAACCAATACCTGTGGTTATTGGGTCAGGCCCACCAAAATTGATACCCAACCAACCAATGGGTATACTCATAGTTTGGGCATCAGAATTGATTTTTGGGTGATTGGGTATGGCTTGCAGTCTGGCCCTACTTGATAGGTGGTCATTTATGTTGACCTATATACCAAAATCTCATTAACTCCTGGATTAAATCAATGACTCCAGAAATCCTTGTTAATTTATTTCCATACACTGTCAGCCCTAATAATCAAGATCCTCATGATGACACATTTACAGTGGGTAGAAAAAACTCTTGGGACTGTTTTTTAAAGTTGGAAAACTGAGGTACTTTGAGAAATTTAGATGAAGCCCAGAAAGCTTGAGGGTTTGTTTTGAAAAATACAAAATCAATCTACAACTCCAGTTCATGATTCTCAATAACCCCACCTACTTGTTTTCTAAATTACCTTCAAATTTTTGATTATCAATAATAATAGTAAAAAAGAAAATTTAAGTATTTTATTTGAAATTCAACCAACTTATTTCAATCTCTATTTTTCATGATTGTTGTTTTTTTTTTTGGAAATTCAAATTTTTGTAACAATTTTTCCATCTCAGACATCCAGGCATTCATGGATCCAAATCCTCCAAGAAATTTGACTTTTTCATCACAAAAATCATAGTCCTACCATTCAAAGATGCTTGATCTCAAACCAAAAAATCAATGATTCATACTTGAATCATTCAAAGACACCAAAAAAAAAAATTCAAAGAGAGATTGAGTTGTTTAGATGGATATTTATGAATCAAAGAGACTTTCTGAGTAGTCCTCATGAATCCTAAAAGTCCCAGACAACCTTTTTGCCTGGAATTGGACCTATCTCTCAATAACTTAACTGTAATCAACCACAGAACTATTTGCATGTAGAATAAAAACAAAGGTCTTTACTGTTATCTAATGGTATCATTTTCTCCTCTTTCAAGTAATTATCATTGAGAAAGAAGATTTATTGAACCAAAATTCTCATTTTTTTTTTTTGAATCTGGCGTGTTTTTTCAAATAATTTTTGAATGTCTTTGATTGTTTTTTTTCACAAAATTCAAACTAAATTTTGGTTGAAGCTCTTGATTTGAGTGTAGGAATTATATAGTAGAATCTGAATGATATAAGGATAGAGCTCAAAGGGTAATTGAAAAATTTTTATCAGAATAATAATTATGCTCAAAACAAGTAAATAAGCAAAAGTACACCAGTTGATTTTTTTCCCCAATGATTTCCAAGAATTTTGTCTACCCACTGTAAAGTTGGTTGCCAAAACTCATAAGAATTTTTGGCAAATCAGCCACACCAGGGCAATTCAAACAATATGGATGAATCCCAGGTTGTCTTTTTTCTGGTTTTGACCATACCATCCTCTGGCCCCCACTCCAGTTTACCCATTGAAACACTACCAACATCTTGATTTTTTGATATCAATTTCTGACTGATAAATAAAAAAAATAAAAATAAAAGAACATGGTAAGTATATTTCTTCTGAAATCTTATTCTTCATATTTGATTCTGATTCATGGTTTCTATTTTTGATATGCAGTATTCTATGGGAAATCATTCCTTTCAGCGGATCAAGATGTTCAGACTGATTGGAAGAGGGCACCATTTTAATGGTTGGAATCAATCTTAGAAAAATTGTAAAATCAGCCCAACTCTAAGTGAACCTCAGGTCAACAAAGCCTTGAGAAACTCAAGTCACCTCAAAGCAGAAAAAAAGCAGAGAAATCAAGTGATAGAAAAAACAGAGAACTCAAATGATACAAAAATCAGATGCATAATATCCTCAATCAATTGATTTTTTCTCTTTATTGGCTTCCATGGCTTTCAAGCTACCTATCTCAAGATTATCATCCCCATCTTACCAAGGAAAGCAAAACCAACATCCATAGAAATTTGTTTGTAATTTTTAATTTTTAATTTTTTTTATATAAAATTTCAAGTTAAACCTTTCTTTAATGAAACTCATTCCTTTTGATCCTCACTCCCACCCTCAGAAATAAGAAGAAAAATAAAAATATCAATCCTACAGAAATTTTTTTCTTTTTATCCTCCAGCAATTGTTTTTTTTGAGTGCTTTGTGCTTCTAAAGATTTTTTTTCTTGAAAATTCAAATTTTCTAGTGAGTAAATTATTGGATGCAAAAGTCATCTAAACCAATGAAACAATTAAAATCAATGCCTTTCTTTGAGAAATTGGTTTAGCTTGAATCCCATGCCTGAAATTTAATTGCATTTCCTTTAGCTCAATCAGCCCAAATCTTTGCACTTGAAGTATGTGTGTATGGTTGGTTTATCTTGGATCCCATTCCTGAAATTTAATTGCATTTCCTTGAGCTCAATCAGCCCAAATCTTTGCACTGGAAGTATGTGTGTATGGTGGGTAGACAGAAGCTGTGGGACTGATTTTTGAAGCACCCAAACTCACCCACTCCCTACTGACTGGGGATCTTTGTGTGAATTTCATTGCAAAAGATGTGTGGAAATCTTCCTGTTGACCACATCAATAAAACACCCTGCATCTCCCCTTTCTGTTGATCTGACTTCCTCCATCTCTGCTTCAATTTAATAACCTTGTTGATTCTTTATCTTCTCTATAGTATTTTTTTCAAGGGCTGTGTTAAATTCACCGCCCTGGGTTGCAAATGGTTTTTCACTCCTGTTTGAAACCAATATTAGTTGTGAACACAGGTTCACAACTGAAAAAGCCGCAAGCAAATTTTCTTACAACTCAGGTGGACCCCAGGGGGCTAAAAACTAACCATTCAAAACCCCCCAGTTGATGCCCAAGTTGTAAACGGAGTTGTGTGTGTCTTCCCTGAATCCTTTGGCCCATTTGGGGGAAAATAGTCCCAAATGGGCCATTTAAGGGGAAATTTAGGGGTAACTAGGAAACCCAGGGCCACATTTGAGTGCCATCAACCCAATTTGGGAATTTTTCATGCATTGTGAGACTATTGGATCAAAAAATGGAAATTGGAAATCAAACACTCTGCCTATTGGCAAAACAAAGTCTTTTCACAAAGATACACAACACTTTCTTTTCAGATAATTTTATTTTTCTCAACCCAAAAGTGGGAAGACTTTGGAGTTGATGAAACAGTTGGATTGAATAATAAATTTAATTGGGATTTCTTTTTGCATTATGGGAAAAGTGGCAAGCCCAAGCCCCCATGGTTTCAACATGGCTGGGTTAAAGCACTTGATTGAAAGTTCTTTTAACATAGCTGTGGCAGAATCCAGGGATTTGAGAAGGTATTTGGGAAATAAAACATTGGAAGACCCAATGAAATCCTCATCTAGGGTTCAAATTGAGGAAAAAGGTGCTTCAAAACTGGAATTGACTTAAGCGGGTGGGTCACATTTCATATACCATTTGACTGAGATTTTTTTGGCTTGATAAATACTAATTTAAGGGAAATGTTATATTAATGACCCTGGGGTTGCAAATGGGCATGAATTTCTGTTAACAACCCATACGGTTTGTGAAAATAAAATCACAACTCAACAAGGAGCAAGCAAAGTTGCTCACAACTTGCCCATCCCCAATTGCAACCATTTTCAAGTTGCAATTGGGGATTTGAAGCTCTTAAAGGGTTGAAATTAGGGTTTCACAACCCCCCAGGGGATGAACAAGTTGTGAGCGGGGGTTCAACCTGTTTTTCTGGCCCATTTGGGCAAAAATAGCCCCAAATTGGCCATTTGAGGGGGGAATTGGGGCACCAAGTTTTTTCCTTTTTTTGGTGTTTTTTGTTTCTTTTTTTAGTTCAATTTTTTTTATTTATTTTTATTTTATTTATTTTTAATTTATTCTCTTTGAATGTCCTTTCTTTTTTTTTATGCTCACTTCAAATGGGTTGTGAATGGCCTCTCACAACCCATTTTGGGGTTGTGGGTGGCCATTCACAGCTAAAATGAGTTGTGAGAAGCTTTCCACCACTGAAATTGGTTGGGAGTGGCCATTCACAACTGAAATTTGTCAAAAGCCACGCCACACAACCTAATTTGGGTCATGAATGACATCTTAGGGTTGTAAATTTAAAATTTCTCCTAATTTAACCATGACAATGACAGCTGTAGTTATGTAACTATGTAACTATGAGGTGCAAGCACCCCTTGAACCTCCTCCTGTGAGAGCCTTTCCTAGTATGAAAGAAGCCAAGAACTATTGAAAAATGGGAAGCCATGCACGGCTAAGCATTGACAACATTCAATTCAAAAAGGGATAAATATGTTGAATTAGCCTGTGACAGATAAGGAATATACCAAGGGCCATTGCTCACCAAAATTCAAAGGAAAATTACACAAGGAATTTTGGGTGTCAATTCATGATCCATGCAAGTTGGACCGTAGTGATCCCATGAGGATCCTCTCCATCTGACATGAACAACACACAGTAGTGATCCCATGTGGCTCCTCTCCATTCAAAATGAACAGCACAATCATCAACCATATGAAAGCCCCTCAGTGCATCCTCAACTGAGGAGAATTGCTGGTGTATCCTTAGATAAAATTAAGGAAGGTGTGAAAGATGGGCTCAATAAAATTGAACTAAAAAGGAAATTGAGAAAGATTGATGGGGGAGAATATGTTGAAAATAGAAAAATCTATAACACTAAGTGCAAGTTTAGAGCAGCTGAGTTAGATGGGAAAAGTTTTGTGAATGTTCTATTTGAAATGCTCCAAGAGATCCTGTGGGTATCCAGGTCAAAATTCTGTGGAGAGGGTTGCTTAGAGTCACTTTACTTGGCTCATCCTGAGTCTACAAACCTTTGTAAAAAAATTCCATCATATTGATTTGTTGGATTGTACTTACAAAAAAAATAGTTAAAACATCCCTCTATTGCATTTTGTAGGAATGACATCCAAGAGAAAAACTTTTAAAAAGGTTTTTTTTTATAACAAAAGAAATGTTTGAGTTCTGCTGTTTGGTTTTGAATGCACCAAAGGAGTTGGCCTATTATCCAGAGAGGCTTCCCAAAGTCTTTGTGAAGGACCATGAAAAAGTTCTGATTTTTGCCATTGAAGATATTTCCCCTGATTCATCCAGAAAGTTGTTCTCTTGGAGCTTGTGTCTCTGTGGGCAATTTATGGGGCCTCTAAAACCAAGAGGGGGGCAGAAGTCAATGATGCAGAACTCAGAGTAGGCCAATTTATTTCTTCTTGCGTTCATCTCTACTGGGATTGCTTATTTTGAAACCTGTATACAGTCTTTCTTAAGAGAACGCAAGGATGTGCTTGAGTATATGTAAAAGAACATTTTACCTATCAAAGAGACTTTTGTAATGGTGTGGAATTTTGTCAACCCTGAATTTGAAGATAAAACAATTTCTTGGGTAGAAGGGGCCCATGCTACTTTCAAACACTTACTTGCGGGGTATTTGGGGAAAATTTGGATGTGCGGAAAAACCTGGAAGGAAGCATTGATAGTCAAATAAAATCAGTGCATTTGTTGCTTAAAAACTCTCAAATAAATCCTGGAACCTTCCTTCCAAAAGAACATTTACCTTAGGGAAACAAATTGTCAATTGAGGAAATTATAATCATTTGGTAAGAATTTGAGAAGTTCAAGCACAACCATGATGGCAAGGTGTGCTCAAATTAATATTCCAAGAAAATGTGCTTTCCCTGTTCCCACATCTTGGTAGAAATACTAGCATTAAAAGGATCTGCTGTGACTGAGGATATTCATCCTCAGTGGGGTTTAGACTATAACCCTTCCAGTTCAGTAAGTTGGATTTTTGGATTGCTTAAATTGCATTTTGATGAAGGATTTTAATTCCTATTTGCTTTACTAATGACTGAATGGGTTTACTAATGAGTGATGGTTTTGCTTTTTGAAAGCTTGAAACTGATCCAGTGCTTGAATGATCTCAATTTTTTTGAAAAGCTCAGTTCAATTTTTATGGGAAAAAATGAAGAAGTTCAAGTGCAGATTTGAAAAAAACCGGTGAAGCATGCAACCACTTTGGTTGCTAAGCCAAGGCTTGAGCCAAATTTCTTGAAGTAAAGATGTGGTTGACCCAAATTGAAAGACACCTGTTTTGAAATTTCAAGATTTGAACACATTGAAAAGGAACTAAATAGGAAAAGAATGGTTAGAAGGGCACCAATAAGACCAAATATTGTAAGTCTTTTATTTTGATAAGTTTTCATTTTTTTTTAATGAACTGACCGGGATATGATGCTTATATTCCAAGTCAGGCTCACAATCTGAATTCCATAGCTCAGATGAAGAGAATGAAATTGAATTAGGCTTCCTTCATTTGGAATCAGAATCCTCTTCTGAGGAAGAAGAAGAAGTGGAGAATTCAACCAGAAGCTCATCTTTGGTGAGTATTGCTTTCATTAATGTGATTAGAATTTTGGCTAAGTAATTTTTGATCATAGGAACCAAAATTGGATTACCTCAATCAAATACCTGAGAGCTTACAGAATTTCTTGGGTGAGGTTTGGGATCCTGTTGGCAATTGGAATGGCAGCTTTATAGTCATTGCTAAATCACTTGGGTATGATGACAATGGATGGTTTAAATTTCAAAGGGAAATGATTGAAACATTGAGGAAACATAAGACATGCTATGCTAAGATACTTGCTGGTATCCAAGAGTTCAAAAAGATTGAAAAAAGACTTGATGTTCATGACATCAAATCAAAAGACTCCCTCTTCAAAATGGCTTGCAAAGTTAGATATGGGCCAAATCATAACAGAAACTTATGGAAGTCCAATTTATTTCATTCCTTGGATTCATGTTGTACTTATACTCCTATGAAAATGGGTGTAAAAGAGCCATTGGAAGCCATCTTTGTTGCCTTTGTTAACAATAACCACTGGGCTCATTTAACACTTGAAGGAGATATGATTGCAATTGTGCCCGTTGTATCAAAACCATATTTTTTGAATTAAAAGAAGACTTCTTTTTGGTTTGATCACCTCAAAGAGAGATTGAATTTATATTCCAATTTATAGAATCTATAGACATCATGTCCTTTCATCATTTGGGTTTGGTCTAAAATGTACTTCTGATGCTGATCTGGTACTTCTATTAATATAAAGGGTTACCAAATTTTGAAAATCATCATGTTTAGTGTTTTGAATGAGATTTTATTTCTATTTAAATTAAAACCAACTTGTGTTGGGCTGATCCCATCATAAGAAGTCTTTCTACTTCTTATGATGGGATCAGCTTAACACAAGTTGAACTTGTTTTTTTTTTGCAATTTTTAATTTAGGGCTAGTCCATTGAGGTTGTTTTATTGTGTTTCATTCAGATTTTATATTTCTTCAGGGATTTATTGTATGTACATTTTTCCTTGTGATTTTTATTTACCCATTTTTATTTTTCCATTTTTTGTCTTTAATTTTTTTTTTTTTTTTGGGGGGAGGCACAATTTTTTGATTTTTGAGACTTCTTAATCGTTTATTTTTATTTATTCATAAGGCCATGAAGATGCATTCATGGCCCTGGAGTTGTGAAATATTCACAATTTTTTTTTTTAATTTTTTTTTTAATTTTCTTAATTTGTTTTTTCAATTTTTTTAAAAAACTTTTTTTGGTGTCTTTGTTTTTTCATTTTGTTTTTTTGTTTTTTTTTTGTTTTTGTTTTTTTGTTCAATTTTTTATTTATTTTAATTTTAATTTTTTTTTTCTTCTCACAACACCTACAACATTAGAGTTGTGAGCAAGTTGTGAATTGCTGTTTGCAACTCAGATGGGTTGCAAAAATCCTTTCATAACCCATGTGAAGTCCTGAACAGCCTTTCACAGCTCTGCAGGTTGAAAATGGCCATGGACCATTCCCCAAAACCCATTCTGGGTTGTGAATTGGTTGTGCTGGGCCAAAAATTTAACACTGCCCTTTTTTTCCCATTGTTTTCTCTTCCTTCTTTTTTTTTTTCTTTCTGAATTTTTTGATCTTATGTTAGGATTAAAAATTAAAAGAAAAAAAAAATACCTACCTGACCAGATCAAGGCCAGTATTGTAGTATGAAGCAGGCTGATTGGGTGATGTGATTTTTGAAAAGATTGAAGGTCCCAAGGACATTAATTTTCAACATCCTCCAACAGATCCAGAAAACAAGGGACCATCTGATCATCAAACCATCCTGAAAGACTTTGAAAACTAACTGATTGAGAGCTTTGGAAGCTCAGACACACCACCAAGCACTCCTGAAAGTTGAAGGCCTCCAAGATCTGGGAATCCAACTTGAAGGATGTCTCAACTTGGATGATTTGATGATGTGGCCATGAGTTGAGTGTTTTCTCAAGGGTGGGGGCTACAAAGAAGAAGTGCTTCAGAAAAGAAGATCAGAAGAAGAGATGACTTCAATTTACATGCAAACATCAACATTGGACGATTCATGATTGGAAGATGGTGAGCTGGAGGGATGAATCTAGCCTTGAAATCAGCAAGGATTCACAGCAAGTCATGATCTGGAGATTAGATTATTCTGCTCAAAAGTTTGAAGCTGACTGGCTGGCTCCTCCCCCCCCCCCCCCCCCCCCACACACACACACATTCAAGGGTGGGAGCCCCTCACTCATGATCTGAGGTGAAAAGCACCTCAGCTCTTGTGATCATGCCTCCAAACTGACCCAACACAGAGGACTTCATCAAGATTGTCGACAAGTGTGCTCTTGGCCCATGGATCAGGAATTCCAACCACTCAAAAAAGGAAAAAAAAAGGAAGACAGGGAGCCCCTGTTCACAAGAGGCCAAGATGATTAAGGACTGGAAATGCACAAAGGGTATCCAAGGAATGTCTTGGATGGCTCAGTAGCCCCCCCCCCCTTCCCCCAACCTCAACCTCAATTGGATTGAGATGATTTTCAACCATTTTACCCACCAAACTCAATATGAGAGTTGCAGAAGCCACTCCAAAGGTGCTCAGGACAACTTTCCTCTTTAAACTCTCATCCACTCCCATGCCTGATCCACATGCAGGCAGTCATCAAGGCCAATGGAGGTTCTACCCAATGGTAGAATCAATCTTATCTTTCTTTCCCTTCCACCCTCCCCCCCCCTTCATTCCTTACCATCTTATTCCTCTCTTGTGTGTAACTCCCCATGATATTTTTTTTATCCATCATCAATCTTAAGATGATTTTTACCCCTGGTTTTGATTGATTTTTTGATTTCTTTTTAAATATTTATTGATTAATTTTTGTAATTTTTTTATTTTTTATTTATTGTATTTATTGATTTATTCAATTTTTTTTTTTACTTTTACTTTTTTTTTTAAAAAAAAAAAAAAAAAAAAATGAAAAAAAAAAAATAATCCAAATTGTCAACTAAAAGTAGGATATCCCAAACTTCCTCAACCACAAAAACAAGAAAGAAAGAAAGAAAGAAAGAAAGAAGAAGAAGAAGAAAAAAAAAAGAGATTCCCAACCTTTTTTTTTTTTTTTTTTTGTGTGTGTGTGAATATCTATGAGACAAAAACACCAGCATGAAGAAAAAGGGGGTGTGTGTGGTGTGTGTGAGAGTGAGTCAAAACAGAAACCATGGGCACTGGTTGGATGATGTCCAGTTAGCCAACTGTATGTATGTACAGTACAGTGGGGCAGTGGTGGGGGGAGGGGGGAAGTAAGTCTTCCCACTGATCAGCCAAGATCACTAGTCTGATTCTTACACATATTTCCCAAGGCCAAAGTTTCCAGTCCCCTCCCCCCAAAAAAAAAAAAAATCATACAATTATTTTAAATCATATGATAGTTTATGTTGGTGACTGTTCTTCTTAGGATGGAATTCAATCAATGAGTCAAATGATCCAACAAGGGTTTTTTTTTTTTTTGAGAGAGAGAGGGGGGGAGAGAGAGATCTTACAAGATGGAACAGAGTAGCCCAGATTAGAAGGTTCAGAAAGAGGAAGAATCAAGCCATTTTCTAGCAGTTAGTGCTCTTGTTAATATATTTAATTTCAGGCAACAGTCAGAATGGCATGATTCAAAACAAGACTGAGAGAATTTATTTATTTATTTTTATTTTTCATTCATGGGAAGAGAGAGTTAGATTAATGTGAATTCTTTTGTGGGTTTGATGATCCTTTGATGTCATGATCAAGATGATTGGTATCTGAGAACTCATCAAGCTTGAGCTCAAGATATTTCTGATGCTATTTTAGTCCTGCAATCTGATTGAATTTGAATGTTTCCCTTTCTCAGAGCTTCCAGAACTTTTGGGTGAATTTTTTTTTTTTTTTTTTTGATTTGGTTGATGTTGAGGAGGGGCTCATCCCATGGCTTGAAGACACATGAAAATCATCAATTGGAATTAAACGCTTCGGTCAATCTTGATTCTGATGAATGAGTTTTAAACCTTCGAATGAAAGGAAAGACCCAAATGAAACAAAATATCAAACCTTGATCACGACCGAGCAAAAAAAAATAAAACAATAAAAATAAAAAAATCTGAAAAACCTCTCTCTCGGAGCATAATTTCAGGCAGAGAATTCATCTATATTCAAAAACGAAGGGTATGAGATTCTCAATCTTTTTTCATCTCGATCTTGATTCAAAACCGTTCCAGTTTCATCAAACTCATCCATCTTCATATTGTTTTTCAAACACAAGAGACTTTCCTGGTCTTGTCATTCCGCACATCAGTTAAAACAGTTACTTCCCCCCCCCCCCTCGATGTACATACGGTGCTCTTTTAGAACAATCCGTTCAGCTTGAGACCCATACCTTGAGCGTCAATCGCCCGTTTTGAGGTCAGTCAGTCCCATGATGTTTGTCTACCCACTGTACACACACACACCTATCACCACACCCGACTTCCGAATCCCTCAACCTCCTCCTCCTCATCATCATAAAAAAAAAAGACCCCCGGCGCGTCGCACGATGAGAACGAAGTCATGGAAAGATCGACCTAGAAGAAGTGTTTTTGTTTTTTTGATTCATTTCGAACGAAACCAAAAAAAAAAAAAAAAAAAAAAAAAAAAAAAAATAGAAGGATGGATAGTGAGAGGCAAGGAATCAGAGAGGTAGGGATGCTTGGATGATGGCACGCAGGTCGACGTAGGTTGATAAGGTGCTTGGAATCCACCTGCGATCCACACGGTTCTCGAACAGATAGTAACCAGGTCTCCAATTTCAGTCGTAAGTATGTACATACGCGCATGCATATAGATCTCCTGCGGTTCGGACGTACGGACGATGGATGATGAAAATGTCAAGTATCTACAAGGGACCCCCGATCGGATTGGGGGGGGCATTCTTTAATCCTCTTTCGATTCTCACCATCGCTCTTCTCGTCGCCCTTCACTCGAGAATCCTTCAAACCCCATTCGAATCATCATCACGCACGTGCGCATGCAACAGCAACAAAAAAAAAGAGAACGAAAAAAAAAATAGCGGTTCGATTGGGATGATGTAACATACAGCGATCCCGGGAACGCGAGTGATGATGTATCAAGCATCTGTCTTATTCAACGCAACGCCAAAAAAGCACTCCATGAAATCTCTAAGGATCGAGACTTGCGCCAAGCGATGGCTTTTTTGAAAAAAAAGCTCACCGATCGATCGCACCTTCCGTCGCACTTCCACTAGCTCGTTACCCCCTTTTCTTTCTTCGAGATCCTAACTCTTAAGAGCTTGAGGATAGGAAGAGGAAAAAGTAGAGACCATGCAGGGAGGGCCCTTCAAACCGGTGGGGTGTGGACTACTAGTAAGTCGTAGGTAGGGGTAGTGGATGGGAAGAAAGGTTAAAAGTGTCAAGACGAAAAGAATCTTCAGATGCAAGTGAATCCTTCCGACTCCATCATTTGAACTGTGCTCCTTTGAGTCAGTCTTGTGAACATGAGCCGCCGCCCTTCTCCTACTGCTAGTGGCCACCTCGGTATCGACTTAGTCTTCGTGGTCACCAAAAACTTAACTTGTTGGATCTCATTCTTACCCCTCAACTTGCCTCCGAAGATGTTCCAACCTGAGCTGTTGTGGATTGAGATTTCTTATTCATCCTACCGCCATTGTTTCGATTTTGGCGATGATGGTTGGTGATGGGATTCACCAGGTTGATGATTTGCTTTTCATCAGCCGCCAAGATTCCTCTAGCCCTGGCTTTCAACCTAAGATTGCGATCTAGAGTCAACAAGATCACTTTCTCGGGTTCATCGTCATTTTGATGATCATCTTGGTTACTATTCTCCGGATCTCTAAACTTCTGATGATCACTCTCTCTGTCAGTTGATGTGACCGATGCTTTGGGGATTTGGGAAGGTAGTAATCGATTTGAGAAATGCTCCAGTTGCCAACTGGTCGCCCTCAAGACGACGTCGTCCAAATTCTTGGCAGCGTTCGTTGTAATGAATCCACTGCCGCCAGCAGCGGTGGAAGCGACTGCAGAGCTAGTAGTCCCGAAATCTTGAAAGTTGATCTGTTCGTTTCGAATCGATAGGTCTCTTAAATAATTTCCCTTGCTAGTTTGAATCTTTAAGATTCGGGAGTAAGACTTGATCGATTGTTCCAAATATCTTATCGCTTCGAGGGCTTCTTCGCCCAACCTTTGAGCCTGGGGTTCTGGATCGGTGGCCTTCTTCTTCAATCCATCCAGTTCTGTAATCACCACCAGGGGAATGATGATCGTATACTGTTCAGATTCCAATAAATCTTTGACGATCGATAGCATGCCGATCAAAATATTAGTGTCTAATACCAATGTTGTATAGCCTGCTAAAACGTTGAGCTTGGATAAGTTCTTCGAAGAGGTCTTGGGGGGCCCTGGAAGGGCGGGATTGTTCTGAGGTGCAGCATGTGATTTGCGGGCTGATTGCTTTGGTGTTTCTTGAGTAGAAGAGTTCTTCCACTGATTGAGAGCCATTTTCAACTCTCGACGCCGGGCCTGAATGATAGCGAGAGAGAGAGAGAGAGAGACAAGACAAGGATTATCAGGAGGAATTCATAAAAACCCCACAGAGTTCCTTCCAGGCATCAAAAACGAAAGAAGGGAATTCTGACGAACCTTTAACGATTTCACTAGTTCGCTATCACAAGGATCATCATCGTCTTGATCTTCCTCCTCCTCATCTACCCTTTCGTCGATCTCGAGGTCAAATTCAACGATTTGATCGTGCGGATATCTACCAGCAGTAGTTCGTCTGGATTCCAATAACTGACGTTCCTCTTCCTCACGTTTAGACTCTGCTTCCCATCGTAGGATCTTGTTTCTTAACGTTTGAGAGATCATAAACCTAGGCCGGTTACAAGTTTGGGCCGAGGGATTTTCATGGTATGTCAACCCAGAGATGAAGTTAGAAATCCATCCGGCTACCAATCCGATCCTTTTCCAACGATCGATGGAATTCACCAATTCAGCCTTGTTAGCCTTCCCATCCTCGCCATTCACAAATTCTTCGTTAGTTGCGGCAGCTTCGACATCTACCAAATCGATTCGACCCTGGCCCATACTGGGAGTGCGATCAGGCCTACTTCCTTGAAGCCGACAACCTGCCTCGAGTGCCCCATTCAAAGCGACCAAGGCGTCGAGTTCGGATTCAATGCTGAGACTGAGTAACGAGCTGGTTGATTTTGTGGTTTGTCCGCCAGGCTCTGTGGAGCTTGGGTTGTTATCACCCCCACTTTTCGACTGCTTCCAATAACCTCTACCAACCAAACTCCTACCAGCCCAATCCATTCCTCTCAAACACCAATCCTCTAATAATGGGAGACCAACCAACTTAAGATGAGACGATGAGTTTGTCGATGATTGGGTCTGCTCTGGATGCAGAGAAGAGAATGGCGACCGGATTTGGATCGACCGAGGAATTCGATTGAAATAGAACACCAATCTATCCCAGGGTATAAATCTTTCCAACTTTTTCATAGCTCGGTGATTATGACATAACGAGCCCAGGAACGTCAGGACGATCGTCAGATAAGGACAAACGTGTTCAGGACCATTCTGCTGCAAAACTTCTTTGAGCATTTCGAATGTGAACTTGGCTGCTAAGGTGAATACGATAGGATCATTGTCTTCTTCGTTATCATTTATTGCGGTCCTTCTAATCATGATCGCTCGAGGTTCATCATCTAGGGCGTTCTCGAGCTTTGCAACGTCCGAATCAACTTGTTCCTCACGTGGCAAGGTCGAGGTTGGATTCGACGCGTGAGCTGCTGAAGATATGCCTTCCTCAGAGCTGGTAGAAAAGGTTTGTTTGGTACTATCTATCGGTGGATTTGCGCTGGATGGATGACTGATCAGGATGGCTTGAGGTGCGACGGCAGCTGACTTGTTCGATCCGTTTACGTTTCTTGATACCATTTTGTTGGAGTTGTTGCGCGAGTGAATATCCTGAGATGACTTGTGGCCGGATTGTTGAGCTAGTCGAATAACACCGTCTTCAAGGCCGTATTGTAGTATGGCACAGATGTTCACGGTACCCATCATCACCCAACTGGCATCCGACATGGTAGATCGAGCAACGACATCATCCAGCTGCGGCCTACCGAGCTTTCGGGATGCACGACCTTGCTTATCGGAGAGGAAACGGTCTTCAGCGAGTTTCTCGATGAAACGAGCCAGTTCAGAGTCGAAATCATCAAGTTGGATCTTGGTAAAGAGCATTCCGTGCAGATGGACGAAGAGATCATTAATCGAGACTTCTGGCCTACTTCTTCTTGATTGATGTTCTTGCTCAAAGAACGGTAAGACCGATTCTCTGGCCGGAAGATAAGGATGAGCAGCCGTCAAGCTACAAGACGGACGAGAACAACAACGAGCAACTTCAGAATCGGTAAGCTAAACGACAGATCGTCAGCTCCAAGGGGGGGGGAATAATAAGGCTCCAACCTTTTGCAGTAGTGATACAAAGTCCTCAGCTCATCGCCTTTGCTCAGTAAGGCCAAATGATGGTGTAACCTCCCGGTGGCAGGATTATCGGCGAGACCCTTAGCGTACCAGTCCTTAGCAGTCGCCCTCCAGATCTCTTGCTCCTCGAAATCCCAGTCTCCCAGAGCAGCAAGGCCAATACTACCACCAGGTCGTGGTTGGACTGGGTTAAACTGTTTGACATCGGGTTGACTTTGACTTGCTCGAGAGGAAAGATCGAGGCGACTAGATTGACTTTCGGTGGGTGAGGCGGTACCATCCTCGGTTGCGTTCCTGGGCCGATGAGCGCGTCTAGCCCTGGTTCTAATCATTATCTCGCTATCGCTACTATCGTTTGCAACAACGTTTGATTCATCGACACTAGCCTTGATAGGTGATCGTCGGACTCGCGGGTGGTGAGCGTCGAGTACTCCAGAGAATCTGTTCATCAGCCCAGCTACGGCCATACGATATCGAGCCAAATCTCCCAATTGCTCGATCCAGACGTTCTTAAAGGGTAACAATCGTTGTTCTTCTAGTAAGGCTGTATAGAACCCATAGGCAAAGTAGATGAAGTCAGTCATATGTTCGAGTAAAACTTGACTGGTCTGCTCGGTTGACGATGAGTTGTCGAATTGGGGGAGTGCATGCCTGAGTCGTTCGAGTAATTGGTGAAATCCAATCTGCCAGAGCCGACTCGGGGTGTTATACTTATGGGGTAAGGCATGCATTGAGGATGGTAGACGAGGATCGAGGGCCATCTCTAGAAACTGTTGATGAGCTTCGGCTAAGCTGTAGAGCCGATCGAGCGAAAGAAAGGAGATCGGATTCATTGGATGATGGGTTAATGTGCCTCGAAAAGAGTTAGACGGATGACGAAAAAAAAGGGGGGGGTATAGTAGATGGACGACTGACTCTCGATGTTGTCTCGACAACCTTACCCAGTAATCTTCCTGGTAGCGTCTCTGTTGAGTTTGATTTCGAAGTAATGGAGCTAGTGAGCCATTATTAGTAGGGTGAGCTGGAGGATGATTGAGACAAGTTTCGCGAATCTCGCGAGCTCGGAGCTCTTCCTCCTTAGCCTTCGCTGCACACTCTTCATCCTTCAAAGCGGTCTCTAGAGTGACGATAAGTTTATAGGCTCGCTTCAGGTTAGTGACCATATCGTTCCGATGATCATCCTCTTCGGCCGGATGACTGACGTGATCGTGAGCATGTTCCGGCGCCAAGGGGTGAGCATCACCATGGGGGGTGGTGGTAGTACCCTTGGAGTTCGAGAGCTCAGGAGGTCGTTGGGAAGCGGCAAACTTGACGGGATCGTGCTTTCGAGGATCGAAGAGCTGACGGGGCTCGTTGGGGTTACCACGGGGGGGATTCTTCTTAGACTTCCAAGCGCGATCGTGGGATGTGGAGGCAGGTCTGAGATGAGGTGGGGGTTGCTTGGTGGCCGTTGGATGAGAGGATTGATTGGATTGAGAGCTCTCATGATCCTCTGGGGTGGTAGGGATAGGAGGAGGTTTGAGGGTATGGTGGTTGAGAGACTTTGAGGGTCTTGAGGAACGAGGATCGAGCCGGTTCCTATCGGAGGATCGGTGGGGGGATGATGAGCTGGGTGGGGGGGGATCTTGTTTGGGATCGAATAACTTTGGATGAGACTCGTTGGTGGGCGGTAACCTTCGGGATGAGTTGGAGGATGGATGATTTTTCTTGTTGGAGGCGAACGAGGCAGTAGATCGACGTTGAGGGGGAGTAGGATGGGGAGATTGAGGAGGATCGATTGGCTGGGCTGGTTCTAGACTCCAACGAGGGGAGGGATGGGTAGAGAAGGGGATGAGGTTTGAGATTGGAAGGATCGATCGATCGGCCGAGGATGGATCGGATCTGGTTGTTGGATGAGGACGATCTGGACGGGAGTTGGATTGAGTGGGGGGTGGAAGGCGAGTGGGGGCGTTACGTTCGGCCCTGGGATGCGAGGGAAGGGTTAAAAGGGGATGAGTGGAGTGGGGATGGCAGGGTGGGTTGCTTGGTTGGTTGGGGAGTAGAGCTCCTCACCTGGCGGTCCTCCTCTGATAGGCGGTGACGGCATCCAAGAGGGTCTTTGCACCATCCTTGGGTTGCTGGGCGAGACTGGGTTGGGAGCGAGAGGATGGTTTGGGGGTGTGGTGTTGAGTGGAACTAGAGGATGGGATGGGTTGAGCCATGGGGTGGATGGAGAGTGAGAGGGAGTTCAGGAGGGAGAGGAGTAGGATGAGGAGTGGGGGCAGTAGTAGGAGTAGGATGAGGAGTGGGATGAGGTTGAGGAGTAGGAGTAAGATGAAGAGTAGGTTGAGGTTGAGGTTGAGGTTGAGGTTGAGGTTGAGGTTGAGGTTGAGGTTGAGGTTGAGGTTGAGGTTGAGGTTGAGGTTGAGGTTGAGGTTGAGGTTGAGGTTGAGGTTGAGGTTGAGGTTGAGGTTGAGGTTGAGGTTGAGGTTGAGGTTGAGGTTGAGGTTGAGGTTCAGGTTGAGGTTGAGGTTGAGGTTGAGGTTGAGGTTCAGGTTGAGGTTGAGGTTCAGGTTGAGGTTGAGGTTGAGGTTGAGGTTGAGGTTCAGGTTGAGGTTGAGGTTGAGGTTGAGGTTGAGGTTGAGGTTGAGGTTCAGGTTGAGGTTGAGGTTCAGGTTGAGGTTGAGGTTCAGGTTGAGGTTGAGGTTGAGGTTGAGGTTGAGGTTGAGGTTGAGGTTGAGGTTGAGGTTGAGGTTGAGGTTGAGGTTGAGGTTGAGGTTGAGGTTGAGGTTGAGGTTGAGGTTCAGGTTGAGGTTGAGGTTGAGGTTCAGGTTGAGGTTGAGGTTGAGGTTCAGGTTGAGGTTCAGGTTGAGGAAGCAAGTGGGTGGTGATTCATAGTCAACTTCGGGTTCGACTTCGGGTTCGGGTTCGGGTTCGATGACTATCGGATCGTGGCTGGGGTGGGCCCACTGCGATCGAGTTTGAGTTTGGAGTGAGCCAGTGTGGTGAGCCGAGGCTTAGCAGCTCTGGATCAAGGTAGTCCAGCCGCTGTGGGGATGAGTTGGGTATTGGCTTGAGTGAACTGCTAGGACTAGGACTAGGACTAGGATGATAAGCTAGCTTCAGCCAGAGTAAAGTGTATATTGTGAGCTCGAGATGATGGTCATCGTGTGAGTTATTCTCAGTCTCAGTCTCAGTCTCAATCTCAATCTCAATCTCAGCTGCTCTTCTTCCTCATCTCTCGCCCCTCAACACTCTGATGGGGATCTAACGTAATAATAATTGGGCATCCATCAGATCATCCTTGAAGCCTAAGCACATCATATAAACCACCAGCCGGCCGGCGCCACGCCGAGTAGTAGTCGATATACCCAACCTTCAATCTGACCGAGAGCGATCGAATCGGCTCGAACTGTAAAACGATTCTCGATCACTCCAGCCATCGAGTTACGCATAAATTATCCATCATCAGCAATCGATCTAACCCCCAAAACCTTAAGCTGCTAACTAGTGATCTCCATCTCCCATGGTGCAAACCTGGTAGGTAGGTATGTCCTGTACAAGCCAGTCACTTCCCAGTCCAGAAAATGAAACCCATCAATTGATGTTAAATCACATCCAATAACTTACTCAAGCATCCGTTCTTTAAGACCAAACTTGAGAAACATCCAGCCATCCTTTGTCTTTTTTTTTTTTTTTTTTGAAAAATTAATTACAAAGGGTTATTCTTTATAAAAAAAAAAAAAACCCAAGATAGATGCACTTCCACCAAGGAGGAACCAATCCTTTATCATTGGTATTACGGGTTAATAGATTTAGGGTGATGATAAATTCACAACTCATTTGAGTTGTGTACACAACTACAATCAAGTCATGTAGCCTCAACACAACTTGACTGTAGTTGTGTAGCCCTTGTAAAATGGTTTGATGTTGTGTGGCATCACACACAACTACATTTGAGTCATGTGAGGTTGTACACAACTTGAATGTAGTCACGTCCCCTGCCACATGACTAAAAGCATTGTGGGCCAAAAAAAAAAAAAAAAAAAAAAAAACCAGAAATCAAACCAAAAAAAAATTCAAAAGATGTTGATTTGTTGGTCAAAAATAAAAAGAAAAATAAGTAAAAAAATAAATAAACTGAAGACAAACAAAAAAAAAACAAAGACAACTAAATAAGTAAATAAATAAAAACTAAAGACAACCAAAAATAAATAAATAATAATAATAAAAACAATGAGAGAGTCTATGGAGTAGCCCTAAAGTATAAGTGCCAAAAAGTACAAGTTCAACTTGACTAGCCCTAAAGTAAGACCACAAAAAGATATAAGTTCAAATTTTGTTAAGCTGATCCCATCACAAGAATTAAAAATACTCCTTATGGTGGGATCAGCCCAAGACAAGTTGAACAGATTTACCCATAAAATCTCATTCAAAACACTCAACCTGATGATGTTAACTCAAACCATTCAAGATAATGAAGTTCAGAATGTGATGACTGTTTGTATTAGTAGAATCACAAGATCAGGATCAGAACCCAAACCAAAATGATCAAATTTAAGATGATCTCTATCACTTAAAATCCAACTTGAGTTGAACTTTGAGGTGATCAACCCCACCAGAGGCTTTCTTAGAAATCATGGAACCCAGTTTAGAATCTATGGGCCAGATTCCAAATCACATCTCCCTTGAGTACAAGCTGGAACCAATGGTTATTATTGACAGATGAAATGAATACTGGGTCTGATTGTTCTTTTACACCCATTTTCATAGGGGTATAAGTACAACATGAATCCTGATAAATTTTGAGATGAGATTATATAGAACTAAGAACCAGCAAAACTGAACATCATAGAACAGGTAAGAATTCAAGATAACACAGAGTAGAAAGAATGGAGGAACAAAGAAAATGAGATCCTACAGCTATGGCCAATCATAAGAGTTATGCTAAGTAACATCAGCAAGATAGCGTCTTTGAGATACGTAGAATGGATTGGGCAAAAGCTGATGTTTGCAAAATTGAGGGTTAGATGGTCCGGATGATCTTTTTAGAGGTTTGAGATCTTACCAGGCAGAGATTGGAAGTAGTTCAGTCTTGAAGTTGAGGTTTATACCAATTGATGATGACAGAAAGGGAGAATTTGAATAGAGAAGGAAAGAAGAAAGAAAATGAAATAAAGAATAAAAGAATAAAAGAACAAAAAAGATGACCAAGTCAATTTGATTTGATCTTTGATGAGCTTTGACACAGTCTTGAGTTAGATTGAGTATGGTGATTTGTTGGTTTGATGTTTGATCGGAGTCGGAAGGAAGATGAGAGAAAGAGAAGTGGATCACGCAAGACAGAAAAGGAAAAAGGAGTTGCAAAAGAAATAGATTGGGGGACCTTTGGGGAGTTGAGGTAACTGAAAGACGTGAAACTTCCTCTGTCTCCCGGAGCTTTCATGTGAGTGTGTTGAAACATGCGCTGCAAGAGGAGAGGTGTTGCGGAAATACTCCCTAATCTTAACACCCCTTGTGACTGGTGAGAGGAGAAGTTGGAGGGCCATTGTTCTTGATTTCACAGAATATCTTCTTGTGAAGAAGTTTGAGAACTTGGACAGAGGTTGCCTTAGTTAAGGAATTGGCCATCATTTTATCTGAAGGAATGAGACACAATTCGTATTTTTCAAGCAGAAAATCTTCCCTTAAGCCTTTAGTTTTGATATCTATATGTCCAGATTTTGAATGAGACCCAAACTTTTTTATTTTGTCTTTGAGTCCCTTATTATCAATGTAGACTGTAGGCTTAACTGAGGGATTGAGATAGATTTTTCCAACCAGGTGACATATCCATTTTAATTCTAAATAACAATCTAACATTGCATTTAGTTTGGATTTGGTGGATGAATAGGTTATGTTTTGTTGTCTTGATGAGTTCCAGATGATGGGACTTCCGTAATGAAAAATAATGTAGCCTGTTTGAGACTTGCAAAACACAGGGTCGTCACCCCAGGTTGCATTGCTATAGCCAGAAACAATCTTGTGGTTGGAATTGAATTGAAGGACCAGTTTGAGATCTTTTGTAGTTTTGAGATATTTCCAAACTTTCTGGACCTCTCTCCAGTGCGTGAGGCCCAGCTTGGCATTAAACCTTGCCAAGCTTGACACGGAGAAAGAAATTTTGGGTTGGGTATATTGGGAAATGTGATTCAGGAGACCAATTGCAGATTTTTAATTGATATTGAGTTGAACAAATTCTGTGTGATCTTGATCCAAAGCAGGTTTGAGATGCATGTTTTGAGTCAGAGGGGAGTTGACATCTTTGCAGTCAGCATGGCCTAATTCTTCAAGTCCACGGTTGATATGATTTGGTTGACTAAGTGTAATCTTGTTGCCTTCAAATTCCATTAGCATTCCAAGAACTGTATTAGGGGAGTGACAAGAGGAATTAGCAAATCTTTTTAGAAAATTTGTTGCAAAATTGTCAGTTCTTCCCACAAGGATTAGATCATCCACGTGGAAATAGATTACTTTGCCAGAATCTGAATTGAGAAATAGACATGGATCACTGGTAGATCCATGGAATCCTTGGGACTTGATCCAAGCAGTGAGGGTTTTGTACCAGTTTTTTGGTGATTGTCAGAGTCCATATAAGGATTTCTTCAACTTTAAGAAGGGAGATTTTCTATCTGATCCTTTGGGGTTTTTAATTGTAACAGTTTCATTCAAAGGAGCATGTAAGAAGTCTCCCTTTAAGTTGAATTGAGTAAAGTTAATCTTATTTTTGAGACCATATAGGAGAGCTAGGCAAAGGGATCCGAGTTTACCAGTAGGTGCCCAAGTCTTGTCAAAATCAATACCTTGAATCTGATCAAAAACTTGCACGCAAAGTCTGGCTTTATATTTGACAGGTTCTCCGTGGCAATTTTCCTTTACCTTGAATACCCAAGTGGTGTTCAGAATGTTGTCCGGAGTGTCGTAATATTCTTCCCAGACGTGTTGAGATTCTATCAAGAGTAATTCATCTTTCAAAGCTTTCTCCCATTTTGGCCATTCCGGGCATTTTTGGGCAGCTTTATAGGAAGGTGTTTCATAGTAGTGGTGAAATACGTATCTTTGCGGTTTTCGAGTTTCTTGTTTGGGTTGCAATGAGACATTGGGAGCAGGAATGGTTTGAGTTGGAGTGCTTGATGACAGAGGATCTGAGGGACTATCTTCATCTTCAGGATCAGAGTCCAATTTGAGACATTCAGTGTTAGCCTTGCAGATAACGTATTGTTTGTTGGATGTGGAGAAGTCTGACTCATTGGGCTCCAAACTAGATTGAGAGAAAATATCCTGTCCGGGTGATTCAAGGAGTAGGAACTCTTTCAAGTTTGTCTTGAGGAATTTGACGTGTTTTGTCTCTATAACGGCTCTGAGCAAGTTGAGGATGAGATAGGAGTGAAAAACCGGGTTGAAACCAACCAAGATTCCTTCAAGACCTTTTTCATCAAACTTGCTTCCCTTTTGTGTAAGATTTGCAAGATATATTACAGATGTACCTACGGGTTTTAAGTAATTAATTGGTAGTTTCTTACCAAACTTAAACTCCCAGGGAGACTGATTTTTACCTTCCCGAGGAATTTGGTTGAGCATGAATAAACAACTTCTGGTCACAATGTTCCAGTAATTCTTGGGTAATCTTGACAACGAAAAAGTAGCCTGGGCAGATTCTACAATGGTTCAATTGGCTCTTTCAGCACAACCATTATGTTGGGAATAGTACGTTTTGGAGGTTCAAAGCTTGATATGTTTAGACTGTGCAAAATCTTTAAGGGTGGAATTGGTGAATTTGGTCCCTTTATCTGAAAATATTTCAGTTGGGTAGTAGTTTAACCTTTTATCTTTGGTTTTGAGTATGTTGATTATTGTGTTGGGAGTCTTGTCTTTGGATTTGAGAGGGAACACTGCTAGATAGCCAGTGCAGTTATTGACTAGGGTGAGTAGATAGTGGTGGCCGGACCTAGATTGAGGGGAAATAGGGCCAATCAGATTGAGGTGAATTGGCTCCAAGGGTTTGTTATAGGAGGTAGATACACTAGAGAATGGAGCTTTAGTGATTTTACTTTTAACGCAACTATTGCATTGGAACTTGAGGAGTTCCTTGTTGGGGTAGTGATCTTTCAGAAGGGGTTTGAGAGTGGAAATGGAAGCATGACCATAGGTTCAATGGAATTTGAGTAACAAGGGAGGTATAGAGGAAGGTTGGTTGGAAAGATTCACAATCTGGTTGCTCCCAGCGGTCCTAGGTTTCTCAATGACAAAGAGATGATCTTGGATGAGGCCTTTTAAGAAAATCTGATTGTTTCTGGTAAAGTAGAAGCTGTCGTGTTGTTGCGTGAGGTTGCAACCTTTCTTAGCTAGGAGACCAGGGCTGATTAGATTCACTACTATATTGGGCACGTATACGCAATCTTTGAGAGTGATCATGGATTCTTTCCATTCTAACTGAACCGTGCCAGTTCCTCAAATCTTGAGATTGGCTTTGAGTTTGCCAGTTTTAATTTCCTCAAGGTTATCTTGCAGCTCAATCAAGGTGAAGTACTTGAGATTGTTGAAGATGTGGACATTGGCTCCGGAATCCAGAAGGAGATTAGGGTTACTGTTGGAGTTGATCCATAGAGTAAGTAGGGCGTGATAATTGATTGCTGGATTCCTTTTGTTTTTATTCTTCCATTCCTTTTGTTTCTTGATCCACCAGTCTGGGGCGGTCTCAGGATGTAGATGAAAACAGGACAACTTGGGATGTGGGGTGTTAGGGTTGTGGTAACCTTCTTTGCAGCGCATTTTGATCTTGCGTTTGTCCTTATTGTGTTTAGCTTTAGTTGTTACAAGAGATACGTCAACAGAGGGTTTAGTAACTTTGATCTGCGCTCTTCCTTCATTATTATACTGAATAAGGTGATTGAAGACAATTTCCACGGTTAGATTCTTCTTGACGTGCATTATTTGCTGCTTGAGATTCTTGAGTAAAGGGGGAAACTTGAAGAGAAGTAAGTAAGCTAATATTTCTTTTGGGAGTTCTATTCCTACATCTGTCATCCTTGTAATAGCTTTTTGCATTTCAGTGATGAATCCATCAATGGCGTGTTCACTGAATGTTGAGTGGAGGAAGTGGTTGAAGGCCCTAGCCCTGTTTGCGGTCTCCAATGATGCAAATCTCCGCGTGATTTTGGCCCATAGAAGTTTAGAAGACTTTATGTTGGTTGAGTTAACTACGTTTGAGTGTGTGTTGCTATCAAGTTTCAAAAGGATAATAGCCTGTATCTCTTGGTCTTGCTTGGTAAACATTTGTCTGGAATTCCTTGTAATGGCATCTTTGATGTCTTTAAGATCGAAGAGCATTAGCATCTTATCTTGCCAGATCAAATAGTTTTCTTTGTTCAACGGAGGTATGGCCTTGACCAAAGCTTTTAGGGCTACCTGATGGAAGTAATCGGACGCTCCTGCTGGTTTGTTCATATCTTTAAGTCGTCTGGTTGAGGTTGTTGGTTTCAGCTTTTAACCCTGTTAATTTTTGAGATGAGATTGTATAGAACTGAGAACCAGCAAAACTGAACATCATGAAACTGGTAAGAATTTGAGATAACATAAACATAAAGTAAAAAGAATAAAAGAAAAAAAAATGGGATCCTACAGCTATAGCCAATCATAAGAGTTATAATAAGTAGCACGAGTAGGATGAAGTCTTCAAGATACGTAGAGTGGATTGGGCAAAAGCTGGCATTTGCAAAATCAAGAGTTAGATGGCCTGGATGATCTTTTTAGAGGTTTGAGATCTTACCAGGCAGAGATTGAAGATAGTTCATTCTTGAAGTTGAGGTTTATATTGATTGATGATGAAAAGAAGGAAGTATTTGAATAGAAAAGGAAAGAAGAAAGAAAAAGAAATAGAGAATAAAATAATGGAAAAGATGACTGAGACAATTTGAGGTGATCTTTGATGAGCTTTGACGCTGTCTTGAGTTAGAATGAGGTTGGAGGTCTATGGTGATTCTTGGTTTGACATTTGATTGGAGTTAAAAGGATGATGAGAGAGAGAGAAGTGGATCACGCGAAACAGAAAAGGAAAAAGAGTCACAAAAGAAATAGAAATAGATTGGGGGACAGTAGGGGAGTGGGGGTAGAGACTGAAGGATGTGAAACCTCATCTGTTGCATGGAGCTTTCATGTGAGTGTGTCAAGACATGCGCTGCAAAAGGGAAGGTGTTGCATGGAAATACTCCATGATCTTAACACTATGTATGAAAGACAAAAGATTCATCTGCTCCTGACTTAAGCTTCCAGAAAATTTTCAGAACTTCATTGCCTTCATTCATAAAACTTTTGGAGAAGATTGAAGACCACCACATTTCCAGAACAATTCTTGGAATCCCCAAAGCAATCCAGCTACCCAACTGGCTGTTTCTCTTTGCTAATTGGGATAAAATGGAAAGGATCAGCAATTTATCAATTAGAAAATCTATTCTCAGTCAATTATGGAACCATTGACTTATACACCAAAATAGTCATGATTAATATCATATCTTTCCATTGCTTGGTCCTTTGTTGGCCAAAAAAAGAAGAAATCAAGGAGATATCTCAAGTAATGGAGACTGAAGGCTTTCCTTGTTTCATTGGTTTTGTTGATTGAACCACTATCCCCTTGAGTCAAACACCCAAGGTAGATGGCAACCACTATTTTGATCAGAAAAAAAGGAAATTGATTCCTTTCTTTTCCAAAGCCTTTGATAAAAACTTTGGTAAAAAACTGACCAAATATGCTTGATCTGTTTGAATAGATACTCTGTGCCACTCAAAACTTTTTGTGATAACAACAAGAAGTCCCTATCCCTATATGCTGGCCTTCCAGGTTCATGTCATGATTCATATGTTTTGAATCAGATGCGGATTTCCCATCAACCAGAGAACTACTTTGACCAAGATCAATACCTTCTGGCCAATTGAACTTATGCTAGCAGGAAATTTGTGGTTCCAGCATACCACAATTTTTCATCCAATGATCAAGCCAAAACTGATTTCAACTTTCATCTTGCCCAATCTCAAGTTTTGATTGAGCATGCCATAGGAGTCCTGAAAGGAAGATGGGCCAGCTCAAGGGAAATGCAAAACCAGCTTCAAATTCCCAAAGAAATGAAGATCCACATCAACTGGATTTTCACTTGTGTAATCCATCACAACCTTCTGGCCAACATCAAAGATGAATGCAAAAAAATATTTCAAGATGATAATCCCAATCCTCCTCAGGTCATCCCTGTCTCATCTTGTCCCTCATCTTCTACTAGGAGGGAGCGGATTCTACCCCTCACACTTGATCACTTTCATGAGTAGAATATGTTTTAAATAGGTAAAAAATAATTTCATGATAATTTTTTTTGTTGTAAAACCAAGAATCCTAGGATCATTCTATTTTTTTTTTTTTTTTTTTTTTTTTTGGTGGACTTGGAAACTTGCCTCCCAATCAATTGCTAAATTGATTTGCAATTGATTTTCAATCAATCAGCCAATTTATTGCAAATTGATTTCAATCAATTGGGCTATTGATTGAAAATTGATTGAAAATTGATTGCAAATTGATTGAGAAATCAATTTGGGATTGATTGCAAATTTATCAAGAAATCAGTTTACAAAAAATCCTGGCTTGTGTCCTTCTTCTCCTTGAATTGATCAAACCTCAAAAAATCAATTGTTTTTTTGTTTGGTTTGTGTATTGATCAGACAAAAAACAATCAATCCATTTCTCCTTTTCCAGTTTCTCTTCCTGTTGATCCTCCTCCTTTTCCTCTTTTTGAAATTACTGCTCTTCCTGTTTCAATTTCCATTTTGCATACAATTTCTGTTGATGAGCCAAACTCTCTGCTTTCTACTTTTAAAAATCAATACCCAGTTGATGGTCCCACTTCTCCTTTCAAAATTGAAGTTTTTCAGATTCAATTTTCAACTTCACTATTTTTTGGAGGAAAATAGGAATGAGCTTTATTTTGAAAGCAAGGAGAACCAAATTCAATTAATTAAATTTTGATTCTCCATGATCTCCTCAAAGCCAGAAAAAGTTGAAGTTTTTCTCGTCTTTTGACAGCTAGTGGGGTCAATGTTGATGGAATTTGAGGCCTTTTGATTTCCCTTTTCCAAGGAGGTTTGTGTTGGAATGTTGTCACTCTCATTTGAAGGTGATGTGGGATTCCCCATTGGCTTGAGTGTTTGGCCATTCATAAATGTATGTTGCTGTTTTTTTACAATCTAAATCATTCAGGATTAACCTGAAATAAAATAAAAGAACCTGCTTCCTTACTTGAACAGATGTTGATGGCAATGGAGATGGTGGAATAAATTTCTCCTCATCCGCCAATTTGGTAATTTCTTCCACCCCAGGAAGAGAGTGATCCAAAGAAAGAAGTGAGGGCTCCAAGGAAGGGTTTGAATCATTGATAAATACTGATTTATATGGGATTGGAGCAAGTTGTGTTGGGATATCCCCCTCCTCATTGGATTGGGGAAAATCATAGGTTTTGTCAGGATCATCATTGCTAGGCTGAGAATCCACAAGCAAGTCCTCAGCATGTAATTAATCAGATTGTTGGGCATCAAAGGCAGCTAAGGGGGTGATGTTGGACGCCTTTCCAAATATTTCATCAATTTGAGTATAAAAAGGAAAAATGGAGTCCAACTTATCAACCACCAAGTTGATTCCCTTGGCTTTATTGGAGTTGGTGATACCAAAGCCAGTGGAGATTGAAATCAAGTGGTCTTTTTCTTACTCGGCTCAATATTTCTTGAATTGATCCTGCACTCTTTGTGGATGAAAGATTTACTCTACCTTTGATTTTATTCTTCAGTTCATTGGCCATCAGGAGATAAACATTAAGGGTGATGATAAATTCATAACTACCAGTTGTGTGGGAGCTGTGTGAGGACCTACAGGGCCCATAGATGCGTCCAAAGCGCATGTGCGGGCCCATAAATGCGTCTACACGCGTCCATAGTGTTGTTTCAAACACACACAACTCCGGGGGGGTTGGATAGTAAACAGAATTTTTGGGTTGTGTACCCCCGTACACAGCTGATTTGATGCATTTCCGTGGGCATACAACCCCCCTGGGGTCATGCCAAAATTATTGGGACCCCCTGAACCACATTTGAGTTCCATCAACCCAAATATGGGATCAGCACATAGTGTGTGGGACTGTTGGCCCACACCTAGAAATCCCCAAGTGAAACTAAAGTGAATCAAAAGCAAAATAAAGTGAAACTGAAAACCAAATCATTGAAACTAAAGTGAAAATGCAAGAAAATTTCCCACTAAAATTGATCTTTCTCAACTCAAAAGTGAGAAAATTTTTTATTTGTTTGATTGGAAGTTGGATTGAATACTGAAGTACCATTGCATTTTTTTGCATTATGGGAACAGAGGCAAGCCCTCCTTTTTTTGAAATGTCTGCCATGAAGGACTAAATTGATGGTGCCATGAACTAAGCTGGGGACAAGGAGGATTTGGGTAATGAATCATTGGGAGCCCCCATTGCATCCTCATCTAGGTTGAAAATTGAGGAACAAAATGTTTCAAAAATTGACATGATCTCTGTTGGTGAGTAAAATTTTATATTGCTCTGGTCTTTGCCTCATTTAATTTGATGGAAAATGATAGGTGGTTGGTAACTATGTAACCATGTAACTATGACAGATCCACTCCACCCACCTCCTGTGAGACCTTTTCCTACTAGGGAAGATGCACAAAACTATTTCCAAAAATGGGCAATGAGGAATGGTTACAATTTAAAAGTTTTCAACTCAAAGTGTGATAAATATGTAGATTGAGCCTGTGATAGACATGGCTCCTACTCTGGGAAATTGCTCACCAAAAGGTTAATGAAAACTCACAAAAGGAATGTTGGGTGCAATTTTTTAATCTGTGCAAGTTGCACAAAGGCAGACTCCTTGTGGAAAATCTCCTACAGACATGATCAACATAACCATGAACCATCTCCACACCCCTTGGTGCATCCTTACCTGAGGGGAATCTCTGGGATGGCCTTGGTGAATTTAAAAGAAAGCATGAATGATGTGCTCAATACTATTCAACTGAAAAGAAAATTGGGCAAGATTGATGGCAGAAAATATGTTGATGACCAAACAATCTATAACACTAAGTGTAAGATAGCGCTTTAAGAACTAAAGGGGAAAAGTGTTATGGAGGTCCCCTTTGAACAACTTGGTGATTCAGGTTGGGTTCATCAAGAAAACTTCAGTGGCAAGGGTCACCTGGGGGCCCTATTATTTGCACATCCTTAGTCATTAAAGCTTTTCAAGAAATTCCATCATATTGCTATGTTGGATTGTACCTATATAACAAATAAGAACAACATCCCCCTATTGCATGTTGTAGGAATTACAGCCAAATTTAAAACTTTCATAAAAGCTCTTGTTTTCATAATAAGAGAAACTTTGTTTTCTACAGTTGGTCTTCAAATGCACTAAAGGAGCTGGCTTACAATCTTGAGAGACTTCCCAAAGTCTTTGTGACAGACCTCAAAAAAGCTTTGATTTGTGATATTGTCAGCTCTCTGATACCAGGAACCTTGCAGTCCTTTAGCTACAGAGAGTGATAAAAATACTGGAATAATAATAGTAATAATTATTCCAAAAATAAACGCTTAGAGGCTCAAAAAAATAATATAATAAGAGCAGTTGCAAGGTTTAATTGGTTTGGTAATAAAAGGTTTTCAATATTTATATAAAAGAGGGGCCACAGTATTATACTACTGGCGGTCTTTACAGACAAAGCAACCTCTCTTCAAGGGGCTTCCTTAGGCAGTTTTAGAACCTTGGAATGAAGATGGGTGCCTTAGAAAGGGCTTATTCCACTAATGGCCAGGCATAACAGCACAATGGCCAAGACAGGAAGGTAAAAACTCACTCTGGGAACTTTACCACAAAAATCCTGCAATAATAGGAAGGGTTTCAGAGCAGATGGGGTGGATTGCTTGACTAAACTTCAAGGGTTGATTGGTTTTAAGAAATAAATAATAATACTACAGAATTGGTCATAAATCACTTGCTTAGATTCTTCATAAGAACTTGAATAACAATGAAACAGTGTCTGATTGATAATAATAATTCCTGGTAAACTGATCATGGAATAATGGATCCAAAGAGGTCTGTATAAATACCTTTTTGGGGTGATTTTGAGCTTCTCAGGGCATGTAGAGAGGGTTCTGATCAAGTTCTGAGGCTGAAAAGCCATTCAGGGTATGCTTAGCACGTCCATATGGTGCTTTCAATCAGCTGACTTTAGATCTGCTGGATTTCTATACTATTTTAGCCACAGGATCTGTTAATCTATTATGGTGTAAATTTGATCATTCTGCACTCATCCTTCATTTTTACTATTAGTATTGCTTTAAAGTGAACAGATGTGGACTTTCATTGATTTTACATCATCTGCTCATCAGTTAGATAATTTTTAATAATTTTTATGAACACTCCTTATAGTGTTTTGTGGTCTTCAAAGATCAGAGTCAATGATTTACATGGTAATCCTTGATCTTTGATTTATTATTAAAAAATGTTCTAAAATTAATTTTTATTGATTTTATTTGAGTTTTGATCTTTTTAGACTATTAATAATGCATATGTCAACTTTTTACATATGCCAGGCAACCCTAACTAGGTTGTAGCTCTTCTGAGCGGTACCTGGTTGTCAGATTAGTCACGATGGATCCAGACGCAGGGATCAGTCAGTACAGATGCGCGCGGGGTAGGATCTGCTGTGTGCGTGAAAGAATTAGCTGCGCGCGGTTCTCTATTACGCGGGAACCTGCTACTACAAGTACATAGGGGTATTTAATGATGCGGGGCTGCGCGCGTGAATTGTGACATAACACATTTCCGTGTGTAACTTCTAGAATATACACAACACCTCAATTCTGAGTGAATTTTAGGTGTAAAACCTATACGTGACAACACGTGTGTAATGTTAAAATGGCCAAAAGGTGCCATACTGGTGTTGTAATTTTTAGTACTTTCCTTTTTAATTATTTTAAAAATGTAAGGAGTTGGATTTCAGGGGTGGGGTCAGTGAGTGACCCTACCTAATTTTGGGTAAGGAATCCATTTCTTTAATAATATTTATGGATTTCTCACTCCTTCTTTTGTTAATTTAGATATTCTTATTTTTTATAGTTTTGTGTTGCTATGACAGGTTGCTCTGTACATAGTAGCAAGCTGACAGATATAGAAAGAAGTTTTCATGAGTAAACAAGACAGTGTTGTCAGTGGAACTTGTCTTAAAAAATACAAGAAAACAGTAAGGTTTTCTTTAATAATGATGCTGGAGGATGGCAAAGCTTTATGCCTCTGTGGGCTAAGTATGGGGCCTTGAAAACCAAGGAGGAGGCAGAGGTCAATGACAGAGAACTTAAAGTAAATGCCAAATCCCTGCCTCCACTGTTAATCTTACTAGTTTTGGGTTGCTTAAGTTTTGAATTGTATAAAGTGTTTCTTGGAAGACCATGAGGATATACTCAAGTACATGGGAAATGATATCTTCCATATCAAATAGATGTTTGTAACAGCGTGGACTTACAAAAAACCTGACTTTGGAAATAAAAACACCTCTTGGGTTGAAGGGGCACATGCTACTTTCAAAAGGTTCTTTGCGAATTCTTTGGGAAACATGTTTGATGTTTGGAAAAAACTTGAGGGAACAGTTTCCCATCAAATTAAATTGGTTCAGGCTGCCCTTTACAACTCTCAAATTGAGATAGGAATAGTTCTTCCCAATGAACTGTTACTGTTGGGATACAAGTTGTCTTTAGAGGCAATTAAACGTTTTGTGAAAAAATTTGCAAAATTAAAGCAGAACCATGATTGGGAAGTGTGCACCAAGTCATACTGCAAGACTATGGTTTTTGCCCGTTCCCACAAGATAGGTGACCTACTAGTGTTCCAAGGATATGTTGTGGCTGAGGATTTTCATCCTTAGTGGAGGTTGGATTATGAACCTTGCAGTTCTAGTTCTGTAAGTTGGTTTAAGTTGGATTTTTGGATTGTTCAAATAACTTTGTTATTAATGCTTTCTGAGAAATGCTTGTTGATGAATGATTCATACATTACTAATATTTTATCCTTTTGAACTTTGAAAGTTTGATGTCGATGAAATGCTCGAAAATTCTCAGTTACATGAGAATCTCAATGCAATGATCTTGGAATACCCTGAATAAGGTCATTGCTGGCTGTTAAAGCACTTGATTCACAAGACCGCAAATCATCAATCAAAGGCAAGAATTGAACCTAAATTCTTGTGATCAAGCAGAGGACTTCCAATATTGACAGATAACCAGAGAGATACCTCTCTATTTGAAAATTTTGAGAATAAAATTAAGCAGGAAAATAGAATTAGAGGGGCACCAAATAATAAAAGAAAAAAGGACGTCTTTCCTTTTGTGAAACATTAATTTTTTTGGTTCAATGAACTGATGATGATATGATGTTAATTGTTAGTCAAAGTCTGCAGGATCAGAATATGAATTTCATAGTTCACAGGAAGGGACTAAAAGTGAATCAGCTTCACTCCATTTGGAATTCAAATCCTCTTTGGAGGAAGAAGACTTAAAGGAAGCATCAACCAGAAGCTCATCTTTGTCGAGTATTGATGTAATTAATTAATTTTATTGGAATTTTGGCTGAGTGAGGTTTGATTATAGGAAGCCCAAGTGAAATAACTCAATCAAATACCTGAGAAATTACAAAAGTCCTTGGGTGAGGTTTGGTATTGAATTGGTGATGGGAATTGTTAATTTAGAGTCATTAATAAATTGATTGAGTATGATGAACATGGTTGGTTTAAAGTGAGAGATGAAATGATTAAAAAATTGGATAAAAATAAAGCATGCTAAATTAACATGCTTGGTGGTGCAAAAGAGGTAGAGAAGATTAAACAAATAATTGATGTTGAAGACATCAATGCCAAGATTCCCTCTTCAAAATGGCTGGCCAAGTTAGATATGGGTAAAATAAAAGCAGACACATATTCCATACCTATATGTTCAATTTCATTGGAGTCATGTTGCTCTTATACTCCAACAAAAAAGGTTTTATTGATCAATCAGAGCCTATTTATATTTCCTTTTTTAACAATAACCACTGGTTTCTATCATTAATTGAGGGAGAAATGATTCCAATACCACCCATTGTAGCAAAGCCCTCTGATTTAATTTCAAAGAAAGCTTCTGGTTGGTTTGATAATCTCAAATATCAGCTGCACTTGTATTCTACATTATAGAATTCAATTATAGATATCATTCATCATTGCGTTTCCATATGACTTGTAATTTTGATTCAGCTAGATTTTGATTATATTTTTATAAAGAGTTATCAAATTTTGAACATCATTATGTTGAGTGTTTTGAGTTAGCATCATTATGATGAGTGTTTTGAATGATATTTTATTGGTAATTAAATTCAACTTGTGTTGGGCTGATCCCATCATAAGGAATATATTTACTTCTTGTGATGAGATCAACTTAAAACCAGTTGAACTTTTTTTGGTGCTTTTACATTAGGGCTTGTCAAGTTACTTGTCTTTTTTTGGTTTTTTTAATTCAGGTCTTTTCAAGTTTCATGTTTTTTTTTTTGGTGTTTTTACTTTAGGGCTTTTCAAGTTGAACTTCTATTTTTTGGCAGCTTTCCTTCATGGCTAGTCAGGTTGAAATTTTATTTTTTGGAACTTATACTTTAGGGCTGCTCCATAGACCTTTTAATTGTTTATTTTATTTTATTTTTTTTTGTTGCCCTCAGTTTTGTTTTGTCTTAGTTTTCTTGAGTTTTTTTTTCATTTTTTTTACATATTTTTTTTTCATTTGTTTTTTTTTTTCATTTTTTTAAACCCAAAAAATCAACATTTTTTTATCTTTTGGTTGATTTCTGTTTTTTTTTTTTTTTTTTTTTTTTTTTTTTTGTATTTTTATTTAGTTTATTTTATCTTTTTATTTTTTTTATTTTTTATTTGATTTTTTTTTGCCAACAACACTTGAAGTTGTGTGGCACGGAACACAACAAAATTTGAGTTGTGTACAGCCCCACACCTCTTGAATGTAGTTGGCTGTTGTCCCACACAACCCAGGCAGTTGTGTGGCGGATGCACAACTAAACTCAAGTCTTATGGCGGCTACAGGACTACAATCATGCGGTTTAGCATGCCACACGCCCCAAATGAGTTGTGTACATGGCTCATTTGAGCTGTTAATTTATCATCAACCAAAAATTAACCTTGAGGATGGAGGTTGGCCAACTCATGTTTTATTTTCAGATCCAAAGCAAGGGTCATAATTGGAGGGAAATTTGACCCAGCTTAACAAGATGATGTGATCAGCTCTCTTGATCTGACTTGAGAATTTGGAAGCTGATGGGGGAGGGTTTTTGGATTTTCAGTTCCTGGGGGATGTTTACTTTGGTCCATTGGATTGTTTAGTGGACTTGCAGGGTGAGGTTTGCTGAGGGGCCATGTAAAAAGAGTAAGAGGGATGAAGAAATGAAGAAATGAAGTTATGGAGGGGTGTGATTAAAGGGGGGAAGATGTGATGAAGCAATGAAACAATGAAGCAATGAGAGTTAGCATGTGATGAAAGTGGGGATGAAGCAATGAAGTGATGTGAGGATGGATGTGATGAAAGCAATAATGTGATGAGAGTGATGAATTGATGAGAGAAATGAAGTTATGAGGAGATGAGAGTGATGAAGCAAAGAGGATAGGAAGAGATGAGAGTGATGAGGTGATTAGAGCAATGAATCAAATTTTTTGGATGAGGTTGGAGGTAGAATTTTTACAATGAGGTAGTAGGTTGAAACCAGGGGTGATGATGTGGAATGATCTGTGGTTGAGGTGGTGAAAGCCTTTAAATATTTTATTTGAAAAAAAGCATTTAGTTTGAGGTAATTCTGACAAGTCTGATGTGAAATAAGTGGTTTTTTGATTTTTAATGGCGGGTTTGAAATTGTGGATTTGGGTTTAAACCCGCCATTAAAAAATGGTGGGTTTTCTTAACTCTGATACGCCCTGATAGAAGGCCTTGATACTTGCATCAAATAATTATTTTATTCCTATACTGGTACCTTTTCCATCTTTTTCATGAAATATTTCTTATTTGAGGGCAATGAAAATTTTGGTATCAAGCTGGTATTTTATTGCCTTAATTTGCAAGATAAAATTTATCAGGTTTGTTGATTGAAATCTTTCAGAAAAAGAAGCTAGATTTGTAAGAAAATAACTAAAGCTTTTTAGATGTTTTCATTTTCTTCCATTAGTTGAAAAATAAGGACATTATTTAACATTTGTGAAAAATTTTTAAGTAAAACTTGAATGATTGGGAACAAGCGCACCATTAAGAGCACCTGTCCTGGATTAGAAAGGCTCTTTGTAGATTTTTTTATGTAGCAAGGTTGATTCCTGCGTTCCCTGATCTACTGGTCAGTGTTTTATTGATTTACTCTGGTTATGGTAGCATTGGCCTTCTTTTTTTCATAATATGTGTTTTTATGAGTATTATTCCTCTTTGGGTTTACCAGGTGCTTTTCAGTCATTGTGTCTTTTGCAGTTAAGATTTTTGCCATAGAATTTCTCCTTAAGTTTTGACATCCCCCTGTACTATGCATGACTTGTATGGCAGTATTTCCTGTCATTTTCACATTTTTATGGAGCGTGTTAGGCACCAAAGGTTTGGTCAGAAAATTGGCAAGGTTTTCTTTTGATGAAACATGGGTCAGAATTATCTTCCCAAAATATATTAGTTATTGGATATATTGAAAGCCAATGTCTATGTGTTTTCTTCTAAAACTGTTGGATCTGGTCTGGCTGGTTGCCAAGTCAAAAGCTCCCCTTTTATCTATTATGATTTCACCATGTAACAAGGAAATCCCAATTAGCTCATGGATCAATGTGGCAAGCCAGGAAGCCTCTTTGGCAGAATATTTAAATTCCTTTTACTTGGTATCAGTGGTAGATAGTGATACTTTATGCTGCTGGTATCACCGCCATGACAGGACCTTGAAGCCTTTTCAGGAAATGATTCCAGTATGGTACCTGCCCTTTTGGATGAAATCTTCCCAGTCAGAATTAGAATAGAGTGAAGGATTTTTTGGAAATTCCTTTCTTTAGAATAGACCTCTAGTAGGGGTGCCCTTCAAGTAGCAGAAAACCTAGAAAGCTAGGGTTCAGTGTGTTTCCCTGGGCCTTTTGAGGAATTGCAACAAGGAGCCAATGGAAACTGTAATATTGGGCCTGGTTGGCAAACTTATTTCAATTCAGAGAGCCATTTACATCGCAATAATATATCCACCTCTACAAGAACTGAAGATTAATTGCATTGGATACTGTGTCAAGCTTAAACACTGGCATCATTGGTGTCTTAGAGCTTGGGAGATTGAAAATTTTGAATTCATTTAGTTTCCAACCAATGTATTTTTCTTGATAAATTGTGGTTTTACTTGGAGTTTGCCTGATTTTCATGCCTGAGAAAAATTCAGCTTCACCTAGGTACTTGATCTCAGATTCCTCTTGAATGGAATTCCTGAAAATAAAAAGATTCTTACTGATGATAAGTAGGTTGTTTACATGGGCGAGGAAAACCATTTTAACTTGCTTCCAAGGCCATGATTGTGGGATACACAAGGGGCATTCTTGGAAATGATAAAGCCAACCTAAGCCATGAAGCTGCCAAAGCACCATTAACTTACTAAAGCCAACTTTTTAAGGCTGTATATAGCTTTTCCAAAGTTGGGAAATATACCCTTAACCTCAATTTATCCTCAAAATGGCAACAGGTTTACTCCTTTTTCAATATAAAAATTGAGGAATGTGCTGTGCACATTGATTTTATGGATGAGAAAATCACCATCAAAAGCTAAAGAAATGAAGAGATGCAGGGAAATTCTTTTTCCTGTGGGTGCTTAGATTGTTTTGAAATTAATAATCTAAGTCTTCCGAAATTCCTGGGAAATTTTTCAAGCTTTTTATTTGGTGAAATTATTATCAGAACATCTTTTGGTTCTGTAAGAGAATGTTGAATGTATTTGATGATCTGAATATTTTTTTTACTCTATTGATCCATGAGCAATGTGTTCTCATGTTTAAAATTCCAATTCATTTAGCCTTGATCCATTTCCTATGTTTGGGACACCTAATTTTTTCTACATGATTCCTAGGATCCCCTTGTACAACCAAATGAAGCAGGGCTGTTTTTTTAAGGGTATTTTTGGATGGAATTGGTGATTATATCTCCCTGAGTGATAGTTTGGTCTTGAGGAGGCCATAGGATAAGCCTTTGAGCGTGATAATGTGACAAATGGTCATCAGGATGATTAATATCTTACTGTTCCAATACGTCTGGATAGAGGGTTCAAGGGGTATGTCAGTCTCAGAATATCCATGAGAAAATGGGCACTCATTTTTTCTCTTTCTCTTTGATGAATGAAAGAAGAGGATTAGGCTCCATTTCAATTCTGTCACAATCTAAATCCATAGTATTCAGGTCTGAAAAAATAGCCTCTACCTTTGGAAAGATTGCTTCATTGAATCAAAAATGTCTACATTCAATGATTTTATAATCATCAATTCTAATAATTTAATACAATTTACAATTTTATTTAAATTCAACCATTATCAATTCCCAGGATAATGGAGAATATTATTCCATTTGAATAGGAGTATGAATGATTGAAAAATTTTAAGTCACAAATTGGGTACTTCACTGAGCCACCACAACAAGGAGGAGGGAATTAGAAAAGGTCAAAAACTTGAAGAGAGTTCTAGAACCAGCAATTGGTATTGGTAAAAATGTAGATTAGAAAGGAACCATATAATACTGTAAGAATAAAAAACATTAATGAAAAGAGAAAAGAGAAAATAAAGAAGAAAAATAGCTTACATAGAAACATAGAAGAGAAAGGAATTCTATAAAGAGCCAGGAATGCTGCAGATGAGGAGTATATATATATGAGGGGAAGAGGCTGAAACCATTTTGAATGAGTTAAAACTGAGAGAGGGAAGTTTTTCACAGTCTCCCCTTCTATATATATATAAAAGAAAAAGAGAGACATTAAAGTCTCCCCCTCTATAAAAAAATGTAACTTTTTTTGACTGAGGGATTCAATTTTCTTGAACTGAAATACTTATTATTTAATATAAATGACTAAGGTTGAGTGGTCAATATTGAGACTGTGAATACAGAAATTCCTCAAAAGGGGGATATGTAGAATTTATTATAAGTTAAAAGGAAAATGGAAGAAAGAGCTTGTGTGGATGGATTTCAGAGTGCGGAACAGTCACCACACCATTTTCAAAATTAATCCAGACAACATAAACTCTTCTTTGCTTTTTGTGAATAATGGAATGATTGGTAATTCAAGATAATCATAAGATTCCTAAGGTGAAGCCACTAGCACATTTCTGCCTGCTTATTTCCATATAAGGCCTTCTTAAGATATAGGTTTTACCCTGTGTCACAACCACCCAAGACGTGCAAGGGCCTGAGGGCATGGGCACTACTGCTTACAGAAATCAGGATTGAGGAAGGAGATTGATTCCAAGGATGACAGGAAAATAATGAAAATGATAAGGGAGGAGAGAATTCAGGAGTAAGGCTCTGAAGGAGATTGAAGGATGAATCCTATAAGAGTAACACCAGAGGGATAGTTGAGGTGAGTAAGGTAGGATTTATTTTCTTTCTTGTGCTGAGATGATACATATTGAAAGGGACTAACAAATATGCAGTTGTATACTAATCCCTTGGGGGGAATTATTCCAGGAATGAAAGAGAGGCCAGTATATGTGAGAACTGAAGGCAGGCCTTGAGGAGGGAAGACTGATTCTGGGGCTGGGATGCCCCATGGTATTACATGTTGGCCAATTGGGCTTGAGGAAGTGGCTTGACAGATTGGGTCATTGGCCTGTCCATAAAGGTGTGGCATGTACTGAACTGGAGTATGGGTTGTTCATCAAGGAGTATTTACTTATCATACCAGATAGAGTTGGGGGAGAGATGAGGATACACCAAGCCATAGAGAGAGAGGGAGAATCCTTGGAAAGTTGACTAGGACCTGCAGGGCATGCAGGTAGATACTTCAGGAGGTGCAGCATGGGGATCCAGGGTTAGAAGGTGGATGGTACTGAAGACTGAGGTTGGCTGAGGGTTTAGTATGGCTGAGGAAACTGAGTCAGTTTGTGGTTATGAAACCCTGGTTGGATCAATTTTCCTGTTGGTTCTTTCAACAATGTTGTTTGTTGATTTGGTAGTTAAGGAAAAAATTTATTCTTAAGTTTTTGCAAAAACAATGGAAATAAGTAGCAGAAGGGCTATTGGCAGTTTTTTTAGAAGATTGAATCTCTGTGAATTTCTGTACCAGATATTTGAAAAATGATTTATTTTATGCACAGAAGATTGTTCTCTCCATTGAAATTGGAATGCTCACTTAGTTGGATATTGTTTTTGGGAGTTGACTTCATCTGAAATTCCAATGGAATTGTGTGTAAAAATAGTGATTCATTGGAATGAGTCCATTTCAAAGGCTTAAAGAAAACTGAATGAAGGTCAATCCAAGTTGGTCCAGTACTGGGATTTGAGGTGCAAGGATTTGGTGAGATATTTTTTTTCAAATAGAATTTTTTTTGTTTTGTATTACTCTGGTCTTGAGATGCATCATGTTAATGTGTTTTCAGAACTTTAGAATAGTACCTATTTGTTTAATACAATTTTCTGAGTGGTATTTGGCAGTGTTTGAGGGAGATATTATGAAGCCAAAATCTGTGGCAGCTCACCCAAATAAACTCTATGCATGGGCTTGAATGGAGTTTGACATGATGGAGTAGGCAGCCAATATTGATTTGGATATGCTTGACTGTAATAGCAGGATGGGTGCTTCAAATCTTGTTGAAGAAAGTGCATTAATTCACTCAAATCCCTTCTGCCCTGTATTTTGATTTTTTTATTCATCATAACCTCAACAGGGAAGGGCTTTGAAGAAAAAAATCCTATTATTATAAATTTTCTGATAATAAAATGATTGATAATCCTAAATTCCATTTAAACCAGCCTTAATTCATGCCTTCAGATTTAGTAAATCAAAAGCTTTTCTCAAAAAATGCATGATTTTTTTCTTTTCTAATAACATGCTCCTTTTGAAGAAAGGCATGAATATTGGAGTTTTTATTACTAAATTCATGCCTTCTGGTGCATTTACACGTCCCAGGAAGTCATGTAAATCTTTAAAGGGGAGCTCTTAATAATATGTTTTTATTTTAGATAATGAAGGTTTGGCACAACTTTTTAAGTTTCAAAGGAGTTCCTGGTGTGGTAGTACAAGCCTTATGAGGATGTTTGTGGATCCCCAAGGCCTTTAAACATTGATTGAGGCCATGGAGGGCTAAAATGAGGCATCCAGACCCCCTTAGGATCTTTCTGGGGCAGAAAACGTTTGGAAATTAAATGATGGAAATCAATAAATTAAATAAAATAGGCAAATGTTAAATCCAAAGCCCAGGGTTGGCCTTTTGCCCCCCATATGAGTCCTGAAATCAGGTTCACAACTAAACAAGTCACAAGCAAAGTTGTTAAAAACTTGCACTGAAAATTGGTGGCAAATGCGTAGTTTGCAACCAATCTGGGCCTTGAATGAGCAGTTTTCAAACCCCTGGGGAACTCAAAAGGCTTCAACAGGGTTGCCTTTGCCTTCCCTGAAACCTTTGGCAGATTTGGGAAAAAATAGCCCCAAATGGGACATTTCAGGGGGGAATTAGGGGTAAATAGGCACCCCTGGACCACATTTGAGTGCCATCATACCAAATTTGGGGATTTTGAATACATTGTGGGACTATGGGACCACAAGAAGGAACTTGGAAATCTAAAATTCTTCCTATTGGAAAAACAAAGTCTGGTGAAAAACCATACACATCAATCACTTGTCAGATAATTTTTTTTTCTCAAGCCAAAATTGAGCAGACTTTAGAATTGTTGAAAAAGCTGGATTGAATGATAGATTGAATTGGGTTTTTTTTTGCATTATGGGAGCAGTGGAAAGCCCAAGCCCCCCTGTTTTCAAAATGGCTGTGTTGAAGGACTTAATTTAAATTTTTGTTAACAAGGCTTTGCAGAATTTACGGATTTGGGTAGGGATTTGAAAAATGAAACATTGGAAGCCCCAATTGCATCCTCATCTAGGGTTAAAATTGAGGAAAAAGATGTATCACAACTAGAATTTAATCAAGATGGTGGTTAAAATTTCATATGCCATTTGACTGAGACTGATTTGGCTTGATAAATACTAGTGTAATCATGGTGGCTGTAACTATGTAATTATTCAACTATGCAAATATGAGGTTCAAGAAACCCTTGAATCTCCACCTGTGAGAGCTGTTCCTAGGAGGAAAGAATCCAAGAATTTCTGTAAAAAATGGGCAGCCATGCATGGCTAGACCTTGAAAACATTCAATTCCAAAAGGGATAAATATGTTGACCTATCCTGTGGCAGATATGAAGTATACAAAGGGCCATTGCTCACCAAAAATCAAATGCAAAATCACAAAAGGAAGGTTGGATTTGAATTCATGATCCATGCAAGTAGCAAAGTAGAATATCCCACATGGGGCCTCTCCATTAGAAATGGAAAACACAATCATAAACCATCTGAAAGCCCCTCAGTGCATCCTCAACTGAGAAGAATAGCTGGTTTGGCCTCAGATCAACTTAAGGACAGGATGAAAGATGGGATTAATATAATCCAACTAAAAAGAAAATTGAGCAAGATTCATGGGGGAGAATACATTGAAAATGGAACAATCTTTAACACTAAGCGCAAGGTAAAATCAGCAGAAATCAAGGGGAACAGTTTTATGAATTTGCTATTTTAGATTATCAAAGAAACGCACTGGGTCTACTTGTCAAAATTCAGGGGTGAGGGTCACTGAGAGGTCCTTTTCTTGACCCATCCTGAGTCTTTAAAAATTTGTGAAAAACTCCATCATATTGATTTGTTGGATTGTACTTATAAACCAAATAGGCACAAAATCCCTCTATTGCATTTTGTAGGAATGAAAGTCAACAGGGAAGATTTTAAAAAGGATTTTCTTATAAAAAATAAAAATTTGATTTCTAAAGTTGGGAATTAAATGAACTAAAAGACTTGGCTTATGATCCAGAGAGGCTTCCCAAAGTCTTTTTGACGGTCCATGAGAAAGCTATGATTTGTGAAATTGAAAATAGTTTCCCTGAGACATCCAGACAGTTTTTCTCTTGGCACTTGTCTAAAAATATTCAAGAAAATTGCAAATTTTGCTTTTTTAATGGCAATGAAGGGTGGCAAAGTTTTATGTCTCTGTGGAGAAAATATTGGGCCTCTCAAACCAAGAGTAAGGCAAAAGTCAATTGTGCATAACTCAAAGTAGGCCAATTTATTTCCAGTTTCTGTTCATCTCTGCTGGGATTGCTAATTGAAAATTTTATGCATTGTTTTGTGAAAGACCGTGAGGATGTGCTTGAGTATATGGAAAAGAAAAGTTTCCCTATCAAAGAGGGGTTGTAACTGGAAGGACTTGTGTCAACCCTGACTTAGCAAATGAAACAATGTCTTTGGTAGAAGGGGCCCATCCTACTTTCAAAGAATTACTTGCGGGATACTTGGGGAGCATTTTGGATGTTTGGAAAGGCCTGGAAGGAACCATTGATAGCCCAATCAAATCAGTCAATTTGTTGCTTAAAAAATCTCAAATAAAGTTAGTAAAAATTCTTCAAAAATGAATTTTACATTTGGGTTACCAATTTTAAATTGAGGAAATTAAACTCATTGGGGAACAATTTGAGAAGTTTAAGCGCAACCACAATGGTGAGGTGGGCTCAAAGTCATATTTCATAAAAATGGGCTTGTCCTGTTTGCAAATATCAGCATAAATACTAAAATCAAGAGGATCTGTTGTGCCTGTGGATTTTCATCCTCAGTTGAGGCTAGAACATAATACTTCCAGTTCAGTAAGTTGGATTTTTGGATTGTTGGATTGTTTGAATTTCTTTTTGATGAAGGGTTTTGATTCCTATTTGGTTAAATAATGACTGAATGAGTTTGCTAATGAGTGATGGTTTTGATTTATGAAAGCTTGACACTGATCCAGTGCTTTAACCATCTCAATTATTTTACAAGCTAAGTTCAATTGAAATGTTAAACCCTGAAGAATTTTAACTTTGGATTTTAAAAAAACTGGGGAAGAATGCATCCCATTTGGTTTCTAAGCCAAGGCTCAAGCCAAAATTCTTATGTTCCAGCCGCAATTTACCCAAATTTAACGACAACCCTTGTGAAATTTTGATATTCAAGAATGTGGGTAAGGAACTCAAAAGGCAAAAATTGGTAAGAAGGGCACCAAAAAGACCAAAAAGACCATAAATCTTTTATTTTGAGAAGGGTTCATTTTTTTGGTTTAATGAGCTGATGGAGAACTCAGATTATATTAAAAGTAATTGGGATAAAAATTTGGATTTCTTATTTCAGAAAACAAATACTGAAAGGAAATGAGCCTGCCTTCATTATAAATCAGGATCCTCTTCTGAGAAAGAAGAAAAAGTGGAGAAGTCAACCAGAAGCTCATCTCTGGTGAGCCTTTCTTTCATAAATGAGTTTGGCATGTTAACTCAGTTGGTTTTGATCATAGGAACCAAAAGTGAAATACCTCTATCAAATATCTGAGAACTGAAATAAGCTCTTGGGTGAGGTTCGGGATACTTTTGGCAATGGGAATTTTTGATTTAGATTCATTGCTAAATCACAAGGGTAAAATGAAAATGGATGGTTTGAAGTGAAAAGGGAAATTATTGAAACATTTATGAAACATAAGGCATGATGCGCTAAGATACTTGGTGGAATCAATCAAGTTGAAAAGATTGAAAAAAGAATTGATGTTAAAGACATCAATGAAAATATTCCCTTTCCAAAATGGCTTTCAAAGTTAGATATGGGCCAAATAATAGCAGAGGATTGTGGAAGGCCAATTTTTTTCATTTACCTGGATTCATTGTTTACTTTTACTCCTATGTAAATGGGTTTAAAAGAACCCTCAGATTCCATGTTCTTTTACCTTTTTAAAAATTACCACTGGGTTCATTTAATAATTGAGGGAGAAATGATTTCAATTCCTCCCATTTTATCCAAACCATATTCCTTGGATTCAAAGAAGGAATCTGGTTGGGTTGATCATCTCAAGGATCAACTGGATTTTTATGATAATTTATAACCATCATATAATTTCATCATTTGAGTTTTTATTTAGTGATTTTTTTTGGTCTAACATGTACTTCTACTACTGATCTTTTAATTCTATTGATATAAAGGTTAAGCAAATTTTTGAAATCATTATGTTGAGTCTTTTGAGTTAAAATAATTATGTTGAGTGTTTTGAAAGAGATTTTATTAGTAATTCAGTTCAACATGTGTTGGGCTGATCCCATTGTAAGAATTATTTTTACTTATTAAAATGGGGCGAGCTTAACACAGGTTAAAGTTTTTTTTGGAATTCTTAACTTAGTGGGAATAAAAATAAGTTTCCACTTTCCAACAAAAAATCTCTTGAGTACAATAAAAAGAATGGCAAAACCAAAATATCATTCCTTTAAACAAAAATAATTCTTTCTCATGGAATCTAAAATCTTTTTAACAAACAAAAAAAAAAAACATAAAAAATTTCCAGATATACCTATTTAATGATAGCAATTTAAAAATACATTTTGAATTAAAGATAAAATCCATCAAGTTTAATTATGATCAAAAAATTACAACAAGATTTTATTTGCAAAAAAAAATTAAATTTCTAATGAAAAATAAATAATTTTCTCAGAACCATCAAAAAAAATTGAAACACAAAAATTAGGCCTTATCATGTTTAGAAAACCCACAATTCTTTTTTGGCCAAATCTTCCATTTCCAAGGTGAGTTTATTTACACAAGGGTGATGATAAATTCATGACTCCCAGTCGTGTGGGAGTCATGTAGAGCCCCACACGACCTGTGGGAGTTTTGTAGGGCCCCTCAATGTGTGGGGGCCTATAAACTACCCCAAAGGGTTGCTCCAAACACGCGCAACCCCTGGGGGGGCAGATACCCCCCATAATGGGCATTTTTGATTTTTGTACCCCTGTACACAACAATTTAGACCTGTTTATGGTTGTATACAACCCTGGAGGGGTTTTTCAAGAATTTGGTTATTTTCATTTCATTTTATATGTTATATTTTTGTTTTTTAAACAAAAAATCAACATTTTTGATTTTTTGGTTGATTTCTGTTTTGTTTTTTCATTCAGTTTAGTTTAGTTTTTTTAATCCTGCAATTTGTTTAGTTTTGGGGCACAGAAAACAACTAGATTTGAGTTATGTAAAACCCTACATGACCTGAATGTAGTTGTTGGTGGTGCCACACAAAACTGAACCATGATTTGGGGGCTACACAACTGCATTCAAGTCATGTGGAGGCTACACAACTTGATTTTAGTTTTTTAGCGTGCCACACAACTCAAATGGGATGTGTGGCACGCTAAACAACTCAAATGAGCTGTTTAGGATGCCAAATGGCCCATTTGAGCCATGTAGCATGCCACACAGCCCATTTGAGCGTGTAGCATGCCACACATCCCATTTGAGTTGTGTAGCATGCCACACGGAAAATTTGAGTTTTTTAGCATACCACACAGCCCATTTGAGTTGTGTAGCATGCCACATGGCCCATTTGAGTTGTGTACATGACTCAAAGAGTTGTGAATTCAACATTACCCTTTACACAAACCCCTAATTTTTCTATTTCAAAGCAGGTTTTTATTTAGAAAATTAATTAATCAACACCAAACTCTTATTCATGAAAAGAAAAAACCCCATCCACACATCCACATTTTGAAATCCACACAGATCCCAGAAATAGAGCTTCACACATCAAGGAAAAAAAAATTTATATTATCTTCATTGCATCTTCACCTCATCACTTCATCCCACCAGAACATGTACTTGAAATAAAATTCCTTCATAAAGTACTTGCTCCACATCACATTTAAATGAACCTAATCATTTCCCAAAAAGATTGCTCAGATCAGGGCCAAAATGGAATCAATCTGAATGAACTTTGGCTACTATTTTATTCTGATTCAGAAATCAAATTATAATCAAATTGATCATCCTTGAATTCTGTATCTTAAACACAATTCATAGTACATAGAAGACATAAAATCCACCATCCCATGTACAAAACTCAAAAGCTGCAGATCCTCCCTAACTTGACCTTCCACCAAAATTTTGAAACTTATTTTGTTTCCTTCATGAATATATTGGAAATTAATGCAGTTAAACAATTTTTAGGATAGATCTTGGAGTTCTAAGCATAATCCAGATATTCAAATTGCAGTTTCTCTTTTTAGTTTAGGAAAAAAAAGAAATGGAACAGATATTGATCAATTTGAAATTCTATTTTCAGTTTTATGTGGAACCATAAAATCATAAATCAACAGGTTTATGATTTCCATCCTATGATTGCTTTGCTCATTCATTCAATTGGAAAAAAAGTGAAAGCAGAAGGAGATATCTTAGGTCATGGATACTGAATTTTTACCTGGTTTATTTTTTTTGTTTATTGAACCTAAAGGCCATTGAGTCAAAACTCCAACACTTGAATTAAACCAAAGTTTTGATTGAAAGGAAAGGAAATTTCAATGCATTATTTAATTTTCAAATTTATTTTATGAGAAACTGCACAAGCATGTTTCTTTTTTTAAAAGGGATACTTGCAAGGTTTTTGAATAGTTTGTGATAACAGAAAGAAGCTTACTTTTGGAAATTATGGAATTAAAGGTTCCTGTTACAATCCATATGTTTTAAATTGAATGTGTATTCAAAAACAAAACATTGCTAATTGAATAAATATAAATACCTTCTCAAAGTTTTAGCTTATTCTTGTGGAAAATATGTGGCTCCAGGATACCAGATTATTTCCTCCAATGATCAACAAAAAGCCCATCTTAACCATCATCTTTCTCAATTGAAATTGAATATTGGGCATGCTATGGCATTCCTGAAGGGAAGATGGGCCAGATTCATAGAAATAAAGAATCAGATCAAAAAGTTCAAGGACAATAAAAAAATTATCCACTTGATTTTCTACTGCATCATTTTCCATAACCTATTGACCAACATCAGAGGTGAATGGGATGAGATCTTTGAAGATGAAATCCCTGATCCTTCTCAAGCCATTCAAGTGTCATATCATTGTTAATCTTTGAAATGAGAGAGAATATTCTAACTCTCAATCATCCTCAGTTTCAATTTTGATTGTGTTTCTGGAATTTAAAACCTCAAATCCACAAATTTTTTTTTTTAAAAAAAAATAAACAAACAGTTCAAGATTAATGTTCACCCAAGAGTCCTGCACTGATTATTTGTATTTGCATTTTATATTTTTATTTTCTGTTTGATTTTGAATTGTTCCAGTCAACACCATGACATCCTGATTTTTCAACCCCCTCCCTCTCAAACTGGCCAATGACACCTTACTTAAAATTTTTTTTCTTCTGATCCTAATTCCAAACCTTAGGTTGGCCCAATTTTCAGTCTGTTATGTATTTTTTTTAGGTCAATGTTGAATTTGTGACTTCAAAACCCCCCTCCAAAACCTAAAAAGGTTTGCATGGTGCGACTTTCAAAGGCCGTTGTGGTGTTGTATTTATAACCTTGGATTGGGAGCTGCGTCGCAGGCTGCCCGCTCAGCAGTTGGGTAGGTTGGGCTCAGCATTTGGGGTGCGCGCGGTCTCAGCAGAAGCAGATGAGGGCTCAGCGGCAGGGATTGCGGGGCTTGGCACCAGGTGCGGGTTGGGCCTACTCTGGGGGGCGCCTGGCGGCAACCAACCCAGGGAACACAGACCAAGTGATGGAGCCAGCCCAACCAAGCTTGCGGGTGGCTAGTCCTGAAGGCAAGGGCGGGGCAATCAGGGGTTATACGGGCCCGGTGTAAGACTCCAAACCGTGCTAGGCCGTGGCAGTTCTGTGGAGGGGAAAGGTGCTGTTTAGGCTGCCCTCCTAGGAGTTACAATAATATTTAAATGTAACCGGAATCAAGGTCCAGAACCTTATGGATGAGAAATCAAAGTAAGGGAAGAGGATAAGAGTTGTCGGTAGCGATGGAAACAACACTATCTGAGGCAAGATGGTGCAGGTAAAGACTTGAACAAATAAGTCAAGGTTTGTTCAGAGTTAAAAAGAACAAGGCAGTTGTAAGTAACAACGCCCACAAGCTAATAACTCTGGTCGTCAGCAGCTGATTAGGAAAGATCAACTCAATCCCAACCAACCTCCAGGTTCTCAATGAACCTGCCCAACTCTCCGCAATCAAGCGCTTGAAGGGTACCGGATAACTGTGGGAGGCTGAACAAAAAAAGAGCAATTTGTTTATGAAGCTCTAGAAGCAAATCAATAACAAATTCAAGCAAGAATATCCCAACACTTCTCAAGGGACTCAAGAATAGCGTGGCGAAATTCAACCTTAAAGAAGAAGGGAGGTATAACACTCCAGGTTTTAAGCTTAATAAAAACTCTTCAATCAAACGTGATTGGCTCCAGAAAGATGATCAAGGAGAGATCAAGACCAGTATGGTCGGGAAAAAGGGATCAGAGTGGTATAACACACCCAAGAATTCAGACAGGAATTCTTCTTCAACCAGCAAGGCTATTGGTTGGTGATAAGGATCAAGGTCACAAGGGACAGAGTTTGAGTACGGAGGCTCAAAGGATCAAGGGGCAATCATGGATATACCCGGATAAGTTGCTCAGATAAGTGGGGAAGGATGCCCACGGATAAGTTGATTATGATGATGGGGGAAACAGATGAGATGATATGATGATGGTCTCCTCGGATGCTGGGCCAAAAGGCAGGGGAGAGCCCCTCCTTTTATAGACATGAGGCCCTGTATACTATGTACAAGAGATACTACAAATAGGTGCGGGAAAATGAAAACATAAAAAAAAAAAAAAAGATGACATGAGAGAGAAAAAAAAAAAAGAAATGTCGCCCGCGTCAAGAATGACCACGGGCAACCAGATGGACACCTGCGACAGCGGTCGCGGGTGTCAACAACGGCTGTTGTCGCCCAATTGGCGGCGACGGCGGGGTGAAGGTTCCGACGGCCGCAAGCGGTCGCCCGCGGTCGTCGGTCGGATCAGATGATGGGCGAGGAGGGCGGTCGTGGGCACTGGTTTCCTGTCCAAGGATTGGAGTGACTGGGATGAGCGATGACGCGCTTTGGATTTGGATGAGAGTACCCAAGGGCCAGTTGGGGTCACGAGGGGAGGATTGAGATCCGAAGCTGGTGAAGGATGAGCAATCGAATCGATGGGATGGGATAATTGGGATAGAGGGATTCAATGACGACTGGTGGGAGTGATGGTGAGATTGGAGTGAGTGAGAAGGAGTGATGAGATTGTGATGGAGTTGATCAAAGAGATGGTGATGATCGATAGCCAGGGGGTGATGATGATCAGCCTGGTGGTGGTGGTGGTGGGTCGAGTCGAGGCTAGAGCTGATCGGATGATGATAGTTCTCGCTCCCATTTGTCAGTTTGCTCATCATCATCATCATCACTATCCAATTGTCTCAATGGGGATCATCGATGGCTTTAGGTTTCTGAGGGTGATGATGATCCTCGGGATTGATGAGAGTTGACGACCGTTGCAACAAGCAACAGCGTCGGTTGGATGAGAGGATTGGGAAGGATCAAAGGGATCATCAAAGGTGGTTCGACGATTGCTCGCGTCGCCAAAAGTCAGGGCCGCAAGCGCAACAAGTAGGAGTTGAACATAGGAGGGGGGGGATCAAAGTGGAGAGACAGGCAAGAGGCCTGTCCTAGACCGCTAGGACAGGGAGAAGTTGAGAGATGGGGGGAAATAAAGGTACCCATAGGGGTACAACCGAAAAAATATTTTTTTTTCTTTTTTTCCCGTGGTGACCGGGATTGGTCACCACATCTCTCCCCAACTTACAGACTGTCCCTAGTCTGCATCTAAAATTTGAAGGGATTAAAAAAAAGCAGGGAACAAAGAAATTGAAGCAAAGATTGGCCATTTCTTGATCTTGAGAGCAATTGAAGCGTTGAGGAAAATATCTTGATTCTTCCAAGTGAGCCCTAGAAGCGGCAAGAATAGAACAAGGAGGGCGTCCCAGGTGCTCACATATGTGGCATAAGGTAGGGTTTCGAAAATGACGGTAAAAGATTGCCCTGGCAGTGCACAATTGGGAGGACTTACTTGGACCCCAAATTGCCTCCACTGAAGCCCATATTCCTTCATACCAAAATCAACAAAAATGGAATTGCAATTAGGATCTAGTTTAGACTCATTGCGGAGATTTGAACCGGAACTGAGAGAAGATTGATCAGACTCAAAAGTAGAAGGAAAAGAAGACACAACAGATCCAGAGAGAGAAGGAGATGGAGAAGAAATATTTTTGGATTTTTCTATTTTGATATGTTTTTGTTTTTTAATATTCTTGAGCTCAGAAGAGAATGATGAAAGGAATGAAAAATAAGCCTGAGGGATGGGAGTTGACCCTTGAGTTGCAGTCTGAGGCTGAAAAGAACTACAACTATTAGTAGGATCAACTATTCCCCTAAAAAATGAGAGGAACTAGAGTTATCCTTCTGCTTCCCTTAAAAGATGATTTGGGAGAATGACCAGGAAAATCTCTTTCCCAACAACCAGAATCCAAAGAGCAAAGAGGAAATTCAATTTTCCTGCCATCAGCATCAGGGAGAAGAATTCTCTCCCCAACTTGATCAGAAAACATCAGGGTTGCACCAAAGTCCATTAAGAAGGGTCGTCCCAAGATCATAGGACTGTCCAAAGGAGTGATCCAAAAGTGGCAGGTTCCAACAATATTTTGACCAATCCTGACCGGTACATCTTCAGCAATACCAACCAGTTCACAAGCTTGATTTCCTATCCCATACACTGCAGAGTTGAAGCTGACCCTAGGACTAAGTTTGAGCTTGCAGGCCATAGCATCCAAGATTAAGTTAAGCTGAGATCCAGAATCCACAAGAGGAGAAACAGTTTTAGCTGAGTCACAAAGATAACAAGGAAGGAAGCCAAGGGGACAGGAATAAAGGTTGGATTCTAAAGAAGGACTGGTTCCACCAGAGTCCTCCATTAAAGTGCCAGAGGAGACTTTGAGTTCTTCAGGGCCAATTTCCACACGTCGACGAGAGACCCATTTCTTCATTCCTTCAGCAACAGATGGAGAGATCGATAGGAGTTCAGCCACAGATAGATCAGGAATTTTGAGATCAGAAATTTTCTTTAATACTCCCTCCACAGCATTGGGGTGATCCTTGGAGATGCCCCTTTCAAATCAAACTTTGGGCTTGGTGGAGGGAGGAAGTTCAGGTGACGCAGAATCTAAGATAGGATTAGAAGGTTGAGGTGAGGGAGAAGGATCAGGGTGATCTGGGAACCTTTCCATGAGTGGTTCCTTTTCCACCTCCATGTCTTCTACATCAGAGGAAGAAGGCTCAAGTGATGATCGACTTTTAATGGGTTTTCGAAGGATTGAAGTTGGCAAGGAAGGAGCCTTATGAGGTTTAGGTTCCTCATGTCGTTTCCTGGCTGGATCAGATTGATAAGTAGTCCCAGAAAGACTAGAGGAAGAAATAGCTGGAGGATACCAAGGTTGGAGGGTACCACAGGATGATCAAAATTCAAAGGAAGCAAGAGATGCTTTCACAGGCGGTGATGGCTGGTAAGAGGCCACCACATAATGGATAGGACGAGACGAGTCAAAAGGGATTAGAGCACCATTAGGGAGGAAGTAATTGTTCCCCCTCTGCTCTACCAACTTTTCCTTTAGGTCCTTCTGAATTTCTTGGCATCATCCGGTTCCATGGCCTTCCATATGACAGTAGTAACAGACCAGAGTTGATTTGGGGACAGAAGAAGGAGTTTTAGGAGTAGCTAGCGAAGAAATCTTTTGATCTATTTTGTTCTCAAAGGCTCTAAGTAATTTGGTGATTTCATCTATAGTAGTAGGTTCTCGATTGGAATTAGGATCTGCTTTAGGCCTACAATCTGCCTCCATTTTAATCATAATATTGTTTGACTCTTTAAAAGAAGGAGCATGGACTGTTTCAGTAGTTCTAGGCTTTTCAAAGGTAAGAGCAGTTTGACCTTTCATGACTTTATCCACAGTACTCCTAAGGGTGAGAAAAACAGGGAGCTTGAATCGATTATCCCTGGTGGTAATCATGGATCCAGATTTGACCAGTTCTTCTTTAATCCTTTCCTGCACAGCCAACAAAAAAGATTGGAAGAACTTTGCTCAAATTTTGTCGACTGTGTCAATGTGATTGTTTTGGATAAGATAGTTTTGAATGGGATCCCAAGACTTCCTAAAAATCTGATAGTCAGAGGCTGAAGAAATACCACCATTGGAGATCCACTGAGAAACCAGAGCATCCAAATCCTGCAGAGTAAACCTAGCCACATCTATTTTACCCCAGTATGCCAACATAGCCTTCCTGAGAAGCGTCCAGTTATGGGATTCGAATCCCTTGAAACACTCAATTACCTCCATAACTTCATCAGAGGAGATAAAGAATCGCAACTGATAAGCCATATCAAATTCACTAGCTCCATCCACTTCAGCAGCCATTTCGTAGGAGTCCAAGAATCGCTCAACATTTGTACTGTTGAAGCCTAAGTTCTTGTTCTGAGGTTTGATCTTTACCATCTTAGGTCGGACAGAGGTGGTTGGAGTAGCGGGAGATGCCATATCAAATAACAGAGTTCCTAGGGGATCCAAAGAGCAGATTTCCAAAGTGGCTCACAAGTGTGGCAAGAGTAGGGTTTCGCCAAAAACAACAAGTATCTTGCCCAAGCGGTGCACAAATTGGGAGGACTTACTTCTAGGATAAGTTGCCTCCACGGATCAGATTTGAGAAGAGAAAAAAAATAGGAGAAAGAAAAAAAAGATCAGATTTTGAGGTTGATTTTAAATACCTTGGGACTGTAAATCCCAAGGTTGCTGGTTTGATCCCGGCCCGGGGGACCAAATGTAAGACTCCAAACGGTGCCAAGCCTTGGAAGTTCTGTGGAGGGGAAAGGTGCTGTTTAGGCTGCCCTCCTAGGAGTTACAATAATATTTAAATGTAACCGGAATCAAGGTCCAGAACCTTATGGATGAGAAATTAAAGTAAGGGAAGAGGATAAGAGTTTTTGGTAGCAATGGAAACAACACTATCTGAGGCAAGATGGTGCAGGTAAAGAATTGAACAAATAAGTCAAGGTTTGTTCAGAGTTCAATAGAACAAGGCAGTTGTAAGTAACAACGCCCACAAGCTAATAACTCTGGTCGTCAGCAGCTGATTAGGAAAGGTCAACTCAATCCCAACCAACCTCCAGGTTCTCAATGAACCTGCCCAACTCTCCGCAATCAAGCGCTTGAAGGGTACCAGATAACTGTGGGAGGCTGAACAAAACAAGAGCAATTTGTTTATGAAGCTCTAGAAGCAAATCAATAACAAATTCGAGCAAGAATATCCCAACACTTCTCAAGGGACTCAAGAATAGCGTGGCGAAATTCAACCTTAAAGAAGAAGGGAGGTATAACACTCCAGGTTTTAAGCTTAATAAAACCTCTTCAATCAAACGTGATTGGCTCCAGAAAGATGATCAAGGAGAGATCAAGACCAGTATGGTCGGGAAAAAGGGATCAGAGTGGTATAACACACCCAAGAATTCAGACAGGAATTCTTCTTCAACCAGCAAGGCTATTGGTTGGTGATAAGGATCAAGGTCACAAGGGACAGAGTTTGAGTACGGAGGCTCAAAGGATCAAGGGGCAATCATGGATATACCCGGATAAGTTGCTCAGATAAGTGGGGAAGGATGCCCACGGATAAGTTGATTATGATGATGGGGGAAACAGATGAGATGATATGATGATGGTCTCCTCGGATGCTGGGCCAATTCTTCTTCAACCAGCAAGGCTATTGGTTGGTGATAAGGATCAAGGTCACAAGGGACAGAGTTTGAGTACGGAGGCTCAAAGGATTAAGGGGCAATCATGGATATACCCGGATAAGTTGCTCAGATAAGTGGGGAAGGATGCCCACGGATAAGTTGATTATGATGATGGGGGAAACAGATGAGATGATATGATGATGGTCTCCTCGGATGCTGGGCCAAAAGGCAGGGGAGAGCCCCTCCTTTTATAGACATGAGGCCCTGTATACTATGTACAAGAGATACTACAAATAGGTGCGGGAAAATGAAAACATAAAAAAAAAAAAAAAGATGACATGAGAGAGAAAAAAAAAAAAGAAATGTCGCCCGCGTCAAGAATGACCGCGGGCAACCAGATGGACACCTGCGACAGCGGTCGCGGGTGTCGAAAACGGCTGTTGTTGCCCGATTGGCGGCGAAAGCGGGGTGAAGGTTCCGACGGCCGCGAGCAGTTGCGTGCGGTCGTTGGTCGGATCAGATGATGGGCAAGGAGGGCGGTCGTGGGCACTGGTTTCCTGTCCAAGGATCGGAGTGACTGGGATGAGCGATGACGCGCTTTGGATTTGGATGAGAGTACCCAAGGGCCGGTTGGGGTCACAAGGGGAGGATTAAGATCCGAAGCTGGTGAAGGATGAGCAATCGAATCAATGGGATGAGATAATTGGGATAGAGGGATTCGATGACGATTGGTGGGAGTGATGGTGAGATTGGAGTGAGTGAGAAGGAGTGATGAGATTGTGATGAAGTTGATCGAAGAGATGGTGATGATCAATAGCCAGGGGGTGATGATGATCAGCCTGGTGGTGGTGGTGGTGGGTCGAGTCGAGGCTAGAGCTGATTGGATGATGATAGTTCTCGTTCCCGTTTGTCAGTTTGCTCATCATCATCATCATCACCATCCCATTGTCTCGTTGGGGATCATTGATGGCTTTAGGTTTCTGAGGGTGATGATGATCCTCACGATCGAGGCTTGGGGATTGATCAATGAGAGTTGAAGACCGTTGCAACAAGCGACGGCGTCGGTTGGATGAGAGGATCGGGAAGGATCAAAGGGATTGTCAAAGGTGGTTCGACGATTGCTCGCGTCGCCAAAAGTCAGGGCCGCGAGCGCAACAAGTAGGAGTTGAACATAGGAGGGGGGGGATCAAAGCGGAGAGACAGGCAAGAGGCCTGTCCTAGACTGCTAGGACAGGGAGAAGTTGAGAGATGGGGGGAAATAAAGGTACCCATAGGGGTACAACCAAAAAAATATATATATATTTTTTTTTTTTTTCTTTTTTTCCCGTGGTGACCCGGATTGGTCACCACACTGGGATTTTTGAGCAGGAATAAGCGCAGGACAACCCACGTATTGCAGGATCCGCGGACACGTGAGGATGGATAAACCGGGGGGCTCCAAGTAGTGTGCGGCGGAGGGCTGCGCCATGAGAAGGACAAACCGGAAGTACGTGATATCAAAGGGGAGGGTTTCAGACGGGGTGGGTGGTACGGGGTAGGGTTAGGGTGGAGCTAGGGTTCTTCACTTGGGGTCATATTTCATCTACCTTGTTGCTTGTTGTTTTACCTACGTTAGGCTTGAGAGGGAGAACTCAAAAATACCTCACTCTCAAATCCAGGTTGGGTCATCATCATATATCATCATCACTGGACCACCAGGGAATCGTATGGGAAGGATTAGAAGGGAGGAATTTATCTTGTAATCACTCTCTCTATTCTTAAACTCATTGCATCCAATCTCCTTACAGACGCTTAGACCAATAACTTCCAGAACTTGAGGACAACTTTGGGGGGTATCACCTCTCTTGTTTCCACATCTGGGGTCTGGCCGGTAAGTTAATCCTTTGTCTAGGTCTCTTGAAGCTAGCGGGTGCAATATTGCCAACAACTACTGCAGGAGCAAACGTTCCACCTTTGTTCCCTCTCTGGTTGGGAGCTGGCAGGCCGACACCTCCACCACCGCCCACTACTTGGTCCGGCGGTTTTGCTCCTCCTTGGTTGGAGCCTTTGGAAGCGGCTGAGGTTCCGAAATGGGTATGGCTTAGGCCGCAGAACTTCCCTCATCTTTGGTTTGACACCGCGGATATTGGGCGCTTTCTGGCAAGGTTCAAGGATATTGCGGACTCTGAACACACAACGGGCAATGATAAGGTCCGTACGGTTGTTCTCTTTATCACGGAAGAGAATAAACTCCAGGATGTGGAGGATATGTCTGGCTACAAGGCTCGAGACTGGGAAAGGCTCCGGAACAAGATGATGGCAAGGTGGGGGAAGCCTGAGCCCCACTTCTAGGAGACGGACTTTGAGCGGGCGGCAGCAGAGGCAATTTTGCAAGGTGTGGTGCGGACACAGAGTGATTTGTCCAAATAAAAATCTACGTTTGACCTAATCTACACCTACCTAGAGAAGAATCAGGTGGTAGCGGGTCAAACAAGGGCAATGAAGCAGGCGTTTCTAGGCGGGCTTGCGCTGCAACTTTGTGCGCGGGTCCAGCGGTATCTATTCAAACACGGGTTGGTATTGCAGTCAGTGGAATTGGAGTGTCACGCTTCTTCCAAACCTAAGCGTGATCAACCAGGCGGTAGAAAGCAAGATCAATTTGGAAGAACTGATTGAAGATACGGCCAGGTTTTTCCCAATGGTTTCAAGGCAACCAACAACCTCTTCCACTCCGGCTCTGACGCAGGTATGTCCTGCAGGCCCATTGGCAATGGAGCAGACGGCAGCCCCTTTGCATTCAATGGAAGTACCAGTGAACAAGGTAATGGATATGTTACGGGACCTACAGATACTTCTGAATTGGATAACAGCACTGCCAATGGCTCCGCCTCCTACTCCTCCACGCGGAGTGCAGCCTCACATGGGGGGGGCTTCCAGTCCAGTAGCAGGCCGTTGAGCGGGTTTTTGGTTCACATGTGCACCTATTGAGGCGATAAAGGACACTGGAAGTCTGCTGGTGCGGAACTGACCAAGGACATGGACAAGGGGTTGGTCCGCACGTCCGGGGCGACTTAAATATTCCCAACAGGCAAGCCGGTGGATCTGGGGGCCGGTCAGCCACCCCCGGTGGAGCAGGTTAGGGCAAGAGCCTGGCCCGCAGGGGCCGCTAAGGTGTCACTTGGGATTGTTGCTGGGCCCAATACGTGGCAAGCTCCGCGTGTGGAGGCAGAGGTTAGGGCATTGGCGGCAAACAAGCAGATTGAGTTGGAGAAGATGGATGTGGTTGTCAAAGAGAAGCCATTGACCCAGGCCCCAAAAACTGGTACTCAAGGGCCAGTAGGCAGGGCGCCGTTGACCAGTTCCGGAGGAAGGAGGAATTCCGCGGAAATTGTGCGACAGGTGATGGGGAGCAAGGCACCAATATCCCTCACGCTACAGGAGCTGGCCATGGTCTCCCTGGTGGTTGTTGAGGAAATGGTTCAGGCGCTGAGGGAGCACGGGGGCAGCAGGGTTCCAGAAAGGGTGCAGTGCTTGAAAACTGTGGGGAGGAAGGGGAACGGAAGTTGTGCCAATCCAAAGCCATGTCAGTGCCGCTTGCCTATGTCTTGATGAAGATTGCGGGAAGGAAGGTGTGGGCAATGGTGGACAGTGGGTCAATGGTCAATCTGCTCCCTTAAAAATTGGTGGATGAGTTGGGGCTGGTTTGAAGGAAGTGCGTTATGGGATCACAGGCGCTCAATGGAGGGGAATTTCAGGTGGATGGGGTGGTGGAGGAAGAGGAGGTGGAGGTCACAAAGGTCCGGAAGTTGCTGTTGTTTCTCTGGGTTGAGTGCGGTGATGTAATTTTGGGTTGACCATTTATGTTTGGAATCCAAGCCCAGATGGTGTTTAACGCAGAGAATGGACGGAGGCGCTGAGAGTGGAAGACCCATCCAGGGCAAGGATTGAGACAACAATCTGTGACCACAGGAAGGGGAAATGGGTGCGACCAGCGGCAGCCGGCAAAGAGGCAGAATCCAACGGGGGGACAACCGTGAGGGTTGCCCCGGGAGGATTTTGCCTAGTCAACCGCAGGTACCGTGCAGGACAGGCACCGGTTTTGTGAGGGCGGTCAACTAGGAAGGAGCAGGAGGGGGAACAAAGGGGGCGGAGGGCGCGGGCGGCAGAAGTAAGTCCTCTTCCTCAGTATGCGCCATTGGAAGGTACTGTGTTTCAAAAACCCTACCATAGTGCCACGCTTGCAAGCAAAGGCAAGAGCTGCGGGTTAATTATTTCCAGGATTCACAAGGAAAACTGTGGAAGCGTAAGGATGGTCAGGTGCAACGCAGGAAGGTACAAGCCCATGGCACGAAAGGTTTGGCCCCGGAACAAGCCAATGCCGCAGGGACTGAACGGGCCTCTAGGGCCAATCTCCTGGTCTTGGGACCCCTGGGTAAGTCCGTTGAAGAAGTTTGGGCGGGTCACAGAGTACTATCCGGAGGGCTCCGGGATGATCAAACACAGTCATCAGCCTATCAAGGACGTCCTGTTAAAGATTTGCAGTGAGAACGGCAAGCAGTGGCAGGAGGCCCTTCCGGTGGTCCTCTTTGGGGACAGGATCTTGGTGAAATGCTCAACAGGCTACTCACCTTATGAACTTCTCTACGGACAGCCTCCATTTCTTTTGCTGGAAATTGAGCTGGAAACCTTCTTGGGCGTGGACTGGTGGAAGGTGAAGACCTCTGCGGAGCTTGTGGAGGCGCGCGCAAAACAGCTTCTCCAACGGGACAAGACCCTGGCAAAGGCCACGGAAAGGTTGTGGAAGACTAGGACGGTGTTGGTCCGCTATTTGGAAAAGCGTTTCTCCCATTGCCTCCAGGATCCGTTGCGGAAGGGGGACTTGGTCTTGCTGTACAACCGGAGTCTGGAGTCCCAGTGGGGTAAGCTTTTTGCCAACCGATGGAACCGCCCCTTCTGCGTGGCATCCAAGTTTGAGGGCGGGAATTATCAGCTTGAGGAATTGGACAGGGCGCCGCTCAAACAGAAGGCGGCGGCTTTGCACGTGAAGCACTTCTTTGCATGCAGATCCACCTCCTTTGACAAGACGGCCAGAGATGGCGTAGACGCAGGGGACGGTGCCGGTTGTTCAGGATTGGTATACGGATTGGGCTCTTTGGCTGAGGAGGATCCCATTTGCAACGCGCCGCCTTGAAGGAGCAAGAGGCTACAAACCGCTGGGGAGCCATCAAGCCGGGGGGGACGCGAGTAAGGTAAAAGGTTGATTTTGTGAGGGGGTGCTCTAGCTGGTTCACAGCTGGAATAACTAGACACACCAGAATGTTTGTTTTCTTATTTCTTCAATCCATTGCTGTGCAAGTTGGTACTTGTTTTGGTTATGATTGGTTGCAGGGACGCGGGCGCGGCGCAAGCTGGGTCCATAAAAGCAAGGAAAAGCCCCGCGGTTGGGTAATGCGGGAAAAGGAGCGGAGGCCCAGTGTTAGCAAAAAAAAAAAACTTTTTCTTTTTGGGTTTGGTTCTTTTCTCTGTCTTCTCCTACAGAATAATGGGTGCGGAGTATGCGTGGGACACGTATGGGACAGGTCTGCTTTGGTGAGGGGGTGTCCTAGCCAGTTCACAGCTGGAACAGTTAGAAACCCCAGAGTGTTTGTTTCCTCACCTTCTTTTCCTCTCTTGGATGACTGTGTGCACGCGCTGGTGGAGGGTGGTTGTGTTTGTTGCAGGATGGGTACGGGGAACTGTGTGGAAGTTTGGCTGGGGCGGTCCAGGTACCTTCCGGGGAACTTTGTTGGCTCAGGACGCGGGCGCAGATCTCAATCTTACTCTCATTCTCATTCTCATCAGGACGCGGGCCCTGATCTCAATCTCACTCTCAATCTCACCAGGACGCAGGCGTGGCGGAGCAGTGAAGGAGAGTTGTGGATCAAGCTTGGGGGGGATGGAAAAGGGGTGATCCGGGCGGAGTTCACAAGTCCTCCAAGATGGTTTCATTGTCCAATACCACAAATGGGTCCGGACAGGCCCTCTTGCTTGGGCGGGAACGGGAGCTGGATTGAGGGGGAGGCTGGGGAATTCCCTTGCTAAGCAAGCAGCAGTGGTGGCCGCGATGGCAAGCGCTGCAGGCGCGTTTACCAGGAACAATTGAAAACGCGTGCCCGTTCCGGGCGCAGAAATTGCAGGGGATCATATTGTGTGCGGAAGTTGGAAGGAGGGGCAGGGCTAGTATCTGGGGTGGACTGGGAGTAAGGGGGCGTGATCCAGTAGCCCGGTAGGGTCAAGGTAGTGATGGAAGGACCTCTGGGGACAGAACTCAACTTGGGGGGGGGATGTGGTGTTGTATTTATAACTTTGGATCTGGAGCTGCGTTGCAGGCTGCGCGCTCAGCAGTTGGGTAGGTCAGGCTCAGCATTTGGGGTGCGCGCGGTCTCAGCAGTGCCTGCTGCGGGCTCAGAAGCAGGGATTGCGGGGCTTGGCACCAGGTGCGGGTTGGGCCTACTCTGGGGGGCGCCGGGCCGCAACACCCCCAGGGAACGTGGACCAAGTGATGGAGCCAGCCCAACCAAGCTTGTGGGTGGCTAGTCCTGAAGGAAAGGGCGGGGAAATCAGGGGTTATACGCGCCCGGGAGGTTTGCGCCGGAATAAGCGCGGGCCAACCCACGGATTTGGGGATCCGCAGATGTGCGCGGACGGATAAACCGGGAAGGCTCCAAGTAGTGCCTGGCGGAGGGCTGCGCCATGAGAAGGACAAACCGGAAGTACGTGCTATCAAAGGGGAGGGTTTCAGATGGGGTGGGTGGTACGGGGTAGGGTTAGGGTGGAGCTAGGGTTCTGTACTTGGGGTCATATCTCATCTATCTTTTTGCTTGTGGTTGTACCTAGGTTAGGGTTGAGAGGGAGAACTCAAAAATACCTCACTCTCAACTCTGGTTTGGGTCATCATCATATATCATCATCACTGGACCACCAGGGAATGGTATGGGAAGGATTGCAAGGAGGGAATTTATCTTGTCATCACTCTCTCTATTCTCAAACTCATTGCATCCAATCTCCTTACAGACGCTTAGACCAATAACTTCCGGAACTTGAGGACAACTTTGGGGGGTATCAACTCTCTTGTTTCCACACTGTTTGCAACTAGGCTCAGTTTCAAACAGCCACTTGCAATTTAATTTGGTGTTGTGAGCGGCTTTTCACAACCCATTTTCAGAAAAAAAAGGGTGATGTTAAATTCATGGCTGCAACCGTGTGGTAGTTGTGTAGGGCCCTACACGACTCAAATGAGCTGTGGGGGCCCAAAGAAAACTACAAAGGGCTGTTTTAAACACGCGCGAACCCCGGGGGTTGTGCAAGAGCGGTATAACCCCCCAACATGGCTCAAATTAGCCCTATTTGGGGGTGCAAGACCCCCCGGAAGCCGTGCAAGAATTTTGGGTAACCCCTGGGCCACACTTGAGTTCTATCAACCCCAAATTTGGGATTAATGTAATATGAAATTGAATTGAGTTCAAAAACAAACCAGCAGGCTGACACATGAGAGGAACAAAAGAACAAAGATGAGACAGAGTTTGGACAATGCGGAAGAACAGGAATGGAACCAACAGGTCTTCAAGACAGTTTCCACAACAATGTTTGGGGAATTGGGTCAAGCATTGGTTGAGTTGCAGGAGGTTGAGCAAACTGAGGCAAGTAGCTGGTAATGTGGTTGAGGTGTTAGAAATTGAGAGCTTGAGAGCACAAGAAGACTGCCTCTTACCAGTTAACAGATGGATGAGGTTGAGTGCCCAAACGGTGAGGGGTTGATGGGTTGTGGCGGATCCCCAAAAGGGTGTGGCGATGAGTGGTGGTTGAGTTGAGTAGCCAACAAGTGAGGAAGAGGAAGATGTTGAGGAAACAGGAAAGGAAAACAATGATAGGAAAAAGATGAGGAGGATAACAATGATGAAAAGAGACAGGAGAGCAATGATTGGGTTCTGGAAAAGACAGGTTGCTCCCCCAAGGGATCTGAGATCTTGAAGCAGGGAACCCAGAGGGGCACGCGTGATCTGCATGGTGGCGGCAGGGCTAGTGCAGGTGGAGTGAGGGAGACATGAAATTTAACACCCCCCATAACTGGAAAGAGCCAGTTTCATCAGCAGTTAGCAAGTGTGAAGGAAGGCTGGATCAGGTGAACAAACTTGGCCAGGATGGCTTTGGGGACTGCCTTGGTGAGCGGGTCAGCCAGCATTTGGTCGGAGGATATGAGCTGAACGGAGAGGTTACCAAGTTGGAGTTCTTCTCTGAGGGCTTTAGTTTTGAGGTCAATATGGTGAGTTTTGGCGTTGGAACCAAATCTCTTGAGTTGGTCTTCAAGCCCCTTATTTTCAATGAGGTGGGAGGAGCTGAGGATTTTGGCCGAGAAGACTTTGCAAATCAGATTTTGCAGCCATTTTCCTTCCAGGAACAAGTCCAGGAGTTCATTGAGCTTGGCTTCAGTGGTGGAGTAGACAATGTTCCGTTTTTTGAAGCTTTCCCAAGAGATGAGGGATCCCAATGCCAGCCCCAGGTAGCCAGTTTGAGATTTGCAGGTCCCCAGATCTTTGGCCCAGGAGGCATCACTGTAGAAGACAATGGGTTTGGCCTTGTCATTGTATTTGATTGTCAGTTTCAGGTACTTTCTGGCCTTTAGATATTGCCAGGTTTGTTTGAGTTCTCTCCAGTGGGTGAGGCCAGGTTTATTTTGGAAGTGGGCCAGGCTGGATACTGCAAGACTGAGGTTGGGTCTGATCCTGCAGGCAATGTAGTTGAGGAGACCTATCCCTGACCAGTAGTTGATGTTGAGCTCTTTGAAGGCCTTGAAATCTTAATCCATGGCCGCACTGAGTTGATGGTGAGGGGTGAGAGGAGTGGACACTGGTCTGCATGCTTGGAGTCCAAGTTCTTTGAGTCCGTGGTCAATGTTTTTGGGTTAACTGAGTAAAATGGAATGTTCTTACCTTTCAAATTTCATTCCCAGGATTGTGTCCAGATCATGACATTGAGAGTTTTGAAATCTCAAGTTGAACTTGTCCTCAAATCTGTTCCCATTCCCAACAAGGATTAGGTCATCCACATGGAAGAAAACAAAGGAGTCCCCATCCTTTGACTTGTAGAGACAGGGATTTCTGTCAGACTCAATGAACCCAACAGATCTGATCCATTCCGCAAGCATGTTGTACCAGTTCTTTGGGGATTGCTTCAATCCATAGAGGCTTTTCTTGAGTTTGGGGTACTTTGAGGGTCAATTTCAACCATCTGGCGTCCTGATGAACACTTCTTTGTTGATGGGGGCATGGAGGAAGGCGGATTTGATGTCAAACTGCCTGATTGAGAGGTTGTTTTTGAGGCTGAATTGTAGAATGGCACGTAGGGAGGCAATTTTTCCTGTTGGGGCAAAGGTTTCTTCATAATCAAGGCGGTAGATTTGGTTGAAGCCGCAAACACATATCCTGGCCTTGTGAATGAGGGTGTCATTGTGAAAGTTATCTTTGATTTTGAACACCCACATGGTTCTGAGAGGGTTGGCCGGGTCTGGTCCATCGTATTCTTCCCAAACAGCCAAATCCTTGCATTGCTTCAATTCTTTCCTGATAGCTTCCCTCCACTTCTCCGCCTCCTCACATGACATAGCCTTCAGATATGTTTTTGGCTCATAGTAGTGATGGAAGCCGTACCTTTGGGGTGGTTTTAGGTTAGATCTGTTCCTCAGGGTGCGTCCAGGCAAACTGGCCTTGTGAGTTGCTTCCTTCCCAGGTGATGGTTGGGTCAAAGTTGGTTGATTGGCCGGGAGGTTTGAAGTGATGACAGTCTCTCAAGACATTTGGTCATCCTCAGAGAGGTCCTGAGTCTCATCATCCAATGCTGAGTCAACTGATGCAAGGGAGTCTGGTGACCTGTTGCGGTAATGCGCTGTGTTTTGGATTTTACCAAGATGGTGATTGGCTGTTTTTGTCTCTCTGGGGTTGAGTTGGCCCTACATTGTGTCTTCAACTGAGGAGTCAATGTTGGACGGGCTGCCACTTTCCAGATTCTTAATCAATTTAAGATTGAATCTTACGTGCTTCAATGATATGATGCTTCTGTCAGGTTTGAGGATCCAATAGGATCTGAAATTGGGGTTGTAGCCGATCAGCTTCCCCTCAAGCCCTTTTGGATGGAATTTCTTTCCTTTGACCCTGCAGTGATTGAGGTAGACGACCAAGGTTCCAAGGGGTTTGAAGTATGAAAGGGGAAGAGAGCTCTTGTGCATTTGTTCCCAGGGAGTGCAGGAGTCTCCCTTCTTTGGTATTTGGTTGAGGCTGAGGCAACAAGCCTTCAGGATCTTGGGCCAGAGACAGATTGGTAGTTTGGATGAGCTGATGTTGCATTGTACACTTTTGACAATGGTCCTGTTGGCCCTTTCCACTCTGCCATTGTGTTTGGGATGATGCGGTTTGGAAATCAGTTGTCTGATTGCATTGTCCTTGCAGAATTGAACTAACCTGTGGTTTTTGAATTCAGTCCCTCCATTGGAGCACAGTTTGCAGGGAAAGTAGTTCCATTTTCAATTTTGTCATTCCAGTACAGCAACAAGGACTTCAGAGGATTGATCCTTGATTTGTAGAGTTATCCCACACAGGTATCCCGTGAAGTTGTCTACCACCGTGAGGATGTAACTCTCTTGTCTGAGTGATGGGGGTTTGAGTGGACCAATTAAGTCCAAGTGGATTTGTTTGAAGGGTCTGGAGGCAATTGTTGACTGAAATTTAAACGGAGCTTTGGTGATTTTTCCAAGAGCACAGTCTTTGCAATAGAATGAGTCAAGGTCCTCTTTACCCAACCTGATATCTCTGATCTTGCGTAGTTGGTTGGTTGAGGCGTGACCAAGGGCAAGGTGCAGTTCTCTCAGGTTTCTACTGGAATGACTGTTCACAGACAAGAGACAGTGGTTCAGGCCAATTTGTTTCAGGTTTTGGACCACAAAGAGATTGTCAATGATAGATCCCTGGAAGATGAGGGAGTCGCCATTGGAGATTTGGAACTTGCCCTTCTCTGACACCATACAACACCCTTTACCCATAAGGATACCCGGGCTGATGAGGTTGAACACAATCTCCAGGACATAGTGGCACTTATTGAGGACAATAGTGTGATTTTGCCATGAGAGTTTGACCGTGTCAGTTCCTTCAATGGGTATGTTGGCCCCATCCTTGCCTGTAGAGATGCTCTCACCAACGCTTTTGTTGAGGGTGAGGAAGAATTTATTGTTGTTGAAAATGTGAGCCAAGGCTCCGCTTTCAATGAGGATATTTTTTCCGGACAGTGCCTTGGACTTGATCCATTTTGTGAGGAAGGCGTGATAGTGGGCCATTTCATTTTTGGGTTTCTGCTTCTCCTTCCATTTGGCTTGATTTTCTCTCCACCAATCAGGGGCCTTGTCCAGATGTAGATGAAAAAATTCTCTCTCTGAGTGATTCTTGTCTTGTTTGGGGTTGTGGTAGTCTTCAATGCATTGGCTGGTCTTTTGGTTCTTGAATTTTGCCTTGCTTGTGACCAGCACAGAATCTGTGAGAGAGACGGACTTATCTGCGTTCTCAGCTTTGATTTAATTGTTGAATTGTGTGAGATGGTTGCACACAAAATTGACGCGGATGGTCTTGTCCGAGTGCATGAGTTGCTGTTTAAGGTCTTGGAGTGAGGAGGGGAATTTGAAGAGAATTAGATAGGACAGGACATCCTGCGGCAGTTCTATTCCTATGTCAACCATCTTTTTGATTGTGGTTCTGACGTTGGTAATGAATCCGGCAATTTTGTCTTCCTGAAAAGTGATGTGGAGGAAGTTTTTGAAGATTTGGGCTCTGTTAGAGGCTTCGGAGGATGAGTATTTCTCTTTGATGGATGCCCATATTGATTTGGCTGAGTTCACGTTTGCCACGCTGATGATATTGTTGTGGGTGATTGAGTCAACCTTTGAGATGAGGTGTAGCTGGATCTTGTTGTTGTCTTGTGGAGAGAGAGCTGTTGAATCAGATTCCAAGGCGTGGAGGACTCCTCAAAGCTTGAGCAGTGAGTTCATCTTATCCTTCCAGATACTATAATTATCCTTGGAGAGTAGGGGAATAGTTTCCAGGGCTGTCTTGAGCATTGCCTGTCTGAATCCATTGTTTTTGTGTTGGGTCAGAGGGGTCGAGGCCATGGCTCACGCTGGTTTCTTCAGTTGGTAGTGAGTTTGGCTTTTAACCGTAATATGAAATTGAATTGAGTTCAAAAACAAAACAGCGGGCTGACACATGAGAGGAACAAAAGAAAGAAGATGATACAGAGTTTGGACAATGCGGAAGAACAGGAATGGAACCAACATTTCTTCAAGACAGTTTCCACAACAATGTTTGGGAAAGTGGGTCAAGCATTGGTTGAGTTGCAGGAGGTTGAGCAAACTGAGGCAAGTAGCTGGTAATGTGGTTGAGGTGTTAGAAATTGAGAGCTTGAGAGCACAAGAAGACTGCCTCTTACCAGTTAACAGATGGATGAGGTTGAGTGCCCAAACGGTGAGGGGTTGATGGGTTGTGGCGGATCCCCAAAAGGGTGTGGCGATGAGTGGTGGTTGAGTTGATTAGCCGACGAGTGAGGAAGAGGAAGATGTTGAGGAAACAGGAAAGGAAAACAATGATACAAAAAAGATGAGGAGGATAAAAATGATGACAAGAGACAGGAGAGCAATGATTGGGTTCAGGAGAAGGCAGGTTTCTCCCCCAAGGGATCTGAGATCTTGAAGCAGGGCACCCGGAGGGGCGCGCGTGATCTGCATGGTGGCCGCAGGGCTAGTGCAGGTGGAGTGAGGGAGAAATGAAAGTTAACATAATGCGTACTTTGTGGGACTGTTGTTCCACACCTAGCAATCCCAAAGAGACATGTAAGTGAAACCCAAGTGAGATTAAAGTGAAAAATCATAAATCATATAACAATCTGCAAACAATTCCTCCTCAACTCAAAAGTGAGAACACTTTGTTTGATAAATTGAAAGTTGGATTGAATACTGAAGTATACCATTGCATTTTTTGCATGGGAACAGTGGCAAGCTCTCCTTCTTCTGAAATGGCTGCGTGGAAGGTCTACAGTGATAGTGCCATCAACAAAGCTTTGGAAAAAGAACAAAATGTTTTGGGTAATGAAACATTGGAAGCCCCAATTGCATCCTCATCAAGGGTGAAAATTGAGGAACAAAATGATTCAAAAATGGACATGACTGCTGGTGGTGATTAAAATTTTATGTTACTTGTCTTTGCTGTATTTAATTTGATTGAAACTGATGGAGTGAATGCCATCAATAAAACTATGTAACTATGGAAGATCCACTTGAACCACCTCCCTTGAGAGATTTTCCTACTAGGGAAGAGGTGCAAAACTATTGTCAAACATTGGCAATGAAGAATGGTTACACTTTAACAGTTTTCAACCCAAAGCGTGACTAATATGGGGATTTAGCCTGTGATAGACATGGTTCCTATTCAGGAAATCTTCTTGCCAAACGGTCTAGACAAACTCATGCAAGGAAGGTTGGGTGCAAGTTTTTAATCCATGCAAGTTGCACAAAGGCAGACCCCTTGTGGCACCTCTTCTACAAAGAAACCTAACATAACCATCACCCATCTGAACATCCCCCTGTGCATCCTCAACTGAGGGGAATCTTGGGGGTGGCCTTAGACAGTCTACTAGAAGGCATGAATGATGGGCTCAATACGTTACAACTGAAGAGAAAATTGAGCAAGATTGATGTAGGGGATCATGTTGATGATCAAACAATCTATAACACTATGCGGAAGGTAATGCTTGCAGAACTAAAGGAAAAAAGTTTTATGGAGGTAATTTTTAAACAGCTTGAAGAAACAAGTTGGATTCAACAGTCAAAGTTCAGTGGAGAGGGTCACTTGGAGGCCCTGTACTTAGCACATCCAGAGGCAGTAAAGCTTTCAAAACAATTCCATCATATTGCTATGTTGGATTTCACTTATTAAAAAGTAAGTACAAAACCCCACTATTGCATGTTGTAGGAATGACAGCCAGTCAAAAAACTTTAAGAAAAAGCTCTTGTTTTTATAAAAAAAGAAACGTTTGAGTTCTAAATTTGGTCTTTAAATTCATTAAAGGAGTTCAATTATGATCCTGAGATACTTCCAAAGGTCCTTGTGACGGACTGTGAAAAAGCTCTGATTTGTGCTATTGGATCTAGTTTCCTTGAGTCATCAAGAAAATGTTGCACTTGGCACTTTTCTAAAAAAATACAAGCAAAATGTAAAGTGCACTTTGTTAATGACGCTGAAGGATGGAAAAGCTTTATGAATCTGTGGGAAAATTATGGGGACTCAAAGACCAAGGAGGAGGCGGAGTTCAATGATGCACAACTCAGAGTAGGTCCAAATCACTGCTTCTTATTCTTCATAGCTTTGGGTTCTGACCTTTTGAATTGTATAGTGTTTCTTGGAAGACCATGAGGATGTACTCAAGTATGTGGAAAATAACATTTTCCCTATCAAAGAGACCTTTGTAGCAGGGTGGACTTTTATAAACCCAGATTTTGGAAACAAAAAAACATCTTGGGTTCAAGGGGCCCATGGGACTCTCAAACAATTCATTGAAAACTCTTTGTAAAACTTGTTGGATTTTTGTTAAAGCCTTGAGGGAACAGTTTTGAATCAAATTAAATCAGTTCATGCATCAATTTAGAACTCTCAAATTAAGTTAGGGACAGTTGTTCCACCTGATCTGTTACCATTGGGTTACAAATTGTCTTTAGAGGCAATCCAACTTTTTAGGAAACCATTCAAGAAGTTCAAACGTGATCATGATGGCAAAGTCTGCACCAAGTCATATTTCAAGACTACGGGTTTTCCCTGTTCCCAACAAATATCTGACTGTCTAGCATTCAGGGGATCCGTGGTACCTGAATATGTTCATCCTCAGTGGAGGTTGGAATATGGCCGCTGCAGTTCTAGTTCAGTAAGTTGGGTTAAGTTGGATTGATCAATTTGGATTGTTCAAATCACTATGTGATTAATGCTTCTTGATTAATGCCTATGATTAATGCTTTTTGATTACTGCTTTTTGATTAATTCTTTTTGATTAATGCTTTTTGATTAATGATTTTTGATTAATTAATCCTAATTCACTAATGGTTGATCCTTTTGAATTTTTCCAGTGCAATTTCAATGAAATGCTAAGAATTACTCATTTACGTGAAAAATTCAATGAAATGATCTTGGAATCTCCAGATCATGAGAAAATCAGACTATTGAAGTATATTATTCAGCAGATTACAAAATATTGATTGAATCCATGAATTGAACCTAAAGTCTTACAATCAAGTAGGGGCAGGCCAAAATTGACAGATACGTGGGGAGAAACATCTTGGTTTGAGTTTTTTGACAAACAAAACAAGGGGGAAAAAAGAACTAGAAGGGCTCCAAACAAGAAATGATGAAAGATTGTAAGTCTTTTCTTTTGGGATATGATCATTTTTTTGTTTTAATGAACTAGGTTACTGACTAATGATGAATTGATAGTCAAAGTTGGCAGAATCTGAATCTGAATTTCATAGTTCAGAGGAAGAGACTGGAAGTGAATCAGGATCACTTGTTTTGGAATCAGAATACTCTTCAGAGGAAGAGAACAAGCAGAAAAGCTCAACCAGAAGCTCATCTTTGGTGAGTATTCATGTCATTGATCCAATTAAAGAAAATAACACTAAGTTAGTTTTAATGATAGGAACCAAATGTGAAATCCCTCAATCAAATACCCAAAAAATTCCATAAGTTCTGGGGTGAGGTTTGGGATCTGATTGGAGATCGGAATTGCAGATTTAGAGTAATTGCTAAATCTCTTGGTTATGAAGAACATGGTTGTTTTAAAGTTAGGAAGGAAATGATTGAAACATTAGAGAAACATAAAGCATGCTACATTAAGATGCTTGGTGGTTCAATGGAGTTTGAAAAGATTAAACAAATACTTGATGTTGAAGACATCAATGAAAAGATTCCCTGCTCAAAATGGCTGGCTAAATTGGACATGGGTCAAATCATAGCAGACACATATTCCAAACCTATATGTTTCATTTTATTGGAGTCATGTGATACTTATACTCCAATGAAAAATGGTGTTACTGATCAATCAGATCAAATTTTCATTTCCTTTGTAAACAATAACAACTGTGTTCTATTAGTAATTGAGGGAGAAATGATTCCAATCCTGCCCATTGTAGCAAAAACACATTCCTTGATTTCTAAAAAAGCCTCTGGTTGGGTTGATCATCTCAAAGATCAACTGAAAATGTATTCTAGATTGTAATAGAATTTCACTTCATCTCATCATTGGGTTTCATATCAATTTTAATTCTGATGCAGCTAACAAGTTCTATTAATATAAAGGGTTATCATATTTTGAACATCATTATGTTGAGTGTTTTGAGTTAACATCATTATATTAAGTGTTTTGAATGATAGTTTAATGGTAATTCAGTTCAAATTGTGCTGGGATGATTCCATCACAATCTCAACTTATTTTAAGCTTGGGAAGGGATCAGCTTAACACAAGTTGAACTTGTTGTTTTGGTGTTTTTACTTTAGGGCTTGTCAAAAGACTTGCATTTTTTTGGGCACTTTTACTTTAGGGCTTGTCAAAAGAGTTGTATTTTTTTTGTGCGCTATTACTTTAGGGCTTTTCAAAAGAATTATTTAATTTTTGGGCCCTTTTACTTTAGGGCTAATTGAGTTGAAATCACTTGAGGGCTTGTCAAGTTAGTTGTTTTTTTTGGTGTTTTCACTTTAGGGCTTGTCAAGTTACTTGTCTTTTTTTGGTGTTTTTACTTTAGGTCTAGTCCAGTTACTTGTGTGTTTTTGGGTCTTTTTACTTTAGGGCTAGTCCATTGGATAGTACCAGTTTTTTTATTTTTATTTTTTTATTTATATTTTTGTTTTTTTTAACCAAAAAATGAACATTCTTTGATTTTTTGGTTTGTTTTTGTTTTTTTGGAAGGTTTATTTATTTTATGAGTTGTGTTAGTACCCTTTCATTCCTTTTCCTTTTCCTTTTCCTTTTCATTTTCCTGTTTTTTTTTTGCTCACCCAGTCCGGTGCCATGTGGAATGCCACAAGACTACATTACAGCTGTGTAAAACTACACACGGCTTGAATGTAGTTTTGTGAAATTACACACAGCGGTGGATTGGGTTGGGTGGGGTGCACAACTCCTTGAGCCCTGGGGGGCTGTACACGGCCCAAATTGGACCGTGTGGCATGCCACACGGCCCATTTCAAACCGTGTGCATTGCTCAATGAGCCATGAATTTAAAATTACCCAAAAAAATGAGAATTAAAAAAAAAAAGAAGAAGAAGAAGAAGAAGAAGAAGAAGAAAAAGAAGAGACATTGAAAATAAATAAATAAATAAATAAAAATAAATGAATAAATAAATAAATAAAAATAAATAGAAATTAATAATAAAGTAAAAAATCCAAAAAAATACAAGTAACTTGCCAAGCCCTGAATTAAAAAAACAAAAAAAGACACATAACTTTACAAGCCCTAAAATAAAATAACCAAAAAAAATGACTTCAACCTGTGTTAAGCTGATTTCTCACAAGAAGTAAATATGATACTTATGATGGTATCAGCCCAACACAAGTTGAGCCAACTTACCAATAAAATCTCATTCAAAACACTCATCATAACAATGTTAACTCAAAAAACTCAAAATAATGATGGTCAAAATGTGATAACCCTTTATATCAATAGAATTACAAGATAAAATTCAGAACCCAAACCCAAATGATTAAATTAAAATGATGTCTAGAAATTACAATAAAACTCAATTTGATCTTTGAGGTGATCAACCCCACAAGAGGCTTTTTTGGAAATCATGGAATGTGGTTTGGAAACTATGGGGGGGATTGGAATCACATTTCCCTTAGATACAAGCAAGAAGTAATGGCTATTGTTAGCAAAGAAAATGAACATAAAATCTGATTGTTCTTTTACACCCATTTTAATAGAAGTATAAGTACAGCATGAATCCAATGAAATGAAACATATTGGTATTTCATAAGTATCTGGTGTTATTTGACCCATATATAACTTTGAAAGGCATTTTGAAGATGAAATCTTTTCATTGGTGTCATGAAAATCAAGTCTTTTTTCTATATTGTAAACATCTTTACTACCACCAAGTATCTTAGCATAGCACATATTATTTTCCCTGAATGTTTGAAGCATTTATTTTCTTACTTGAAAACATCCATTCTCATCATACCCAAGTGATTTAGCAATGAATCTAAATTCACAATTTCCATCAACAACCAGATCACAAACCTCCCCCAAGAACTTATGTAAGCTCTCAGGTATTTGATTGATGTAATTCACTTCCTCAAATAAAAATTATTTAGCCAAAAAAAACCTACTTCGCCACAATCCTTATCTCATTAGAGGAATCAAAACTCACCAAAGATGAGGTTTTGTTTGACCCCTAAATTTCTTCTGCTTCATCCTTCAAGAAAGAATCTGATTCCAGCGGCACCAATCTTATTGAGCTTTACTACAAAATTCAGATGAAGAGTCATTGTTTCACTACAGAAATAATTTTCCCATCATTTCATTAAACCATAAAAATGAAAATTTCTCAAAATAAGAGACTTACTATCTTTGTTCTTTTGGTTCCACTTTTAAATGTTTCTTCAGTATTGTTCTCTGAACTATGAGATTCAGATGAATACCCATCCTTGCAATACAGAAATCATTTTCCCATCAGTTTATTAAAAAATAAAAATGACAATTTCTAACTCAAAACAAAATATGTACTGTCTTTGGTTTTTTGGGTCCCCCTTTAACCCCTTTCCCCCTCTCAATTGCTCTTTAAAAATGCTCAAATTTTGAAAGATCAAAATGGGTTGCTTTGAATTTTGGTTGACAGGGGCTTGAACTTAACACCTTTTTCTCGAGCCTTGGTTTTGTAATCAAAGTGGCTGTATTCTCAAGCATTGACCTTAGAACCTCAAACCTATGTTCTTTAGGTTGTTCCCTATACATGTATTTCTACTTGTTAAACATTTGAGATTTTTCATCCAGACCTGGATCTGTTTCCAAATCTCAAAAAAAAAAAATTATCAATTTATCAACCCAATTATTAATCTTTCAATCCAATTGTTAATCTTTCAATCCAATAATTAATTTTTCAATCCAATAATAAAAACCCCACTTACTTCATTGAAGGATCATACTCTAAATGCCACTGAGGATTAAAATCCTCAAGAAAGATGGATCCTCTTGATGCTAGTATTTTACCTAAAATGTGGGAACAAGGAAAGCCCATTGTTCCTGAATATGGCTTTGAGTACACCTTGCCATCATGGTGGCGCTTTAACTTCTTGAATTGTTCACCAACAAGTTTGAATGCCTCAATTGTCAATTTGTAACCAAAGGTAACAGTTATGTTGGAAGAACTGTTCCAAACTTTTTTGTGAGTTTTTAAGCGCTGCATGGACTGAATGGATCTGAAATTCAATATTTCCTTCAAGGTGTTTCCACACATCCAAAATGTTCCCCAAAGATCCCACAAGTAATAATTTGAAAGTAAAATCGACCCCTTCTATCCAAGACATTGTTTTATTTCCAAAGTCTGGGTTGACACAAGTGCAAGCCATTACCAGCTTCTTTTTGATAGGGAAAATATTATTTTCCATATACTCAAATACATCCTGGTGGTCTTTCAAGAAACACTGTATACAAGTTTCAAAGCAAGAAATCCCAGCAGAGATCAATAGAGAATCAATGAATTGGCATGCTTTGACTTCTGCATCATTCACTTCTGCCTCCCCCTTGATTTTAGAGGCCCAATAATTAGCCCAAAGAGTGACAACATGGAATAGAGGGATGTTGTACCTATTTTTTTTATAGGTACAATCCAACAATGCAATATGATGGAAATTTTTGAAAAGCTTTAGAGACTCAGGATGAGCCAAGAACAGGGCCCGTAAGTTACCCTATCAACTAAAATTGGACCTGGAAACCCAGGAGCATTTCCAATAGAACGCCTATAACAATTTTCCCATCCAGTTCTGGAAGCTTTACCTTTTGCTTAGTGTTATAGATTGTTCTATTGTCAATGTATTCTCAACCATCAGTATTTCCCAATTTACTTCCAAGTTGCACTGTATTGATCCCATCTTTCATTTCTTCCCTCAGGACATCTAATCCTTGAACTGATATTCCCCTCAGTTGAGGATACACTGAAAGACTTTCAGATTGTTGATGATTGTGTAGGCCATTTCTAATGGAGAGATTCCACGTGGGATCTCCCACTTTCCTACTTGAACATATCATGAATTGAAACCCAAACTTCATAGTGTGCGTTTGCCTTTGAAATTTTGTGAGGCATGGCCCTTCATAAACCCCAAATCTGCCACATTCTAGATCCACATATTTGTCTTTCCTTGAATTGAAAGCTGTAAAAGCCTAGCCATGCATGGCTTCCCATTTCTGAAAATAAATCTTGGCTCCTTTCCTCCTAGCAAATGCTTTCACAGGAGGAGGGTGAAGCAAGTATGGCACCCCTTATTTACATTATATTTTTCCAGCCAAATCTTTCTCAGTCCAATGAAATATGAAATGTGACCCACCACCTTTAGTAAATTCAAGATGTGATGGAAAATCTTGTTCCAGTTGTGAAGAAACACATTGTTTGTCAATTGTAACTCTAGATGAGGATGCAATTGGGGCTTCCAATTTTTTCTTTTCCAAATCCTCACCCAAATCCCTAGATTTCACGAAAACTTGGTTAAGTAAACTTTGGATTAAGGTCTTTAATGTAGCCTTGTTTAATCTTGGAGGGCTTGGGATTGCCACTGTCCCCATAAACCAAAAAAATTCAATGTAAATTTAGTATTAAATTCAATTTTCAATCCAAAAACTCCAAATTTTTGCTCACTTTTGGGTTGAGAAAAATTAATTTATGCAATGGGCATGTGTTGTGTGTGTACGTGGTTTGTGTCAAGAGTTTTTGCCAATAGGCAGAATTTTTGATTTACAAGTTTCTTTTTGTGTCTCAAGTCCCATTTAGTATTCCAGATCCCCACATTTGGGTTTACAGCACTCACATGTTGTCCAGGGGTGCCTAGGTACCCCAAATCCCCCCTCAAATGGCCTATTTGGGGGGGAGTAGTCCAAATGGGCCAGTAAAACACGTGCAACCCCTGCTTGCCACTTGCGCATCCCCTGGCGGGTTGCAAACCCTTGGTTGCAACCCAAAAAAGGTTGCAACTAAAAATTGGGTTGCAAACAGGGGGATGCACAAGTTGTGAGAAACTTGGCTCTCTCCTTGTTGGCCTGTGATTTGCCTTTGCAACCCTGAGGTTGCAAATTTAAAATTGCACTCCTTTTATGGTCTTTTCATTGTGCAAATGGTTTTGTTTATATAAAATAACTGATGCCTTTTCTTTTCCTCTTTTATAAGGAATCTTTTTGATTAGTTTCAATGTGATTTAGTTTTGGCTCAAGAATTTTTCTTTGTGATTGATTTTCAATGCAAAAAAAATCAGCATGATAGCCCCTCTGTTTGAAACACCATTCCTCTTGGATTGTTCAAAATTTTATATAAACAGCCCTAAAAATGTTTTTTGTGTAAAAATAAAGAGATCTTGGGCTCTGGTTAAATTAAAGATAAAGAGAAATGAATGAAAGGAGCTTATAACGTCAAGCGTAACGGACCTGAGATTTGGAGGAAAAGGTTCTTCCAGTTGATTTAATTGGCTGAACAGATGATGAATTCCACTTGATAGCACTGGTGTTTATATAGAGTAAATACACAATAGGCTGACAAGTGGTTGAGTAAAAAATGAATAAGGTAAAATTAGCATAAGCAGTTTAAGTGACATGGTATGTGAAATCCTATGACTAAACCATCTGGTAATCACAATAATGTAACACAGCCAAGTTATATTTTACCTATTGTTTTGGTACTTTAAGGTTCTCAAATTGTAACATTTTTAACAACTCAAAGTGTGGGGATGGGCCAACACTTTATTGGGAGTGGTCAATTGAAAAAGGAAATAAAAATTCAAAGAATAATCATTTGAAAATAAAGAGTATTGAAAATAAGAAATCTAAAATATGTGTAGAGCTCAAAAAGGATCATACCAAGGGTCAAATCACATGATGTGGTAGAATGTTTCAACAATTTAATATTTAACAATTTGTTGATTCTGGAAAGCATAAGATCAGTCAAAATTACACACCCAAAAGCTTTTAACAAAAAAAAAAGAAATCAAGCACTTCCATTTTCTCAGCTCTGGAACTTTGGCTATTCTGGATGAACCAAATCACCAAACTTTGGTGATCTTTGTTGAATTTCCCCTTTGGATCAACTCTCCAATGAAGAGAAGAAATTTATCAAATTCTTTGACAAAAAACTCCAATGAAAAATTTTTCAATGATTTGAGGTCTCCAAGAGAACGGGGTGCAAAGTTGTGGAATTTTGGATGGGCAAACCAAATTCACCCTACCAAATTCTTTGGTAAAAATATAAAAAACACTACTGTACAATACCCTCCTTAAGATTCCAAGTTTATGAATCTAAAATCCAAATTTGTATCCGAGATATCTTGTGGAATCTTTTCAATAATGGCCAATAATTACTAAAAAACCTAGAAAAGAACTGTGAAATGAAATGAAATTTGCTCCTTCTCCTTAGAATTGGGAAAAAACCCCAATTTGTTTGATTTTTCAAGTCACATTTCCTTTGAATCAAACAGATTCTTCAATCCTCCACATATTGACAAAGGTAATTTATCTTATAATTTTTTTCTCCTTTTTTTTGGTAAACAAAATCTAAATTGAAGCTTATTGAAAAATTTTAAAAATAGATTTTTTCTTGATTTCAATTTGTTTTTTGTGAATGGATTTGTGTCAAAAATGCTTCTGGAATGCAAGGGGAAAATTTCAAAGGAACTACTGATCAGAAAATTTAGGATTGAGAAGGATGGATTGCAATGATAAGAATTATTCATGGAAGGAGTAAAAGGTTTGATGAAGGAGGAGATGATGTGAATACAAGAGTACGCTCTAAAAAATGCTGTTTCATTGAATCCTATAACAGTAACAAAAGAGGGAAATTTGGGATGGGTTTTGCGGGCAGGTTGGCTTTCTTGTGGTGAGATGAAACCTATTTGAAGGGAGCTAACCAATAAGAAGAAGTATTCTAATTACTTGGGGAGAATTAATCCAGGAAGGAAGGAGAGGCCAATATATTTGAGAACTGATAAGGAGGCCTTGAGGGTTGAGTGGCTGGTGCTGGAGGTTCAGGTTACCATGGTATTACATTTTGAATTATTGGGTTAGAGGCTTTAGTTGACTTATTGGATGATGGATGTTTTAAGGATGGTTTGACATGCCAGGATCTAAAGTTCCTGGGAGGATGGGTTGACCCAACAGGGGCATTTAATATGTATATACTAAGTATGTGATATGTACTAACCCATATTAAAACTTGATTGAGGAGAGAAAGATGATAAAAAAATCAATAAAGAGAGGGAGAGGGCCTTGGAGATTAAATATTACCTGCAGGACATGCAGGTAGATGCAGTACAGGAGGTGGATTGAGTAGATAAAGGGTTAGATGGTTGAATGTAATGAGGGTTGAGGATTGCTGAGGTGACCAAGGCTTGAGTTTGAATTTTTGCTCATGAACGTTTGTGGAATTCTGTTGAATCAAAAATTTATTTTAAAAATTTTTTTGGGCTGCTGAAAAGGAAAATAATTACAATTTCCATTGTGATGAGTCACCCACTAATAGCAAAATTTCATTTCCATGAAAATAAACCAAACAAAAAATAAAAGCAGCAGGGAATTAGCTAGTAGTCAGGTCTAATCCAGGGAAAAAACATATTAATAAAAATAGAAAGGAAATTTTATTTGAATTTTTAAAATTAGTCTCAAAGTTTCTTGTAAAAAATAAATAAATTTGGTTCATTGATTCAATGGGACCAAGAAATTAATTTTGAAACCAAGCATTTGGAAAATTCTATCTGTTTCCTCCACAGGTCTGAAACTACCAAAAAATTTAAAACCTCAAGAAACCTTGTTTTTTTTTGCAGATAAATGTTGAGCCGTATCCTTCTTCTATTCTTCAATATGAAGTTTTTTCAATCTAAAACCCAACTTATTATCCAAATATTTTCTTTCAGTAATTTTTGAAAAATTTTATATGTCTTTAAATATTAAGTTTAAGTGCCTATTTTTCCCCTCCAAACTTAAGATTTTGCTTTTCCACTTCAAGCCAATCAATTTTGACCTTGATATGAAGTTTTGGACTGAAATAATGGTGAACCATTATGTATATAGGTTCCAATATTGGTTTGATTTGATCAACCAAATTTTCCTTCTTATTATTTATTAAAAATATACAAAGCTAGAACTTTTCCTCTGCTGTTTAGGCCTGTTAGGTTTGATTATATTTGAGTTCAATGCAATTCTTTCTCTCTTCACTTTGTATTGCTGTAGCTGGAAATCATAAATTCCATTTAATTGTGAATTTGGATACACTTTGGCTTAAGCATTTGGTTGGTTAAAAAGGTTTGGGCTTTTTAGACAAAAGTTTGATTTTTAAACAGCAATTTTAATATAAAATCCACATAATTTGGATAAAAGAATAAATCTGTCTGTTTGTGGAGGAGATGAAACATCAATTCGAACCAACTGCAGGTTGGAAGGATCATTAATGAATTGCTCCAAGCTTGGAAGAAAACAATTTGAAGAGGAAAGTGTTGGATCCAACCATGCATTTGAATGGATCATTTATTCAGATTTAAAAGAAATTAGACGGGTTCATTATGGAATATCTTCCATGGTTAAAGATTCTGGCTACTCCAAGGTTTTCTAAACATATTTTTGTTCCTAATAATCCACCAGTTTCATCAATTGGCTGGTGATTGGTAACAACCTCCTCAGCATCAATCAATTCAGTTATTTAGGTTTGAAATTCAGATAGAGGTTTGATGTTGGAATTCTCTCCCAAGACATGAATTTGAACTTAGAAATGAAATATTGAGTCAATTTTATTAATCACCAAGTCTATTGATTTGGCTATATCAGCCTCAGTGAGAGGAAATTGGTTGGATATTGAAATTTAGTGGGCATTTCTGTACTTGGAAAAATATTCCTTGAATTTCTGCCTCATTTTTTTTATGAAATATCAAGCCTAAATTTTGCTTTATTCTTCAGATAATTGGCCATCAGTAGATAACAATATAAATTAGAAGATGGGGGTTTTCCAATGCAATTTTTTTCATAACCAAAACAGGCATCCCAGTTGGCATCATTTTTCTGCCAGTTTAAAGGGATATTATTGTTGTATTTCTTGACTTGAATGGAAAATTTGGAAGCAGATGGGGGAGGAAGATTTATTTTTTTAAAAAATATGGTCATTGATTTCCTTGGGAATGTTATCTTGCATCTTTCAAGCAAGAATTTTTATAAGGGGAACTCTGAAAATTGAAATAGATATCAAGTGAGAAGTGAAGGTGCCATTAATAAATGAGTCTGATGAGGTTGGAGGTGGTAAGTCTCAAGGGCAAGATGAAGATCAAGCTATATATGAATGAGGTTGAAATTGGGAATCAGCAATGGGCAGATGAAAAGGGAAGGGATGGTATATTTTATGAAGTTGGAAATGGAAGAGGTTGGAAGCAAGGGGTGGATGGTGTGGTCAAATGTGTTTTGGATTTTCCATGAGACTTTATTTTTATTTTCAAAAAAAATTCATTTATTTTTCAGTGACTCTGAAATTTATCATGTGAAAAATCTGTTTTTTTGTTGATTTTGAATGGCCTTTTGGAAATAAATTATTTTTCTCAACCTGCCATTAAACAGATTTTGAGTTTTCTAGCTCTGATAAAACCTACTCAATGGAAATAATTTCATTTCTCTCCACTCTTTGAACAAAAAATTCATCAAATTTTTTTAAAAAAAAGAAAAGATCAAAAAATTTTCATGTGAATAAAATTTATTATTGCACAAGAAATTGGATGATTTTATACAAAATTTAAGAATTAGTTCAAAAAGTCTCAATATACCTTCTATATGGAGGAATACAATTTTTTTGATGAATTCAAACAAGAAATCTTTCAATTATTAGAATAATAAGAAACATTTATTGAATTATATTCAACAAAACCAAATTTTGATACTTTTTTATGTATTGCACTCAACATGGCATATCAGAGTTAGGAAACCCACCATTAGAAAAATTCCTTTTTTTAACAAAACTAGTGGTTTTCTGAAATAAAAATACCCCTTAACTGGCATATTTTGAAAGAGAGATGTTAACTTCATGGCTCAAACCGTGTGGTAGTTGTGTAGGGCCCTACACGGATCAAATGAGCTGTGGGGTCCCATAGACAACTACAAAGGTCTGTTTCAAACAAGCGCAACCCCCAGGGGGCTGTGTAGGAGCCGTGTAACCCCCTGAAGTTGTTCCAGAATTTTTGGCACTACGTGGACCACACTTGGGTTGTGTCAACCCAAGTTTGGGATCAAAACATACTTTGTGGGACTGTTGTTCCACAACTAGCAATCCCAAAGAGACTTTGAAGTGGACCAAAGTGAAAGTAAAGTGAAAATTGAAATCATATAAAAATCTGCAAACAATTCTTTCTCAACTCAAAAGTGAGAAAACTTTTTTTGTTTAATTTAAAGTTGGATTGAATAATGAAGTATACCATTGCATTTTTTTGCATGGGAACAGTGGAAAGCCCTCCTTCTTCTGACATGGGGGCGTGGAAGGTCTAGATTGATAGTTCCATCAACAATCCTTTGGAAAACAAAAAAAAGTATTTGGGTAGTGAAACATTGGAAGCCCCAATTGCATCCTCATCAAGGGTGACAATTGAGGAACAAAATGTTTCACAGTGGGATTTGACCTCTGGATGTGAGTAAAATTTTATGTTACTGGTCTTTGCTGTATTTAATTTGATTGAAACTGATTGAGTGCTTGCCATCAATATAACTATGTAACTTTGAGAGATAGATCCACTTGACCCACCTCCTGTGAGAGCTTTTCCTACTAGGGAAGAGGCACAATTGTATTTTCAAGCATGAACAATAAATAATGGCTACGCTTTAGCATTTTTCAACTGAAAGCATGATAAGTATGTGGATTTGTCCTGTGATAGACATGGTTTTTACTCTGGGAAATTGCTCACCAAAAGGTCAAGGAAAACTCACACAACCAAGGTTGGGTGCAGTTTTTTTAATACATGCTATTCACACAAAGGCGTATTCATTTTGGAAAATCTCCTACAAGAATGATCAACATAACCATGAGCCATCTCCACTCACCTCAGTGCATCCTCACCTGAGGAAAATCTCTGGGGTAGCCTTAGAAAATTTAAAAGAAGTCATGAATGATTGGCTCAACAAAATTCAAGCCAAAAGAAAATTGAGCAAGATCAATGGTGGAAAATATGTTGATTACCAAACAATCTACAACACTAAGCGTAAGGCAGCGCTTGAAAAACTGAAGGGAACAAGTTTTATGGAGGTCCTATTTGAACAAATTGGTAATTCAGGTTGGGTTCATTGAGCAAACTTCAGTGGAGAGAGTCACTTGAAGGCCCTATTATTGGCTCACCCAGAGTAATCAAAGCTTTGCAAGCAATTCCATCATATAGCTATGATGGATTGTACTTAGAAGACAAATAATTAAAACATTCCCCTATTGCATGTTGTAGAAATTACTTCAAACCAGAAAAATTTCAGAAAAGCTCTTGTTTTTATAACAAGAGGGAAATTTTAGTTCTACAGTTTGTCTGTAAATGGGCTAAAGGAGTTGGATTATGATCCTGAGAGACTTCCCAAAGTCTTTGTGACGGACTGTGAACAAGCTTTGATCCATGCTCTAGAACAAATATTCCCTGAGTCAAAAAGAAAGTGCTGTCAATGGCACTTGTCTAAAAACATACAAGAAAACTGTAAAGTGTGTTTTAATAATTACTTTGAAGGGAGGCAAAGATTTATGTCTCTGTGGGCTAAGTATGGGGCCTCAAAAACCAAGGAGGAGGCAGAGGTCAATAATGCATATCTTAGAGTAAGTGCCAAATCACTGCCTCTACTGTTAATCTTCCTGGTTTTGGGCTGCTTACATTATGACTTGTATAATTTTTTTTTTCAGACCATGAGGATTTACTCAAGTATATGGATCATAATATCTTCCTTATCAAAGAGAATTTTGTAATGGTTGGACTTGAAAAAACCCAGACTTTGGAAATAAAACAACATCTTGGGTTGAAGGGCCCCATGCTACTCTCAAACAATTCCTTGCAAACTTGTCAGGAAACATGTTGGATGTTTTTCAAAGCATAGAGGGCACAGTTTCCAATGAAATGAAATTGATTCAGGCTGCCCTTTACAGCTCTTGAATAAAGAGTGGAATAGTTTGTCCTACTGAACTGTTACAATTGGGATACAAGGTGTCTTTAAAAGCAATCAAACTTGTTGGGGATCAATTAGAGGGGTTAAAGCAGAACCATGATGGGGAAGTGTGCACTAATTCATACTCAATGACTATGGGTTTTCCCTTTTCCCACCAAATAGGGGACCTACTAGTGTCAAGAGGCTTGTTTGTGCCTGAGGATGTTCATCCTCAGTGGAGGTTGGATCATGACCCTTGCAGTTCTAGTTCTGTAAATTGGTTCAAGTTGAATTGTTCAAATCACTTTGTGATTGATGCTTTATGATTGATGCGTTTTTATTAATGCTTTTTTATTAATGCTTGTTGATTAATGATTTTTGAATGATGATTACTACTTGACTAAACTCATCATTCCTACTTGACTAATATTTGATCCTTTTGAATTTTCAAAGGTTGATGTTGATCAACTTCTCAACAATTCACATTTAAATGAGAAGCTCAATGCAATGATCTTGAATCATTGGGAGCAAGATTATTGCAGGATCTTCAAGCACTTGAGGAAGGAGGGGTCCAGTTATTCATCAAAGCCAAGAATTGAACCTAAAGTCTTGCAATCAAGCAGAGGCCATCCGAAATTGAAAGATACCGGGTGAGATCCTCCTTGATGGGAAAAATTGAAAAGAAACTTAAGCGATCAAAGAGAAGTAGAAGGGCACCAAAGAAGAAAATATAGATAATTTTAAGTATTTTCTTTTGTGAAAGATTCATTTCTTTAGTTTAATGGACTTATTGAGAAATTTTTACAGTCCAATTCAGGCTCTTCATCTGAATTAAATTGTTCAGTGGAAGAGAATGAAAGTTCATTGGGTCTGGTGCCATTAGAATCCACTTCCTTTTCAAATGATGAAGCAGACGCAATGGAGGAGTCAAACAGAAGCTCATCTTTGGTGAGTGATGATTCCTTGAATGAGATTAGAATTTTGTCTGACTACTTTTTGATTTTAGGAAGTAAATTAACTCAATCAAATACCTGAGAACTTATATAAGTTCTTGGGTGAGGTTTGGGACTCAGTTGGTGATGGAAATTGTGGTTTTAAATTCATTTCTAAATCACTTGGTTATGATTAGAATGGATGGTTTAAAGTTTGGAAAGAAATGCTTGAAAAATCGAGGAAAAATAAGGGGTGCTATTCTAAGATCCTTGGTGGCAGTAAAGATGTTGAAAATATAGAACAAAGACTTGACGTCAATGACATCAATGAAAAGATTCCCTCTTCCGAATGTCTTTCAAAGCTTGAAATGGTTCAAATAAAGCTGATACTTGTGGAAGACCAATATCTTTTGTTTCATTGGAATGATGTTTTTCTTTTACTCCTATGAAGATGGGTGTCAAAGAACAATTAGATCCTATGTTCATTTTCTTTGTTAAAAATGAACATTGGGTCCAGCTTGTACTTAAGGGGGATTTGATTCCAATACCACCCAGAGTTTCCAAACCATTTTCCAAGATTTCTCAAAAAGCAGCTTGTTGGGTTTATCACCTCAAAGATCAACTTGAGTTGTAGTCTAACTTATATATTAATTTCATCATTTGGTTTGGGTATAACTTGCTGATATTGTAATTTTATTAATATGAAGGGTTATGAAATTTTGAAAATCAATATGTTGAGTGTTTTGAGTTAATATCATTATGATGAGTTTCTTGAAAGAGATTTAAATGGTAAGTCAGTTAAACTTGTGTTGGGCTGAACCCATCACAAGCTTAACTTGTGTTAAGCTTGTGATGGGATCAGCTTAACACAAGTTGAACTTGTTTTTTTGGTGTTTTTACTTTAGGGCTGTTCAAAAGATTTTTTATTTTTTGTCTGGTAAAAAGACTGGTATTTTTTTGGCACTTTTACTTTAGGGCTGTTCAATAGAATTCTTGCATTTTTGGCCCTTTTACTATAGGGCTAGTCAAGTTGACCTTGAATTTTTTACTTGAATCTAAAAACAACCGGTTGGTTGTCTTGAGTGATTATTGTTTTTATTTTTATTTATTTATTTGTACTTATTATTATTTTATTTATTTTTTTTAACCAAAAAATCAACCTTTTTTGATCTTTTGGTTGATTTCTGTTTTTTTTTTTTTTGTATTTGTATTTGGTTTATTTTGGTTTATTTTATCCCCTTTATTTTTTTATTTTTTTCCCACCAGCATTGCTACACCACCAAATCTGAGCCGTCTAGAGCCCCACACAACTCAAATGTGGTCGTGCTGGCTGTTTTGCACGGCAACACGACTACATTTGAGCTGTCTGGGGCTCTACATGGCTCAAATGTAGTTGTGCAGACACCACATGGCGGTGCGGTGCTGTGTGGAGTACAGCCTGACCACACTTGAATTGTGTGGGGTCTGGACAGCTCAGGTGTATCCCTTTAGCCATACCACACGGATCAAATAAGCTGTCAATTTAACATCACCCTCAATGTCAAGATACTTTATGGCTAATGAATGGAAGAAATTGTCACTGGGCCCATTTTTATGGATTATATAATCAAAAATTTTCAGTCCTCTTGGGAATTTAGTATTCAATGAAATTTTATATAAAAAAACTCCAAAAGTTTGCTCACTTTTGGGTTGAGAAAAATTTATTTGAGAAAAATGAATTCATGCAACACATGTGTGTTGTGTGTGTACGTGATTTTTGTCTAGACTTTTAGCCAATAGGCAGAATTCTTGATTTCCAAGTTTCTTTTTATGGCCCAATAGTCCCACATAGTATGCCAGAGCCAAATCTCATAGAAAATCCACTGGCAATATCAAGAACAGAAGTTAATAAAAAAGGAAAATTTGAATTTTCTGTAAAATTTAACAGTCAAATGGGTGCTGATTCTCCTTGAACCTGACAATTTGAAATTGGTTAAGGCTAAATGGGTTAAATAATAGTATTAATAATGGCCAAGGTGCAAAGTGAATGATCATGAATAGCCAAAATTATCCATGGAGGATTCCAGGGTATACCACCTCTTGTTTTATGAGAAAAAAATTTCAACTCATGATGAGAATTTTGAAACCCCAAAATAAAAAAATAAAAAGTTGGAGACTGGAAAAGAGAAAAATTTTTTTCTTCAGTAAAAAATAACAGAAATGAGTGAGCTGAGTGACCCCTGTTGAGATTACTGGCCAAATGATTGTTTTTTGTCCAAAAGTTCCCTCTAGAAGATTCCCTACCCCAGGAAATAAAGTAGTAAAGGATTGAGTAAATGAAAGCCATGCCACACCAGCTTTACTTTTAGAACAAGAAAATAAACTTTATTACCATCCAAACATGAGAAAAGGAGGATTACATTTGTTTCAGAAGTGATTTAACATATCTGGTTTTTTTTCCAATCTAGAAATTTGATTGATGTATATGATGATTGGTCAATGGCAAATTTCTAATTTACTTGAATGGTTTACAAGAAGAGGATCAATTGAGGATGAAAGAGTAATATTGTGAAATTTTCTGGTAATTGTTCTGAAATAAGTAATCATAAGGAGTATCATAATCAAGAACTTCACTGCAAAGTTGTTATCAAATGTGAGTGTTATTTCAGATTCACAAATTTTTTAATCATAAATCTTGATTGTGATGTCTTGACAGAATTAGGCTTAGATAAAGATCATGGGATTAAAATCCAGGGAATTGATTGGAGATTGATTACCAGGATGAAAATATATTAAATTGGTAATTAAGTGGTGCTTGATTCATTGGCAATGGTAGAAGATTGGAGAAAATCAAGTCTAAGGCTTCAATGATAGGAAATTATTTTCAACAGCATATTTGAAGAACCTGAACCTCATCTGGGAAGCCAGTTTTTTGCTTTAACTTTCTTTATGGTTTCACCAAGCAAGCTAATGATTGATAGAAAAAATAAAGCACAAAAACCTTGTTTTCAAAGTTTGATGATATTATAAGTCTTGATAAAAAATAAAGAATTGTGGATTGGGTTGGCCCTCACTTGATCATTTCAAGTGATTCATGTAATTTTCACATTTATACAGGGCCAAAATAACCTTAAACATTTTTTATGATTTTGTAGTTCTTAAAAAAACATTTTGATGATTGTTCTTTAAATACAAGAGTATACATTCAGGAAGGTCTCATTGAAACAATGATTATTTTTAAAGTTAATTGAGTTACTCAAATTGTAGGTGTGAGTTTTATGAGGAAGGTTTTTTTTATTGTGGGTTGATATAAATTGAAGAAAAGGAAGAAGTGAGATTGGCAAATTTGTTCAGGCCAGAGTTTTCAGGTGATTTATGAGGCATTTTACAGGAAACTTGGATAAGGGAGGGATAATTGATAAGGGGAGATGAATTGAATGAGAAAGAAAAGAGAGACCAAAAATAAAGAGAGGCAAATTTATATACCATATTTGTGAAATGAATTTTTATTAGGCAACACTGATACCTCTTCCTTGAAATAAGTGGCTTTTTTAGTTTTGTTAATGGCATGTTTGAAATGATGGATTTTGGTTGAAGCATTCCAGTGAAAAAATCTGCATTTGAAAAATATCATAAAAACCAATGATTTTATTTTTAAATTCTTCATATTATTATTCAATTTCCTGTAGCTAAATAGGTTTATATGGAATTTGTTTCTGTTTTTTGGATAGATATTTAGATTGTGTCAAAAACAGTTAGTTTATTATTTTTCATTCCTAATTGATTTCTCTTTAATTTTCTTGTTTTATTATTTTTAAATATCTAAATTCCCCTCAAAATCTAGGTATAATTATCATTTTCAAATGTCTTTTGATTCTTTGAATAGGGTATTTGCATCATCCTGTAAATATATATTATTGTTCAAAGGAAAAATTTTTCATATTGGATGTTTTCATTTTTGTACTTGATGTAGCTTTTGGTTGAATATTTCAATATATTTTAATCAATTTTATCATATAGATATATGCAGAAATTTTTATCTTTTTCATGTTTGTTGCAAAGGTCATGAAATTCCAACATAAATCTTAAATTTTCTTTGGGGGATTCTGTCTTCATATTTTCTTTCAATTATTTTTGTATTTGATGGTATTTTTTGTTTTTTAAAAAAATTGAATTATTTTAATTCCCTTCATAAAATAGGTATATTTACAGAGGAAGACTGGAGGCACATTCTGAAATGCGCCTCCCTGTCATGTTTGTTTTACTGAAAGAAATAAATCTGGTGTAACAGGAGTTTATGAAAACCGTATCTCAAAATAGAAAATATGTAAAATTTTACAAACCAACATCAAATCCAGTTCTAATTATGATAAAAATCAATGCATACCAGTTTTAACAAAGGAAATCAGCTTCAAATTTCCTGTCAATTAAATCAAACTTATTTATGAGGCCAATGATAAAAAATTAAGTATGCTTTTGAAAACTAATCATTTTTTTTGTGTCCATAACAGGGCCTTTAATTTCCTCTATCATGCCAAAAAAAATAACCGCTGTGGTAGACCAAACCTTACTTTTAGTCATCAGACTAAATTTTTTAGTATAAATATAATTCCAATCATAAAAAGTACCTCATAAATGGTTTCTAGACCAAAAATAACCTCTAGTCACTCAGCAAAACTACACCTCTATCTCTCATGGTTTAGAAGATACAGCCAAAATCAATTATTGCCAGCTCATATTGCACCAAGGTATCACAAGCAGTGAAAGGCCATATGGCTATAACTTTCAAATCCCAATTAAATACCAGTGAAACCTTGAAACAATAATTTGGCCCAACATACAACCAAATGCTCTGAAAAAAATACATTTACTTAATATACACAGCAATCTATGAAGTCAGAAGCATGTGACACCAAACAATCACCAGTAAAGGGTACCATAGAGCTAAAAATAAATTTATGTAGGCAGACAGGCACCAAAAAAAACCAGAAACCACACAGCAATTCACGCAGGCAGCCAGGATCTTGTAGTAAAAAACAACCCCAGCTACCACACAGAAATTTATGCAGGCAGCCAAGATCATGTAGTACCAAACAAATCCCAGCTACCAAAAAGAAATTTATGCAGGCAGCCAAAATCATTTAATATCAAACAATCTCAGCTATACACAGAAATTTATGCAGGCAGCCAAGATCATGTAGTACCAAAGAAACCCAGATCCACAGCAATTTATTCAGGCAGCCAAGATCAGCTACCCAGCAATCTATGCAGGCAGCAGTACACAAAAAAACCCAGCACCACACAGAAATTGATGCAGTCAGAAGCATGTGACACCAAAAATACAAAAATTATAAGCCCACTACAGACTCCCCAGAAATATATGCATTCATTCAGAACATTTAGCACAAAACCAACCAACAGTACTGCACAGAAATATATTTGATTTGCACTTCACAGAAGTTAATGTAGGGGTATGGATGCATGAAACCCCTGTGCAACTTTTGTTCCAACTAGTAGAAATGACTCATGTAACTGTAGAGCTTTTTCTCAACCAGCATAAATTCCTCATGTACCTGTATCCCACTGTTCCTGACCAGGACAGGGAGAGCTTCAGGGGCAGCCCTGAGAACCCCTGGGGGCAGGATTTTTCTATTTCAGGAGGGCCTCTCTGCCCTATCCAGGTTTTATCTCCAACACTCATCCCATCTCCCACACACACACATCCCACTCATCAACTACTCATCATCCAATTAACACCCAACCGTCTGTGGTCCTACGCGGATATATAAAAAAAGGATATTATCAGTGCACAAATAAAAAAAAGGAAATCAAAAACCAGTTTTGAACCTCATCAACCATTGAAACCACCTCATTAGGTGCTTTGAATAATGTTTCAACTGTGACCTGAACTATTCAGCACCAAATTAAAGAAAAACAATGATCACTCAATAATTAAACCTTACAAAGAAAGAGAGCGCAAAAAAAGGGAACAACAACCTTTTTTCCTCTGGCCAGCCCCCTGTGGGTAAACCCATCCCTGGGTCCTCTCCTGAACCAACCCTTTAATAAAAACCCTTGAACCCTTAGAGAAATTGGGGTATTAGTTAAGATCACACATATCTAATCAGCCACTAACCAATAACCCAATAAATCTGGTCCATTCTTCAACAAAGCTTCCAATAACAATAAATAACCAATTTAAGTCTGATCTGAGACCTATTTCAAGTCTCACAGAAACCAGCCATTCATTTTTAAAAAAATATTGTGCGGACTTACCATAGTACTAGAAGGGCAGGCGATTGAAAACCACCTTAGTTTTTAATAATACTCTAAAGGAGTAGAAGTAATACTAAATTCCCCTCCAAGGACGTCAAGCAAGCTATTTGCTAAATTATTTATATAATCCCACAGGATTCTCTAAAACACTTTTGAATTTATCCTGTTCTGTGGATTTACTGACCAAGTAATGAATTTTAGCATTGGAAAGACCAGAGGGGGGCATGAATGGGCTGCTTGAATTGAGAGAGGAAGATGATTTTGAAATTTTCTATTCAAAGTTATTCATGGAAAATATCATTTATCAAAATATCTTCAAGCTGAAAACATTCAGAAATTTGTTTTGAACTGCTCACTAATTGAAAATTTCACCAAGCTTGAAAAAAATTGAAAGTAACAATCAAACAGAAAAATAAAAAGAAAAAAAATTAACATGAATCTCAACGAGTGGAATGCTTTTTCAATGATTGTACAACCTCAAGCCACTTGGAGTTTCATCCCAAGCCCATTTTATATTTTCTTTCTTTTTTCACCACTCCTTTGTATTATTTATTATTTATTATTTATTATTTATTATTTATTATTTATTATTTATTATTTATTATTTATTATTTATTATTTATTATTTATTATTTATTATTTATTATTTATTATTTATTATTTATTATTTATTATTTATTATTTATTATTTATTATTTATTATTTATTATTTATTATTTATTATTTATTATTTATTATTTATTATTTATTATTTATTATTTATTATTTATTATTTATTATTTATTATTTATTATTTATTATTTATTATTTATTATTTATTATTTATTATTTATTATTTATTATTTATTATTTATATTATTTATTATTTATTATTTATTATTTATTATTTATTATTTATTATTTATTATTTATTATTTATTATTTATTATTTATTATTTATTATTTATTATTTATTATTTATTATTTATTATTTATTATTTATTATTTATTATTTATTATTTATTATTTATTATTTATTATTTATTATTTATTATTTATTATTTATTATTTATTATTTATTATTTATTATTTATTATTTATTATTTATTATTTATTATTTATTATTTATTATTTATTATTTATTATTTATTATTTATTATTTATTATTTATTATTTATTATTTATTATTTATTATTTATTATTTATTATTTATTATTTATTATTTATTATTTATTATTTATTATTTATTATTTATTATTTATTATTTATTATTTATTATTTATTATTTATTATTTATTATTTATTATTTATTATTTATTATTTATTATTTATTATTTATTATTTATTATTTATTATTTATTATTTATTATTTATTATTTATTATTTATTATTTATTATTTATTATTTATTATTTATTATTTATTATTTATTATTTATTATTTATTATTTATTATTTATTATTTATTATTTATTATTTATTATTTATTATTTATTATTTATTATTTATTATTTATTATTTATTATTTATTATTTATTATTTATTATTTATTATTTATTATTTATTATTTATTATTTATTATTTATTATTTATTATTTATTATTTATTATTTATTATTTATTATTTATTATTTATTATTTATTATTTATTATTTATTATTTATTATTTATTATTTATTATTTATTATTTATTATTTATTATTTATTATTTATTATTTATTATTTATTATTTATTATTTATTATTTATTATTTATTATTTATTATTTATTATTTATTATTTATTATTTATTATTTATTATTTATTATTTATTATTTATTATTTATTATTTATTATTTATTATTTATTATTTATTATTTATTATTTATTATTTATTATTTATTATTTATTATTTATTATTTATTATTTATTATTTATTATTTATTATTTATTATTTATTATTTATTATTTATTATTTATTATTTATTATTTATTATTTATTATTTATTATTTATTATTTATTATTTATTATTTATTATTTATTATTTATTATTTATTATTTATTATTTATTATTTATTATTTATTATTTATTATTTATTATTTATTATTTATTATTTATTATTTATTATTTATTATTTATTATTTATTATTTATTATTTATTATTTATTATTTATTATTTATTATTTATTATTTATTATTTATTATTTATTATTTATTATTTATTATTTATTATTTATTATTTATTATTTATTATTTATTATTTATTATTTATTATTTATTATTCATTATTTATTATTTATTATTTATTATTTATTATTTATTATTTATTATTTATTATTTATTATTTATTATTTATTATTTATTATTTATTATTTATTATTTATTATTCATTATTTATTATTTATTATTTATTATTTATTATTTATTATTTATTATTTCTTATTTCTTATTTATTATTTCTTATTTATTATTTATTATTTATTATTTATTATTTATTATTTATTATTTATTATTTATTATTTATTATTTATTATTTATTATTTATTATTTATTATTTATTATTTATTATTTATTATTTATTATTTATTATTTATTATTTATTATTTATTATTTATTATTTATTATTTATTATTTATTATTTATTATTTATTATTTATTATTTATTATTTATTATTTATTATTTATTATTTATTATTTATTATTTATTATTTATTATTTATTATTTATTATTTATTATTTATTATTTATTATTTATTATTTATTATTTATTATTTATTATTTATTATTTATTATTTATTATTTATTATTTATTATTTATTATTTATTATTTATTATTTATTATTTATTATTTATTATTTATTATTTATTATTTATTATTTATTATTTATTATTTATTATTTATTATTTATTATTTATTATTTATTATTTATTATTTATTATTTATTATTTATTATTTATTATTTATTATTTATTATTTATTATTTATTATTTACTATTTATTATTTAGTGGAGGCTCTATAACTTGATATTAGTTTTTTAGTGTTCCACACAACTCAAATGGGATGTGTAGCTTGCCACACGGCCCATTTGAGTTGTTTAGCATGCCACACGGCCCATTTGAGTTGTTTAGCATGCACACGGCTCATTTGAGTTGTGTAGGGTGCCACACGGTCCATTGAGCCATGAATTGAACATTTCCCTTTTAAAATTTTTACAAGCAAAGCAAAATATTTTTTGTTTATTTTAAAAATTCTGAAAGTAAATATATTTACAAGCCCAGCCATTGAGTGATTTCCTTGATTTCATCTACAGTTCTACTGCTACCAATACATTCCATGGCTACAGATAACCTATCTTTCTTTTTTGTGGCTAGCCTTTCCCTCTTCTTTTGGAGTTGGAATTCCTCTTGATCCTTCTCCTTTTACTCTTTTTGAAACTCCAGCTCAGCCTGTTTAATTTGCCACTCAGCATTTAACTTTTGTTAATGAGCCAAACTCTCAGCTTTTTGCTTTTTAAAATCCATAGCCATTTGACAATCCCACTTCAACTTTTGAATTGAAGTTTTTTAGATTCAACTTGCAATTTCACTGTTTTTCAGAGGGGAATAGGAATGATCAGGATTTTGAAAGCAAGGAGAATCCAACATGCTTAATTGAATCTTGTTTCTCCAAAATATCCTCAAATCCAGAAAAGGTTGAAGTATTTCCCCTCTTTTCACCACAAAAAATAGGGCTCCACCTGTATGCAGGTGGCAAGTTGTATCTCACCTGTATCCAAGCTATATCTCAAGAAGTATCTCTGCTGTATCTTCAGTTGATCTCACCTTCCCCCCTCTGTCATTGACAGAGGTTGTCACATCACCCTCAACTCTACATCCACATATCTTTACCCTACTACACCTTCAATCCTCTCTGGTCCTTGACAGAATCCATGAGTGGAGTTCAACTCAAATTTCTCCACCAAGTTCCAGGGGCAAGTGGAAAACACATTCAACCTCCAAATTATCAGAAATTCTACCTCCAATTACATAACTATGTAATTGGTGGATTGGGAAAATTAACTGAGGAGTGAGCCACCAACTCCAACACACTGTTGGAGTGAAGAATTCACTTTTTCAACCACCAGGTTGCAGTGATCATTTTGCTGCCTGTTGAACCAGGGGGATAAAAATTCTCTTGCAGGAACATACTTTTAAATAACACCCTAGTGATCAGTAACCACATTTTAGTTCTCAATATGACCAAATAGATATAAGCATCATTTGTGCCTTTGAGAATTGAGCTCACAAGTTGAATTGGATTACAGAATTTTGATATTTCTTTCAACTTTATTTTTGATTATTTATTTTTATTTTATTTTTATTTTTTCTCATGGTTTTTCATCTCTTTCTGCTTGAGGTACTCATTGGATGATGTGGGGGAAAAGTACATGAGTGGTATCTGCTGGGAAACCCATCCTGGTATGGCGTGCTCTGAAATATATATATATTATTGTTTTTTTTTCTCATGGTTCTTCATCTTCTCCTGCTTGAGGGACAAATTGGATGATTTGGGGGAAAATTACAGTGGGTAGACAAAAGTCATGGGAATGTTTGTCAAATAATATTTAACAAGGTAAGTTTTTTTTTCAACCTTGTTTAAATTCATTTTATTAATTTATACACAGCTATTTAAAGTAAAAAGTAAAAAAAATAACTTCTTGAGTCAAAAAAAGAGAAACAATACAGTTGAGGATTGGTTGCGCAACCAGCTTTGATTGACACCCAAACCAACTTGGCAAGGCACCAGGCCAATTTGGTGATGTGCAAACTGGCACTTGAAAGGGCACCAAGATCACTTGGCTGGTTGCCAAGCTAGCTTTTTTGGGTGCCACACACACTTTACAAACAAAACCTGGAACTTTGCCAGGCACCCAGACCAGCTTTATACACCATAAATTTTCAAATGGGGGTGTATATTGCAACCCAAAGTTGTATATTTTTGATGAAAAATGTTTTTTTAGGCCTCTCACATGGCAATATACACATATGGTGTGTAAAGTGTGTCTGGATGCCTGTCCAAGTTTGACTTGGCATGTGCCTAGTGGGACTTGGATTGGCACCCAGGGAGCTTGATTAGGTTGGGCTTGTGGGGATTAAAACTTTGCACCTAATCAAGCTGTCCTTGATGCCAATCAAAGCTGGTCACACAAAAATTGACCAGCCTCCCTCCCCCCAACTTCAAGCCTTTTTTTTTTTTTTTTTTCAAGTATGATCATGTGATTGGTGGGTCAATGCAACCAGCTTTGATCAGCACCAAGATAAAATTTTCCAGGCACCAAACCAATTTGGCCAGGTGCCAAGTTGACCTGGGGAAGCCACCAAGAAGGCTTTGCCAGGCACCAAGATGACTTTTCTAAGTGCCATGCATGCTTTAGAAAATTTTGGAAAAACTTGGCTTGGCACCCAAACGCGCTTTACAGACCATACACATACATATACATGTGCATGGTTTTCAAAAGCAGACTTATATGTCAAAGGTATGTACCACATCAAATCATTGCATGAAGGAGCTCTTATGTGAATGGTATTGGTACAGTTATTTTGATAATAATGGCACAATGTAGAATGTATTTTGATGCAGGGGAAGATAATTAAAACAATTTGGACATGTTCAAGATTTAATGATATTTATGTGATTTTACAACACAGGTATGTCTGATGATAAAAATATTCCAAGTAGGATATCCTTGCAAGAGTTTATGGATTAAAGTAGAGAAAGTTGAACATTCTATTATCACGAGAATCAATATTGAAACATGACTTTAGATCTACAAATAATTTAAGGTATGAGTTTAGACATTATGAAGGCAAGGTCAATTGGAGGCTGCATATCCAAAAGCTGTTTGCCCTCTGGAGAAAGGGAAGAAATCAAATCAGGATGATAACAGTTGCTGTGGAGTCTTGTTGGCATCTTTGTCAGTTTTTCTTGGAGGTTGGAAGGTTTCCTCATCATCCACATTGACTGACCATGTTTGTACCATCTACCAAGTTTCTCAGCTTTCATGTTGTCAAATGTTTTATCTATTTGGTGACCAAGGGCAGAGAAACCTTCAGATCGCCATTGGCACTGGACCTTTTGGAAGACATTTTCATTGGATACCTCAGTGTCAGAGCAACATTGTGTTTCACTGAATATACTGGACTGATTTTCTGGTCATCCAAGTGATTGCAAGATCTCTGTTTGTTGATTTGAGAGCTGTAGGAAGAGAGGAAAAACCATGTGAAAAAGATTGGGGTAAAAAATACCATGGGATGACAGGGAGTAATTGCTTACTTGTTTGTGCCATCTGGATTTTCTTGTCTGATTTTGTTTAGCTGCATGGGCTTCTGAAAGATATTTTCTGGACTTGATATTGGATCTCCTGCCCATGAACCACCTCTTGAGGACAATGGTAAGGTTGAATTTGGTGTTATGCACTGAGTTGAATGGGTAGTTTTGAAATGCACCATGTGCATGGGCATGGTTCCAATGTTTAATGATGAGTCCCATAAACAACTGGTTCCAATGCAATTCCCAAGGCTCAGACCAATTGAACCCACAGCAAGGAAATTTGATTTGTGCGATTTCTTGAAGAAAAACCTCTCTTGCTAGGGTTGATATTCCATGTAGTAGACATGAAGACTTGGATGGGACTAGAGAGGTAGTGGAGTGAATCTGTTGATGCATGCAAGATGATGGCAGTGATTGAACCTGGGATTGTTGGAGGGAATTGCGGATTTGTTGCCAGTGAGTATCCATTAACTTGATGATATTCATCACAAATCTACAGTAGGATGAGAGACATTGAGAGAAGTGGGAGTTGGAGCCAGGGACACTGCTGGAAACAGCTTGATTGAAGAGTCTGGGGTTTTTTGATGGGGCTCCATTCAAGAGGTATTTTACCATGATGGGTTGTTTTTTGTTTACACTGCATGATTATCAAAAGTAGGAGAGCAGGGTCAGCATTCAATAATTGAAAAGCACAGGGGGATGATGACTTGAATGTTAAAAAAGGTGGAATTTTGCCAATGGACAGCCACAATTACAGCAGGCTCATGGTTGGCAACAATTGGGGCAACCTAATGGTTGGCAACCATTGGTGAAAGCTAATGGTTGGTGACCATTGGGAAAAGCTAATGGTTGGCGACCATTAGGGCAAGCAAATGGTTGGCGACCATTGGGGCAAGCTAATGGTTGGAAACCATTGGGGCAAGCTGATGGTTGGCGACCATTGGGGCAATCTCAGCCTAAGCTAGTGGACAACAACCATGAGGCTAAGGTAATGGATGGTGAACATTGATAGTGAGTCACTCCGCAATGCATATATGCATACCAGGTAGTGTATAAGATGTGGGTGGGTAGTGCACCCAGCACCCAATTGATGAATCCCTCCATCATTTAATTAATCCATCCATCCATCCATCCATCCATCCATCCATCCATCCATCCATCCATCCATCCATCCATCCATCCATCCATCCATCCATCCATCCATCCATCCATCCACCCATCCATCCATCCATCCATCAATTGATATGAAGACAGCCAAATGGAAGATATGCCAATTTCTGGAATTCAAATGTGGCAAGGGCAAATATGAAGATGAAGATGGAAACAAAAATATAGGAATGGCTTTTTCTCCCTCTGCCTTCAAGAAACATCAGGCGGCTAGAAGCCGACTCAATGATCAGGCCCTGCAAGTCACAACAGATATATTGCCATTACAAGGGAGCAGTCACGTAAGTGGAGAGGAGGGATGGGAAATAGTTAACACTGTACATTCATGTGCTGATTGTCTGATTTTTCTGCTATAATGATTTTCAGGTTTCCAACAATCCAGACAGGAATGAAAGCAAAGAGCAGATTCAGATTCCACTTCACCGGGGGAGCACTGGTTTGATACTCAAGACCTTAAGTAAAACTCTTTTCATCTAGTCCCAAGGCACAGTGTGCTTGTGCTTCTCCAAGCTGCAAAACTGTGCCTTGTTCATCAACTTAGTGACTTGGCAATCACAGATTTCTTGAAGACAGAGCGGGAGAAGATTAAGAATCTGGGGAGGAAATTCAATTTTGATTCAAATAACATCATGAAGGCAATACCTCAAAGCAAAGTCACTCTAATTCAAAGGCTAGGTTTTGAGCCCAACCTGGAAACAAGGATATGCTTTCCAGAATGCTTCAAGCTGTATCCAATCCCAGACAAATCCAACAACCAATCATCAATTGTAAAGAAATGTACTGCCAAGTTCTATTCCACTAGCAAAATCTTTGTGCGCCAAACTGGTAATGAGCAGGGCCTTTACTGTGATACAGAATTGCTGATGAAGACAAGTGGGAAACATAAAAGACCCATCAAACCAGCTCGAATATTTCATTATCAAAGCTTGAAGGCCTGGCTTGGTAGAAAATTATGGTTTTCAGAGTTTGAAAAGCTCATTGAAAGCAATATTCATCATAAAAACCTCAATTCAAATTTGATGAGCAATGTTTGGGATGGCTAAGTTTGGCGCAACTTTGTTGAAGGCGCAGACAAGAAGAGGAAATTTACGCAACAACCAGGGCACCTTGTCTTCAGTCTCTATGTGGATTGGTTCAACCCATTTGGAAATAAGGTTGGGAACAAATCAATCTCAGTGGGAGCAGTGATCTTGATCTGTCTCAACATTTCACTAGCAGAATGTTACAAGATAGAGAATGTTTTCCTTTTTGGTATTATCCCTGGGCCCAAGGAACCCAAAGTTGAAGAAATTAACCAAATTCCAGATCCATTGATTGATGAAATCAAAGAACTCTGGGAAGGAGTATGGTTTTCTGAAACCAGCCTATTTCCTCAAGGTAGGGAGATGTTTGTTGCACTGTTCCCATTGATTGGGGATTTGCCAGCTATGCGCAAGGTGGCAGGGTTCTCTGGTCATTCTTCAACCATGTTCTGCTCATATTGTCAAATTACAAAAGACAAGATCAATGATCCAAATGTCAAGGAGTTCCAGCCAAGGAGAAATGCCGAGCACATGAAGAATGCACAGAAGTGGGAGGAATTTCAGACATCATGGGAGCAAGATCAAATTACCAAGGAGAAGGGGGTCAGAGAAAGCTGTTTGAACAGGCTTCCATATTCGCGCCCAATAGAATATTCAGTAATAGAGCTCATGCACGGGTGGATTTTGGGAAATCTCAAGGATCATAGCATGAGTTATCTTAACATTGCTCTAGCGGGAGAAGAATTGGGGAAGGAAAAAATCCAAGAGAAGAACAGAAGAGAGAAAACTGGATCACTGGTTAATCTGGAAAGCGTCATTGGAAAGGGGAAGAAAAGGAAGTCTCCTGAAGATCAATCAGAGGAGGGTGATCACCAGAGAAGTCCCAAGAGACGGCTTAATTCCAGCAATCTGAGAGAACTCTCACAAATAATGGAAGAAAGCTCAACAAGTCAATCCAGACAATATGAATTGAGATCTTCACAGGCCGGGAAATCATCATCAGCCTCACAGCAAAGCAAGAAATCTCAACTATCTTCTGAATATACTAGTACTCACTCGTATTCTTTAAGAAGTAGAATTATTGGGAGCTTGGGAAGTTCAAAAAGTATAGCCAGTCAAGGAAGCCACACAAGTACTCTGAAGCTGATGGGGGGTGAGGGAAGCAGTCCAGTGAACAAGGATTATGACAGAGGGAAAGCAGCTCAAGTATAATCATCCATCCAAGGGCCTTGATTAATGCTTCATGATTTGAGTTGCATTCAACAGGTGATTGAGGACACAAAGGTACCATCATGGATGACAAGGGTACCGAAGAATTTTGGATTTTGTGGTGCAGGATCCCTCAAGGCCGCGGAGTGGCTGACACTCTACATGGTTTACTATCCCCTTGCTATGATTCCTTTGTGGGGTGGTAAGCATAGACCCGGTATTGATCACACTGGATTGATAAAAATCTTGAAGGACTCAACCGTGCTTCTCATTTACATAACCAACATGTTAATGAAGCATCATATTTCAAACCAAGAGATCATGGAGGTTGATCGACTAATGCTGGAATACCGTCAAACACTAAGGACTGGATGGCCACAAAAAAGGAGTAAACCCAACGTACACATTACTCAGCATTACCCAGAAGTGATCAAAAGATTTGGTCCACCAATGTCCACGGCAGCCTGGGCCCATGAAAGGTTGAATGGTATCTTGGGAAGGATACCAAAGAACATTTGCGCAGGTGAGCTGACTAAGAATGATGCTGTAGACCTTTCTTCTTACTGGGAAAACAAAGCAAATAATAAATGAATTGATTGCAGGTGATATACATGGTCCAATCATAAAGACATGTATATCAAGGAGTCAATATTCAAGTTTATTGATCCATTCCAACGTAATTAACAAGGGACAAGAAAACTCAAATCCCCACTTCAGCCTCACCCCATGAGACCCGGAAATCCATTGCTTATGCATAAAAGAGGTTGGAAGATTGGGTCTGCAACAGGATGTGTCTCTTGATTACAATGTGCATAAAATCAACAGTACCTTGATACATCATAAAAGATTTACAGTGAAACGGCTTGATCAAGGGAAAAATCACTCCAATTCCTATGTGGAGATAATGCAGGATGAACTCTGTTCATTTGGTCAAATCACTGAGCTCTTTGTGCAATCAGAAGGTGAGGATGTTTGGTTTGTGATTCAGTTATTCCAAGATGCACATTCAGAAGACGCCAAAGATCCATACACAGCCCACCCCAACTTAAATGTGCGAGTGGTCTCAACAGATCTAGGGGAGATTGTGGTGGTGAGGGGAAAGGAGATAGTGGGGCATGTGGCCGTTTTGGACAATGTTTCAGGGACGTTTGGCTATCCAGGCAAGACAATGACTTTGGTTTCCCTGGCACGAGTAGTGAGTTTCCCTTTTAGCTGATATGAGGACAAGGTCAAAACTGATTGTGGAATGTGCAGGGAAGGATTTCAACATGAATGTACCAATGGTGTTTGGCCTATGAGTGACCTGAAACCTTGGCAAGTATCAACAAGCATCATTTCAGGAAACGTGGACAAGTGGACACCAAACGCCAACCATATGACACTTTGTGTGGACATGAATGGGGCCTGAGGGATGATGAAATGGAGATTAGATGTGAGGTTGGTAGACGTAATATTTGTAACAACAGAATCTTGGATATGAAGATTGTCATCATGCATTGTATTAGTTTCCAATGAATTGGAAAGACAAATCCTCAGTTGTCAAATGTTTACAATTGGGGAATGGTGAAGGAGGAGGGTAGGAATATAAATAAGAAATACTCTTATCTCACATTGATCATCATCCTCTATCTGTTCTTTCCCCCATACCAATCACCGGGTCTATCCATCAAGTTATCTGTTCATACTCTCTCACAGTTCAACAATACTATCTCACAGACTCACCATCTATCTCTATAACAATATTGGTTTTTCAAGGTTTGGAAAATACCAAAATAAACCCTCTCCAAAATCAATGCAGTCCCCAGTGTTGGCTCTGCAACTTAACCATAAGCTTTGTTGTGCCTTGCCTCTCACACCAGCCATAGGGCCCTCCTCCCCACATTTGGGGCATTACGGGACTAGTACTATAGTATTATATTACCCTTAGCCAACCCTTCAATATTAATTATTTATCATGCCAGACCAAAGTGCCCATACCTCCCAACCTGCTGCAGCTGGTCAAGACACTCCGATGCTGCCTGTAGAGACAATATCCTCTGGTGTGCAAGACACAGTATCTTTTGGTTTGCAATATCATGAGGGACACCTGGATGACTTACTCAAGGGGGTTCCCCCAGATGCAAATACTATACCAGAATCAGGTGAGCAGTATGATTGAACTGGGAAGTACACTAATTTCATTAACACAGAGATTCTGATTGCAATTGGTTTAGTGGACATGAATGATTGCACTGCTCAATCTAGGATTGGACTGACCAACCGTTCTGAAAAGAAAAAACTTGACAAGAAGACTTTAGACCGTGAATTGAGACAAGTGCACCGGATAGTCACAAAAACCCCCCTCCCCAGTCAATCTAGTACAATCTCACGTTCTTTACTGCAATAGGTCCGCTTTTTGATGGGGATGCCAGAAAACATAACCAACTTCCCCTCACCTCCCTCTCCTGAAGAAATACTGAAATGAGAACAGTGGGCTCCTATGAGGTGGCAGCGGGTCATGGCGCATCTGGATTCTGTCCAGAAAGAACATGGAAAGGCAAATCAGGCAGATGGGCAGCTGCAATACAATGAAGAAGTGGCTACACTCAGAACAAACATGGTACCCCCACAATTCCACCCAGCACCCAATGTGCCATCAACCAACAATTTCCCATGGGGTGCAAAGGTAAAATGTGAGAGGGATGTGCAAAAGGCAGGTTTCTCAAGGATTACATTTGAGTGGCATGCAAGTTCCTTTGTATCATTGGGCTGGAATGCAGCAATAGGTGCAATCATAGTCCAGCATTACTCAAACTGGAAAAAGGCACAACCTGGTATGGTGTGGGATGGCATGGAGAACATTAGCGCATTATTGGAGAGATGGGTCTTGGGGCAGGGAAAAGAAATATGGCGAGCTGAACTATTAGGGTCAAAGTTGCAAGAAAATAAAATTACCAAGGCCCAACGCACATCCATCCAGCAAGCCAAAAAGAAGGTTAGAGCATGAGTCCTGGGGGTTTGTATTCAAATAATGGACGCTGATGGTGTGTGTTGGTTTGCATTCCAGATAAGTGAAAAGCGTTTTCACACAGCCTGCAAATACCTTCCCAAAGAAGCAGCAGAAGTCATCGCAATATTTGACTGTGTGGATGTTGTTTCCGATTGGGAGGAGGATAAACCTGGCACTCGCACAACCATTGAAACCCCCTGGAGAAGCTGTGAACTAAATCATCTAACTCGACTACTAGATGAAATAATGTTAAAAGTTGCTATGAAGCACCAAGAAATCAAGAAGTTGCATTCGCTACTTGATTGTGTGTCAGGCAAGGTTAAACCCAGGGAATTCAAACTTCTTGAATGCCCAAAAAAACTTCCAATTGATGCTTATCACCCTGCAGCACTGCAAGCCCTTTCGGAAATTGACCTCAAAATTGTGGCTCCTTGTGACAACTCAAAAATTGTTGCAGCAATCAACTTACTATCAGAAGAAATCAAGAAGAAGCCTGGTACCACAATTAGCATAGTTCCAGCTCACACCCCCGAGGCAAGTGGATCGCACCAACAATAGTTGAGACTTGGGTGGTCTTTTGTTTCCTCCTGTATCTTGAGAGCCTTTCTATTCTTATATTTCTTAATGCAATAAAAGTTGATATACAAGTTTCAGTGTTAATGTCTCTGTAAGTGATGCATGTGTTTAAGTGATCAATGAGTATATGTATCAAACACAACTGAGAGATTGGGCACTTTATATTGAGCTTGATGTTGAAATACATAGGTGGAAGAGAGTGGAAATGACATCAAGGTCATGAAAAGTTTCAATGATCAGGTTACCTTGCATTGCAGGAAGTTCTTGGTTTCCACACAGCACATTGCACATGCCATTCAATCTTGTGAATGCAGGGATAACACAACCCGGGATGAAACAAGTATTGTGTTTTTAAAAATGCTTGGACTGGGCAACAATTTCTTTTGGGTTTAATCAATTTTTGCCCAAGTTTAATCACAGGGTTTTGAGCCAATTTTTTAGACTAAAAAAATGGTTGCTTTCCATAGAGCTATCACAATGCATCTGGCCCATTGGGAAAGTGAATAAACAGTGTGAATGAGCTTTGAGTGTCTCACATGACCAGATCAGATTCTTACAGTGGACTACAACAATGGTCACCATCCATAGAGCTATCACAATGCATCTGGCCAATGGTTCTGATGAATGAACAGTGTGCATGGGCTTTGAGTCTCTCACTTTCACAGGTGCCCATGGGAGTCAGCTTACCGCAATGTCACATTATGAACTCATTTATCAAGGATTAAGTTGCATAAGGCATACATGAATTGATTTATAAGCATGATTATTAAAAGCAATGGAGAAAGAAAAGCTAGTACACTAAGACACTGATAAATTTGGGATAGCTGAAATAGAAACATTAGATTTGCAAGGTAAACTAAATACAGGATTATCAGTTGAAGGGTTTTGGGAGAGCCAATGATCACTGAAATCAAGGACAAGACATTTTCCCAAGTCAACGTGGGATTCCCGTGTTCCTGGCTGAAATTCAGGGCTGAAAAAGCAGTCTTGGATAAGCTGCACTATGTAAGCATTTGTCTGCTTCCATACTTGTTCCTCAATGTCCTTGGGCTCTAGCTGGTTGGCTTTGGAGACAAGGCTCAGGAGCTGGAGGGATTGAACCAGGGGAAATTTCCTAATGTCTGATGGCATCAGCAAGAGGCCACGTACTCCGGCTACCAGGTAGGCCACAAGAATGTGGTAGTAGGGTTGGGATGTGATGGTGACCATGATTGTGTTGAACTCAGCCTGCTGTGGTGCTACTGCTGTGGAGGACCCCTCCAATCAAAGTTTTGTCCGCAGGAGAGCAAATGCAATGAGCAGGTGGTAGATGTTGTCAACCAATTTGTCCAGGGAGTTGAAGCCAGATTCGTGAATAGGGCTGTCAACTGGCTGTCCTTCAATCCAAGCCATGTCTTCATGTGAGCCAAGACAAGCAGCAAAATACTTGATGATTCAGATATCACGGCTTGCCTCATCTTCAGTATTTGGTGGTTGGATAAATTCTTGTGGCTGGGTAAGTTCTCTCAAGACCAGGAGGATTGATTGGAACCATAATTGTGCCCATCTAACCTGTGAAAACTCTGGAGGGTGAGTAAGGTGGATCCGGGATTGTGCAGCTTAGACCCTATGGTGGTGGCTGGAGGGGGTGGTGACCCAGGTAGAAGAGGCAGAGCAAATACATCTGGCATGTAATATGGCTCAGATGTGTGAGGTGGGAAGGGATTTGCATCTTTAGGAATGAGGAGAGGTGGGCTACTGTGAGGGCAAAAGATCCCAGTGGAATCAAGCTTACCACTTGTAGCCAATTGACTGATCCATTCCTTAATACTAGCACTGATGGTGTTGAAACGGATTGTGTGAGATAGTAATTGAGGGTAAGATCGCCATTCTTTGTGGTCTTTTGCACATAATCCAAAGAGATGCACTGCTGCCTCGACAGCGCTTTTGTAGCACTTTGAGTCAATGATGCCATTTGAGAGTTGAATGGGTTCCTGGAGTTCAGCCTGGTATTTTTTGAACAGTGTAGGCAAATCTATGGAGGGAGCTACAGTGATTGGCAATCAGGGAAGGAATTTGGATGGATGTGGTGGAAGTGACTTACCAGGGTCATTTGAAGGATCAGTGGCAGCGGTGGGAGTAGCCCCCTTGGTGGTTTGGGAGTCTAGTACCACCGGTGTATCATTGGGTTCAAGGGGAGTGGTGATGGAGGCCTGCTCTGCTGGGACTTCAGGGGTAAAGAGTGTATTTTGGGATTCTTTGGAGGGCACTTCATTTGGAGCAGCTTGTGTGCGGGGAGTAGCAGGGCCTGAGGTACTTGCTTCTTCATCACTTTCCATCAAGGGCGCAAATTTATGCCTCTTCTTGTTGGGATTGGCAGAGGCAGTTGCAGCACGTCTTTTGGCAAGAAGTTTCCCAGACACAATCTGAACCTACTCCTTGGGAGGGAGGTCATCACCATTTTCAACCACTGGTGAAGGACACAATGAGGATCAGCCAGGGATTAGACTAGCATTCAAGTGTTTCAACTCACAGGCCATTGCATCTTGAAGACCCTTACAGGCCTTGACTGCCATGTCTCGCACTGATTGTGGCAGTGATTTGTCATCAGCCATTTTAAGGAGCTTTACCATTTGCCGTATGCTATTAGCAAGGAAGTTAGACTTTGAGACGACTGATGCTTCCTGTGTGCTCCTCAAGCCACCGGTCTGGGCTGGGGGGGGGGGGTGGGGGTGTAGCATTGTGGCTTGATGATGATTCCGTGCCTACAAATTCAACCCATGGTGGGGGTGGTGGAAGAGAGGCCAAGGGAGGTCTGGTCAGTAAGTGAGGCCAACATGACAAAGTGAAAAGAGGACTCACGGTCTGGGGTGATGATTGCTGGGCAATCAGCAGATTGTTGATCTCCAGTGGGCTCGGTGGGCTGGGCAGACAGAATTGAGGGTGGGGGTTTGGTGTGTACTGAATCAGCGGTTTGTTGATCTCCAGTGGGCTCAGTGGGCTGGAAAAATGGAATTGAGGGTGGGGGTTTTCTGTGTGCAGGTGATGTAGACATAGTGGAGAAGTCTTGTGGTGATGGTATTGATGGATGGATGGATGGATGCATGGATGGATGGATGGATTGGTCAAATGATGGAGGAATGGATGGAGGGAGGGAGGGAGGGAGGAAGGGAGGGATAGATTCATCAATTGGGCGCACTATCCACCCACATCTTATACACTACCTCATATGCATTTATGCATTGAGGAGTGACTCACTCTAAATGGTCCCCATCCATTACCTTAGCCTCATGGTTGCTGTTCATTAGCCTAGGTTGAGCTTGCCCCAATGGTTGCCGACCATTATCTTGCCCCAATGGTCGCCGACCATAAGCTTGCCCCAATGGTTGAAAACCATTAGCTTGCCCCAATGGTTGCCGACCATTAGCTTGCCCCAATGGCCACCAACCATTAGCTTGCCCTAATGGTCACCGACCATTAGCTTGCCCTAATGGTTGCCGACCATTAGCTTTCCCCAATGGTTGCAAAACATTAGCTTGCCCCAATGGTTGCCAACCATTAGCTTGCCCCAATGATCGCCAACCATTAGCTTGCCCCAATGGTTGCCGACCATTAGCTTGCCCCAATGGTCGCCAACCATTAGCTTACCCCAATTGTTGCCAACCATTAGCTTGACCCAAATGTTGCCAACCATTAGCTGGCCCCAGTGGTTGCCAACCATTAGCTTGCCCCAATGGTTGCCGACCATTAGCTTGACCCAATGGTCCACAACCATTAGATCTTCCCAATGCTTTTCAACCATTAGCTTGCACCAATGGTTGCCAACCGTGGGCAAGCATGAAAGTTGTGTGTCACCAAGATTCTTTCACCCTATGGTTTCAATTTCAATTCTGTGCACCTATGGTTTCAATTGCAATTCTGTGAAAGCAGCTTGATAACACAACATGCATGATATCTATGCCAACCCCCCCAGGGGGTAGCCAAAATGAAGCTTCAAAACAGGTGTCCCTTGAGTTATGCCCACACCCTTGCACAAGCCAAAACAAATGCCGTTGAGCCCTTTTGGGCATAACTGCATGGCATTTCCTGGCTGCTCAGCCAGGAAATGCGCATGCCTTACAGCCAAAACTGGGTGGGCGCATTTGGCTCTGTCCTCTTGGGGGCAAGCAGAGAACTGGGAGCCAAGTGGAGCTAGACCTTGGCCACCCAATTGCACAACCTCATTATGTATTACATGCCATGATCCTTTCAGGAGTTGTACGCTGGCTGCCCAGCGTACAACTCAATTTTGGGTTCCTTCACAAGGGTGTGGGCATATCAAGCCAGTTTTGATCCACAGCTTATTTTATGCCCACACCCTTGTGAAGTAACCAAAAGCCAAGCTGGACCTTGGCCACCCAATTGCACAACCTCATTATGTCTTATGCGCCATGATCTTTTCAGGAGTTGTACGCTGGCCGCCCAGCATAAAACTCCATTTTGGGTCTCTTCATGAGGGTGTGGGCATATCAAGCCAGTTTTGATCCACAGCTTATTTTATGCCAACACCCTTGTGAAGCACCCAAAATCCAAGCTGGACCTTGGCCACCCAATTGCGCAACATCATTATGTATGACATGCCATGATCTTTTCAGAAGTTGTACGCTGGCCGCCCAGCGTACAATTCCATTTTGGGTTCCTTCACAAGGGTGTGGGCATATCAAGCCAGTTTTGATCCACTGCTTATTTTATGCCCACACCCTTGTGGAGCGTCCAAAAGCCAAGCTGGAACTTGGCCACCCAATTGCACAACCTCATTATGTATTACATGCAATGATCCTTTCAGGAGTTGTACGCTGGGTGGCCAGCGTACAACTCCATTTTGGGTTCCTTCACAAGGGTGTGGGCATATCAAGCCAGTTTTGATCCACAGCTTATTTTATGCCCACACCCTTGTGAAGCACTCAAAAGCCAAGCTGGACCTTGGCCACCCAATTGCGCAACATCATTATGTATGACATGCCATGATCGTTTCAGGAGCTGTACTCTCGCCGCCCAGTGTACAACTCCATTTTGGGTTCCTTCACAAGGGTGTGGGAATATCAAGCCAGTTTTGATACACAGCTTATTTTATGCCCACACCCTCGTGGAGCACCCAAAAGCCAAGATGCACCTTGGCCACCTGATTGCACAACCTCATTATGTCTTACGCTCCATGATCTTTTCAGGATTTGTACGCTGGCAACCCAACGTACAACTCCATTTTGGATTCCTTCACAAGGGTGTGGGCATATCAAGCCAGTTTTGATCCACATCTTATTTTATGCCCACACCCTTGCAGAGCACCCAAAAGCCAAGCTGGACCTTGGCCACCTGATTGCACAACCTCATTATGTCTCATGCGCCATGATCTTTCCGGGAGTTGTATGCTGGCCGCCCAGCGTACAACTCCATATTGGGTCCCTTCACAAGGGTGTGGGCCTATCAAGCCAGTTTTGATCCACAGCTTATTTTATGACCACACCCTTGTGGAGCACCCAAAAGCCAAGCTGGACCTTTGCCACCCGATTGCACAACCTCATTATGTATTACGCGCCATGATCCTTTCAGGAGTTGTACGCTGGCCGCCCAGCGTACAACTCCATTTTGGGTTCCTCTACCGGCATCCTTTCTATTTATCCCATGTAAACCAGCATCCTTCCCATTTATCCCATGTAGATCTGTCAAAAATGGAGCTGTAAGCTTGCCATCCAGCACACAAGTTGATTTCAGAGCATGTCAAATCAATATGTCACCAACCATTTACCACAATTGATGCAAGTGAGATGTCAACCCTCCCATCATCATGCATACTTCCACATCTAGAAATTGCATAACCCTGAATGTAATGATGTCATAAGCCACTCATTTCCAGAACTGTATATAGTTTGATCTACAATGATGTACATCATTGGCATGAGACTATGCCCCATGGAATATAACAAAGCCATCCCCTGTTTGAATGGCCCAGGCGGGCTGGGGCAAAGCACCCACATAATGCACATCTCAGAGATATCAGAATTGCATACTCCTTCCCCACTAACCTGCAAATCTGGCCACAGAGCTCAAGACCAAACAAACAATCTGTTGACATGAATTCCTACCACAGAGCCACCTCCTGGTAAGCTCAAAGATATAAGTAATCTCCTTCACATGCTTTTCTTCCCCCTCCCAATCATTGCTCTTCTCACAATCTCCCACATATTCCATCTATCCGTCTATTAAATCCCTTACTCATCACATAACTTCATCAAACCTTAGCCATGGATTCCTTCACTGCTAAATGTCTCGGCCTCCTCAGAACCACCCTCACCTCAATTCCTGCAACTGTTCTTCCCTATCTAATTTCCAACCCAACAACTCATTGGGTCTCCCTTCTTCACCAAAATGGCAAGCTTGCTGTCAGAATCCCAACTCTAGATCAACCTGTTGGCTCCTTACCACTTCCCCTATCACGTCTACTTCTCCCTTATATCCCTGATCAAACCTCATTTGGTCCTGCTGGGAAATGCCCTTTGCAATTTCCCAACCAGACAGCTCCACAGATCTTTGTTGAGGCAGTTCTTCATGTCTCCTCCCAGCCTGTTGTCACATTCAATTTGGCATTATTGATATTTTGCAGCAAACGTGATCTCATGGCCATTACCACCTCCATTGTTTCCTCATTCATAACCCTTGAACGCCCTCCACAATAAAATCCTGCAAAACACAACTCCATTTCCCTTTCCAACCTTGCCACAGAAATTGTGGACCTCCCATCCGCTATCAAGGAACTACATTACAACCCCTCTCTACTTGAGGTGCCCAGTGGGTGTGATCTGGACCCTGTCTCTCCCCCAGCCAATGTAATCAAAACCCCATTGCTACCACATCAGTCTCAAGGACTTGCTTTCCTCCTTGATAGGGAATCACCACATGCTGCATCCGCCTTGGCTTTGTGGAAGAGGACCTCAATCAATAACGGTGCACTATGGGAGAACAAGATCACTGGTGAGAGCCTAGCTCTTGCAAGGGGTGAGGACATTCCAGAATCCCCACTTGGATCTATCCTGGCCAATGACATGGGTCTTGGTAAAACAATACAATCAATTTCACTTATTGCAACCACCTTGCTGCAAGCCCAGACCTATGGCCTTCCTCTGGATCCCCCCCCTGAAAAACCTCCACATCAAGCCACACTGGTGATAACCCCCCCACGCCTCCTGAAGAATTGGAAACGAGATATTATGAAGCATACCCAGTCAAAGGCCATCAATTTTCTTACCTACCATGGGAAATGGCGGCATCAGACCATGGATTGTCTACTGGAACATGCAGACGTGATTCTCACATCATATCACCTGGTGTCATTGGAATACATCAAAATGCAAGCGAACCTCAACAACCAACACTCCATCATCTTCTCCAGAAAATGGTTCAGGATTATTTTGGATGAGGCACAGTAAATCCAACCTTCATTTTTCCTTCTTTCCTACCCAAGGAAATTTTCTTTGGATAAAACTGCCTGCAATTCACTTGCATGACAGCACTATCCAAAATACCAAGGCAAAGCTTTCCCAAGCAGTCACCCAGGTTGCAACCAATCGTAGAGTTTGTCTCACAGGAACGCCAGTGCAAAACTGCCTTCAAGATCTCCTCTCTCTCCTTAGCTTCCTGGGTATCAGTCTAGAAAATGAGTACAGTGACTGGGCAACTACCCTTTTTCACCACCTAAAAGCAGGGGACTTTTCCCCAATACAAATGGTCCTCCAACACACCACTCTTCGAAGGACCAAGGTTGATGAGCTGTCAAATCTCCCCAGTATTACTCATAACTACATCAAGACACCGCTCTCACCTGCAGCAGAAGACTTCTACTGCCGACTCCAGGACTGATTCATTTCCAAGATCAGGAATGAGCTGCCTGCTGATGGATCCAAGCCAATGAAGTTGTCACTCCTCAAAGATCTTGGCCAGCTCATAGGAGCATGTAATCATCCTGTTTTGGCAGACCCCAATGTCATTATGAACCAAAATGGACGATTCATCCTCACAGAAGAGTTGGGTCCCATTAAGGATCATAGCACGGGAGTTGAAACAATTGTCCACCACATTGATATTGACACCTGCCTTTAGAGCTCCAAAATCAAACAGCTCGTAGGGATGATTCAGCCAGGATCAGTGGTGGTAGCTGGAGCAAGCAAAGTTGTGGTCTTCTCGTGTTGGACACGCTATCTTGATCTGTAAGCTTGCTGTCTTTTTCTCCTGTTTCCAATCAGACCCCACTCAAAAGTCCATTTTCTCCCCCCATGTGCAGGAATGGAATGACACTAGATGAATATGGAATCTCCTCCTTTTGTCTGGATGGAGGGCTGACGGCAAAACAGCAAGAATCAGTTCTTGAGCAGTTCTCAGAAAGTAGCACAACTTATGTACTTCTTGCCTCCATTCAGGCAGCTGGTGTTGGAATCAACATCACATCAGCAAATGTTGTATTCATCATGGTAAGCACCCAATACTTTCTAGAATTTTGCCATTTACTTAGTCTACATTCATTTAATCCACATAGGAACCCCGCTGGAACCCCACAACCCAGGCACAGGCAGTCGATTGTCTGCATCAAATGGGTCAAACAAGGCCAGTGCAGGTTTATTACCTCATTGCACCTAATACCATTGAGGAGAATATTCAGAAGGTAATGTCCTCATACTCCACTCATCATATGCACCTCACTGAATTTTCCATCTCTCCTTCAGATTCAGAAACGCAAGGAGCAACTTGCCCAGTAAGTATTTTTTTACTTAAAAGATACCCACCAACCTTATAGTTTGCTGATTCATGAGATTGTGCTCATATCATATTCAGGTTGACTATTCTCACCACCAGGGATTGGAGGGAAGTTTTCCAATCCCTGCAGGATGACACCTAAATCTCCTCTCCCTTAGCTCCTCATCTCCTTCTTCCCAATCTTACTCAAATGGTTGTTTTCTTCCTTCCTCACTATCCTGTACATTACTCTTGCATCATAATTTCTGAGAAGTACAATTTTTCCACTATGCCATGAGTAATTTTGCTCACAATTCACATCTTGCGTGGCTTGCCATGCACCGCCTGTCACCAATACTCCCAAATGTGTAGATAAGATTTTACACTGTGTGTTATTGTGTGTGACACTCTTGTGCTGGTCATGACACTGGCAGGAGAATAAATGGTCAGCGACCATTAAGGTCACAGTTTCTCATGAGAATCAATTTTTTCCATCCATAAAAAACTGCAATGGTTGGCAACCATTAAGAAGAACATTGCTTGCCCTCCATGAGGCATTCTAATCGTTGCAGTTGCTCATGAGAAGCAATTGTCATCATCCATTAAGAACTGAAATGGTTGGCGACCATTAAGAAGAACATTGCTCACTTTCCATGAGGCATTCCAATGGTCACAGTCCATCATGAGAAGCAATTGTCATCATCCATAAATAGTTGCAATGGTCAGCAACCATTAAGAACATTGCTCACTATCCATGAGGCATTCTAATGGTCACAGTTGCTCATGAGAATCAATTGTTTCCATCCATAAAAAACGGCAATGGTCGGCGACCATTAAGAAGAACATTGCTTGCCCTCCATGAGGCATTCAAATGGTTGCAGTTGCTCATGAGAAGCAATTGTCATCATCCCTAAATGTGCTAGATTATTTTTCAGCCAATTCAGGAAGTCAGCAAGGCTTACATATTCACAGGTCTATCCCCAGATAATGCAAGCCACATGCATCACACCAGCATGAAACACAAATGACCATGGATCTGCATGTCACATCATGTAGACATGGTCAGAAGCCTTGTTTGTTTGGTGGGTTGCAGCAAGAAAAATGAGACAAGTCTTCTTGTCAATGGCTATAAATAACCATCCCTTCTCTCAGGTTTTTCCCCTTTTCTCCATTCCCCAATACCCCTCGAGCCAGCTTCACATCTTTTTCCCATCTATTGATCAATCCGCTCATAATGGCATCCACTTCTCCTACACAAGCAATCCCACCTTCAGGTTTGTTGACCCACTTTTTTGTATTTCATCAAATTGAAAGAACCATCCCTACCAACCTTGGCCTCCATTGACTAATGCGTTGGCATAATCAACAGAGTCCTCACCATCAACTCATGAAGATGAACAACTCTCAGCACCTGCAGACAAGTCCAACCCCGCATCTGAAGTCCATGAAGTAACTGAGGAAGAATTCTATCAGAATGTAGATACTATTCAAGAGATGGTCATGACCTGTTCTCGCCTCAGGATCCCCAGGTCAATCCGAGATACTGTGAACAGGTTAAACTCCTGCTTGAGTGATATCCAAAAAGGCTAGTTTTTTCCCCACTGTCATTCTTCACATTTGCAGATTTGGAGGTCTGATTGGTTTGTTTTCCCTTAGAATACAATTTTAAAAGGTGTCTCCCCCGCAGAGAACGGCTGAGAATCACACCCAGCTCCTCATTGGACCAACGGCCCCCGTCACAGCCACCTCCAAAACATCCACGCTTTACTCATCCCCCTGTGGACATGACCCCATATCTACAAATAATGGGCAATCAAAATCCAGCCCCCTCCTCCCCTGATGCAGCATCAAATCACAAAGCCATTGCACCCTCCCCTCAACCAGAAATACAATTAACTCCTGAACCTTCCCTCTGTGCCCAACCCGCTGCAACCATGGAGGAACCCCAAGTCACTTCTGAGCAACCCCAGGTGGCCCCAGATCAACCCAAGACATCCAATCAATCATTAGTGATTGAACAAGACCCAACCTCTCCCCAACCCATTGTTTCTGGTATGGATTCACCCCAAGATGAGGAGCCCACTTATGATTTTGATGATCAAGCAACTAGAGGTTATTTTACCATCATTTACCACAAAAGAATACGCAAGGAGCTTCATTCAATCACTCAATCCTTCAAGGGTCGGAAATCTCCAAAGAAGCTCCAAATGGGATGGGATGCGGTGAAGCACTTTTTGTATTTCCGTCTCCAGGCCACCACTGCTATGGAACCACCAGAGATGCATTACATCTCCCATTCAGCCAATTTTGAGTATGGTAACTGGGTTCAGCAGATCTGTGAGCAAGGTTAGTTTTATTTGAACATCTCATCAGCTTGCTAGATTCCTTTTTGCTAATGACCACTTTTTCATTTCACAGCAACAGAGTTGACGCTTGGATTCACATGAGCCATGGTGGGCACCAGACATCATCAATTTTCCTGCCCTCAACCGCCTGCAGAACAGCCATACTTGTCCCACTGGTGCACCCCCCTAGATCAGAAAACTTCTCATCTGGAATCAAATCTGGTGCGCTTTCTTCATTCCTTGGACCATCCCACTGGAAAAGCATTCAATAAATGGGCCAAGACAGTGGCTTTCTCAGTGAAAACAGTTTCCGATGAACTGTGTGCACATCCTCCCCATCCTCTCACATCTCCTGTCTCCAATGTCAAGGCAAACCTACAAATGGTTATGTGGCTCCAAAGCATCAAGACATTGCCAAATTCACTGCAGCCCAAATCAATAGAGCATCACATGGTCCTAGACAATGAGGCTGAGACCAATCAGTCAGAGGCTATGATCACCAATCAGTCAGAGGCTATGACCATTGAGCCAAGGGACTGTCTTCAATAGCTACGTAGCGTCATTATTGATATCATGATCAGCTTCACCTTACTTCAGGCTCATTCCCAGAAAGACCCAAAGGAGCCCACCACCGGCAAGAAGAAAAAGCCCAAGCGCAAAGACCCTCCAGCATCCACTGTTGAAAACTCTTCCCTCACTGTCTCAGAGTTTTCAAATGAACAATGTCGCACTGAATTGACTCAAATAGAATGCCACCACAATTTCCTCCCTTTTGTCTTCTACCTGCTTGCTGTCATCCAGGGGATCTTTATTGCTTCAAGAGACAGAAGGATTGCTTCTTTATGTGATTGTTATGAACTCCTCTGTTTAATTCAAAAAATTCAGTCTGTCTCAGATGGGAGACCATCAGCCAAGGAACCCATATGGTCTCACCTTCAAATGTACATTTGATCCATCATGCTCAGTATATCTGAGAACCCTCAAGATACTGGGAAATTGACATTACCCACCCGGCATGATCTAGCCAAGGCTATTGGTCATGACTACATGAACCACATGAACAAAAATTCCTGTTCCAACATGCCTTTCAGCCTAGAACCCCTTCCAATCTCTGGGTTACCAAGCTCAAATGTTTAATATGAGTGCTGTCATTTCTTCTCTGATTTTCTCTAGCTTTATTGTGTCATCTTGCATGTAATTTGAATACTTTTTTCATATTTTTAGCTTTATTTTTTGTTTGTAAAATTTCTTAAAATTGCTATTTGCATGATAATTCATGATCAAACGTTTCAAAAGAGTGATTGTCCAATATTCTTCAATACTGGAAGCCCCAGTAAAAATAATTTTCCCCTGAGCAGTGAGATTGGATTTCTCAAGGTCAACTCTTGGATTTGGACTGTTTAAATCCCGAAACCACCACTAAGCACTTTTAGATCAATTGCATATTCAAAATGCCACACCTTGTTTGCCACCATCCACTACTCAACCACCTGGATAAAGCATCCTTCAAGAACTAATTAAACAGGGTCCTCTTTCTCCCCTCAAGCAATTTCCCCCCATCCCATCCCACCCCTTTCAGAAATATGGCAGATGCTCCATTTCAGAAAAACCAAACCCTCATTCAAAAGTATCACATCTTATATTTATCCAACTTTTATTTCATGATCCTCTTGGAACCAGCTCTGATAACATACAAGCAAAGCAAATCCACATATTGCTTGGCTGCAATGCAACAGTACCTGGCCAGAATGCACCAAATTTGATTGTCTTTGCAGCTGTCAGGGCCCCTAAGTAAGTAGTCCCTCATGAAGTCTTTGACAGTTCATCAGTGTGATTTCATCATCATCGATCTCACAAGCTTCCAAAAGGATTCGCTTTTCTTGTAGCCCAATGCATTCATACAATTGTTCACAGAAGTAAACTACGTGCAAAGGAGGATAGATTTCTTTTGTGTTTTCCTTGGTCCACCATTGATCCAGATGCCTTTGTCATTTGGATCAATTTTTCATTCAGGTCAATGGTGGATCAAGGAAGACACAAAAAGAATCTATCCTCCTTTGCTGGTAGTTTACTTCTGCAAACAAATGTCTGAATACATTGGGCTACAAGAAAAGTGGATGGTTTTGGAAGCTTGTGAGATCCATGATGATGATCCTTGACTTCATCAACACTGTGGATTTGCCATATTTCGACAGAACAATCACCAACTTGAATGAAAATGGACATCAAATTCACACCACCGTGCAGAGTTTATTGGTTAGAAGTGGCAACTATTTCTCACTGACCATGGGAACCTGAAGTATTAAGGGCTAAATTTCCTATGGAGGTAATAGCTCTCTTGAAAGCTTGACAGCACTTTGAGATCAATTGCATATTCAAAATGCCACAGATTTTTTTTCCCCACCCACTACTCAACCACCTGGTCAAAGAATCCATCAAGAACTACTTAAATAAAGCGTTTTGCCCCATCCCATCCCACCAATTCCCCCTGTTGGAACTGTCACCATACCACATTCACTCAATTGGTCAAACAGCCCAGAACCTCCCACCACTACTACTGTCATACAAACTACTTGTAAGATCTTGGCTTAATACAGTTGGACCCTGTCTCTCAAACACTAATCTTACCCAACTCCTTACCTGACTTGTTAAATAAAGCAATTTCACCCCATCCTAACCCACCAATACCTCTATTGGAACTTTCACCATACCACATTCACTCAAATCCTGTGTTGTCCTAACGTAAATCAAACTCTCTGGGCATAAGGCCTCACAGTCCTCTCCCCAGTGAATTGCTACCAACCGAATTGATATTTTCATGGCCAGGAAAAGGACTGAAGCGTATAGTTTTTTCCTTGTTATTATCATTTAAGTTGATTCACCAAGCTGACATTGTCCCAATCCCTCCCCAATTTTTGGCTGTAATATCCTTTCTGAAATTCTATGATTCAATATGCTACGGATACTTCCCCTGGTGAATATGAACTGCATACCACTCAACTATTAATTTGGTTACTTTCATGATTCACCAGGACAAAAGCATATTGTAATCATAAGATTTCTGAAGGAAAACCAGCCCAGGACAAATTGAAGAGGGATCTTCTCTTTATCCAAAAAATCGCAGGTAACAAGGACAAGGGACAGCAACCAAAAATTTTTTGGAGGTACAGGTCCTACAAAAAATGCAAGCTCTATCCCCAGATTGATCCTGAAAATCCAAGAAAGCCAACAAATGAAGAGTTACAAGAGGCCCATGACTTTGTTGAATACAACTTTCAACTAGTTGATCATGGTTGAGTGCTACTAATGGATAAGGACAAGAATGATATTATTTCATATATCAAATTTACCCCGATTGAGGACCTATCACCTCAGGAGTATGATGATATTGACTTTCTTGCTCGTTTCCTGCACCAATGCAAGAAATTTGTAAACCCAGTGGGCTCACCATCTAGATCATGGGCTGGAAAAATGAGGGCAATTGGATGGAGAAAGGCCATGGTAACAGCTGAAATGATTGGCCAATACATCATGGACCTAAAGACTGCTACTACCAAATGCCAGTATGACGAACTTATTATGTCTTACTCAGAAAGGGCTTCTATTATACTTGGAGGATTCTTCAGCAATATGGCACATGTTCCATTTCAGAAAAACCAAACCCTGATGCAAAAGTATCATATCCCATCTTTCTCCAACTTATCATTCAATGATCCTCTTGGAATAAGCTCCTGTTCACCTCACCTCACCTTCACCTCTGACAGCTTCTGCAATTCGCCCCATTTTGATGAAAATGATATATCAAACTTTGCGTTTGCTTTATTCATACCACAGAAGAAAGCATGTGGATCACTTGCTACTCCCTCCAAGGGCTACAATGTTCATGATGGGCATTTTGTCATACCTGACTATGGGGTTGGGATCAATTTCTCTACTCAAAAAGGAATTGTTAAGTTACTCTGGCAATCAAAAAAGTATTGGCACTGTACACTTCCTCCTGTAGAAAATTCTTTGTATACCCGTCTTGCCATGTCTTTACAAATCAATGTTAGAACCCTAAAAACTTGTAGAAGCATTCAGGATGGTACTATACATTATATCAAAGCTAACAAAAACAAAGCACTCCATATTGCTGATCATAATTATTATTTGCATAGAAATTAAACTTTCTTTTGAATCTTTGATCTTGAACCTTGTTAGTCTAGGTGATAATGTATGAATAAAAATTCATCCCACTGCTTGGTCTGCTTTTCAAAGGGAGATCCTGAGGTACAATTTGTTGTTTTTATGCCTTGATTCTGAAATTTTGCCAATTTTGATTTGCATGATAATTCATAATGCAATGTTTCAAAAGAGTGATTCTCCAATATTTTTCAATACCGGAAGCCCCAGTTACAATAATTTTCCCCTGAGCAGTGAGATTGGATTTCTCAAGGTCAACTATTGGATTTGGACTGACTAAATCCCTAACCCACCACTCAGCACTTTTAGATAAATTGCATATTCAAAATGCCACACCTTGTTTGCCACCACCCACTACTCAACCACCTTGCTAAAGCATCCATCAAGAACTACTTAAACAGGTCCTCTTTCTCCCCTCAAACTGTTTTCCCCCATCCCATCCTACCCCTTTCATCAATATGGCACATGTTCCATTGCAGAAAAGCCAAACCCTCATGCAAAAGTATCACATCTTATATTTCTCCAACTTATTTTTTGATCATCCTCTTGGAACCAGCCCTGATAACATACATGCAAATCGCAGCCACATATTGCTTGGCTACAATGCAATAGTACCTGGCCAGAATGCACTAAATTGGATTTTCTTTGCAGCTTCCAGGGCACCAAAGTAGTTCCTCATCAATTCTTTGATGGGACATTGTTGTGATTTCATCATCATGGATCTCACAAGCTTCTGAAACCATCTGCTTTTCTTGTGGCCCAATGTATTCAGACATTTGTTCCCAGAAGTAAACTACCAGCAAAGGAGAATAGATTCTTTTTGTGTTTTCCTTGGTCCACCATTGATCTGGATGCCTGTAATTTGGACCAATTTTTCATTCAGATCAATGGTGGAGAAATGAAAACACAAAAACAATCTGTCCCCGTTTGCTGATAGTTTATTTCTGGGAACAAATGTCTGAATGCATTGGGCTAAAAAAAAAGTGGATGGTTTTGGAAGCTTGTGAGATCCATGATGATGAAAGGACACCAATGATCTGTCACAAAGCCTTGATGTGGGACTACTTAGGTGCCCTGGCAGCTGCAAAGACAATCAAATTTGGTGCATTCTGGCCAGGTACTGTGGAATTGCAGCCAAGCAATATGTGGATGTGGTTTGCATGTATTTTATCAGAGCTGATTCCAAGAAGATCATCAAATGATAGGTTGGAGAAGGATGAGATGTGATACTTTTGCATGGGGGTTTGGTTTTTCTGAAATGGAACATGTGCCAAACTCAATTTGAAGAAGTCGTGATGCAATGAATTGGTGTTTCCACACTCCCAGATGATTGAATAAAGTGTCTCTATAAAAAAATTATGAAAAATGAATATTTGTAGTCATGAAATCTGTTGTTTTGGGGAAGCAAACAAACTCTTTGCATGTGATATTTCCTTGCTTAGTGTGGAGTTCTAAAATTTCCTGATGTAAAAATATTAATTCCAATTGTGGGTTTTTATTAAGATCATCAATCTTCAAATGAAATGCATGATTTTCCATCAGGGAATTTGCTTTTGAATTCAAAACCAAAGATCTTGGTATTGCCAATGTATTTTACATTGGTCAATCATGCGCATTCAATATGATCCATTTATTAGGGACATTTCCCAAAACATCAAATGTAACTTTCCCTTACACTCCCACCGAAGTTAATATGCATATTCAAAATGGAAACAATAAGCTTTTGAGGTTTTTTTTTATTTTGAATGATTAAGCTCATCAGCAGATGTAAGATTGAATTCAAAATCCAATCAATCTTTTTACCTATTTCCCTGTAAGCCTTTCACTTTCTGCAAACTGAAAAAATTGACTTAACACCCAATCCAATTCAACAAAAACGATGAGAACACCACCATTGTTGGAAACATTTGTATATTCCAATGCATCATATGTTCTCAAAGCACATTTGAATATGGAGGTAATCTATATACTGGTTTTGGAAGGTCAGTAAATCACATCAAACGCATATATTACAATCAGATTTTTCTACAAATGTATGTGAGTGATTTTTTCCCAGGTTTCATCAAACTTCAAAACATCACTGGTCAAGTGTCATTGATACAAAAATTCAGAAAAATAAGTCACCAAACATTCTCCAATCTATTAACAGAAGAAACCCCACAATTGAGCCACTACAAGAAATTACCAGCCCTGTGAGTAAAGATCTTGTTCAAAAGTATGTTTCTTTTTTTTATTTGAAGTGGGGTTTATTTATTTATATACCCTATGATTTTTCACATTCAAGCCATCAATTGAAGAATTCTTTTTTTTTTTTTGGTTTTTTTTTGGTTTTTTTTTTGGTTTTTTTTTTTGGTTTTTTTTTGGTTTTTTTTTTGGTTTTTTTTTTTGGTTTTTTTTTTGGTGTTTTTTTGGTGTTTGTTTTTTTTGGTGTTTTTTTATGCTTTTTTTTTGGGTTTTTTTATGGTTTTTTTATGGTTTTTTTATGGTTTTTTTTTGTTTTTTTTTTTTTTGGTTTTTTTTTGGTTTTTTTTTGTTTTTTTTTTTGGTTTTTTTTGGTTTTTTTTTTGGTTTTTTTATGCTTTTTTTTTGGTTTTTTTTTGGTGTTTTTTTTTGGTTTTTTTTTGGTTTTTTTTTGGTTTTTTTTTGGTTTTTTTTTGGTTTTTTTTTTGGGTTTTTTTTGGGGGGTTTTTTTTTGTGATTTTTTTTTTTTTGCTTTTTTCAAAGAGGTTGATGCACCAAGCACGGCCTGGCTCGTTGGGGGGACTTCATCACCCCCCAACCAAGCGAGTGAGCGAGGCGGGAGGGAGGGCCCGGCTCGGTGGGGGGATTTCATCACCCCCCGACCGACCAAGCGGCAAAGGGGGGGGGGCAGCTTGGTGGGGGGATTTCATCACCCCCCCACCAAGCGAGCGGTAAAGGGGGGGGCCGACTCGGTGGCAGACAAAGCAAGCGGCGAAGGGGGGGGGCCGGTGGGGCTCGCAGTGGGGGGCCCGGCTTGGTGGGCGGACTGAGCAAGCGGCCAAAAGGGGGGGGCCAGTGGGGCTCGCAGTGGGGGGGGGCCGGTGGGGCTCGCAGTGGGGGGGGGCCAGCTCAGTGGGCAGACCAAGTGAGCGGCAAAGGGGGGGGGGGCGGTGGGGCTTGCGGTGGGGGGCACTTCATCACCCCCGCGCCCAGCAAGCGAGCAAGGGGGACATTGAGGGGGGAGGGAGGGGGGGATTTCAAATCTGCTCCCCACCTAGCAAGCAAAAGAGAGGGGAGATCAAGGGGGGAGGGAGGGGGGGATTTCAAATTCCGTCCCCACCTAGCGATTGAGCAAGGGGGGAGATCAAGGGGGGGGGAAGGGGGGAGGGATTTTAAATCCGCTCCCCACCTAGCGAGCGAGCAAGGGGGGAGGTACAGGCTTGGTGGGGGTGTTTTCCAATCCCCTCCCCACCTAGGAAGCTATTTAGTAACCTGGACCACACCAACACAATCAACAACGACCACCACCAACCACCACCGACCACCACCGACCACCACTGACCACCACCCACCTCATCCACCTCATCCACCACGACCACCACCCCATTGGTAAGTAACCTTTTTTTTTTAAAAAAAAAACAAGAGGGTATTCAATTTTTGTAGATATCAATATTGATGGAATTTCATTTTTTGTAGATATCAATATTTATGGAATTGAATGAAGGCATGTCTAGTAAAAATGGGTATGGGATTTAAACTTTATTCCTCAATATCCTTCAACAATAAAATTACTAATTGAACTTTTGATTCTGCATTATTTTTCTTTGGGTTTTCCATTCATGTTGTGATTCCTGGGTGTCATCCTGAAACACGGTTTGTAGTTTTGATGAGCTTGGCGTTTCAGGAGATGCCAAGGAGACACAACATGGATTGAAGCCTCTAGTAGTAGGAAAACAACAGACTACCAAACTCAGATGTTACTTCAACATCCAAAAGTAACAAGAAGTTCAATTGTGCCAGAAGGCAATTTGCACAAGATTGTGACAAGCCAACATACTTTTTGACCCTTTGGGAAAAGCTTCCACCCAATCATGTTGTCTTACCACGAGTGTTCCCTGACATGCTGGTTAATTCTGTCAAAAACCGCCTATTCCAGCCCTACTTCATTATCAAATACCACAGTTTGGAGGCCCCCAAAACTCCACAATTGGATACTTTGTGCAACATCATCTCGGACTTGTACCTAATGGCAAAGAACCACCATTCACTCAGCAAAACCAACACAGCCGCCTTAACTGGCTGTATGCATGCCATTGGATTTTTTACTGGAAGTGATAGGGGTGCCTCTGCAGGTTTGTCCAATTTTTTATGAAAATTCAAAAAATTGAATCCATTTTGACTTTGTAATCAAAAACAGGGGTCTATTCTCAAAAACCAGGTTTGGATGAAGAGACTATCAAGAAAGATGATGAACTGTGGGAGCATCTTCCTGCACACAACAAATTCATCTTTGAAAGAATCCAATCATTGTGTACCTCAGCGCATGCTCAAAACAAGAAGGTTTCAGATCAATATTTAATCCCAAACTGGTCTTCATCTGAGTGGATGGAAGCTGAGCGAGATTTCAGCATGTTTTCCAATGTGGTTGTGACATTTGATGATTTCTCAAACAAGCTCCATACTGATAAGAACAATTTAAATGGTTTCACATATGGGATATTTTCTTACAGCAACAGATCAACAGTCCTTCCTCCCTGCAATGATTTGGGTCATGGTTTATCTTTTCCAAAACTTGGTTGTATTGTTGACTTTGCAAAAGCCAAAGGCATTATTGAAATTCTTTGGCAGGCTCAAATTTTTGAACATCAGACTAAATTTACTCCTCCTAGTTTAAAAACCTCTTCAACCAACACTCACTTTGGCTGCTCATTCCAAATTAATAAAAAACTAGCCAATGTATCTTTAAAACTCCAAAATTCTAGTCCTTCAAAGATTGATGAAAAAATTTTGGGAAAGAAGGCCCAATATGGCTGATGTTGTTGTTTCTATTTTATTTTTTTTTCATTTTTGAAAGTTTTATCTCATCTATTGTATTTTTTTTCATTTTTGAAAGTTTTATCTCATCTATTGTTTTTTTTTTTCATTTTTGAAAGTTTTACCTTAGTAATAAATGAAATCTATTTACAAGCCCAGTAATTGAGCAATCTCCTTAAGTTCTTCCACTTTTCTACTGCTGCCAATACATGCAATGGCCATGGACCACTTATCTTTTTTAAATATCTGAATACATTGGGCTACAAGAAAAGCAGATGGTTTCAGAAGCTTGTGAGATCCATGATGATGAAATGACACCAATGATCTGTCAAAGACTTGATGAGGGACTACTTAGGTGCCCTGAAAGCTGCAAAGACAATCCAATTTGGTGCATTCTGGCCAGGTACTGTTGCATTGCAGCCAAGAAATATGTGGGTGCAATTTGCATGTATGCTATCAGGGCTGGTTCCAAGAGGATCATCAAAAAATAAGTTGGAGAAATAAAAGATGTGATACTTTTGCATGAGGGTTTGGTTTTTCTGAAATGAATCCTGAGACAGTTGTTCAATGATGACATGCCTTGGTGACTAGTCCTATTGCCACTCAACTTCATGTATTTTTATTTTATTCCACAATGGATGCCCTCCTGCTCAGGCCAGAACTAGTTCAATGAATTTTTCGATTTTAATAAATTTTACCTATTCTTGGTTTTCTACACTGCAAAAAGAAGCCTGCCTCTTTCCTTGGTGTCAGTCAACATTCTCCCTCAAAAAACAAAAGAACCAGCTCTTTTGTGCAGACCAGAGAAGGTGATAAGGATATCTAAGTGGGGATATTGACTTTATTTTCTTCCCTTGTTTGTTCTTTTTCCTTTAGTTCCTCTCTTTGGTACTTTGTCATCTTTCATTTCAAATATTCTTCATTTTTTGAAATTTGAAAAAACAATTTTGGCTTGGCTTTCTGTATTTTCCCTGATGGAAAGTATAAGTATAAAAAATAAATTTACACCAAAATAGGTTATTGAATAAGAAACCAACAGAAAAAAAGCCATGAATGGCTGATTTATATGAGGAAATATTTGCACAGTTTATGAGCATGGTGTGTTAGTATTATCTTAAATACATGTTTATGAATTTAATTTTGGGAATTGAATAAGAGAACTTACCCATTTTTTGACCAGTTAATGGAAATTCAAGTCTGGAAATAATCAGCCTCTTCTGGAATTTGAAAATTTCACTTTGAAAGAATTCCCAAACACCAACTGCAGTAATTTGTGGCTGATGTGTGGACTGCTTGTGAAGCAACAGCTTTGCTCATATCTAGCTTTCCCTTGACAATCTATTAGGAACTAATGTGCCAGAAGTTCAGCAAATGCTGATCTCTAGTCACAATATTTCTCCACCTGCTGAAAGTTAATGATGAGATACAGCATCACATAAACCTGCGATATCAATGGGATACAGAAATTCCATCTGCATACAGGTGGCAGCCATTTTCCTGTGGTGTTTGATGGCTATTTGTGTTGATGTTGATGGAATTTGAGGCCTTTTGCTTTCCATTTGTGGAGGAGCTTTGTGTTGGAATGGTGTTGCTTTCATTTGAAGGGGAAGTGAGAGGCCCCATTGGCTTGAGTTTTTGGCCAACCAGGAATGGATGAGCCTTTTTCTTTTACAATCTAAATCAGTCAGGATTAACAAGACAGAAGAGAAAAAAACTTGGGTGCTTACTTGAGCAAAATTTTCATGGTAGTGGCAATACAGGAATAACATCCTCCTCATTAGCCATGTTCTCCAGTTCTTCCACCCAAGGAAGAGAGAAATCAAAAGAAGGAAGTGAGGGGTCCAAGGTCCTTTTTGAATCATCAATCAATGCTGAAGTAGATGCAATTGGAGCTGACTGTTTTGGAATATCCTCCTTGGCATTGGAGGGCAGCCAATCCAAGGCAAAGGTTCCATCAGGGTCCTCATTGCTAGACCAAGCATCCACAGCCAAGTCCTTGGCAGCAACTGAATTAGATTCTTGGGCATCAAAAGCAGCAAGAGGGGTGATGTTGGACTTTTTTTAAAAATTTCATCCATTTGAATATAAAATGTAAAAATGGAGTCCAACTTATCAACCACCAATTTGATTCCTTTGGCTTTGTTGGAGTCAGTGATAACAAAGCCAGTGGAGATTGACATGGAGTGGGCCTTTTTTTGTACGTGGCTCAATAATTCTTGAATAGCTCCCTCATCAGTTTGGATGAAAGATCCAGCCTACCTTTTGTTTTTTTCATGAGTTCATTGGCCATCAGGAGTTAACCGTTGACCTTGGAGGATGGAGGTTGGCCAACTTGTGTCTCATTGTTGGATCTAAAGCAAGAATTTTAGTTGGAGGGAATTTTGAGCCAGTTTAACAGGATGATGTGATCATCTCTCTTCAGCTGAGTTGAGCCTTTGAAAGCTGAGGGGGGAGGATTGTTGGATGTTGTGTTCCTTGGGTAGGTTTGTTTTTCTCCATTGGCTTTTTTAGTGGACTTGCAGGGTGAGGATTTGAAGAGGCAATTCAAAAAGAGTAAGAGGGATGAAGGGATGAAGCAATAAAGTGATGAAGCAATGAAGTGATGAAGGGATTTGATGAAAGAGGGGATGAGGGATGAAGCAATAAAGTGATGAAGGGATGTGATGAAATTGGGGATGAGGTATGAAGCGATAGAGTTATGAAGGGATGTGATGAAAGTGGGGATGAGGCATGAAACAATAAAGTGATGAAGCAATGAAGTGATAAAAGGATTTGATGAAAGCAGGGATGAAGCAATGAAGCAATGAGAGGATGGATGTGATGAAAGCAATAACATGATGAGAGTTATGAAGCAAGGTGAGGGAAATGAACCAATGAGGGGATGAGAGTGATGAAGTGATGAGAGGAATGAATATCAAATTTTTTGGATGAGGTTAAAGGTAGAATTTTTCCATTGAGGCCAGAGGTTCAAACCAGGGGTGATGATGTAGAATGAAATTGTTGAACTGGTGAAAGCCTTTATATACTTTATTTTAAAAAACCCATTTATTTCCAGGTAATTCTGACACATCTGATCTGAAATAAGTGTTTTTCTTTTATTTTTAATGGGGGGTTTGAAATGGCAGATTTGGGTTGAAACCCGCCATTAAAAAATGGCGGGTTTGCTTAAATCTGATACGCCCCAATAAGATTGAGATTGTGTTTGAATTTTGTTTATAAGTTGTTCTAATAGCAGAAATAAACAAAAAATAATCAAAATGGCCCAAATAAGAATCCAGAAACCAATTGAAAAATTGATTTTTGATGGATTTCTTTATTTTTTGATTCCATTTTTCAAGGGGTTTCAATAGCTCAAAAATTACCAAAGATTTTTTTTGATGGGATTTTAATTGCAGGAACAGGAATGCCGCTTCAAAAATTAAAAAAAAACAATGTTGAAATTATTTTGAAATAAAGGATTTGTCTGTGTAGCAACAGAGGCGCGCAATGGCCCTTAGATGTAATTTTCCAGGAAATAAAGGATTGGGTCCATGAGAGAATTAATTCTCTTTATTTATTCATTTAATAGGATAAAATTTCCCCCCAATTGGGAAACGGAAGCCTTTTTCCCAGTGCCAAAGCTTGAGAGAGGCAGGCAACATGCGGCTACAATTATGGAGAACAACACCAGCTACTCAATAGGTTTTGGGGGAGGACTCTCAAGGAGGCCAACGTTATTATTTTACAACCCTTTCAAAAGCAATTGTTTAATATTTTTAGATTTATTTTTTTCATGATTTATTGATTTATTTATTTATTTATTTATTTATTTATTTATTTATTTATTTATTTATTTATTTATTTATTTATTTATTTATTTATTTATTTATTTATTTATTTATTTATTTATTTATTTATTTATTTATTTATTTATTTATTTATTTATTATTTATTTATTAATTTCTAATTTACTTATTTGTTTTTTTTTGTTTATTTATTTTTATATGCATATTTTTGAGTGGTGGACCTCTGTTCACAAATAATATGGTTCCAAATGGATTTTCAAGCCTGTCTGAGTCCCCTGGGTTGCAAATTTATAATTTTTTTAATACTTAATATTTTTTATGGGATAAAAATACCTTTTCCAATTCGAATAATTTCCGAAAATATTGAAAAGAATTTCTGAAAAAGATTAAAATATTCTTTAAATGAATTGCAGAATTGATTCACAGATTTATACAGGAAAAAAGACAATTTGGAGTAAATTTGGATTGAGCTCAAACAATTTTTCTCCCTGAGAGCATCTGAAAATCACTCATTGATTTTAAAATAATAATTTTTTTTCACAGTTCTGTGGAAGTATGACCAATTCTTTATTTAAATAATTTATTGTGCTTTCCAATTAGGCTGAAAAATACACAGAGAAAAGCCTTTCTTGATTTTTTGCGAACTTGGGCTAACGTCTCATCTTTCAAAGGACCACAGTTTATCTCACATTGTGTTCATGGGTCAAAGCCTTTTTTTGTTTACTTTTCTCTATTCATACTTAGAAATTTATGTCTCAGGTTTTTTGATCCCTTGGATTACTCTCATATATCATTGTGTAATATTCAGATTTCATCTCAATCTCCTTCAAAAAAATCTCTTTGGTTTTAGCTGTCTAATCTTCTTTAGTCCTACCTGTCTAATCTTCTATATCATTGCTTTTCTCCTCATTGTCAATTCCTTATCTGTTTCAAGTCTTTCAAGCATTTTGTTTACCTTTTTTTCCTCAGTTATTTGATCCTTTTCTGAGGTCTCACATGATGTTTCTCTTCATTTTCATATTGAGAAGCTTTGTTTATGCTATAAATATAACAAATGGAAAATCCAAACATCCTACACAAAAAGTGCAAGGGTGAACACTCCAACTGTAAGAACATGACTGAGAAAGATGCTTCAGAAGATCTTTCATTTATCTCCATTCTTGCCAGGACCAACTTCAGTGTATGGAAGGGAAGAGTAAAAATTCATCTCTTTTCCAAAGACCTTTTTTATTTCTGCAAGAAAGAGCCTGAAAAAGATGCCAATGCCACCACCAGGAACAAATGGAACAAGGCAAGCTAAAAAGTGGTTGGAATCATTACCAGCAAAACAAATCAAACTCTCTTCAAAGAGGTGGTGGAGTCCTCCACAGAAGAAAATGCCTTCTTACTCAGGGGAAAAATAAAAAACCAATATGCTTCAACTACAGCCCTCAATAGAGGACAAGTGTTGATGGAATAAAAAGTTCCGGTGCAAAATTTTAATATTCAATATTTCATACAGAAGTGTAGGAAAAAATTATTGGATGGGCCTTTTTAAAAATTAAAATATTGGAAGACATCCTGTCTTTATCAATACTTGCTCAACTATGCAAGCACACAAATCCCTTTCATCTTATCAATGGTCTAGCAATGGAAAAGACTGCTGTCAAATATCCAAATAACATTTTAATGCAACTTCAAAGTTTCTAAAAGAATCTCAAGTCCAAAAATTGTTCAAACAACACCTACAACTCAGATTCCCCTGCTCTTCAAACTTCTGCCCAAGACAAATACCCTACAAAAACAGTCAACTTTTTTTAAAATTCTAATAATAATCCTACAGTCATCTTGAAAAAAGTGAAAAAATGCTGGATTGAATTTCTCCACCCAAGAACTGACAGAAGAAGGACAGAGGAGTCAAAGAAAACATCACCTCATGTCTAAATTGCTCCTCCATGACATGCCAATGGTAACCATGACAGACCTTTCACTCAAAATCCCAAAACTCCACAGAAATTATTGACTGGTGCAACTCACCATATTTTCTTCAAACCCATCAATTCTTAAACTTCAAATCATTCCTAGCCTTTTCAGTAATTACATTAAAATAAAGAAGCAAACTCATGGAAGAAGGATGGCGAACGATTTTGATAACCATTGGAGACACAACCCATTGACTTTCCAAATACTTATTTATTCCTTTCCCCAAGCAAAATATTGTTCCACTTCTCCCTATCATTAAAAAATCCATCTACATTCAAAAGAAAGGAGAAAAGTTTAGAATTTTAGAAGCTGGGAAGATTCTTGTGACTGGGGATCTTGTGAAAGGGCTTATGGTTGTCAACGGTTTTGTGGCTAAGAAACTTCTGGCCTCATATGATCTAGATATCAGACATGAGAGGCTGGGTCACTTCAAAAAATAAAAACCTAAGGCAATAGGCTTCACTCAAAAACAATCCATCTGAATGCAATTACTCTCAAATTTCAAAAGCCACAAAAAAAACCATACCATTGATTCTTTTAAAAATTCAACTCTACCTTTGATTAAATTCATCTTGACCTGGTTGGACCAATAAACCGTGGAACTATTCCTGGATTCAAATATTTCCCTTTGGTTGTAGACCAATACTTTTTTAGAATTCTGGTAAAAATTTTTGATTCAATGTCAGTAATAACTCTTGTAGCAGTATAAACCTCAGAAATTATCAGGGAAAAGAGGTTAAAACATGAGATTTCAAAGGAAGGAATATTCAAGTAAAATTCAACATGAAGCAAGGGGCTATTTGGAGGATTTGTTTTATTTTTTTCCAGTTCAATACTAGCTGGCTAAACACTATATCTGCAGGCAGGAGTTTGTTTTGAGTCTAGTGTTCAGGCAGTCTGAGAAGCATAGATGAAGGTTAAATTTGGATTTGAAGGTGTGGTGTGAATTAGAGTGAGACATAAAACTGAAGGGTCAAGGATTGGTGTCAGCCTCCTGGATGCCAAGACCCTTGCTATCCTTTAGCTACCAGAGGTGATAGAGTAAATAATAAATATATTATTTAATAAACGCAGCAAAAATCCGTAGAATATTTGGATTAAGCTTATTGCAAGGTCAAGTGGTTTGGTTATTGTTGATTTTTTGGAATCAATATGAATAAATTGATTATTAAATATTTATAGAGGGGCCACAATTAGTTTGGGGATCTTTAACACATCTCTTCAGGGATTTCAGTATGAAAACACGTAGTCCTGGTTACTTTGGGCTCTTTAGTTTAAAGAATATTTTAGCCAAAGATAATATGTATATAAAATACACAGTGGAGTGGTAGGGCCTTGTAGCCAAGCTACCACGACAGAGAAAGGATAATAAGACTTACTGGTATATTATTAAATCCTTTGGGTATCTGTTTGAGACGTGTACTGATGGGTTAAACCTGTATACTGGGTTTATAAGGTTGTTCAGCAGTTTTAATTGATAAAAGGAGGTATGAGGACGGATATTACTGATCAGACATTGCCATAAATCACTTACTTATCTCATATAAATACTTGATTACCTTGGCACGGCTTCTGGATATGAATATTACTGGGTCTCTTCCCATCAATATCCTCAAAAGAGCTCTTTATTTATAGCTTTTGGAGTCCCAATATGGTCCTTCTGAGGGTTGTAGGTGCTCAAAGGGATGGACACTAAGGCTAGCAGGTTAAACAGAGGTAGGCTGTCATGTTTTCTTGGTGCCTCAGGGTATGGGAATTATTCTACCTTATAATAGACATTAGGACGTGTAAATAACACTAATCTGTCCTTTTTATGTATTATTTAATTAATTATCCTTAGTAAATGTTCCCAGTAATTTAATAATTATATTAATAGATATTTCTACGGAAATCTTGATGTCAGGTAAGTTCTCATTATGTATTATATAACTGGAGTAAAAGTCATAATATTGATTTTACTCTATATTTTCGAGTTCCAGTTGATTTACTAAGATAATTACTTAAAAATATAAGTCATGTGAATTCATGTAATATTTTTACATAATTAGTTTCCTTAGTATGTCACAAAAATATTTATGTCTAGCAATTCTCATAAAAGTATATTAAAGTATTTTAATATATTTTTAGAAGTTGTCATTGTCTTATTTTCGACATTCTTGGTACTTTGCATTATATTAAGTAAAAAATAAGTGTAAGGATTATTCATGTATTTTTATACAATATTATGTATTTTTAGACAGTCAACTATCCACGGGAACATTTATTACATATGTAGAAAGTTCCCATGTATGTTTTAGCCTGTTTACGCGGTACCTGAGCCTCTCAGGCCGCCTGTCACTCTGTCAACCCGTAGTCCCGCCGCTGCATACTTGTCAGAGGCCCGGGGCTGCGTACACGACCTTGACAGAGTGACAAGGCTGTATCTCAGCCGCGCGCGGGTGCATTGGCTGCCGCGGCTGCGTGCGGGAATTGTGACAAAACACATTTCCGCCCATAACTCCTAAAATATACACAACACCTCAATTCTGACTGAATTTGAGGTGTGAAACCTATACGTGACAATGTGTGTGAAATATTTAATTGGCCAAAAAGCTCAATAATGGAGCCGTAGTATTTTGGTTTTTCTTTTCTTAATTATTTCAAAATATAAGGAGTTAGATTTCAAGGGTGGGGTCAGTGAGTGACCCTACCTAATTTTGGGTGGAGGATCCATTTCTGTAATAAAATTTATGGTTTCCCTACTCCTTCTTAGGTTAATTGTATTATTATTATTTTTATTTTATTTTTGTTACTTTTGCAGCTTACTCTGCAATAGGAGCAAGCTGACAATTGGGACAATGATGGGAGCCATTGAGGCTTGAGTGGTGATCATAACTTGGCTGAAGATAGCTGTGGCTCCCCCTTGGGTCTGAAATTTGTGTTGGGGGGCTATATTGTGAGGTAGGTATAGGAAAGGGGCTGGATGATGGACGGGGAGTGCTGGGAGGTGAGAAGAGATCTGGGGAGAGGGAAGCAGATGAGGGGTCATTCAGAAGAATCAAGAGGGTTGTCAAAGAGTTCTACCAGCTCACAAGCTCAGTATTCTGACCCCATGGGTTGGATTTATGGGTGAGGTTGGGTAGTTGATTGGATCTAATGGTTGGACCAGGGCACACAGAGCGTTTATCAATCTTTACTTGACGTACTCTTCATTTAAATCTGTTAAATTTCTTAAATCAAAATCCTATGCACTTGAAAAATTTGTTGCCCTTTGAAATTTGATGAAATACTTTCATGTTTGCAAGATCAAGAATTTTTTTTTGATTTGGGAGGCAAATTTGCAAAAAAGGAATTTTTTAACTTAGAAAACAGAAGTGGATTTATTAACAACCCTATAACTGTCAGAAAAACTGGAACACAATGCTTTGTCAGAACAAGCTTTGAGGAATCATCCTCAAAAAAGCAAGTGGTCTGATGCAAGGATCCAATTTTCCCAGGTCTTACTGCGGGAAGCAGTCAAAACAGCAGTATCACTATCCAACTTTACCCCTCCAATTTTGCAAAAGAACTTCTCCCCTTATTACCTCTGGAAAAATAAGGCACCTGTGATCAAAAACCTTTGGGTTTTTGGTTGCAAGGAATAAATAAATTTTCCAAATCTTATTTGTTCATAGAAGCTTGGGCCCAGTGGTCAAAAAGCTATTATTATGGCCTTAAAGAATGAAACCTCATCCTACAGAATTATTTAGCTTGAAGAAAAAAGGTTGCAATCACCAGGCACTTTAATTTCTACAAGGACATCTTTCCATCCCTAGAAAGGGAAAATACTGACAGATCTTCTCATAACAGGTGGGATTATTTGGAAAATGGGGAAGAGGAAATCTTCTTCAATTGTGAGGAAGAGCTGCCTGGATTGATGAAAGCAATTGGAAACTCTGCTCAGGTATGGAAAATAACTATTTGGGGCAAAAAACAGTGCACCACTAAGAAAAGAAAATTGGGATGAAAGATCAGAATCTACAGAAAAGCAAGGTTTCCCAAACACAACTGTGAAACAAATCAAGTTTATTGGACCACAGCAACCTACTTTTTTTTATAGTGAAATATCAAACATCAAAATTCTTGCATATTTGCCTATACCAGCGGCCAATCTTATCATCATGGACCCCAATGATGTTGAAATTCTAGTCCAAACCAAGTGTTGCCTCAAGCTAGAGTGTAACCTCTTCAGTTTCACTCAGTTCCAATCTCCTCTGTTACTTCTTTTTTGAAGTTTTACAATGTTTTTGTTAAAGTTTTTTTATTCATTACTTCAAATTCATAGACCCACATGTTCTGTTCCTTTTTTCAAAGTGTCACAAAATTTTTATTAACCTTTTTTTATTCAGTATTTCCAATTCAAAAAACCTCATGTTTAAAATTTTTTATCTAGTCTAGTTAAGCCTGACTAGACACCTTGAGCTAATTCAACCATCAATTCTCAGACTTTTGATCCTCTTTCTGGCACTTAAGCCCCAGGAAGATGAAAAATTGACAGCTTTGAATTTCCTGGACCAACAGATTCTGAGAAGAAAGAAAATTCAACAACGTTGTAAAAGAAGCGTAATGAAAGGAAAGAAAGAAAACAGGAAACAGGTTTCTCACTCTGAAGGACAACGGATGAGAAGAAGAACTTGGGTGAAAAAGGACAGGAGATGACGACAGCGGACAGAGACAGTCTAGGAGCGTGGAAACGCATGAGTAATTGATTTTGACTGGCTAGGAAGGAGAAGACAATCTCACAGATGAACAAGTATAGAAGGAAATCACGAGTTGATTGTTGGTTGATGAGGTTGGAGGCGGAGCGAGTTGAGAAGAGTGGAGTGTGAGTGGGCGGAGCAAATTGGAAGCGGAGCGAGGGTTGTGACAGTGGTAGGAGGAATGAAGTGAGGTTGGTGATGAGACGTTGAGAGGAGGGGAGACAAGATGATGAGCGGAGATGAAAAGAAGCGGAGTTGATGGTGGAGCGGATGGATGTGAATGATGGAAAGTGTGAATGTGAAGCAGGGAAGAGATGAGAGATGGTGGCAAGGAATTCAGAATGGAGAGAGCGGAAATGAGTTGTCCGGAATGGTCGGGAATGGAGGGAGAGAGTCGTGAGGAGTGTGGTGGGAGCTGTGATAGGTGAGTGATATGGAGCGGTTGCGCAGATCAAAAGGTCAATGAGTGATTTCCTTCCAACAAAAGAGAATACTCTTCCGCAGCACTTAAGCCCCGTTGAGTGTATTGAAAAACTCCTCAGACCTCGGCTATTTTCCATAATTTCATCAAATGATACTTCCAGAAGTTATCAAGAATACATGAAATCATCTGAGTGCCAGTTTTGGTTAGCGGAAATTGCAAAAGAAATAAAAAAATGGAAAAACTAAATGTGTGGCAACAGACAGATGGCAAAGTTCAAAAGAAATTTGGCAACACCTGCGTGTTTAAAAAGGAAAAAGATCCCACTGGAAAATTCATTGATGATAAAGCCTGACTATGCGCACAAGCCTTTACTCAAGTTTGGGTAAAATATCACTCAAAAACTTTTGCACCAACTGGAAGAATGAACTCATTGAGAGACCTTACTGGACATGCACCTGCAAACAACCTTGATTTCCATCAAATGGATTTTGAGTCAGCCCTTTTGAAAGGGCCACTAGAAGAAATAATTTAAATTTTGGTACCTCAAGGTGTTTCACTCAATGGTAACTTGTTTCTGCGCCTTAATAAAGCCCTTTAAATTTTTAAAGACACCTTTGGCATTGTACAACTGGCTCACAAATTTTCTTCAAAAACGGGGATTCTCCTGGTTTGTGTCAGATGCTTGTGCCTTTCACCAAGGGGCAAGAGTCTCATATTTGATTTTTCATCCATGTCTATGACATTTCAATCTTTTGAAGTAACTTTGAATATTTCAAGAATGAAACAAAAAAAGAATTTGACATGAAAGACCTTGGAAAACCCATGCTTATGCTGGGAATGAGAGTTAATCAAAAGAAGGACTTGATTGAATTATCTCAAGCCTATTATGACAAATCAATACTAACCAAATATGGCATGCCTGAATTCAGAAAATTTTCTACTCCTATGATGCCAAACTCACGTCTGGAAGCTTTCTCTGGAACTGACATTCAAAAATTCAATCTACTTAATTTTAAATAAAAAAGTGTGGGGGATTCCTTAAGGTACCTTAGCACAGCAACTCAACCAGACCTGGAATTTGAATTCAGTGGCCTTTCCCCACACTATGAACAAGCAGGACTTGAAAACTGGCACACCTTCCTGCATATGGTGAAATGCATAAAAGGAACACTTCATTTGAATCTATACTATTTTAAGAACAAACCAGCTCCTATGTTGGCCTATTCTGAAACAGACTGGGGGAACTGTTGAATTACTTAAAGATTGTTTTCTGGATATCTTGCCATCTTTCATGGCTGTTTAATACTCTGGAGATCCAGGAAACAGCTGTGTGTCTCACTTTCCACTGCTGAGGCTGATTATGATTCCCTAACTAAACTGACAGGCAAATGACTTTGGCTACAACAACTTTTTACAGAAAAAGAACTCACTGAAAACTAAAAACCACTGCTGACTTTGTTTGAAGATTATCAGGCTTGTATTGAAACTTTAAAAAACCATTCCAAGTCCGTTCATCAAAAAATGAAGCATGTGGAAATTCAGCTTTGTTTCATTTTTGAATTGATCAATAATTCAATAGTCAAGTTGAAGAATACGGAGAGCATCAACATTCGTGCCATTTCCTTAACTAAGCCTATCTTCAGGCCTGTTCTACAAGAAGGTTTTTGACACTTGGGTCTCCTCAAGCTTGATTTCAAGGCGGGTGTGGAAGTATGACCAAATTTTGATTGACAGAATGTCTGGAGCTTCCCAATTAGGCATAAAAATTCACAGAGAACAGCCTTCCTTGACAGTTTGGAAATTTTCACTGAAATCTTAGCTTTTGAAAAACCATGGTGTAACTCACAATGTGTTAATGGGTTAATTCCCCCCCTTATTTTCTGTTCTCTATTTATAGTTGGAAATGTGTCTCAGTTTTTTTATACCTTGGAGTGATCTTGAATCTAATGGCGCAACATTCAGCTTTCAGTTTAATCTTCTTCAAAAAAGCATCTATTTAGTTCTCCCCAGCTAATCTTCCATTTCATTTCAATTATTCTCATTGTTAATTCCTGTTCTGTGTCAAGTATTTCCAGCATCTTGTTCAAATATTTTGAGTTATTTGATAATTTTCTTATGTCTCAAATGATTTCTCCTTGCAGTTGCTTATTGAAAGCCTTTGTTTAGTCAATAATTGTAACAAGTGAAAGCTATAAAACCCTTTAAAAAATTCTGAAACTCGACCACCCCCCTCTGCCAGCCCCACAGTCAGTGCCCAACAGCTTGGCATTTGAAACTTTTTTCAATGCAAGATTCAAGGGTTGAATAAGAATATTCCATAAAAAAATCAGAATATGATTGGGAAACTTGGGAACTGGGCCATTAGCTTTGCAAAATCCCAACATGAAATTAAGCCCAAATTTTACCCTAGTTTTTTTCTCTTTCTTAGGAAAAAAGGGGGGAAATAGAAAGAAATTTTCACACAGTGATGAAATAAAATTCATGATTTTTTTCTTTCAATCAATTGAAGTTGTTTTATGCAGAAGGATTTTGCATTGATCTTCAAAAATATAGAAATTCTTTGTAAAAGAGGTTTGAGACATGGTTTGGTGCAACTCAACAAGGATAGGACAGTTTGTTTGGGTATGCTTAAGGTATTCCCTGGTAGAATGGAGCTGAATTATTGATTTCTTATGGTCACAATGATCTAAGTTGAATCTAGGATAACAGGATTTACAAGGAAGTAGGTTCCCCTTGACTACTATGAAAAATGAATCAAGTGATGATTCAGTAACAAGAAAGGGGGGTCCCATTCATAGTCCTGCCCAGGCCTAGCAGTTGCTTTGTTTTTATATATGAGTCTCTTATCCTGTTACCTCACTTTTGATTGTCCCAAATTTACTCCCATGTGGACTTAGCATATGGCCTAGATTTAAATTTTTAAGTTGGAGTCCTAAGATGAAAATGTAGATGGTTGATCTTAGCAATGGTCTAAGGTTGATCATTTCCAAATATGGCTCACCTAAGATGAAAAAGTAGATGGTCAACCTTAGCAATAGGCCAAGGTTTATCACTTACAAATATGGCTCCAGAGATATTATATCCCCCAAACCAAGTTGGAAATGAAGTATTTTTGTCATTTTAAGCTGCCAGTGGGTACAGTTTGACTAGTACCTAAGATGACAACATAGATTTTCAATCTTAGAAATAGGCTAAGTTTGATAAATTCCAAGGATGGCTCCTGAATTTTCTTCAAAAATTTTTAGATGAGATCTTTGAAGTGGCACACAATAGTATGAATAAAAATAATATAATTTATCAAGATACATGCTTAAAATATTAGATCCCCCAAACTACAAGTTGGAAATAATGGGGTATCTAACATATTTGGGGAGTGGATAATATATATTTGAATTGAATTGTCCTCCTGACTGATGGCACAACTTACTACTCTGCAGTCCTGGGAATGTGTTTGGCTCAACCCATATAAGGGCGTCATGGGGTACTCAGGCCCCTGACGTCATGCTTGTTGGTTTGTGTATGCTCATCTTACTGTTTCCCTAACTTGCAGAAAAGTCTATGAGTTCTGCAAATAATTTCAACACCCCCCCCCCCTCAGCAAGGTAGGGAAATGACCATTTTGACCCCTATCCTTTCTCCAAGTTTCTGGATGGAATTTTTGTTTAGTGGTTTTTTGAGTAGGTTGGCTTTCATTTCCTCAGTTGGGCAGTATTGGATTTTCAATTTTCCTGTTTTCACTAATTTCCAGATACAATGGTGTTGAATTTCGATATTCTTGGTTCAGTTGTGGAATATTTACTTGGAGGTGAGGTGTGATAGCACTTAAATTTTCACAGTGTTGTATGATTGGGATTTCACATGGTGGTTGAAGGAATTTAAATGATTCAACCAGCCAAACTGCTTCTGGAGCTTCTTCAGTGGTGGCTTTGTACTCAGCCTCAGTGGAGGACAGGGATATGGGTTGTTGAAGTTTCAAAATGCTGTTAATAGATCCATTCATCATATAAAAGATGAATCTGGTGGTAGAATTTTGGTTTGATATATCCCCTGCCCAGTCTGCATTGGAGTGTCCAAAGGGAATTTGCTAGCTTTGTTTGGCCTTTAGTAGGTTTGATTGGGATGAATATTCTTTGTCAAATCCAACATTTCCCTTAAGGTATTGTAGTACTTGGAAAAAAGCCTTCCAGTGGCTGTGGTTTGGCTTGTCCATATACCTGGAAAGAACCCTGGTGGCATGTGAAATATCTGATTGTATGCATTGGAATAAATAGATTATTGAACAAATACCACTTCTGTATGGGAATTTCATCTTTGAAAACATTTGGTGGTCTCTTACATAAGCTAGCTTTTCTGTTGTGGTGATGGTTTCATTTTCAGGAGGCAACACTGCGGTTTTGGGTGGAGCTGGAGGTGGACCTAGGTTTATTATAAGTTTGGGAGCGTTGGTTGTTGTTTTGGGTGCAGGGTATTCTGTAGAATAACATTCAGGAGTTTCCTTAGAAAGAAATCAAGGAAAGGCATCATCATAATCTGTTACCTGAATGGAAGGTAGGGATTTAAAAGTGAAGTGATCTTCATCAGATTACACATTGCATGTTTTCTTCAACTGGGATTTAATAGAGGTGAGGATGTTATAGTTTTGATTTTGTTTATTAAATCCAACTAGGAAAACTTCTTCTTCTACTGGCAAGAACTTATTTCTGAGAAGTGGTTTTCAAATTAGAGCATACACACTTCTTCCAAAAAATCATATATGGGAAAGCTTAGATCTTTAACCATGCCATAACTCAAAAAGCGTGAATTCTGTTTCAAGTGTTGCGTTGGTCATGAGTCTATCTGTGATGAATAAAGCTGTACTGACTGCTTCCCACTGTTAGAATTTGAGCTTTTATATATGTGACTTTCACTGCAGTTTGAAGTATCTTTGATTGGATTGACTTAATTTTTATTATTAATTTTATTGAAGTATTAAAATAATGGTAAAAAAATAACAAGGCTGTGTTTTCTGTATTGTGATTGTCAGACTGTCCAATTATAGCATTTCACATACCATGTCACTTAAACTGCTTATGCCAATTTTATCTCATTCATTTTGTACTCAACCACTTGTTAGCCTATTGTGTATTTAGTCTATATAAACACTGGTGCTCTTAAGAGGAATTCATTATCTGTTCATTCACTACACTGGAGTGTCCTTTTCCTCCTGTCCTCAGGTCCGTTACGCTTGACCTTATAAGCTCCTTTCATTCATTTATCTTTACCTTTAATTTAACCAGAGCCCCAGATCTTTTTATTTTTACACGGTTAAAAGCCTTTTCTCAACCTGAGCCAACTATACTTCATCCAAACTGGTTGCCTTCAATAGTCTCATCCCCAAAACCGGTCTTAAACTCTTTTGGCAAGGGGGTGAGATGACAATGAGCCTTTTCATTGAAACTTAGGCTCATCCCATCCATTCAATTTGACGCTCTGGATCAGCCATCAACATCAATCAATCAATCCAAGCCTCAAATGTTCACATGGGATCAGATCAATTATCATCTTCCTTCTCCATCCAGCTTGATCCAAACCAGAGTGCTAACCAAAAAGCCATCCTTGTCCTCATCATCCGCACCTGCTGAGAAGAGTTCAAGGCTTTCCTCCATGAAAAACAGGTCAATCTCTGACAGCGTGTCTCAAGTGTCTTTGAACTGGTGAATCATGATCCTGAACCAATTGGTAGTCAAATCAATCTTTATTGTTAAGCCAAAGGAAGCCCAGTTCAGATCCCAAAAGATACAGAAGGATTAATGGAACAAATTTCGGAAAACAAACCAATCAATTGTCCCAACCTTGAATGTACAAGAAGCAAAGAAGATGAAGAGATGACCAAACACTCTGATCAAAGAAGTACAAGGATGATTTCAATCAATGACTGGAGCCCAAATACATTCAATTTACATCTATGGGATCAATCAAGCACCATCAGCAAGGATTTTGTTGAATTTGATGAAAAAGGACTCTAATATCAGATTGAGTCAGCTAACCGTTTGAACAACTTGGAGAGTCGCAAGCAGGGAAGGCATGCAATGGAAAAAGAATGCCCACACTTGGGAGCTTTGATGGCCGAGGCCAGGTCAAAATTGAAGATGACAGTGGATAAAATCACTCTTGAAACAAACTGAGACCAAGGTGCAAACACTTAGAAGAAGATCAATAGCAATCTGGATCAACCCTAATGCTCAGCTTAGGATCTATCAATTCAATGTGCAAATCCAACCGCAAGATTGACTGGAATCAAGTATTTGGCATCAAGCCCAATCAACAAGACTCGCACCCCATCACTACTTGGGATCCACCTCAAACAAAATCAATACCATTTTTGGGTCAAATCAAAACTTCCAATCATCCTCCATCCGAATCTCAGGAGCCTTTTCAAACAGTTACCACTTACTTTCATCTTTGCCAACCATCCATGTCCAATTAAAAAAATAGAAGGAGGAAGAAGGATCGAGTGAAGCAACCAAGTGAAATTAACAAACCTTGAGGGAAAATAATCATGTCCGATGAAAGCAATAGAAGAAGCAAGAAGGATTGAGTGAAGCGACTGATTGCTAGTGCTTAATCATCCTGTCCTTGAGATGGATCAAATCAGCAAACTAACCAAAGCCATCAACACTATGTATCCCTTGGATTTGTGATACATTGCCAAAGGGTGTGAAAATTTAATGATTGCTTACTCTTAACCTCCATTGGGACCAGGTCAACCCCATCTCAGAAATCAGTTTCTCAAAAAGGCAGATCAATTTGTTGGAAAGTAGCACCAGTACTGGCACTAAGTCAAAGGAATTGGTTTTCCTCATCACATCATCCCCTCTCTGATGGGACCTCACCTTCTCCTCCCTTTCAAATTTGTCAAGTTGAAGTCTATCTGGCTATCAAACGTGATCACTGTCATTGAGCCTACTTTCAATGTTAGGAGTCACAAAATGTCTCTTTATTTCAATTCAAACCAACAACTCTTGTAATAGTATAATCTTGATCCGGAACAGGTGACGTGGTCTTGGCAAGTTGGTCTTGAGAGGAGGTGATCAAGTGGTTTACTCCTCCTTGATGAAAACGCGGTGCCAAGATTTTACTCGCAAGTACAGTTTGTCTTCAGGTAGGTGGTGTGAAAATTGTCGAGACTCTTTATTTCAACAATTATTAAGACTCTTGTAGCAGTAGAACTGACAACAATATTAGTTAGAAAAAGGAGTGTAAGTGACAGGAAATGGACATGGAGATAGATAGAGCTCAGGGTGTAAGAAAAAAAGATTGCTACCTGCAGTTGACATCCAGCAGTTGGTCTCAAGTTAACGGTTGCAGGCAGGAGGTTGGGTTAGACTACAACAACGGTCTGAGGGTTGATGAGTGAAGGGGATCAGTCAACCAAGTTGAAACAAGAAGATTGTAAGGAAAGGATACCAATCGCACCTCCGCTGCGGGTAGTCTTTGCTCCTCCTGGATGCTGCAACTGATGTTGAGGGGTGGTCTCTGGTGGATTTGGGTTCAATCTTGGGAATGGCCGATGGGGGGTGAGGATTTGACGAGTGAGGAGAGGTACGCTGGGAGTTCTTCAGGGGAGTCAGGCTCTGCTTGAAGATTAGGCGGGTGGTGGTGTCTTATACCCATTGCCCATAGCTGTTGGTGCGCGGAGCGCACGCTGGGCTCGCGGAGTCTCTAACTGAAACTCCTCCTAGATTCTGACAAGGTCAGATGTAGCTGAATTCTTGCTTGGATCACCTTCACGTAGCCAAGGGGCTTGGTCAAAATATTGGCAAACATGTCTTCAGAGGGCGTGTGCTCGATTGATATGAGTGCCTTCTGTACCAGGTCTCTGATATACTGGAAGCAAATCTTGATTTGCCTTGAATTAGGATTGAGCTGTGCTTCTTTGCTTATAAAGTTGGCACCCTGATTGTCGTTCTTAATTTTAGGTTTGTTTATTGCAATCCCAAGGCTCAGAATGAGTGTTGAAAGCCATCTCACTTGTTTGGCACAGAGGTTCATTGCCACGAATTGGGCCGCAGTGGTTGACTGGGCAACAATGGGCTGTTTTTTGGTGGTCCAGCTGATTGGATTGCCGTACAGGGTGACCACATAGCCGGTGGTGGATTTTTGAGATAAGGTGGTGCGTCTGTAGTTGGCATCTGCCCACCCACACAGTTGATCCTTATGGTCAGTTGTCTTTGTGAACATTATTCAAACGTTCTTTGTTCCCTTGAGGTAGCGGAACAGGTGCTTCACCATCTTCCAATGCGCCTGTGAGGGTTTGTTTGCATGTTGGGAGAGTAAGTGGACCGTATATTGAATGTTGGGTCTTGTGTGCGTTGCTAGGTGTATGAGATGTCCCAGCGCCTTCTGCATTGTCTTTACGTCAAAGCTGGGTGAATCCTGGTTGATCACATTGATTATGTTCATTGGAGCGGGGGCTTTAACCTTGTTCACGTTTTCAAATACAAATTCGGCGAGTGCTTTCTCAGTGAATTCCCGTTGATGTAGTTTTACCAATCCATTGCTGCCCCAGTCTAGAGTGTATCCTAGGTGCTGTACCGGACGTTCTTGGATTTTTATTTTGTAGTGACCCCCCAGTGAATCCAGGAAGCTCAGGATTTCCTTGCAATTTTCCCCTACCACCATGCCATTGTCAACATGAATGTGGAGGCGTAGTGTCTTTGATGCATTCAAGAAGATTGACTCATCTCCCATCGAGGGAGTCAGGCCCAGAGTTGACAGTGTGTTTGCCAGGTGAGCCTGCCAGCATCTTGGTGCCTGTTTAGTCCCGTACAGAAATTTGTTGAGGCGCCAAACCCAATCTTCCTTTCTAGGAACCTCAAACCCGGCTACTTGTGCGACATGGACCACCGCGTCAATCTCACCGTACAGGAATGCTGTTTCCACGTCAAACTGGAAGACACTCCAGTCGTTTTGGACAGCAGCCAAGAGGAGCACCTTGAGGGATTCGCTTCTTCCCACCGATGAGTAGGTGTTGAGATAATGCTGTGGGTAATCCTGATGGTTGCCAAAGCATACCCATCTGGATTTCCAACAAATCACCTCACCAAATTTGTTCTTTTTTCAAACCAGCCGCCACATTCCACCAATGACTTTGTCGTTGGATGGTCGAGGTACCAGTGTCCCAGTCTTGCGCATAAGGAGTGAATCCTTTTCTTCCTTCATGGACTCGATCCACAGTGGCTTCTTTTGCGGATCCAACATTGCCTTTTCAACAGAGACAACTTTGCTCATCATCAGCTCATTTTCCGCCTGACCCTCAGGCACATTTTCCCGCTGACTGCGTTGCGAGTAAGGGAGGATAGCCGCGGGATCAATGTTGGATGTGATTTCCTTCGATGCTTTGCCGTAGTAGGGGACATATGTGTACCCCTTCCTGAGTGCACGTTCCGCTAGTTTTGATCCGCCCATTGTTGCTTGGCGTGTTGCATCCTTGGTGGTGGGCCCAGCTCGGGGAATTGTATCCTTGGCTAAGGGCTCAGGTTGAGACGTTTCATCCTTGGCTGTGGGCTCATCGTCCGAGGGGAGCTCCCCCTCCAGGGTGGGGTCCATCGGCGTCTGGGAGGTACTGTCCAAACAAGTGCTCGCGCTCGGGCGGGGTCCTCTGGTTCTGGTGGTGGACAAACGCATTGTGACCTCAGATGTTGGAGGGAGACCACCGGAGATTCTGGGAGACAACTCATATGGCAGGCTCTGGGGAAGAGTGGATGGGGGTTTTTTGAGCAACGATGAGTTGTAGGAAAAAACCACCCGGGTAGGGGTGAAGTCCCTGCTCACTGTGATTTGACGCTTGCTGGGATCAATGAATCTCCCGGCATTGGAGTACGGTTTGTAACAAAGGAAGAGCAGAGGTTTCAACCAGACATCAAACTTGGAGAGTTGATGGGTGTGCACGTGCACCTTCAGTCCGAAAGGTATGAGCATTAGTATTTCCCTCACAGGCTCAATGGTGGAGCTAGTATTGAGAAGCATGCTAACCGGCAACTTCCAGTTAAGGGCGGCAGAGGGCAGTATATTTATGAGCATTGAGGAGTACCTTGCAGCTTCATCCCAGTAGGTGATTGGCACCGAAGATTGGGCCAGAATGCATCTCATTTGGGTAAGGATCGTTTGGTTGAATTGCTTGGCTAATCCATTTGTTTGGGGAGAGTTAGCGGGGCCTTGTTTTAATACGACGCCATTGAGAGACAGAAATTCAGAGAGCTTGGTTGACATAAACTCACCACCCCGGTTGCAGTGCAGGATGGCCGGTGTAACATCCAGTTGGTTTTTTATCTCGTTGATGTAGCTGATGATCTTTTCCGCCAAGTCTGATTTGTGTTGTATTACGTAAACTCAATTAAATCGCGAGAAGTTGTTGATTATGGCCAGAATGTACGAGGCCAATTGTTTACACGGTGGGCTGATTTGAAGGACGTCTAGGTGTAGCCAATGAAACGGCTTGGACAAAGTGGGAAGGGGGTTGAAGTGTGGTTGACGCCGCATCTTGCATTGGGAGCAAATCTTGCATTTAGCAGATGATGGAAATGGGGTTGGAAGTGGTAGGTTATGCAGAGATAGGAATTTGTTCAACTACCCATCGGACGGGTGGCCAAGGGTAACGTGCCAGTCAAGATTCGTACCGGAAACTTTGGCTAGGTTGAAACTGGATATGGGGTTGTGCTGAGCCATGTAGAGGTTGCCAATATGTGGGAACCGGTAGACTATCTGATTCCCAAGCTTAACTAGGACCGTGCGGTGTTTGTGTACCACCTTCAAGCCATGGTCTTCAATCTGTGTTGCCAATATGAGGTTGCGGGGGCCATTGGGTGCGTAGAAAACGGGGTGGATGGTGGTTCCTCCAATGTTTAACTTACCAACATGGGTGATGGTTATGGTCCCGCCATAGGTATTGAGTTTTTTGTGAATTTTCTGGGGGTCCTGGAGTAGTGATAGATTGCAGACTGTTGACCTCGAGGCTCCAGAGTTGTAGATCAGTTCTTTCAGCAAGTTACCCAAGTAATTGATGCTGTACATTGCATCTTCTTGGATCAGGAAGCTGTAGTCTTCTGAATCAGTTTCTCTCTCAATAGCCATATCAGCATTGTCCTCATGAGGTCTGCCGTCGGAGGCAGCGTTACACTCTTCCACAGCGTTCACTGAGCAGGCGCTCTTGAGTCGCTGGATATCTTGTTCTAGCCGTTTGATTTGAGCGGTTATTCCCCGTTGATCTTGATCTTGGGGGTTTTTCCTGGTAGGCAGGGCAGATCGAGGCTTGATTTGTCGCTGCCCTCCGTCCTGGGTTGGAGCACAATTGAGGGGACGATTGGGTCTGTTGTCTTTAGTGTTAGTGTAGTAGGTTGATTCAGAGTAGTTGGAGACACGCCTGGAGTCTTCTAGGAGGACCCTGGCGGCCAATTTTTCCACCTTAAATGGTTGTAGGCTGTAGAGAGTCAAAACCAAGCTAGAAATTATCTTGTCAAGGCGTAGGCTCTTAATTAATATAATGGCCGCCAGCCTTGTCAATACGTTCATGATTTGTTTGCTGGGAGGTAGACCTTTGATCATCTTGCATAGATTGATGTACGTGTTCTTGAATGCCAACGTATGTTCTTGCAGACTCTTTCTGGGTTCATAGGTTAGGTTGACCATTTTGATAAGGGTGTCTCCAATTACAATGAGAGAGTTCTCTCCACACTTGGCGCCTAATGCGTGGTAGGTCTCGGTGAAGATGGACTTGCTAGACTTGATGCACAATTGGAGGTCCTTTTTGAAGGATGTTCTAAGTAAGCTGAGGGCAAGCGCTTTTTTCCTAAAATATGTTCTTGACCCAGTATTGGACTTGATCCATTCTTCATTTAGGATTTCCTCATGTCCCTTGCCAATTATGATTTCCTCAAAGGCCCTCTTCCAGTCGTGCCAGTTGTGGCGGTTTAGTTTTACGATTTTTGCCTTAGTGGAGTAGTCATTGTCTGAGTCGTCTGAGTAGGGAATGTCGATTGGGTGACCCGCGTGACTAGCCATTGATCAATTGATTCCTGTTTGTCTTGTTATCTTCTCAAGAGTCGTAAGTGCTAAGAGTTGACTCTCGCTACCATTTGAACATTGTCAAGACTCTTTATTTCAACACTTATTAAGACTCTTGTAGCAGTAGAACTGACAACAATATTAGTTAGAACAAAGGAGAGTAAGTGACAGGAAATGGACATGGAGATAGATAGAGCTCAGGGTGTAAGAAACAAAGATTGCTACCTGCAGTTGACATCCAGCAGTTGGTCTCAAGTTAACGGTTGCAGGCAGGAGGTTGGGTTAGACTACAACGACGGTCTGAGGGTTGATGAGTGAAGGGGATCAGTCAACCAAGTTGAAACAAGAAGATCGTAAGGAAAGAATACCAATCGCACCTCCGCTGAGGGTAGTCTTTGCTCCTCCTGGATGCTGCAACTGATGTTGAGGGGTAGTCGCTGGTGGATTTGGGTTTGATCTTGGGAATGGCCGATGGGGGGTGAGGATTCGACGAGTGAGGAGAGGTACCCTGGGAGTTCTTCAGGGGAGTCGGGCTCTGCTTGAAGATTAGGCGGGTGGTGGTGTCTTATACCCATTGCCCATAGCTGTTGGTGCGCTGAGCGCACGCTGGGCTTGCGGAGTCTCTAACTGACAGTTGGTTTGAAGTTGGACTGATTGGATGGTTGGGGGATCAGATGGAAGTAGAGGAGAGATGGAGTACATATAGGTCAGGAGAGGGAGACAGGAATTGGCCGCTTTCAGAGATCAGGTTGTTCCTCTCAGAGACTTCCCTGAGGTTGTCAGCGCGGGTGCAGTCAATGAGGGAGCGCAGAAGGGCGGCAGAGGCCGCGGGATCTCCAACTAACACTCCTCCTAGATTCAGGGGCAGTGAGGTGTAACTGCAGCCTGGCTTGCACCATCTTGACATACCCAAGTGGCTTTGTGAGAATGTCCGCAATCATTTTGTCTGTGGGTGTGTGTTTGACAGATATGAGTGATTTGGACACTAGGTCCCGCACGTATTGAAAGAATATGTGAATGTGTTGGGAATTGAGATTCAGCTGGGCTTCCTTGCTGATAAAGTTGGCCCCTTCATTATTGTTCTTTATTTTTGGCTTTGAGATTGGGATGCCAATGCGGATAATAAGGGTGGACAGCCACCTGATCTGTTTTGCGCACAAGTTTATTGACACAAATTCAGCCTCCTTTGCGGACCGAGCAACTATGGGTTGCTTCTTGGTGGTCCAGCTGATGGGGTTTCCATATAGGGTGACCACATAGCCTGAGGTTGATTTCTGTGTAGTGATCAATTGACCTTAGTCGGCGTCCACCCATCTGCGTAGTTGGTTTCCAGGTTTGGTGGTCCTAGTGAACAGTAAGCCCATTGTGGGGTCAATTTATAGACACGGATTGGGGACTGCGTCGCGGCTGCGCGCTCAGGATTGGAGGCAAGCGGGCTCAGCATTAGGGTATGCGGAGTGCTCAGCAGCGGCAGCCGCTGTTTGACTCCAAACCTGGTGGAGGGGTCGGGCTCAGCATCAAATGCGGTGTGGGTGGCTATCCGCCCCGGAGATCGGATTCAGAAGGTAGCGCGCTCAACTAGGTTTGTGGGCGCGCCGGTTTGGATACGTAGGGGCAGAGAAATCCGCAGGCTATGAAGGAATGGATGGAGCGTGCGCGCAAGTGCGTGGATCATGCTGGATATTACCAAACACTCACGACGGGCGTGGACAAACGGATACAGACAGGCAGGGGGGCTCCAAGTAGGGCGCGGTGCAAGGACCGCGTCATGAGAAGGACAAACCGGATGGACGGAACGGCATACGGACAACGGGGGAGTTTTGGTACGGAGGAGGTGGGGAGAGGAGGCTAGGGTTTCTGTTTTGAGATTGTTTTCTGTTTTGTTGTCATACTGTTATTTGCACGTGTACTTAGGTTAGGGTTGAGAGGGAGGACTTATCCTCACTCTCAACTCCGGGTTGGAGGAGGGGAGAGGCATAGATGCAGAGGAGGAAGAATCACATCACATCATCAGGCTGAATCACTCATCTCACCAAGAGATTAAAGGAACTCATACCCGATACACATCCAGGTGGAAAGTTCTTAGGATTGGAGGATTGGCAATTTCTCTCTCTCTGTACTTTTCTTTATCTCTTATCTCCTTATCTCTATTTCTTATTTAAGTGCAACTTTGGACATCCTCATCTCCTTTCAAATGCAGGGAACCGTTAACCTCCAAGCCTTGGGACAATTATAGGGGGATAACCTTTATTCTTTCCACATCTGGGGGTCTGGCCGGGAAATAACCTTCCATTTCTTGTCTTTCAAAGGTAACTGGGCGCAATGTCCTATTCATACCTCCCTACAGTTGCTCCTTCTTCTTCTTCTCCTTCTCCTTCCGTCTCCAGGCCCGCTACTCCGAACCCACTCTCTTCTTCCATCCCTCCTCCTCCCCCTCCCTCCGCTCGACCCAGGAAGAGCTAGGCCATTCCTCCATTGGTCTCCAGTGACCATGAACCCACTCGTCCGGTTTGCATCAGGCCGCGCGACTATCCTCACATCCAATTCAACACTGCGGATGTGGAGCGATTTATCTTGAGATACAAAGGTATTGCAGATGCGCAAGGTGCGCTGGACCCTGATAAGGCCTGGCTGGTCGTCCTGTTCATTATGGAAGAAGAGAAGCTCTGGGATGTGAAGGAAATGGAAGGCTACGAGAATCAAGATTGGCCAAAACTGAAGGCGGAGATCCTAACACGGTGGGGTAGGCGCAAACCTCGGTTCCGGGAAAGCAATTTTGACTGCGTGGCCTTGGAGGCGAGCGCGCGCGGAGGAGTCAGAAAACGGGTGGAGCTGGCAGAGTACACCTCAACATTCAATTGGATCTATCGGTACTTGTCAAAGAAAAAGGTGGTGGCGGGACAGACGGGGGCCATGAAACGCGTGTTTCTGGGAGGTTTAGGCGCTCAACTCCGGGAAAGGGTGCAGCGGCATCTTTACAATCACAACTTGGTAAAGCGGTCACTGGACGGGAGCATCGCGCTCCTTCCGGAGTTGGCTGTCATTTGCCGGGCTGTGGAGAGTGAGATTGACTTAGAGGAGCTTATAAAGGACACCACTAAGTCCTTCCCAACGGGACCAAAGAAATCCGCCCCCAGGTTCCCGCTCTGGCGCAATTTCCGGCCCCAGTTCCACCTACTTCCACGCGTGTTCCGGTTCCTCAACCCGCGCCAGCCCCTCCGGTAAGCAAATTGACAGAACTGATGAAGGACCTGAAGATCTGAATGAGTCATATGGGCGAGCAGCAGCCGCAAGGGCCTCCACCTCACATGGTGGAAGGGTTTTGGCTTCCGGTACCTTTGTGCCAAGGGGGGTGCTTGAACGGCAGGGGAACGGTCATTGGCAATCGGCGTGCGAGGAGCTTACAAAGGATCTCAGCGCGGGATTGGTTCAAACAGTGGGGATGGGGTACATGTTTCCAACGGGTGAACAGATTCTGATGGAGCCAAGCCAGCCAACCGTAATGCAGCAAGTGCGCACACGGGGTCAGGAGGTGGGAACGACGGCGCAAGCGTCACTGGGCATTGTGACCGGTCCCGGATTGTGGCAACCACCTCGGGTGGAAGCTGAGGTAAGGGTAGTGGCAACGGAAGAAAAGGTGGCGGTCCCCAATAAAATGGAGGTGGACGCGAAGGAGCGAGCCCCTTTGGCCGTTCCAAAACCGGCCGCGCGCGTGCCTGGAACCGAGGCCCCAGCAGCAAACCCTGTAGGGAAGAAGAAAGCGGCGGACATCGTGCAAAGGGTGATGGGCAACAAGAATCCCGTCCCGCTGACCTTGCGGAAACTGGCAGCCGTGTCTCCAGTGGTGGTAGACAAGATGGTTCAGGCGTTACGGGATTGCGGTCAGGGCTGGGTACCTCAGACGGTGCAGCGGGTTCATGTGGGGCGGAAGGAGGAGGGGCGCGAGGAGTGTGAGTTGAAATCGGTTTTGACTCCGCTTGCTTATGTTCCAATGGTCATAGCGGGAAGGAAGGTGTGGGCTATGGTGGACAGCGGTTCAATGGTAAACCTGCTGCCATCGCGGATGGTGGATGATTTGGGGTTGGTTCGGCAGAAATGCGCAATGGGTCTCCGCGCGCTTAACGGAGGGGAGTGTTGTGTGGATGGGGTAGTCAAGGAGGAGGAGGTTGAGGTTGCAAGGGTCTGTAGTCCCCTTTCTTTTCTTTTGGTTGATTGTGAGTATGTGATTTTGGGAAGGCCGTTCATGTTTGGGTTTTGAGCCCGAATGGTTTTTGATCCGGGAACGGGAACAGAGGCATTGACGGTAGAGGATTTGTCTGGCGGGAGGTTTGAGACAACTACCTGCAATCACGGGCAGGGAAAGCGGAGGAGAGTGTTGGAGTATGAGGAGGAACTGGACACAGCGGCTGCAACCAGCTGGGGACAGTGGCCAAGTGGGGGGTGGAGGTAGAGGGGGAAACGCTGGCGCAGCATGAAGCCGGGTCCTTAAACGCGAGGACAAGCCCCGCGGAACCGGGACGCGTGGGTGATCCCGCTGATGGGGGAAGCGGGACAAAGAGCGATTTTCAGGCGGTCTACGGGCGTCGCGCAAAAAAAAAAGTGTTCTTTTCTATTTTTCTTCTCTTTTGGTTTATTTTTCTCTTTTTCTTTCTCTCAGGATATCTCAAGGATGGGTGGCTGGTATGGGAATAAGCTTGATTTGGTGAGGGGGTGCTCTAGCCGGTTCACAGCCGGGACAACTTGACACCCCAGAATGTCCATTCTCCTACTCTCTCTCTCTCTCTTCCCTTACGGTGGCGCGCCCTGGTGTTTTGGTTGTTGTGTTTGTTACAGGAAGGGTACAGGGAACTGTGTGGCAGTTTGTCTGGGGCGGTCCAGGTGCCTCTTTTGGAACGGCTAGTCACTTACGGTCGCTCACGAAACAAGCGCGCGGGCGCGGAATCAATCTCAGACTCACTCTCTCGAAGCGCGGTTGCACACTTTTTTCTCAGAAGGTTAGGACATTGCGCGGAGACATGTATTTTCTTAATGGAAAAGGGAAGCATGGTACAAGCAACAAGAAGAGAAGAAAAGAGGAAAGGGAGAAGGGGAAAAGGGGAGGGAGATGTGCCTAAGCCATCTTCATCATTTCCTCCATTTCCGCCCTCAAGGACGCCAGTAAAGCCTGGAAAGACGCCAGGAGTTTGCGCCGGGATTCCAAGGATTGTGCGCGGGGATCATGAGGAAGTTCAGGAGCATTGTGGTCAACCTTTCCGCGAAAGCTTCAAAGCCAGCCGCCGGGAGCGCCATTACGATGGGAATCTCTGGGATCTTTGGAGGGCTGGGGGGAGGAGCGGCCGGTGAAGATGGGGCCTCCGGGGAACCAACAGGGGGGCTCGGTCCAGCTGGAGGTGATGATGGGACAACAATCAGTGAAGGAGGCGGAGGGGCGTTGGGGGTCGTAGGCCTCTCATCCATGTCTGTTGGTGGCGCAGGCCGTGTCGGCGGTCGTGGAGGAGGAGGAGGGGGTGCTGGCGCGGCTGCGGGTCTTCCAGAGATTCTTGAGTCTGGCACCATTTGGTTCACGCCAACAGCAGCGGCCCAAGCCCGGGTTGCCGCGGGCCATTCCTCCAAAGTTTTGTATTCGCCCCGTTGTGGAGGTCCGGCCTGGCTGAGGGGTGATGCCGAGTTGCGGCTCACGTGCAAAGTGGTGGGTGAGGGAGCTCAGGGGCGGCCGGATGGAGGTGAGCCGTGCGGTTTCCAGGAGCCTTCCAAGATCAACTCCTCGTCCGAAACCACAAATGGGTACAGAAAAGGCCTCTTGGGCGGCCTGGGGCAAGAGCCAGATTGGGTGGGAGCTTGAGGGATGCTGTCGCTAAGCAAGCAGCGACAATGATGGCAACGGCAAGCTACACAGGCGCGTTGACCGGGGATGATTGAACACGCGTGCCCGTTCCGAGCGCAGAACTCGCAAGGGAGCATGATGGCAACGGGTAGGAAGGAAGACGGGGAAGGTGGTAGTGGGAGTGGTAGGGGTGGAGTAGAAGTTGCCGAGGTGATGGTATGGTGAAGCAATGGGAAACTTCTGGGGACAGAACTCAAGTTGGGGGGGGATGTGGTGTCAATTTATAGACACGGATTGGGAATTGCGTCGCGGCTGCGCACTCAGCATTGGGGGCAAGCGGGCTCAGCATTAGGGTATGCAGAGTGATCAGCAGCGGCAGCTGCTGGATCAGCAGCAGCCGCTGTTTGGCTCTGCACCTGGTGGACGGGTCGGGCTCAGCATTGAATGCGGCGTGGGTGGTGATCCGCCCCGGAGATTGGATTTGGAAGGTAGTGCACTCGACTAGGTTTGCGGGCGCGCCAGTTTGGATACGTAGGGGCAGAGTAATCCGCAGGCTATGAAGGAACGGATGAGCGCGCGGATCATGTCGGATATTACCAAACACCCACAACGGGCACGGATGAATGGATACGTACGGGCACGGGGGGCTCCGAGTAGGGCGCAGTGTGAGGACTGCGTCATGAGAAGGAAGAACTGGATGGACGGAACAGCGTACGGAAAGTGGGGGAGTTTTGGTACGGAGGAGGTGGGGAGAGGAGGCTAGGGTTTCTGTTTTGAAATTGTTTTCTGTTTTGTTGTCATACTGTTATTTGCACGTGTACTGAGGTTAGGGTTGAGAGGGAGGACTTATCCTCACTCTCAACTTCGGGTTGGAGGAGGGGAGAGGCATAGATGGAGAGGAGGAAGAATCACATCACATCATCAGGCTGAATCACTCATCTCACCAAGAGATTAAAGGAACTCATACCGGATACACATCCAGGTGGAAAGTCCTTAGGATTGAAGGATTGGCGATTTCTCTCTCTTGCTACTTTTCTTTATCTCTTATCTACTTATCTCTATTTCTTATTTAAGTGCGAATTTGGACATCCTCATCTCCTTCCAAAAGCAGGGAACCGTTAACTTCCGAACCTTGGGACAATTATAGGGGGATAACCTTTATTCTTTCCACAGCGTGTACTTAGTTTAGGGTTGAGGGGGAGGACTTATCCTCACTCCCAACTCCGGGTTGGATGAGAGGGATGGATTGATGCAGAGGAGGAATAATCACATCATATCATTGGATTGGATCACTCATCTCACCATGAGATTAAAGGAACTCATACCGGATACACATCCAGGTGGAAATTTCTTAGGATTGAAGGATTGGCAATTTCTCTCTCTCTCTCTACTTTTCTTTATCTCTTTATCTCTTTATTTCTATTTCTCATTTGAGTGCAACTTTGGACATCCTCATCTACTTTCAAACGCAGGGAAACGTTAACTTCCAAACCTTGGGACAATTAGAAGGGGATAAACTTCTATTCTTTCCACATCTGGGGGTCTGGCCGGGAATTAACCTTCCGTTTCTTGTCTTTTGAAGGTAACTGGGCAAAATGTCCTATTCATACCTCCCTACAGTCCTTCCTTCTTCTTCTTCTCCTTCTCCTTCCGTCTCCGGGTCAGCTACTCCAACCCCACTCTCCTCTTCCATCCCTCCCCCTCCCCCTCCCTCCGCTCAACCCAGGAAAAGCTACGCCATTCCCCCATCAGTCTCCAGTGACCATGAACCCACTTGTCCGGTTTGCATCAGGCCACGCAACTACCCTCACATCCGATTCAACACCGTGGATGTGGAGCGATTTATCTCGAGATACAAAGGTATTGCAGATGCGCAAGGTGCGTCGGAAGCTGATAAGGCCTGGATTGTTGTCCTGTTCATTATGGACAAAGAGAAGCTCTGGGATTTGGAGGAAATGGAAGGCTACGAGAATCGAGATTGGCCAAAACTGAAGGTGGAGATCCTAATGAGGTGGGTTAGGCACAAACCTTGGTTCCGGAAAAGCAATTTCCACCGCGTGGCCTTGGAGGCGAGCGCGCGCGGACGGGTCAGAACGCGGGTGAAGCTGGCCGAGTACACCTCTACATTTGATTGGATCTATTGGTACTTGTCAAAGAACAAGGTGGTGGCGGGACAGACGGGGGCCATGAAACGCGCGTTTCTGGGCGGTTAAGGTGCTCAACTCCGGGCAAGGGTGCAGCGGCATCTTTACAATCACAACTTGGTAAAGCGGTCATTGGACGGGAGCATTGCGCTCCTTCCGGAGTTGGCTGTTGTTTGCCGGGCTGTGGAGAGTGAGCTTGACTTAGAGGAGCTTATCAAGGATACCGCTAAGTCCTTCCCAGCGGGACCAAAGAAATCCGCCCCCCAGGTTCCAGTCCTGGCGGAATTTTGGGCCCCAGTTCCACCTACTTCGACGTGTGTTCTGGTTGCTCAACCCGCGCCATCCCCTCCGGTAAGCGAATTGATGGAACTGACAAAGGACCTGAAGATCTGCATGAGCCGTATGGGCCAGCAGAAGCCGCGAGGACCTCCACCTCACATGGTGGAAGGGTTTGGCCGCCCGGTACCTTTGTGCCAAGGGGGTGCTTGTACTGCGGGGGAACAGTCATTGGCGATTGGCGTGCGAGGAGCTTACAAAGGATCTCAGCGCGGGATTGGTTCAAAAGGCGGGGATGGGGTACATGTTTCCAACCGGCGAGCAGATTCCGATGGAGCCAAGCCAGCCGACCACAATGCAGCAGGTGCGCACACGGGGTCAGGAGGTGGGAACAACGGTGCAAGCGTCACTGGGCATTGTTACTGGTCCCGGATCATGGCAACCACCTCGGGTGGAAGCTGAGGTAAGGGTAGTGGAAACGGAAGAAAAGGTGGCTGTCTCCGATAAAATGGAGGTGGACGCAAAGGAGCGACCCCCGTCAGCCATTCCAAAACCAGCCGCGCGCGTGCCTGGAACCAAGGCGCCGGCAGCAAACCCTGTAGGGAAAAAGAAAGTGGCGGACATTGTGCAAAGGGTGATGGGTAACGAGACTCCGGTTCCGCTGACCTTGCGGGAACTGGCAGCCATGTCTCCGGTGGTGGTAGACGAGATGGTTGAGGCATTGCGGGATTTCATTCAGGGCCAGGTACCTCAGGCAGTGCAGCGGGTTCATGTGGTGCGGAAGGAGGAGGGGCACGGGGAGTGCAAGTTGAAATCGGTTTTGACTCCGCTCGCTTACGTTCCGATGTTCATAGCGGGAAGGAAGGTGTGGGCTATGGTGGACAGTGGTTCAATGGTGAACCTGCTGCCATCGTGGATGGTGGATGATTTGGGGTTGGGTTGGCGGAAATGCGCAATGGGTCTCCGCGCGCTTAACGGAGGGGAGTGTTGTGTGGATGGGGTAGTCGAGGAGGAGGAGGTTGAGGTTGCAAGGGTCCGTAGGCCCCTTTCTTTTCTTTTGGTTGATTTTGGGGATGTGATTTTGGGAAGGCCGTTCATGTTTGGGTTTTGAACACAAACGGTTTTCAATCTGGAGGTGGGAACGGAAGCGTTGATGGTGGAGGATTTGTCCGGCGGAATGTTTGAGACGACTATCTGCGATCACGGGCAAGGGAAGCGGAGGAGAGTGTTGGAGTATGAGGAGGAACCGGACGCGGAGTTGGCCTGCAACGGGCGACCTTCGGAGGATTTTTTCTAGTCGACCGAGGAGACCGCGCAGAACAAGCTTTGGTTTTGCGCGGGGGCTCAACTAATGAGGAGCAGGGAGGGGGAGGAAGGAAAGTGCAGGGCGTGAACGTTGCAGAAGTAAGTCCCTTTTCTCAGTATGCATTGCACAAGGGTACTACGCTTTGAAAACCCTATCATTGTGCCACGATTGTTAGCGAAGGCAAAATCTGCGGTTCTGTTCTGTGCAGGACTTACAGCAAAGGATGTGTGCGGATGATGCGGTGCAACGCGGGCAAGTACAAGCCAGTGTCATGGAAGGTCCGACCAAGGAATGAGCCAATGCCCCAGGAACTGAACGGACCGCTTCGACCAATTGCTTGGTCGCGGGAACCTTGGGTCACGCCAATTAAGGCTTCCGGGTGGGTTACTAGTTTGGCGCGGATCACGGAGGAGCGGATTGCAGCTTTCAATTTTGGGGCAACAGGATGGTTGAGTACGCAGGAGCTTGAGTTGCTAATTTTGGTTCTGGTTCTTTGGGAAAGAGCTCTTGCGTTTGGACCGGAAGAGTGGGGGCTCCTGAAAAACAATATTGGCGACCCCTATTTCATCCCCACTGTTGATCACAAGCCGTGGCAGATCAAGCCAATTCCAATACCGCGGGCGGTCTGGGAGCAGTTTCTGGAGTTGGTGCGGGAGCGGGTGAAGACTGGCCTTTACAAACAGTCAACTTCTAGTTACTCCAGCCCAATCTTTGCGGTGGTTAAGCAGGACAGAAAGTTGTTGAGGATTGTTCATGATTTACAGCAGCTCAACTCCTTTACAATCCAGGACGCAGGACGGCCCCCTTGCGTTGACAAGTTCCTTGAGTCAATGGCGGGGCGCCCTTGTTACCGTTTTGTGGATGTGATGGGGGGATACGACCAGCGCGAGTTGGATCCTTGCTTGCGGCCTCTAATGGCATTTGAGACTGGGTTGGGAAGAATGCAGCTGACTCGGCTCCCGCAAGGCGCAACCAATTCCGGGGAGGTGTACCAGGCGCAAATGTCTTGGATCCTGAAGGATTATCTTCCAGAGGGAGTCCAAATCTTCATCAACAACGCGGGCATCAAAGGTCCGAAATCCAATTACGGGGGAGCGGAGCTGGTTGACGTTCCTGGCGTCCAACGTTTTGTGTGGGAATATGCGCAGACATTGGAACACATCCTGTTTTGCATCAAGGAGGCAGGACTGACGGTGTCGGGGAAGAAGTTGGCGGTTTGTTTCCCGGCGCTCAAGGTCCTTGGCCATCATGTTGCTTCCAATGCCGGCGCATTGCAGAGAAAAAGCGGAACAAGTTCCTCGAATGGCCCACCCCGCGGACGGTTTTGCATATCCTTCAGTTCTTGGGATTATGTAGCTATGTCCGTATGTTCATTGAGAGGTTTGCGGAGGTGGCAAGCAAGCTCCAATCACTAACGCGGAAAGGTGCGGAGTGGAAGTGGCGGGAAGAATGCAATTGCGCGTTCCGGAAGCTCAAGGAGATTGTGGGACGTGACGTTGTGCTCCGGGATCTCAATTACAACGCGGGAGGAATTAGGCTAGCAGTTGATTCCAGCGAATTTGGTGCGGGGGGGTTCTCACTCAAGAGGACAATGGCAAGGATAGGCCGGTACTTTACAATTCGGTCACCTTCACTCCGACGGAAATCCGGTACTCCCAGCTGAAGTTGGAGTTGTGCGGGGTCACCAAGATTGTGCGGCGGCTCCAGTATCTTTTGTGGGGGGTCCACTTTGAGCTTTTGGTGGACGCCGAGGCGCTGGCGCGGATGATCAATTCCCCGGCGTTGCCCAACGCTCCCATGACCAGGTGGGTGGCCTTTCTTCAACTTTTCTCCTTTGCTGTTGTTCATGTTCCGGGGAAAGCGTTCACTATGCCCAACGCGTTGTTGCGGTATCCAAGGGACGGCCCATTTGAGGATGCGGAACTGCTTGATGTGGAGACCCCGGTTGTCAAGGTAGGGGTTGTGGAGGCAGGCGTTCAGCTGCCGCTCCGGCAGACCGGGCGGTACGCAATCCTTTTTGACTACTTGCGGGACCTTCTTTTTCCCAATGGAGCTACGGAGAAGGACATGCAATGGGCAAAGTGGCGGGCGGGGAATTTCTACGTACAGGAGGGGAAGCTTTGGAGGCGGAAGACTCCGTTTCCTCTTGTGGTTACCACTTCAAGGGTGGATCAGGAAGCTATCCTCCGGAGCCTTCACAACAATCTTGGTCATCAAGGGGAGGTTGAGACGCAGAGGCGGGTCAAAGAGCGGTTCTGGTGGCTGGGTGTAGTGCGTGCGGTGCGGGAATGGCTGGCGTCCTGCAAAGCCTGTCAACAGCAGAGCCCAAGACTGCCCAAGGAAGTTGGAAACCCCACAGGGGAAGACGCCTTCCTTGGTCAAGTCTTGCTTGATGTCATCCACATCAAGGCCGGTAAGTTTGCCTATCTGCTTGTTACGCGGGACGACCTGTCCGGTTGGGCGGAAGCGCGTCCGTTGGTCAAGCTCTCGGCGGACAAAGTTGCTCTATTTCTGGAGGAAGATTGGTTCGCGCGGTACAGGTTGCTTTGTCTGGTCACAGTGGACGGAGGGGCTGAGTTTTGCGGCCGTTTGGTTGAGTTGGTGAAGAGTTGCGGAGCCAAGTTTGGCCGAGTAACAAAGTACTATCCCAAGGGGGCTGGCATGATCAAATGCGGGCATCAGCCAATCAAGGACGCCCTGGTCAAGATGTGCAGGGAGGACGGTAAGCGCTTGCAGCAGACCCTTCCGATGGTTTTGTTTGCAAATCAGATTTTGGTGAAGAGGTCAACAGGCTACTCACCGTACCAGTTACTTTTTGGGCAGCGCCCCCTGCTTCCGGTGGACATTGAGTTGGAGATTTTGCTGGGGGTTGACTGGTGGAAGGTAAAGACTTCCACCAAATTGCTTGAGGCTTGCGCCAAACAGCTCATTCAACGGGACGGAATGCTTGCAAAGGCTGCGGACCGGCTGAAGAAGACTCGGACGGCGTCGGTGCGCTATTGGGACAAGCGCTGCTCGCATTGTCTCCGGGATCCCTTGCGGAAGGGGGATTTGGTGCTCCTGTACAACCAAAGTCTGGAGTCTCAGTGGGGGAAGTTGTTTGCTAACCGGTGGAACGGCCCATTCCGCGTGTCGTCCAAGTTTGAGGGCGGCAGCTATCAGTTGGAGGAATTAGACGGTACTCCGCTGAAACAGGCGGCGGCAGCTACGCATGTCAAGCGCTTCTTCGCGCGAAGATCTACCTTGTTTGACAAAATGGCGGAAGGGGGTGAAGGATCTGAGGAGGGGAGTGTGGAGCGCAGCAATGGTGTAGGAACGCAATCTGTGGATTTGTCCTTGGGCAGAGAAGCAGAGACCATGCCGTTGCAACCAAGTAGGCGGTTGCGACCAGCTGGGGACAGTGGCCAAGTCGGGGGGGAGGTAGAGGGGGTAGGGGATAAGTTTTGATTTGGTGAGGGGGTGCTCTAGCCGGTTCACAGCGGGAACAACTAGACACCCCAGAATGTTTGTTTCTCTATGTTTCTTTCTTATCTGGATTGTGGGGTCTTTGCTGGCTTGGGGTTTTTGCAGGAAACGCGGGCGCGGCACGAAGCCGGGTCCGTAAATGCAAGGACAATCCCCAAGGGCCCGGGACGCGTGGGCAATCCCGCGGATGGGGGAAGCGGGACAAAGAGAGATTTGCGGGCGGTCTACGGGCGTTGCGCAAAAAAAAAAAGTGTTCTTTTCTATTTTTCCTCTCTGTTGGTTTCTTTTTCTCTTTTTCTTTCTCTCAGGATATCTCAAGGATGGGTGGCTGGTATGGGAATAAGCTTGATTTGGTGAGGGGGTGCTCTAGCCGGTTCACAGCCGGGACAACTAGACACCCCAGAATGTCTGTTCTCTTACTCTCTCTCTCTCTTCCCTTACAGTGGCGCGCGCTGGTGTTTTGGTTTTTGTGTTTGTTACAGGAAGGGTACGGGGAACTGTGTGGCAGTTCATCTGGGGCGGTCCATGTGCCTCTTTTGGAACAGCTAGTCACTTATGGTTGCTCACAAAGCAAGAGCGCGGGCGGGGACTCAATCTCAAGCTCACTCTCACAAAGCGCGGTTGCGCACTTTTTCTCAGAAGGTTAGTACCTTGCGCGGACACATGTATTCTCTCAATGGAAAGGGAAGCGTGGTACAACAACAAGAAGAGAAGAAGTAGAGGAAAGGGAGAAGGGGAAAAGGGGGGCAATGCGCCTAAGCCATCTTCATCATTTCCTCCATTTCCGCCCTCAAGGCCACCAGTAAAGCCCGGAAAGACACCAGGAGTTCGCGCCAGGATTCCTAGAATTGTGCGCCGGGGATTGCAAGGAAATTCCGGAGCATTGTGGTCGACCTTTCCACAAAAGCTTCAAAGCCAGCCTCCAGGAGCGCCATTATGATTGGAATCTCTGGGATCTTCGGAGGGCTGGCTGGAGGAGCGGCCGGTGGAAATGGGGCCCCCGGGGAACCAACATGGGGGCTTGGTCCAGCTGGAGGCAATGAAGGGACGACTATAGGTGACGGAGGCGGAGGGACGTCGGGGGTTGTAGGCCTCTCATCCGAGGCTGCTGGTGGCGCAGGCAGTGTCAGCGGTCGCGGAGGAGGAGAAGGGGGTTCTGGCACGTTCTCAGGTCTTCCAAAGAGTCTCGGGTCCAGTACCATTTGGTTCACGCCAACAGCGGCGGCCCAAGCACGGGTCTCCACGCGCCATTCCTCCGAAGTTTTGTATTTGCCCCTTTGCGGAGGTCCGGCCTGGCAGAGGGGTGATGCCAAGTCGCGGCCCACGTGCAAGGTGGTGGGTGACGGAGCTCAGGGGCGGCAGGATGGAGGTGAACCTGGTGGTGTCCACAAGCCTTCTGAGATTGACTTGTCCTCCAAAACTACGAACGGGTCCGGAAAAGCCCTCTTGCATGGCCTGGGGCGAGAGCCAGATTGGGGGGGAGCTCAAGGGATGCTGTCGCTAAGTGAGCAGCAACAATGGCCGCGACGGCAAGCAACACAGGCGCGTCAACTGGGGATGATCAAACACGGGTGCCCGTTCCGGGCGCCGAACTTGCATGGGAGCATGATGGCGATGGATAGGAGGGAAGACGGGGAAGGTGGTAGTGGGAGTGGTGGGGGTGGAGTGGAAGTAGCAGAGGTGGTGGTACGGTGAAGCAATGGGAAACTTCTGGGGACAGAACTCAAGTTGGGGAGGATGTGGTGTCAATTTATAGACATGGATTGGGGACTGCATTGCAGCTGCGCGCTCAGCATTGGAGGCAAGCAGGCTCAGAATTAGGGTATGCGGAGTGCTCAGCAGCAGCCACCGTTTGGCTCCGCACCTGGTGGACGGGTTGGGCTCAGCATCAAATGCGGAGTGGGAGGCAATCCGCATTGGATTCAGAAGGTAGTGTGTTCAGAAGGTAGTGTGCTGGTTTGCGGGCGCGCCAGTTTGCATATGTAGGGGCGGAGAAATCCACGGGCTATGAAGGAACGGATGGAGCGTGCGCCCAAGCGCGCGGATCATGCCGGATATTACCAAAAAACCACGACGGGTGCGGAAAAAACGGATACGGACAGGCGCGGGGGGCTCGGAGTAGGGCGCGGTGCGAGGACCGCGTCATGAGAAGGACAAACCGGATGGACGGAACGGCATATGGACGACGGGGGGAGTTTGGTACGGAGGAGGTGGGGAGAGGAGGCTAGGGTTTTGGTTTCAGGATTGTTTTCTGTTTCTTTGTCATACTGTCATTTAAGCATTGTGGTGTCAATTTATAGACAAGGATTGGCAGCATTGGGGGCTGAGCGGGCTCAGCATTAGGGTATGCAGAGTGCTCAGCAGCGGCAGCTGCTGGATCAGCAGCAGCAGCTGTTTGGCTCCGCACCTGGTGGACGGGTCAGGCTCAGCATTGAATGCAGCTTGGGCGATGATCCGCCCTGGAGATTGGATTTGGAAGGTAGTGCACTCAACTAGGTTTGCGGGCGCGCTGGTTTGGATACATCGGGGCGGAGCAATCCGCAGGCTATGAAGGAACGGATGAGCGCGCGCGCAAGCGCGCGGATCATGCCGGATATTACCAAACACCCACAATGTGCGCGGAAAAACGGATAGGGACAGGCACGGGGGGCTCTGAGTAGGGCGTGGTGCAAGGACCGCGTCATGAGAAGGACAAACCGGATGGACAGAACGGCCTATGGACGACGGGGGAGTTTTGGTACGGAGGAGGTGGGGAGAGGAGGCTAGGGTTTCTGTTTTGAGATTGTTTTCTGTTTTGTTGTCATACTGTTATTTGCGCGTGTACTTAGGTTAGGGTTGAGAGGGAGGACTTATCCTTACTCTCAACTCCGGGTTGGAGGAGGGGAGAGGCATGGATGCAGAGGAGGAAGAATCACATCACATCATCAGGCTGAATCACTCATCTCACCAAGAGATTAAAGGAACTCATACCGGATAAACATCCAGGTGGAAAGTTCTTAGGATTGAGGGATTGGCGATTTCTCTCTCTCTCTACTTTTCTTTATCTCTTATCTCCTTATCTCTGTTGCTTATTTAAGTGCAACTTTGGACATCCTCATCTCCTTTCAAACGCAGCGAACTGTTAACTTCCGAACCTTGGGACAATTATAGGGGGATAACCTTTATTCTTTACACAGCGTATACTTAGTTTAGGGTTGAGGGGGAGGACTTATCCTCACTCCCAACTCTGGGTTGGAGGAGAGGGATGGATCAATGCAGAGGAGGAAGAATCACATCACATGATTGGATTGGATCACTCATCTACCAGGAGATTAAAGGAACTCATACCGGATACACATCCAGGTGGAAAGTTCTTAGGATTGAAGGATCTGCAATTTCTCTGTCTCTCTCTACTTTTCTTTATCTCTTTATCTCTTTATTTCTATTTCTAATTTGAGTGCAACTTTGGACATCCTCATCTCCTTTCAAACGCAGGGAACCGTTAACTTCCAAACCTTGGGACAATTAGAGGGGGATAACCTTCTATTATTTCCACATCTGGGGGTCTGACCGGGAATTAACCTTCCTTTTCTTGTCTTTTGAAGGTAACTGGGCGCGATTTCCTATTCATACCTCCCTACAGTCCCTCCTTCTTCTTCTTCTCCTTCTCCTTCTGTCTCCGGGTCTGCTACTCCGACCCCACTCTTGTCTTCCATCCCTCCTCCTCCCCCTCCCTCCGCTTGACCCAGGACAACCTACACCATTCCCCCATCAGTCTCCAGTGACCATGAACCCACTTGTCCGGTTTTGCATCAGGCCGCGCAACTACCCTCACATCTCATTCAACACCGCAGATGTGGAGCGATTTATCTCAAGATACAAAGGTATTGCAGATGCGGAAGGTGCGTCGGACGCGGATAAGGCCCGGCTTGTTGTCCTGTTCATTATGGAAGAAGAGAAGCTCTGGGATGTGGAGGAAATGGAAGCCTACGAGAATCAAGATTGGCCAAAACTGAAGGCCAAGATCCTAATGCAGTGGGGTAGGCGCAAACCTCGGTTTTGGGAAAGCAATTTTGACCGCATGGCCTCAGAGGCTAGCGCACGCGGACGGGTCAGAACGCGGGTGGAGCTGGCCGAGTACACCTTGACATTTGATTGGATCTATTGGTACTTGTCAAAGAACAAGGTGGTGGCGGGACAGACAGAGGCCATGAAACGCGCGTTTCTGGGTGGTTTAGGCGCTCAACTCCAGGCAAGGGTGCAGCGGCATCTTTACAATCACAACTTGGTAAAGCGGTCATTGGACGGGAGCATTGCGCTCCTTCCGGAGTTGGCTGTCATTTGCCGGGCTGTGAAGAGTGAGCTTGACTTAGAGGAGCTTATCAAGGACACCACTAAGTCCTTCCCAGCGGGACCAAAGAAATCCACCCCCCCAATGGAGCTATGGAGAAGGACATGCCATGGGCGAAGCGGAGGGCGGGGAATTTCTACGTAGAGGAGGGGCAGCTTTGGCAGCAGAAGACTCCGTTTCCTCTTGTGGTTACCACTTCAAGGGTGGATCAGGAAGCTATCCTCCGGAGTCTTCACAAAGATCCTGGTCATCAAGGGGAGGTTGAGACGCAGAGGCGGGTCAAAGAGCGGTTCTGGTGGCCGGGTGTAGTGCGTGCGGTGCGGGAATGGCTGGTGTCCTGCGAAGCCTGTCAACAGCAGAGCCCAAGACTGCCCAAGGAAGTTGGAGACCCCACAGGGGAAGACACCCTCTTTGGTCGAGTCTTGCTTGATGTCATCCACATCAAGGCCGGTAAGTTCGCCTATCTGCTCGTTGCGCGGGACAACCTGTCCGGTTGGGTGGAAGCGTGTCCGTTGGTCAAGCTGTCAACAGACAAAGTTGCTCTATTTCTGGAGGAAGATTGGTTTGCGCGGTACGGGTTGCTTTGCCTGGTCACAGTGGACGGAGGGGCTGAGTTTTGCGGCCGTTTGGTCGAGTTGGTGAAGAGTTGCGGAGCCAAGTTCGGCCGAGTAATGAAGTTCTATCCCGAGGGGGCCGGCATGATCAAACGCGGGCATCAGCCAATCAAGGACGCCCTGGTCAAGATGTGCAGGGAGGACGGTAACCGCTGGAAGGGGACCCTTCCAATGGTTCTGTTTGCAGATCGTATTTTGGTGAAGCGGTCAACAGGCTACTTGCCGTACGAGTTACTTTTTGGGCAGCGCCCCGTGCTTCCGGTGGACATTGAGTTGGACATGTTCCTGGGGGTTGACTGGTGGAAGGTAAAGACTTCCACCAAATTGCTTGAGGCTCGCGCCAAACAGCTCATTCAACGGGATGGAATGCTCGCAAAGGCCGCCGACCCGCTGAAGAAGACTTGGACAGCGTTGGTGCGCTGCTTGCATTGTCTCCGGAATCCCTTGCGTAAGGGGGATTTGGTGCTCCTGTACAACCAAAGTCTGGAGTCTCAGTGGGGGAATTTGTTTGCTAACCGGTGGAACGGCCGGTTCTGCGTGTTGTCCAAGTTCAAGGGAGGCAGCTATCAGTTGGAGGAATTAGACGGTACTCTGCTGAAACGGAAGGCAGAGGCTTCGCATGTCAAGCGCTTCTTTGCGCGGGGATCTACCTCGTTTGACAAAACAGCGGAAGGGGGTGAAGGATCTGAAGAGGGGAGTGTGGAGCGCGGCAATGGTGTAGGAACGCAATCTGGGGATTTTTCCTTGGGTGGAGAAGCGGAGACCGTGCCGTTGCAACGGAGTAGGCGGTTGCGACCAGCTGGGGACAGTGGCCAAGTCAGGGGGGGAGGTAAAAGGGGGTAGGGGATAAGTTTTGATTTGGTGAGGGGGTGCTCTAGCCAGTTCACAGCGGGAACGACTAGACACCCCAGAATGTTTGTTTCTCTATTTTTCTTTCTTATCTGGATTGTGGGGTCTTTTCTGGCTTGGGGTTTTTGCAGGAAACGCGGGTGCGGCACGAAGCCGGGTCCGTAAACGTGAGGACAAGCCCTGCAGAACTGGGACGCGTGGGCAATCCCGCGGATGGGGGAAGCAGGACAAAGAGCAATTTGCGGGCAGTCTACAGGTGTCGCGCGAAAAAAAAGTGTTCTTTTCTATTTTTCTTCTCTGTTGGTTTCTTTTTCTCTTTTTCTTTCTCTCAGGATATCTCAAGGATGGGTGGCTGGTATGGGAATAAGCTTAATTTTGTGAGGGGGTGCTCTAGCCGGTTCACAGCCGGGACAACTAGACACCCCAGAATGTCTGTTCTCTTACTCTCTCTCTCTCTTCCCCTACGGTGGCGCGCACTGGTGTTTTGGTTGTTGTGTTTGTTACAGGAAGGGTACAGGGAACTGTGTGGCAGTTTGTCTGGGGCGGTCCAGGTGCCTCTTTTGGAACAGCTAGTCACTTACGGTCGCTCACAAAGCAAGCACACGGGCGGGGACTCAATCTCAAGCTCACTCTCACAAAGCGCGGTCGCGCACTTTTTCTCAGAAGGTTAGGACCTCGCGCGGACACATGTATTCTCTTAATGGAAAGGGAAGCGCGGTACAACAACAAGAAGAGAAGAAGTAGAGGAAAGGGAGAAGGGGAAAAGGGGGGCGATGCGCCTAAGCCATCTTCATCATTTCCTCCATTTCCGCCCTCGAGGCCGCCAGTAAAGCCTGGAAAGACACCAGGAGTTTGCGCCGGGATTCCAAGGATTGTGCGCCGGGGATCGCAAGGAAATTCCGGAGCATTGTGGTCAACCTTTCCGCAAAAGCTTCAAAGCCAGCCGCTAGGAGCGCCATTATGATTGGAATCTCCGGAATCTTGGGAGGGCTGGCTGGAGGAGCGGCCGGTGGAGATGGGGCCCCCGGGGAACCAACAGGGGGGCTTGGTCCAGCTGGAGGCAATGAAGGGATGACTATAGGTGATGGAGGCGGAGGGACATTGGGGGTTGTAGGCCTCTCATCGAAGGCTGCTGGTGGCGCGGGCAGTGTTGGCGGTCCCGGAGGAGGAGAACAGGCTGCTGGCGCGTTCGCGGGTCTTCCAAAGAGTCTTGGGTCCGGTACCCTTTGGTTCACGCCGACAGCGGCGGCTCAAGTGTGGGTTGCCGCGCGCCATTCCTCCAAAGTTTTGTATTTTCCCCTTTGCGGAGGTCTGGCCTGGCAGAGGGGTGATGCCAAGTTGCAGCTCATGTGCAAGGTGGTGGGTGACGGAGTTTGGGGGCGGCGGGATGGAGGTGAACCGGGTGGTGTCCACAAGCCTTCCGAGATTGACTTGTCGTCCAAAACTACAAACGGGTCCGGACGAGCCCTCTTGCACGGCCTGGGGCAAGAGCCAGATCGGGGGGGAGCTCAAGGGATGCTGTCGCTAAGTGAGCAGCAACGATGGCCGGGATGGCAAGCAGCACAGGGGCGTCGACCAGGGATGATCAAACAGGCGTGCCTGTTCCGGGCACAGAACTTGCATGGGAGCATGATGGCGATGGATAGGAGGGAAGACGGGGAAGGTGGTAGTGGGAATGGTGGGGGTGGAGTGGAAGTAGCGCAGGTGGTGGTATGGTGAAGCAATGGGAAACTTCTGGGGACAGAACTCAAGTTGGGGGGGATGTGGTGTCAATTTGTAGACATGGATTGGGGACTGCGTCGCGGCTGCGGGCTCAGCATTGGAGGCAAACGGGATCAGCATTAGGGTATGCGGAGTGCTCAGCAGGGGCAGCTGCTGGATCAGCAGCAGCTGCTGTTTGGCTCTGCACCTGGTGGACAGGTTGGGCTCAGCATTGAATGCGGCGTGGGCCGCAATCCCCCCCGGAGATTGGATTCAGAAGGTAGTGCGCTCAACTAGGTTTGCGGGCGCGCCGGTTTGCATACATAGGGGGGGAGAAATCCAAGGGCTATGAAGGAACGGATGGAGCGTGTGCGCAAGCGTGCAGATCATGCCGGATATTACCAAACACCCACAACGTGGGCGGAAAAAAGGATACAGACAGGCGCGGTGGGCTCGGAGTAGGGCGCAGTGCGAGGAACGCATCATGAGAAGGAAAAACCGGATGGATGGAACGGCGTAGGGACGAAGGGGGGAGTTTGGTACGGAGGAGGTGGGGAGAGGAGGCTAGGGTTTCTGTTTCAGGATTGTTTTCTCTTTCTTTTTCATACTGTCATTTGCGCATGTACTTAGGTTAGGGTTGAGGGAAAGGACTTATCCTCACTCCCAACTCCGGGTTGGAGGAGAGGGATGCATCAATGCAGAGGAGGAAGAATCACATCACATCATCAGATTAGATCACTCTTCTCACCAGGAGATTAAAGGAACTCATACCGGATACACATCCAGGTGGAAAGTTCTTAGGATTGAAGGATCGGCGATTTCTCTTTCTCTCTCTACTTTTCTTTATCTCTTTATCTCTTTATTTCTATTTGTCATTTGAGTGCAACTTTGGACATCCTCATCTCCTTTCAAACCCAGGGAACCGTTAACTTCCAAACCTTGGGACAATTATAGGGGGATAACCTTCTATTCTTTCCACACCGTGGATTTTTTTCCTTGTAGATACCGGAATAGGTGCTTCACCATCTTCCATTGATCCTGCGTTGGTTTGTTTGCAAACTGAGACAGGAGGTTTAGGGTAAACTGTATATCCGGTCTTGTGTGGATGGCCAGATGTATCAGGGTGCCAAGCGCCTTTTGCATGGTCTTCACATTGAAATTGGGTGATTCTTGCCCTACCACTTTGTGAATGTTCATGGGTGCGGGAGCTTTTACAGCGTTGAGGTGCTTGAAGCCAAAATATTTGATTGCCTACTTGGTGAAGTCGCGTTGGTGCATTTTCAGCAATCCATCTTGATTCCACTCGAGAGTGTAACCCAGGTGTTGGGTTGGGCGTTCTTGGAGCTTCAGTTTGTAGTGCCCCCCCAGAAGTTTCAGAAACTGCTCAATCTCTTCTCAATTGCTACCAACAACTAACCCATTGTCCACGTGCAGATGCAACCGGAGTGACTTAGATTTGTTCACAAAGATTTATTTGTCCACTGCTGACGGGTTTAGGCCAAGCGAGTGGAGTGTTTTTTTCAGATTGGAGAGCCAGCATCTCGGAGCTTGCTTGGTCCCACAATAATTTGTTTAGCGGCCAAACCCAGGCCTCCTTACCCTTAACTTGAAATCCTGACACTTGAGCCACGTGAACCACCGCGTCAATATCTCCCCGTAGAGAAACACCTTCTCGAGGTCAAACTGGTACACGTACCAGCCATGCTGCACAGAAGCCAAGAGTAGCGCTTGTAGGGGCTTGCTTTGTCTGACCAATTAGTATGTGTTGAGGTAGTGTCGGGGATATTCTTGGTGATTGCCAAAACAGACCCACCAAGATTTCCGTCTGGTGGTTTCCCCAAATTCATTCTTTTTCCTGAATAACCGCCACATTCCCCCAATGACTTTGTCGTTGTTTGGCTGTGGTACCAGGGTACCCATCTTGTGCATAAGTAGTGACTGGTTTTCCTCCGCCATTGATTCCAACCATTTAGGTTTCTCGTCCGGATCCCCCATGACTTTTTCCAACAAGACAACCTTGCTGACCAGCGCTTCATCAACATTTTTTCCCCCAGTACGCTTGCCGCGTGTGCGCCTTGAGTTTGGGATGATGGCCGTGACGTCAATCTCCAAGGAGATTTTCCAAGGAGCTTTGTCATAGTATGGGACATAAGCATATCCCTTGGGTGCCATCACCGGGGTTGGTTGTGTTTCCTGTGGAGCACAGTCTTCACCGGGAATGGGGTCAAAGGTTGGTACATTATTGGGCGTGCCCGCTGGGGATAGCAAGGAGGACTCAGTTGGACCTGGCAGTTGCAAATCACCTGAGCTCAACGGTTGGGGAGTGTTGGGCTTCTTGTGTCCCTGACAATGAGAGGTGGGCATGAAGACCAAGGTGGACTTGCCCACAGGAGCTGGGGGAGATGTGGGGGGTAGGACGTACTGCGGAAGCAAGGACCGGGATTTATTTAGGAATTGTGCGGACTGATAAGGAAAGACAAGGCGGGTTGGCTTGAAGTCCCAGCTTACCACCACTTTCCGCTTGCTTGGGTCCAAGAATTGACCAGCGTCTGAGTACAATTTGTGCCCAAGGAATAGGAGGGTCTTGGAGCAAACATCCAACTTGGAGGGAGGGGAGTTGTGCAGGTGCACCTTGAGGCCAAACGGAATCAGTGTTAGTATGTTCCGGATGGGTTCTATGATTTCATTCACGTCAATTAACGTTCTAACCGGTGATATCCACTTGAGCGACGCAGATGGAAGGATGTTGATCAGCATGGAGGAGTATTTTGCCGTTTTGTCCCAGTAGCTTATTGGTACGTCCAATTGGGCAAGGAGAGAGCGCATCTTTTTGAGGATTGTTTGGTTGAATTGCTCTGCCAGTCCATTTAATTTTGGTGAGTCAGCCGGGCCCTGCTTGAGAACAATGCCGCGGACCAAGAGAAAGTCTCTGAGCTTGGTCAACCCAAATTCACCGCCGCGGTTGCAGTGCAGGAAAGCGGGCGTGACATCCAGCTGATTTTTTGTCTCATGAATATAACTTACTATTCTATCCTTGGAATCCGACTTATTTTTGATGATTTAAACTTGGTTGAACCTTGAGTAGTTGTCGATAATTGCCAATATGTAGGACGCGGACTGTTTGCACGGGGGAGTGATCTGGAGGATGTCCATGTGAAGTTGTTGGAATGCCTTGTTTGAGGTAGGTAGAGGGTTTGAGTGCCCCCTGCGTTTGATCTTGCACTCTGAGCAGACGTTGCAGCGGGCCAACAATGGGAATGGAATGGGTGTGGGTATCTCGTGGAGGTGAAGGAACTTTTTCAGATAGACATCTGATGGATGGCCAAGGGTCATGTGCCAGTCAACCATGGAGCTGGTTGCGTTGGCAGGGTAGGCATTGGAAGGAGGAGAATAATAGGAGATGTAGAGGTTTCCGATGCAAGGGAAGCAATACACAATGCAATCAGCAAGCTTCACAAGCACAATGCGGTGTTTGTGGACTACTTGTTAGCCGTGGTCTTCTAACTGCGTGGCGGATATCAGATTCTGAGGGCCATCCAGAGTGTAGAAAACCGGGTATATCATGGTGCCCCCAATGTTGAGCTTACCAACATGAGTGACCTTGATGCAACCGCCATAGGTGTTAAGATGTTTGGCGACGGGAGTTGGATTGCGAAGTAGAGAAATGTTACAGACCGTAGACCTCGACGCTCCAGAATCATACAAGAGTTTGACTCTTTGATCATGAGGGGTGGAAGTGTTGTAAAAAAAATCTTCACTAACAATGAAGCCACCATTGTCTGGGTCAGTTGACTGATCTGCGACTATGTTGGCGTCGTTGATTGGATCTTCCATAAGTGGTTCCTCCAAGCACTCATCAGCAACATTCAAGGAGTGTTGGGTGCACAACTGTTTGAGTTTACAATCAAGTCACTCATTCTGGGCAGCAAGCGAGGGGGGTTGAGGACGCTGTCGTGTCAATTTATAGACATGGATTGGGAACTGAGTCGCGGCTGCGCGCTCAGCATTTGAGGCAAGCGGGCTCAGCATTAGGATATGTGGAGTGCTCAGCAGCGGCAGCTTCTGGATCAGCAGCAGCCGCTGTTTGGCTCCACACCTAGTGGATGGGTTGGGCTCAGCATTGAATGCAGCGTGGGGGGCAATCTGCCCCAGAGATTGGATTCAGAAGGTAGTGCGCTTGACTAGGTTTGCGGGCGCGCCGGTTTGGATACATAGGGGCAGAGCAATCTGCGGGCTATAAAGGAACGGATGGAGCGCGCGTGCAAGCACGCGGATCATGCCAGATATTACCAAACACCCACAATGGGCGTGGACAAAAGGATACGGACAGGCGCAGGGGGCTCCAAGTAGGGCGCGGTGCGAGGAACGCGTCATGAGAAGGACAAACCGGATGGACGGAACGGCTTACAGACGTTGGGGGGAGTTTGGTACGGAGGAGGTGGGGAGAGGAGGCTAGGGTTTCTGTCTTGGGATTGTTTTTTGTTTTGTTTTCATACTGTTATTTGCGCGTGTACTTAGGTTAGGGTTGAGAGGGAGGACTTATCCTCACTCTCATCTCTGGATTGGGGCAGGAGGGCATGCAGGAAGGGAATCAGACAATCACATCATCAGATTGGATCACTCATCTCACCAGTGTTAGAATTTTTGTCTACTGTTAGTGTTGCCTGAATCTTGAGTGCAACCTGTCTTGTAGTCCTTCACCTTATGCGGTCTCTGATGGCCCAGTATTGAATATTTCTTATTCATTTCCAGTTATTTGTTCAACCACTTGTCAGTCTCTTTTGTACTTAGTCTACTTAAGCCAGCTGAACCTCAAGTGAATGAACATTCATCCATTTTTACCTTACATTAACCGGAGTGCTCCCCTCTTGACTGCTTGGATCCGCTCTCCTCTTGGCAACACAAGACATCTCCCTATCATCTCTCTGACCCTTTCACCCGGAGCTCATCATCCTTTGATTTCTTCATCTCGAGCACCAGCTCTAAAATTTCACAAACAGGAGATTAAAGGAACTCATACCGGATACACATCCAGGTGGAAAGTTCTTAGGATTGAGGGATTGGCGATTTCACTCTCTCTCTACTTTTCTTTATCTTTTTATCTCCTTATTTCTATCTCTCATTTCAAGTGCGACTCTGGGCATCCCCATCTCCTTTCAAATGCAGGGAACCGTTAACTTCCAAACCTTGGGACAATTATAGGGGGAAAACCCTTATTCTTTCCACAACGCAACTGGGGATTTTTCCGTGTTGGAGCTACTGACTGGGGTTGGGAAGGAGTGGGTCGGAGGGCAGGCTTGTCTGGTGGTTTGGTTGTGTTCTTTCCCTCAATGCAACGGGAGCGCACTTGAGCGTTTGAGGTGTAATCACTGGTATTGACAGAGTTTGATTCTTGTCTTGAGTCCTCAAGTAGCACCCTAGTCAACACGCCTTCTAGCGTAAATGATTGTATGTCTTAGAGTGAAGAGATGATTTTTGAAATCATGTTGTCCTGTCTTAGGCTCTTGATAAAGAGGACCGCGGCCAGGCCGGTTGAGACGCTCATAATCTGATACTCGGGAGGTTGGCCGTTGATCATCTCTGTCAGATTTATGTACGCGTCCTTGAATAGCAACGTATGTTCACATAGGCTTCTACCCGGTTCATAGGTTAGGTTGACTAGTCAAATTAGAGCGTCCCGAATTACTATCAACAAGTTTTTGCCGCATTTGCTGGCAAGTAGGCGGTAGGCTTTGCTGAAGTTGGATTTTCTTGATTTGATACAGGATAGAAGATCTTTTTCTACCAATTTTGTAAGAAGACTGAGGGCAATGGCATTTTTGCAGCGATAGGTCTTAGTAGGGGAATTGATCTTTATCCATTTGTTGTCTAGAATATCTTCATGAACTTTCCCAACAATGATATCCTCAAATTCACTTTTCCAATCATGCCAATTGTGTTGTTTCAGCTTGATGATCTTGGATTTGGTTGAGTATTCATTGTCCAAATCTTCCAAAGGAGGAATGTGGATGGGGTATCCTTTGCCGTCAGCCATTGATGGAAATGCTTAGCCATCTGACCTGTTTGACCTATGTATCTATTCAAGAGTTGTTTTGAATCAAGAGTCAAATCTTGCTACCATGTCAATGTTAGGAGTCACAAAACGTCTCTTTATTTCAATTCAAACCAACAACTCTTGTAATAGTATAATCTTGGTCCGGAAAAGGTGACATGGTCTTAGCGAGTTGGTCTTGAGAGTAGGTGATCAAGTGGTTTACTCCTCCTTGATGACAACGCGGTCCCAAGATTTTAGTTGCAAGTATGGTTTGTCTTCAGGTAGGTGGTTTGATGTTAGACTGATTGGATGGTTGGGGGATCAGATGGAAGTACAGAAGAGATGGAGTATGGAGAGGTCAGGAGAGGGAGACAGGAATTGGCTGCTTTCCAAGATCAGGTTGTTCCGCTCAGAGATGGCCCAGAGGTTGTCAGCGCGGGTGCAGTAAATGAGGGAGCGGGGAAGGGCTGCGGAGGCCGCAGGATCTCTAACTAACACCTACTTGCACCCACCTAAGCCAATCCAATATCCTGTTGAGAAAGCAAACTATAAACCCAAGGATTAAAAAATCTCAGTCAATTGATGAGGCTTGCACCGCATCAAAATAGAGCATACCACTCATGCTTCCCAACAACCAAGTAGTAAAACCAGCTCCAAGGCAACCACAATTTCCTTTCTTTCATCAATCATCCATCAATCTATTATGTATTTCAGTACTCAAATCCAAAATTCAATCAACTCAAGCATGCTTGTGAGTTCTACACAATCACATCCAGCCTTGAAAAAATCCAATGCATCTGACAAGTCATTCACTTTTTGAACTGAAGAAGTTGCCAGCAAATAGTACAAATTAGACTTTGAAGATATCAGTTGTATTCAAATATGCCCCAGGAAGTTTACAATTCATTCAGCTCATCTTATTGATCAGTCACTAACCTGTATGTAGAATTATTCCAGCAGTTAGTAGAACACAAGTTAATTGAAGAAAAAGACTTAGATTCCTTTTTAGGAAAGTAACTTCCTCCAGTGCAAGTCAAGCGGGTGTGTTAGAATTTGAGTTTTTATATATGTGACTTTCACTGCAGTTTGAAGTATCTTTCATTGGATTGATTTAATTTTTATTATTAATTTTATTGAAGTATTAAAATAATGGTTAAAATATAATAACGCTGTGTTTTATGTATTGTGATTGTCAGACTTTCCAATTATAGCATTTCACATACCATGACACTTAAACTGCTTATGCTAATTTTATCTCATTCATTTTGTACTCAACCACTTGTTAGCCTATTGTGTATTTAGTCTATATAAACACTGGTGCTCTCAAGAGGAATTCATTATCTGTTCATTCACTAAATCAACTGGAGTGTCCTTTTCCTCCTATCCTCAGGTCTGTTACGCTTGATGTTATAAGCTCCTTTCATTAATTTATCTTTACCTTTAATTTGACCAGAGCCCAAGCTCTTTTTATTTTTACACCCACCAGCAGTGAGGAGGTTTTTTGCTATGGATCATTAGTGATTGGGCTCTTTCAAACATGGTTTGATTTCTTTTTTCTGAAACCCCTTCCTGATCAGGTGTACATGGTGTTGTTGTCTGTGTGGTAATTCCCAGGTGGTTAAGATACTTTTTTACCTCAGATTCATAAAATTTCAAGCTGCCATCAATAGCAAGATTGATGATTTTTTGGCCGTTTTTTTGCTCAGCTTTTGCAATTTGCCCTCTTATTGCATGTAATACTTCATTTTTGAATATTAAAATAAGTGGATAGCCAACTATTTATGAAGTTTATCTATCAGTGAATAGGGAATAGTATGCATATCTAGAAGTGGTACAAATAATCCCTCTTAAATCTATGTAAACATTCTGCAATGGTTTTTTGCTTTGTCTCCTTTCCTGTTTTTGTGTGCATTGGTGAGATTTTGTATTTATTCACCTGTTGCATTTCAGTTTGTGATATAACTTGCAGTAAAGATTTTTTGATGACATCATTAAATTCATTGTTTTTTGATTGGAGTGTGCAGATTGAAAACGGGAAAGTTCACCTGGTGATATTTTTGGCATGGTAGGGATTAAAGTCAGAAGGCTCATTTTGGCGGTAGCTGTGAGCTCCACAAGGTTGTTATTTAAGTGTCCTTTCAAGAGGAAAGAATCTTGAATCTTCAATTATACTTGGGGTCTATTAGTGAGTATATTTATTTGATCTTGGATTAGAATGCCCCCACTTTTATGGTTTTTAGATAGTTCTGGCGCATAGATAGAATTTTAAAAACTGACAGGCAGATTATTTTTGCCTCAAATTATTGCTTGTCAAGTCCCAAATATGGGGAGTTTTATACCACCACCAGAAAATTTAAGCCCCATTCCATCCAATTTATTGGAAATCTTTCTCTTCTCAAAGTAGTCTAGACTGTTGAAAATGTGCTGCGTTTCTCCAGTACGAAATAGGATAATATTCCAGATTTTCCAAATAATCATATAGGTTCACTGGGTTCTGGGCAGCTGAGAATCACAGTGCTCAGGTTATTTTGCATTGTTTTTTGTCTGATCTTTTTATGGTACCAATCAGGTATTTATCTCTTCCATTCTCCAGATTGTATTTTCTTTTCAATCCATGCTCTTTTTTCATTTTTTTTCAAGCATGATTTTGATTTGGATATTGGGGTCCACACTTATCCTTTGCACAGCAGGGTTTTTTAGCTTTAGCCACATTGGACTTTTCATTTTCTGTTTCAAGTAATTGTTTTATAATTGAGAATTTTTGGGTCTCCAAAATTTCTTCAAACACATGGGTGTATGTAAGTGGTTTGATGAACCTTTTAATCAATCTAACATCACTGGCGTACCTTGGGTGTACTGAATTAATTAATGCAAATACCAAGGTGCTGTCATTGGTATTTCTGCCAGACTGTGAGATCTGAAACTTTATTTTTTCAAATTTGTCAAGTTGATCACAAAGAGGAGTGTTTGAAACTTGTTTGAGGAGTCTTAATTGTTTCTTCAGGTCAAAAATTTTGTTGCTTATGTTCTTGGAGTGGGAATCTTTGAGTGTATTCCAGATTTTTTTTGGACTAGTATATTTAGTGTGTTTAGTGGATGTTTGGAATTTGTAGTTGATATGCGTACAGTTATGGTTGTCTATATGACTAATGAGCCATGAGCAGAGCAATTGTTTTGTAACTTCATGTTGTATGATAGACTGGTTTTGGAAAATGACTGAGTTGTTTAGAAAGTTTTGTTTGAATTCAAAAGCCTCTAGGGCCACCTTGATGGCATTTTCCCAGGTTCCATAGTTACTGTCACCAATTTTAACTGAGATGGATAATTTTGATAATAGGTTGATGAATTCTTGTTGGACACCATATCAAAGGCTACTGGTTTTGGGGGCCACAGATGCTGTTTTGGATTCCCTAACAAATGGTTTGGTGATAAATGGAACATTGTGGCTGATAGATGACCTTTCTGGATTAACTGTGGGTACTGGGCTGGATGCAGGTGATCACAATATTAGTGCCGTTTTGGTGACCCAATCTGGACACCCTGGACCAGATGTGGAAAATTCAAAATTTTTTTCTACAATTCTTTTATTTAGGTGTCATTTATCTGCAAAAAAAAAAAAAAAAAAACCAAATTTTTTTGTATCAGTATCACTCCTCCAATTTCCTCAACCCGCCAAGCCTTCCCCTGTCCCAGTAGTCTAGGACAGGCCTCTCTTGGCCCCATCCCCTAGGCATTGCGTTTGATCCCTTCTCTCATTGTTTCCCCCTTCTTTTTGGCCGAACGCGCGGGCCAAGACCCGCTTGGCCCGAGATATCCCACTTCATCTCATCAACCCTTAGCGCCCAACCTTCCCAAAGAACCTCCTCAACCTCTGATCCATCTCCAACATCTTCCTCACACCTGCTCTCCCTTGGACCCATCCCAATTCTCTGCCATTGTCCGCTTTGACAATCTAGATTCCGGAATCCATCAAATTGATCCACTCTGGTCTTCCAATCCTCCCCAACCCCCGATCTGGTCCACTTGTCAAAACCATCATCCCATTTGATCCATCACCTGGTCTCTCATCACCTCCCCTACGCCCAACCTCACTCATCTGAGACTACCCATCAATTGGTCCAATAATCCATCTCATCCTCATCCTCATCATCACTGGTTAGTCGGTCTACTACCCAATCAGTCGCTCATCCTCCATGGGACCCTACAAATCACCCTCCTCCATGGATCTCTCAATCTCATTGGTCATAAACTCTCCATTGGTCAATCCGTCCAACTATTTGCCCCATCCTCTCATCCACTCCCTATCCTCTCACCTTCATTGATTCCGACTACAACCCCCATTCAACCCTCCCAATCAATCATCATACAAACAGCAATGGCAGCGCCCTGACTTCGCCGTTTCCCCAGTCCCCCGCTCCTCCCCCTCATGTGACCTCCGGCGTTTGATCATCACCTCCAATTGCTCCAAGCGACCCCAAGCCACCCAACTCCAATCCATCAATAACTCGCACCCCCTTCCATCTTCAGGTGGGGGTGGGAGAGTGTCATCTAACGCCTGCGGACACCCGCGGGCGGTCTGGTCCATTTCCTTTCCCACCCCTTCTGTCTTTGGGTGAGGGGTGGTTGATCCTGGTATTGTTGTGCGCGCCCTTCCACAGAAGGAAGCAGGAGATGGTGAAGGAATGAAAAGGATCTCACCCCAGTCAGGGAGGCCGGATTTCCACTGGCCTGAGTGATCAAATTTTTCAGATCACCTGAAATTCTAAAAAAAAAAAAAAAAAAAAAAAAAAAAAAATTCCGCTCCATTTGTAGTATCCTTTGTACATAGTCTAACAGGGCCTCCTGCCCATATAAGGAGGGGCTCTCCCCTGCCTTTTGGAGGGGTATGATCATCACATCCTATCATCATCAGATCCTATCCTACCAGGGGAGTAACATCATTAGTATCCTCTTGAAATTAAATTGTCCGTGGGGTCTCATTCCCCTTCATCTGATTCTAAAATTTGGGTATATCTATGATTGCCCCTTGATCCTTGAGCCTCAATACTCAAACCCTGATCCTCAATCCTTATCACCAACAAATAGCTTTGCTCGTTGAAGAAGAATTCAACTGACTGAATTCTTGAGTGTGTTACACCACTCCTGATCCCTTTATCCAACCATACTGGTCCTGATCATCCTTTGATTATCTTTCTGGAACCATTCACATTTGCCTGAAGAGGTTTTATTAAGCTTAAAACCTGGAGTTTTAAACCTCCCTTCATCCCTTTTGAAGTTGAATTCGGCCACACTACTCTTGAGTACCTTGAGAAGTGCTGGGTTATCCTTATTTGAATCAGTTATTGTTTTGCTTCTAGAGCTTCTTCAAACAATTAGCTTTGTCTTGTGCAGCCACCCACAGTTATCTGGTACCCTTCAAGCGCTTGATTGCGGAGAGTTGGGCAGGTTCATTGAGAACCTGGAGGTTGTTTGGGATTGAGTTGATCTTTCCTAATCTTCTGCTCACGACCAGAGATATTAGCTTGTGGGCATTGTCACTTACAATTGCCTTGTCTTTTTGAACTCTGAAAAATCCTTGACTTCTTCTATTCAAGTTTTCCCTGGCATCATCTTGCCTCAGATAGTGTTGTTTCCCCAGCTACCAACTACTATCATCTTTATCCTCTTACTTTTGGTCCCTTGTTTACCAGGTTCTGGACTTTGATCTTGGTTACATTTAAATATTTTTGTAACACTCAGGAGGGCAGCCTACACAGCACCTTTCCCCTCCACAGAACTGCCATGGCCTAGCACCATTTGGAGTCTTACACCGTGTTGGATCATGTCTCTTGCTGCCATGTAAAATTTTAAGATAGAGTCCTAAGATGACAATGTAGATGGTTGACCTTAGCAATAGGCTAAGGTTGATAACTTCCAAATATTGCTCACCTAAGATGAAAATGTAGATGGTACATAGCAATAGGCCAAGGTTTATCACTTTTAAATATTGCTCCTGAGATATAAGATCCCCCAAAGTGTCAGAATGTGGCCAGAAAAGGAGCCAAGAACACCATAGTGTGGCTTAGGTAAGATGTCCCTAAGCAGCACCAAGGCGTAAGAATAAACAGAACACTGACGCTAGATCATTGTTAGAACAGATCTGACCCCACAGAATCAAATCGGCAGGGCAGAACATCAGAAATAAGACCCAAAGGAGTCTGAGAGGTGAGAGAGACAACTCACCAGATCAGCCCACATTACTGCATCACTAATGGTGATTGTAACTTTGCATTACATCAGAAGAAAAGGACCAGAAACAGGAATGAGAACTATTGGTGTACTCACGTTGGTGTTTCTACCTTAAAAGGCCTTCCGCCTCTTTGTAAATAGCAATTAGCATCTATCAGGCTCAAAAAAAATTAAAATTAGAATAAAAAATCATATCATTCTCCTTTATCTTTGTCATCATTGTTTCAAGAACATCATTTTAAAAAAATTCTAAAGATAAAACAAAAAATCAAAAAAATCAGTCATCATCTTCATTTAAATTCCTATTGGAATCTCAATTTAATCCAAAGAACGCTACCAATTCCTTCAAAAAGTAAAAGTTGGAAATGATGTTAGTTGTGTCATTTTAAGCCGCCAGTGGGTACAGGTTGACTAGCACATAAGATGACAACATAGATGGTCAAACTTAGAAATAGGCCAAGATTGATCAATTCCAAGGATGGCTCCTGACTTTTTTTCAAAGAATTTGAGATGAGATGTTTGAAATGGACACACAATGGTATGAATAAAAATAATAAAATTTATCAAGGTACATGCTTAAAATATTAGATCCCCCAAAGTACAAGTTGAAAATGATGGGGGATTGAAGATCTTTGAGGAGGGGATTATCTATATTTTAATTGAATGGTCCTCATGACTGATGGCAAAACTTACTATGCTGCAGTTCTGGGAATGTGTTTTTCTCAACTCATATAATGACCTCATGGGGTGCTCAGGCCCCTTACATCATTGTTGTTGGTGCCCATATGCTCATCTTACAGTTGTTAAGATATGATCAATGCTTTCATGCAGTCTTCAGGACCTCAGTCCCTGCATTCTTGTAGTTGGTTACTCATTCATCATATGTCCTCACAAAGTGACATTGTAGTTGTCCTCTACAACCATATATTGACCACTGGGAAGCAAGCATCCTTAGTATAGTTGGTAGTACACTTGCCATGCACATGAGAGACCTGGGTTCAATTCCCAGAGGGCACATGTTATTTTCACATTCTCACAGGTTATGAGCCCAGTGCTACCTAAGCGTCCATCATGAGTGTGATCTTAGCATGTTTCCTTGCTTCCTTCACCCTACATTCAGCAGGGGGAGGTGTTGAGATATGATGAATGCTTTCATGCAGTCTTCAGGACCTCAGTCCCTGCATGCTTGTAGTTGGTTACTCATTCATCATATGTCCTAACAAAGTGACATTGTCATTGTCATCTAGAAGCATATTCTGACCACCGGGAAGCAAGTGTCCTTAGTATAGTTGGTAGCACACTTTCCATGCACATGAGAGACCTGGTTTCAATTCCCAGAGGGCACATGTTATTCTACATTCTTACAACAGTCCACAACCTGCGGACAAGTCTATGAGTCCTCCGAAGAATTCCTACACCAGACTGTGCCAGGGACGGATTTGGCGTTAGTCTGCCAGTGTACTCCTCCTTTTGGACTGGGGCGATAACGGATCAGAACTGGTGGTGGTATTATGCTCACCGGCGCCTCCCTTTTTGGGCCTTGGCTTTGTATTCGTCTTGGGGCCACCAAGGTATCGCCTGATTCTCCTGGTCTGGTGAGGCTTCGGACCAGGGTAAGACTGTGTTAGCATCCGTATTATGCCACTTCAGGTCCTTTGTGTTATTGAGTGGCTTACAGGCATTTTTGTACCCAATGGTACGGATCCTTAGTGATCATTGGAGCGGCCAGCCCCGTTACTTCGTCATCCGTTGGGTGCCGCTGCGTAGTATGCCTGTTCTGACGTTCTTGACCCAGGTCCAGTTTGAGGATGAAAAAAATCTTTTGGTTACTCCGGAAATTTTCCTTGATTAGTTTGAAAAAGTAGTATAAAGAAAGTGCTTGACTGAAAATGAACAACTTGATGAAATTATCAGACTTGAGAGCGCGGAAAAGTCAATAGGGACCTCGACGATTGAGAACACGAAGAGTCGAGAGATACCTGGACGATAGTACAACAAAAATAGTGAGAAGCTGAAGAAGGTTACAGCATAAAATTTCTTGGGTTTGAAAGGCAGACCTTAAGAGCGCGCGCAAGTCAATAGGGATCTAGACGATTGAGAACACGAAGAGTCGAGAGATACATACCTGGACGATAGTGCAACTAAAATAGTGAGAAGCTAAATGAGGAAGAAATATTCTATGATTGTGAGGGACGCTTATATATTCCTCATGCAGCTCTCACACACATGTGACGCGGTCTGAGAGAAATAAAGAGAGAGCATTCATCGAAAAACAGGAACATGGGTAGTAGGAACAGGTACACAAAAGAATAGACATAGTCCCGAGGAGCGGTTGGGCGGTTAGAGGTTGACCTTCTTCCGTTGGGAAGTAGTTGAGCGATTACAATTTCAACAAGCTTCACCAACCATGAATTCCAACTGCAAAAATATTATAAAAACAAAAAACCTTGGGTTGTCGTGAAATATCCAGTTTTCTCAGCAGGAGAATATACCCCTTTGGCTTTGAAAAAAACACCATCCTGAAATTACAAAAGGTCATCTTATGATTGGAAATCTGGGATATAAATGTATCAACGCAGCCAATTTTCTGCGCAGCCCCCCCGGTCTTACACAGTGGGTTACATACCAAATCTAGCCTGGATATCAGACTCACGGTGGGATGGTTGGTGGAAACGCTTTTCACCGGCCGGGATAAACCTGCGTAGTTTGAAATACAGATCGTGATTGATACATTAATAACCCGCCTTAAGCTGTTTCATCGGGTCGATTATCTGGAATATTCTTCCAAATCTGGCCAAAGTTAACCTGGCATTGTTATTATTTTCTGGGAGCTTGATAGAGGTTTTTCATAGATTTGTACACTCCTTTGCTTTATCGGTTTTTTCATCGCATGTATATTTTTTACCTTAAATTAGTTCCAGAAACCAAAGCAAGATCGCCGGCCAGGGTAAGACAAGCAAGCAACCCTTCTCGCACATAGGTTTTTGGCCATTTCACTCAAGATTTCCGAAAATTGATTGGTCGCAACATCTGAACCATGCACGCCTGCTTTCTTTCTTTTTTTCAGAAAAAATGATGTTTAAATTTCAGAGCATGATGGTTGGTTGAATCTTATGTTCATCTTTGAACTTTTTTCTTTTTTTCCGCCACTAATATATTTCCTTCGCTGACACACACATTATTACGATTTATACTGAAATTTTTAAACAGTTGTGGATTGCGCTATTCAATTCGAGTTCAGAAAATAATATTGAGCTGGCTCCCCTTTTTTCCAACGTGTTGGAATCGCAAATCAACCAGCCTCCGATTCTTGACGTTGTTTCTATGGAGATCCACCAAGCCCAATCCCAAGCCGTCAGCCCAGGCCATCAAATACGGCAGCCCAGCTATGTCAATGAAGCAAACACAGGAGGCGATGTGACACTTGATATTCCCGTGCAGGATTCACCATTGCCTGATGGCCTACGCGGCATAACGGTTGAGCATTTACGAAATTCAGTGAGCTGTTTTTCGAAGGCTTTTGTTAAAGCAACTTTCAAGTCTTTCACAGTTTTTGCTACTGGATTCCTGAATTCTTTTTTTTTCATGCACACGAACTCTTTTTTTTTTATGCAAACATATTTTGACGAAAATCGTGAGGATTCGATTTTCGAACAGGCCGAAACAGGTATTTCACTTAGGAATGCAAAGGGCCCAAGAAGTTCTTCCAGATTTGTTTCCATGGTGGCGAAGGGATGTGCAATTGGGGCTACGACAATACTCATGTTGATTGTGATCGGACTGCCTCAAATTCTGGAATTCTGGGAAGGAACAAAAAGCTGCGAAATATTTATGCGACATTTTGCCGTTTCGTTCTTGCTCTTTCCATTCATGTATGCAGGTTTTAAAGCCCTGGCAAATTATATATTGAAGGAATGAGCATACAATATTTTCTAGAAGAAAATCACGACAATTTTCCACTATCCATCCCTAAATTTGAAGGTCTTGCGTAATAGTTGACGGCCACTGAACTAATTACATACATTTTCTTTTTTTTAAAAAAAAATAGAAATCCTGTGCCTTAGAATCACCTGCACTGTCATTCGACATTTCGATTGACCGCTTTGAATAAAAAAAAACCAATCTTTTGAAAAGGCATTTATATTTTCATTTATGGGTTTCAGATATGCCCAAGAAGATAAAATCAATAAATTTCCACATTTTGGTCCCAAATTTTGTAGTTAAAATTCCTCTGCAGGATTTTGGTATGTACATGCTTTCCAAACATATAATCTCACTCAATTCAAGACCCTTGGCGAGTGGGGACTTAAATTCAAAATTGGAGAGGAAAGGTATGACACTTAGGAATAAAAAGGAACCATAAAGTTATAATAGATATTTTTCAATTGTTGCAACGGGCTGGGGGGATTTTTCCACAAGAAGATTCATTTTGATTATGACTTTAATTACTCAAATTATGGAATTCTGGGAAGTAAAACTGTGAACTCTTGATGCAACAATTTGCCACTTTTCTGTTTCTCTTTTCTTTCATTTCTGGAAGTTATTAATATCTAGCAAATTTTTTCTTGGGACAATGAGAATACAATATTTTTTTGAAGAATTTCCAAAAAAAAATACTATTGCTACCTGAAACCAGGGGTCTCTTCTTGTTTTCACAGGTGCTTACTCAAGCATATTGAATTTTTTGCTTGAGAACTCATGTGCATGAAGATAAAACTAAGTAACATGAAAAATTTTCATTATCCACTTTATATGAGCAAAACATCAAACCAAAGGGGATAAATTGTTTTTGTGGGTTTAAAATCTCCAAAGGAGGATGGAATGACCAGATTTCAAAGCTTCTGTTCAATAGCTGGTATTTAAAACTAATATGGAAGAGACATTTTACCTATACAAGTATTCATTTTCATCATTTCACCCAATGCCAGACCCTTTGGGAAGCCTTTTTTAATCTTGATGTTTTATTCTGATTACTCTGGATTAGAATTTCATTTCTCTGGATTTTACTTAAAAGAGACTGAATCTAGTACAATTTAAATCATGCTTCATAGAAATTGGAACCTTTATTTATACCAGGTTTCCTCCTAAACCACCATAGTTTTTCTTTTGAATTATTTTTGGTGCCTGTTAGAAAATTACCAGGCCCCAAACTACTCACACACTCTAATCTCAAACTACTAAATACCTTGGATTGACCATGCTTCCCTTCTAAATTTCACTCTTCTGTCTACTTCCCCCTTGAATTCACCATCCCACACCATGAGAACAACTCCCGTTGTCCACACCACTCACCACCACATCTCTTCCCTATGAATAAAAAACAAATTCTCCCTTCATCCAATGGTCACCTTTGAATTCCACAGACTCTCTACCCTTCTGTCTCAAATTCAACCAACTCCTCACCATCAAATTGTAAACCTGAAAAAGGTACAAACTCAACCATTGACCCCTGCAAAATCTAGGAGGAGCAACATAGCATCAGCCTGGGCCATGAGGTAAGATCCACAACATGGGGAAATAAAAGTTACCTCACCCTCTATGTTTCCTTATTGATCATCTCACCACCTGTAAAGTGTAAAAATAAAGAGAGCTTGAGCTAAAATGAGATGAAAGGATTAAAAAATGAGTGAGAAGGGCTTGTAACGTCAAGCATAACAGACCTGACGACAGGAAGAAAAGGACACTCCAGTTGATGTGGTAAATGAAAAGATGATGAATTCCACTTGAAAGCACCAGTGTTTATATAGACTAAATAAAAAACCTCCCGAAAAGTGGTTTTGTAAAAAATGAATAATTTAAATTAAAAATAAGCAATTTAAGTGACCTGGCAAGTGAAATGCAAGTACTAAAGAGTCTGATAGCCATGACTAAAAAGTCTGATAATCACAATAATACAGCACATCCTAGTTACATTTTACCCTTTGTTTTAGTACTTTAAGGTTTAAAACAATACATTAAAATCAATCCAATCAATGTACTTTAAACTCCAGTGTAAATCAAATATATGAAACTCAAATTCTAACATAAAGCACTGTTGTGCAAAAACAATTCAAATAACCCTCCTGTTTCATTTATTCTACAAGCTGTTCTTCCTTTCTTCATTCTTGTCTTGTTATCTGTGACTGAAATAAGGATTACATCATAATTCTCTCAGTCTTCTCAATATTTTTAGCTGGTTTAACCTTGATTTGATTTCTTTTTCCACATGAATTCTTTATTTTCCAAGGTTAAGACTTCATTTTCACTTTTGAAATTATCTTGTAACTGATTAAGATATAAAATTTTGCGTTAATCAAACTTGTAAATGAACAATTTTAAATATTAGATTTTTTTTCATAAGAAAAAAATTTTAAAATTAAAAACTCCTTGATGGAACTAAGTTTGTGTTCAAAAAAAATTAAAAATATTTTTCACAAAATGAAAATTGAATTTTTCTGAAAGATATAAAAATGCTTCCAATTTACTGATTCCATTTTATTACTTTAGATAAAAATATTATTTTGGAATTTTGTTTAATAAATTGAATTTTTCTTTCAAAGAAGCTTTAACATAGCAAGAGAATTCATAAAATCATTCTTTTGGTTGTATTTACCCATTCCTAGATTTTTTGCACACCTTGAAAATTTATGATGATATCCAAAAACGCTGTAAATGCAGACCTTTGAGGTTTTTAAAGTCTTATTAGGGTGTATCAGAGTTACACTTTTCAAAAAATTAAATGGCTGATTTCAGGCCTATCCATTTTTTTTTCAAAATTTTATTTTTTTAATTTGAAATGATTGATTCATTGTTTATTTTGATAATTATTTTTTTTTGAAAAATTAATGTTTTTCTTGAAATAAGCTATTTAAATTTTTCAAAATTTTAACTCTTAGAAACCCTATTATGGTTTGGAGAGAATCTTGGGGTGTGTAAGAAATCTATTGAAGGGGTGTGCAGGAATTTTAGGCTTCAAGAGACCTTTTTTGGTGGAAAATAAAGTCTTTTATGTTTTTAAGGAGTACCTGGGGTTTGAAAAAAGAAAATTCTAGTAGTTTTGGAGCTTAAAAAATTCTCTAAAAATTAATTAAATCCTTGCATGGATAAAATAAGGACCCCAGACATTCTATGGGGTCTTTCTGGGGTAGAAAAATTTAGATAATCAAATTCTTGATAGCACTTGAGATGATTCAACATTTCATAAAAGAAATAATACTATCTTTCAGCAAAAAATTCCAAAAATACCATGGATTTGAAAGAACTGCAATCAATTTTATAAAAATAATAAAAATTTCAAAATAACAATTTCTTTTTAAAAAACTTTCTATTTGTGAAAGGAAGTAACCAAATGTGGGAAAATAATCAAAAAAAATATTAAAATGACAATTTCTTTTTAAAAAACTAGTTATTTGTGACAGGAAAAAACTAACTATGGGAAAAGAATCAAAAAAATATTAAAAGGTTGAATTTATCTTTTCTATGAGGGGAATCCAAAGATGAAATAATTTTTCAAAAAAGAATCTATCAATTTTCAAAATAATTCAAAAGAAACAAACATTGAATTCTTCAAAAAAAACTTGATATTTCTGATGTGATTCCAATCCCTCTGTTTGAAAAAAAACATGCAAAAATAGTGCATTTATATTGTTTATGAACAGAGTCAAAATAGATGAAATTTTTTGAATAGGACTTCATCAATTAAGAAAAGAATAAATAAAATGTGAACCATTGATATCTTTGAAAAAAATCTAGTATTTCAGATGGAATATAGACAAATATGAGCCAAATTCAAATGATTTCAACATTTATTATATAGAGAACTTCAGTTATTGATTCACATATCTTCAAAGATGGGCATAAGGATCAGAAATTTCAATATCTTTTTATTAAGAATTTTTTATTTTTTATTTTTTATTTTAGTTATCCTTGAACTGGATGGAATTTTATTTAAAATTATTACAAGAAAATTCAATTTGTTTCCCAAAATTAGTATTAAAAGCATTCTTGGATGTTTTTTTTCAGGTTTTAAAGGAAGGTGCTAGTATTTTGCCCCCCAAATTTGGAGACCCATTGGGGGGAAAATGTGGAATTTTAATTTTGAAATAAGAGCAGATTCATGTTTCTGCCAGAACACTCAAACAAAAAAAAAACCACATATTTTCAAAATGATGCAATGACCAGAAAAAATGAAATGCATTATCAAACAAGAATTGGTGAAAACAATTTCCAAAAAAAAGGATGTCCAAAATAGATCAAAATGTATGATGAATGGCATTCAGAACCTCATGGTAAAAAATATTTGATCAATTCAAAATGACCTTTAGTTTTCTAATCTCTATTCTAAAAATACTTCCTTTCAGTGGCTTGATCTAATCCTGCACAATACTACACATAATTTCCCATGGCTGAAAGCAGGATCTTGAAGATAAAGGCCAATATTTAAAATTTCCTGAACTTGAGATCTATTAATTTTCAAAGATAATGCCAAATTTATTGGAAGGTTTTTGCTGATTAATTTGAATGGAAGAAAATTTTCATCTGGTTGAAAAATCAAATGGGTATGTGGAACGGCAACATCAATTCCCATTGAATCACCTGTTGCTATCTTGGAAAATTTAATATTTGTTCCCAATTTTTCGAAAACCAAGAAATTCCCATTGGAAAGGCCAATTTTAGAATCCATATTGCTCAAAATTCATATTGGGGTACCAACTTTGAGAGTTAAGCTATTGGTAGGAAATTTTGGAAGAGATAATGTATTGAGGAATTCTTTTTGTTAAAGATTTTGAGTGTCATCTTCAACAGAGTCATTGCTTGAGTAAGTTCTAATTTTATTATTTTCTTCATTTACAGGGCTTGAATTAAGCATTAATTTCTTTATCTTTTTTACAGAAGCATTCTTCCAGAATAGGATCACACGTTCCATTAGATAATGATTTGAAAGTAGCAGAGGTGCAAGTCTCAAAATATAATTTGGATTAACTTCTCCAAAGCATGCTCTTCACTATTACCATGAATAACCATTTGTTCTGGAAGAAAGATTATTTTTGAAACCTCAATTGTATTGCAACCATCTCCAACATCAAGTAAGAAATTCTGGAAATCAGTATCACCTGCAGTAGGCGTATTTGAAGTGAGTTTAAAGACTTGGAAACATCTCCAGCAAACTACATTGAACAAACATGCATCAACAATTTGGGGGTGTGTACCTTTTTGAATAACTGGTAGAATTTGCCTAAAGTCCCCACCAAGGACCATGACTTTACCACCAAAGGTTAGAATTTAATCCATGATTTCTTGTATTATTATGTCAATTAGACCAAGAGCATGCCTATGGCTAATGTGTGCTTCATACCAGATTATCAAAGAACCTAATTTCAGAGCTTCAGATTTTTTATAATGCTTTGAAGTTCTTGATACAGAGTTTTGATTGATCTTCAAGTGGATTCCAAAGTTGAGATGATCTTTCCTTCCAGTTTGTAGATTCATGGGAGCTATTCCACTACCAGCACAGACTACAGCTTTTGAGCCTGTTTATCTGACAGAAGCCAACAAAAATTTATACAATAATTTTTTTCCAGATCCCCCAGGTCCATCAATAAAGAAAAAAGAAGGCTTCAAAGAATTTCATTTATCCTTTGTAAGGTCAAAAATATGTCTTTGCCTATCATTCAGAAAATAAAAATTTTCCAATTATGATTGAGGTTCTGCTGAATTTTCTTTCTTCCTGAAGGATGCAGTTCCTGATGTTTTTTGTACCTCCATTTTTTTGGTCATGTCTTGAAATATCAGGGAAAGCCTCTTACACACTAGTTCCCATATTTTGAAATATTGTTGGATTTATTGCTCTAATATTTAATGAGAGAAAAACCTTTTGTTCATGATTTCAGAATGCCCCAAGTTATTACCCATTGAATTTAATGAGAAATTCCATGATCTAAGTGGGTTTTCATGTTGAAAAAGGTCTAAGAGCATTTAAAATAACCTCTATAGATGATATGAATTGATAATTCCATTGGCTTCAAGAATAGTTGATCCCAAATGACAACAATCTTCAAGTAGATCCTTGTCCAAATCTGCTTCTCTGAAAGATGACTAGGAAAATCCTTTGAACTTTTTGAGCTAATCAGAATAAGAAGCACCAACTGAATTATTCAACAAAAATATGAGAAACCACTTATCTGCATCTGAAGGATAAGCAGTGTAAATACTTCCAATAAAATTAAATATCTGTCAAGGTTTCCATTCTCTTCTCTGGGGATTCCAGGTGAAACTTTGAAGAAATCAACAGTATTTTATTTTTATTGACCTTGTATCAATGTAGTTCCTTCTGAAATATTTGGTGAGCATGGTCTTGGATTGTCTTGATCGTTGGAGAAGTTAATCCGGGGCTTCATCTGCTTCAAAAAAAAACCTGTTGTTGGCCTGGAAGATGAATATCTGGCTTTATCACAAAATCTGAAATAGCAGACAATTTGAAAGATAAAATTCTCCAAAATTCCACTGGAGGATCTAAAAATCTTGAAACACTGAAGCAATTTATCTCATCCAAATCTTCACCAACTTCCACAGTCACACAATCATCTCCCTTATAAATTTATTTTTAGAGATATTTTACAGATGGAATACCTACACATATCACCCAATTTATGTGACATTTATACTTTTGCAAAATGTAATGACTGTAAGGAATTACCCAGGAATTATCAATTAAAATGTTTGTTTAATTCCTAATTGGTGAAATTGTAGGTCCTTTCTGGCTTCTGCTATATATGAGATAATGCTTTTCAACAAAAATTTTTTCAGGAAAGAAGCCCCTTGGGTACTTGTTCTTGCATCTGCAATTATCCATGCAAGGTCCTTTCATTTTCAAAAGACCACATTGGCCATGTTGTATGTGTCTTTTGACTGCTTGAAAAAATTTGGCTCTTTAAATTTATCAATTACTTGTGCAAAAACAATCATTTGAATTTCTTCATATGTTTTTGGTTGGTGATCATGTTGAATAATTACCAAGAAAGGGGAATGACGCAAAAATATCTTCTGGAACTATGTAACATGATTTCTTCCAATTTTCAATCCAAAGATTCAATCCTTGAATATTTCCTGGAAAATATTCTTGAGGCTTGAGTTGGAAACCTGTTCTACTATATCTGGTCTATCTTGAACTTTTTTACCAGTGAAAATATTGTTGAAAATGTATGCCCAATCAAGATTGAATCCCACAGTAATGAACATATCTGGATTCCCAATTTGCTGTACCATTTCAATAACATCTTTATAATGGGCTTCTATTTATCTGGGACCACCAATAGGATATTTTGGAAGGATGTAGTGCCTACCTGAAAAGAATTTGAGTAAAAATATGATAAATATGATAAATATGATAAATTTATTGAATTACCAAAGTTCCTTTAATTTTTCTTCCATAATATATAAAAAATACCTGCTACCTCTCTTACCTCAGAACAAAGGTTCATAGCATCAACAATACCTTAAAATTTTTCAATAAATAGTTAATTTTAACCAAGGTGGATGTAGGAAAACCTATCAGTCTCAATATTTACATATTTATCAGCAAGATATTGGTTAAGTAGACAACCTAACCAGTGCAAAATAGAATAATCTGGATTTCTGAATGCTAGAAGGTTCAAATAATGATTCATAGCAGTGAAATGGATTTTTCCTGGTTGATCTTTCAATTCTGTAAAACAACCCATTTCACCATGTGGACGCAAGAGTAAATAGTGGAGTGGTTCATATGGTTTGTTTGATTGAATAATTCTTCTTAAGGATCAATTTGAGTGCCTGATCAAGAAATCTCTGTCAGTCAAATGAGAAGGGCCATTTCACATGTGAGAGAGAAGTATATCAGGAAATTATTTTTTCAGAAAAATGATCATGATAATAATAAATACTGAAATTTCACTCACATGGAAGCTATGTGGTCTCTGGTTGGTAGGTTGTAAACTATTTGATCCATATTTTGAGAAGATGGATCAGACAGCATGAAAGATTGGTTTTGAAAAAAATGAGGAGAAACTATCTGAAACATCTGTATCAATCCATTGTGTTGATATAGGATATTTTTAATCCTAATAAAAAGGTCTTGGGAAAAATTGGGAACATATTTATTCCTATTCTGCAATTCTTTATCTGTGTGAAAAATTTAAAATTGATAAAAGGCTGGATGATTGTTTCATGTAGAACAAAAACTTCAATATTTTGAAGGATTTGATTAACTCTGAATGTGTATATTCCCCTGGTATGGTTTGAAATTTAATTCTGGGCATTTTGGTTAACACCCAGTTATGGCAAAGCAAAATTTGAGTTTATGAGACTGATATTGTTTATGAGTTGATTATCAGGAGAAGATTAATTTATTAATGAAATTTTAAAAAAATGTAGCAAATAATTTAGTGGTATTTGATGAGAAATTAAAAAATTCAAATTTCAACAGCACAGGGAGCTTGTTTGAGGTTGAGGAAGAATTTACTTGAAGTGTTGAAAAATTCTTGTGGCCCTCAAAGTGTAAGGTTCAAAGTGAGGAGGCTCATGCCACCCCTAGTCCACAGGATGCACGTTATTTTCTTGTTGTTGGTCATCTTCATCATCTTCAAAAATGATTTGATTTTCCCCCAAAGTGGTGAAGACAATGAGGTCACCTTGAACAACCGGCTCTTGAGGTTGATCTTCCCATTTTCCTTCAAGCTTTGGAGCAACAGATTGTGGTGAACCATAACCATGTTCCAAGTTGAGTTGTTGAATCTGAAAATTGGTAACATTGTTTCAAAAAAAAATTGAGGATGGGTTTCACCAGAGATTGGTAGGTTAAGGGCTTGTGAGTTTGGTACATTCCTTTGGAATAAATTTTTTAAATTACCTGAATTTTTAATCTGTTTTTTTTTGGAATTTTTTAGTTATCTTCTTCAACTATGGGTGAAGGTGGTGGAAGGGGTGGCTAATGGAAGGTACATAGATGTGTTATATTTGAAATGGAGTAATTAGGATATCTTTGTAAAGTAGGTGAGTTTTGTGGGTTCAATGTATTTTTAGAGGGTTGAGCTTGAAAATTAAAATGTTTTGAGATTGGTGATAATATAAATACTGAGAATTTAAGGACCTATGATTCTGTATCAGAGAATTTTGTTTTCCATTTTGAGGATTTCTGGAAAAAGAATAGTATCTTCTTTGCTTGGGATGGTAATCAATCTGTAACCCAGTTCTGAGTTGAGGTTGATAAATAATTGATGATTAAGATCATGATGATTATACGTGGTGGGATTTCTCAAGGTAGAATGATTAAATGTGTTTGGATTTCTCAAGTGGGAATGATTAGAGGTGGTTTGATTTCTGAATTGATAATGATTATAGGTTTTTTGATGTCTCAAGTGAGGATTATCATTTGTGGTTGGAGTTCACAAGTAATGATAATGTGATTTTTGACAAATTTAATGAGTATTGGGGTGGTGTGATTCATTTTGAGCCACAATGTAAGGAAATGATGAGATTCTTCCATGTATATTTGTAAACTTAATCATTTTTGTTTCATGTAGATGAATGCAGGAGATCAAAAATGTAGCTAGTGGCATGGCAAGAGCAGGCGTTATTTATGCAGGAAAAATTAAACCCAATCCCCTTGATTTTACACTGAATCTTACATTATTGGTTACATCCCCCTGTTACACTATTTTCTGTTGAATTTATGGAAGAAGTTTTTCTCCTTGTTTACATACCCCTGTTACACTGAAGGTGTTGTGGGTATGTATGTAGGTACATGTTTGTGTGCAAAAAAAAAAGCAGAAGCAGAATTCATGTTTTGTATGAGTACATGCAGATATGTAGAGTTGTGTGATATATATATTGGAAAAAAAAAGCAGAACTAAGACTTAGAAGATAAATGTATATTCACATTGAGGAAAAAACAAGCAGACACTACAAGAGTAAATAATAAAGAAATTGAAAAAAATTACATTCAGATGCATGGTTTGCATCCTTGATGTAAGTAAGTTGAATGGAGAATGCAGGACCAAGGAAAATTAGGCTGGTTTTTTCCAAGGGTGCAGGACACAAGATTTTTTAGTATATAGTAGATTTAAACTCAATTGGAATCATCAGATTCTTTTTCAAATAAAGAATTTTTTTAATTTACTTTTATAATTTTTTTTGATGGATTTTTTGATGGAATATCTAGAGATATTTCAAATTCAAAGAATCTTGGAGGTGAAAAATCATATTATCTTTCCTCCTTATAATTTACTGTAAGATTGGCACTGTCCTGGTCTGTATGAGAATACTTCAAATCTTTAGGAATTACCTTCTCACTTGAGAAACCTCCATCTATGGGTATATTTTTCATCACTCATTGCTCATCCACCTTTTATTAGTAAAAAAATTCCTTTTTTCTCATTTCATCCCAATCCACCTAATCAGATTTTTACCCTTGAACATCCTTAGTCTCAAGCTATCAAAAATTTTTCTGGAAGGATCTCCAAGCTGGAAACAACTAATTTGATGCATATTTAGTAAGGACTTCAGATAAATCAACTGATTCTCAGAAAAAAATAACAAAAATATTCAGAAGTACTAATGTTTTGTTGATTGTTACATAGGTAATTAATTCTCCAGCATGAGCCTTTCTCCTATTTCCTCATCTAAAATTCAATCTGCAAAATGCCTGAAGTTTCTAACTTTGTCTAGATTGAGCCCTGAAATGTCTCATTCCTGAATATATTAGCAATTTGATAACCTTTTGTGCTAGTTTCTCATATTTTTTTGCATTGAAAATTAATTTAATTCCAATCAAGATTCAATTTTCTTAAATTTGATTTTCATTATATTGAAACTGAATAGTGTTAATGGCTTAAAGCCCATTTATTTAACACAGATGAAACAAAATGGTTTGTATGGCCCAGCTAAATGTAATCATAAGACTATCCAAATCTAACTTAACACCAGGAATAAGGGGAAACAGCACCATGAGGAAAATCGTCCTAAAACTTCTTACAGAATCAACTCCATTACTGAAACTGAAAATAAATCAAGATGGAAAATGAAGATAGAAAGCTTATTCAAAATGCAGGGATTTTTTTGGAAAATTATGTTGTGTTTTACCAATTAGAAAATGAAGCAATTTTTTTCAATTTGTTCCTATATCTTACCTACAGTGAAGGAAATATAGAAACGTTTGTCATAAACCTAAGGCTGAATCTCAAAATCTATCAGATTTTGTAATTGAGTTACCTTCAGAAATAATCCTTGCCTAACTTATCCTTTTTAAGTTCCCACACACTTTGACAAATGTGGCCTCTAAAATTATGCATGTAAAAAAAGAAAAAAAGGGTGGAAAGAGTCTCTGATAAGCTTTTACATTGAAAGAAAAAAAATAATTCCAAGTTTGAAAAAGCTTCACAATCATCCAAAGTTGAGATGAATCTGTAATCAAAGTTCAATTTGGGTGAGAACTGTGTTCACACTCATGAATTTTAAAATCACCCCAGAGAAAAGTACTGGATTTATTTAACTGAATTTAACCTAAAAGTGTACAAAATAAGAAAACAATGAAGAAATAAATAAAAAGATGTTTCTCAATTTTTTCATTCCATCAGTTGCTAATGAAATTGGGGGTGATCATTGTGCAAGAGGAGGTGGATTAATGAATAAATAAAATTCTGTAAAAAAATCAAAATCAAAATAAGTGAAGGATTCTTGGTTGAATCAAGATAGTAAGAAGAATAAAAATAAAAGAAAAAAAAATGAAAAAAATGAAAGTGAGGGCTTTGAGGTTTGAAATTATGGCCTGTTTGAGGACATTTAATCATAAATCAAACTTAGAAAGATCTTGATTTAAAATTTTTCAAAATATACTATCAGTTGCCAGAAAGGTGAGCACATTTTTCATGAATTTTGTTCATTTTTTCAGAATTTTTGTCCTATTTTCTTTTGTCCTCTTTTTTCTTGTTTTTTTTCCTACTTTTTTTGCTTAATTGAATTTGAACTGGTTATTCATTCATAATAAGCTATCTGGATTTTTCTTTTTCCTGTCCTATGTTTAGACATAATTTTTCAACAATTTCATTTTGGCAGTGTAGAGACTCCAAGGGATAATGGGATAATTTAGAAAATAGCTTGCTGGAATTCACTAGAAGGGGAATTTATTTACTAATAATCTTTAATAGATAGAGGTAAACTAATATTGTTTTGAATTGCCTGCCCTTCTGAACTATAATAAGTCTGCACAATAATTTTTTCAATTAATGGCTTCTTTTCTTTGAGACTTAAAATAAGCCTCTAATCAGACCTAGATTAATTATTAATGGAGATTATTTTAGGAATTTAAAGAATATTTAAAGTTTTATTGGATTATTTGCAAATTCCACGAAGTAATAAATAAGAATTTTCGACTTTTTCTGACTATTTCCCCAAATTCCAACTTTTTCTGACTATTTTTCCAAATTCCAATTAAAGGATTTAAGGGTTGACTAAAAGCTATTTAACAATTATGAGGACCAAAAGATGGGTTTTCCCACAGGCAGCTGGGCGGAAAAAAAGCTTGGTTGTTTTTTCTGTTGTTCTCTTCCTTTTTTGCAAATTTACTAATAACAAACCAGGGGTATTTTTCTCTTAATAACAGGTGCTGAATAATAGGTATTTCCTCAACAACCCTTCTTCAAGAACAAATGGGGTTGGTTCAAATGGTCAATGATAATTTTGTGTATGATCCTTCATTTACTTTTAACTTGATTCTGGTTCACTGAAAAGCTGGTACTGATCAGGCAGAGACAACAGATCTTAGGGGTCATATATCAAAGAGGCAGATGCCATGCTTGGGGGCTCATGCCATGCTGGACAACTTGGATAGGGCAAAAGAGCCCCCCTTGAATAGAAAAATAATTTCTCAGGGAATGCTCAGGGATCTCCCATTTGAAGTTCTGATCCTTTCTCTGCACTTTTGAAGCACAGGAGGGTGCAGTTCCATGAGGAAATAATGCTGGTGAGAAAACATGTGTAACAAGCCAAGTGATAGCTGTATTTTTTAGTATAAATTTTGATAGACAGGCAAAGATATGAGGAAAAGGATAAGATTGGTGATTTATGGAATCTTGAAGGTGATTATCTTTTATAAAAAATTATGCAGAATTTCCCTGAAGCTTGAGTTAATTTTGCTGGTTGGGAAAAGCATGAAAGATGCTTGGCAGCTGCAAGCCCTCTTTGGTAACTGATGTTGTGTAACTTGTATGGTTGAAGTGGTGAAAAACTACTTCTTTGGTGTTTCTGAGAGTACTCCTGAGCCCTTATTATGTATAAAATGTTTCAGGAACTACCTGCATGCTTTTTCAATTGAATTATTTGAAGAGATACGAGGTATGCTCTTTTACCGCATTCTCCCTAGCATGAAATGAGAGTGTGACTTCCAGGTGTTGTGTGGTTGATATGGTGGCAAAGTTAGTATCAGAGTGCTTCAGGGGACGGTTCAGAGGCCTTATCTGGTGTTTTAAGTTCCAGAAAGGTCATGTTTACTGAGCTGTTATTGCTGGTTGGTGAGAATTGAGACATGCTTGGCTGCATGAGCCCCTACTTTTGTTGGTGCATGTATGAGTATTTTATGGTTGGACTGGTGGAAAAAAGAGTTTCAGAGTGCTCCAGAGGACGGTTCAGAGGCCTTATCTGGTGATTAAAGCTCCAGAAAGTCCATGTGTACTGAGGTGTTATTGCTAGTGGGTGAGAATTGAGTAATACTTGGCTGCATGAGCCCCTACTTCTGTTGGTGCATATAATAGTGTTGTATGGCTGGAATGGTGGCAAACTGAGTATCAGAGTGCTTCAGGGGACAGTTCGGAGGCCTTATCTGGTGGTGAAATTTCCAGAAAGCTAATTTGTACTGATTTGGTATTGTTGGTTGGTGAGAACTGAGACATACTTTGCTGCATGAGCCCCTACTCTGTTGGTGTGTATATGTGTGTTTTATGGTTGGAATGGTCAAAAAATGAGTATCAGAGTGCTTCAGAGGACGCTTCAGAGTCCCTGAATTTTATTGAATGATACAGGAAGGTAGTGTAACTTGGATTCATAGTATTGGTTGTAGTGCAACATTGGTAATGGTATGGTTTAAGTCCTGCAGGTATGGGTATATTGATTTTGTTGTGTGGTTATTTTGAGAATAATATTTTTCCAATAGATTTTCAATTAATTTTTTATTTATTAATTCCTGTTGAATAATCCAGCCTTTTCCAGGTGTTGGGTTTTTTGTGACAGGTGTTTGGTATGGTTGAAGGGGGGTTATCTGGCCATGGATTTGGGATTTGAGGTTGGTTTGAGTTTAGAGCATAGTTCATCAGTGGTTGGGAATTGATTTTTGAGGTTAATTTGATAAGAAAGAATAATAATTAATAAAAAAATGAGTCTGATGGCTATATGACAGGTTTGGTTTCCGAAGAGCAAAAACATTTCTGAAGTAGAATTTAATGAAAAAAGAGGCATCAAAACTTTTTTATTTATTTTTTTGAAATATTGAGCATGCTTTGTTGATAAATTAAATTTTAATAAATTATAAGTTGAAAAATTACAGTATTTTAAAGTAAAAAAAAAGCAAAAATGCGAAAAAAAAATTCAAATTAAAATGGAGTTAATCAAGATAACTACTGGGATCTTTGATGATGGCTCATATCATTGTTTACATGTAACCGCATGCTTTATAACATTTTTGACAGTGAATGAAACATTTTTGTGCCACTTCACCAGTCATCTTTTCTTTAATAGCACCACAAATTCATGTGGGAAGATACATGAAACTTTGGATATATTGGTGCTTTACGTGAATCTTCATGATGTTGAATACAGGCTTGATTGGATTGAGAATTTTTCAATACGTGGGGAGGAATTCAATGTTGCTTTCTTTGTGTGATTCCTTCATGATCATGCAGACTCAGTAAAAATCTTAACTCCAAGGGATGGGTGCCTTTTCCATGAGGTTAAGCAATTTTGGTGGGAAAAAATCATGGAGGTGGAAAAGAAATTTGGAATTTCCAAAGAAACATCAAACACTTTTTTATTAACATCTTCATTAAATAATTTGTGATAGATCATTTTGGCGTTGTCCAGAGCTCCAATGAGATGAATCATTCTCCCCCTGGAATTTGTTGACAGGGAAGCAGCCTGGCCTTTAAGTAAATAAAGATCAAAAGAATAAATAAAGTAAGTAGTCAAGCAATTGAAAAAAAAATACTTGATTAATAAAGACTATTGTACCAGAAAGTTAAAGCCCATGAGTTGGCTTAGTCTGGGAATTGAACCCAGACTCATCAATGAATATAAGATTCCTTTCTACATCAGTGACATGATTGAGCACAAAATCATGTTGCTGTTTCAGGAAGGAAGCTTTCTTCCACTTGCAGGGTACTGGTATCACCATCTTTCAGGTGATTCCAACGCTTTTGAGTAGCTTCTGGACCAATGGGATGGAGATGGTGATGTCAAATTTGCCTTGAATGTGAGTGGCCAGACCCTTCAATCAACCGGAAGGAACTTCTTCAAAATCCATAAAGGTGGATAAAATAAATTCTTGATCCAGTTTTGATTTTGCACTTATTAAAGAATTTGAGTGATTATTGTTTCCATTCCTTGCTTTATTGATTATCCTTCAAACTTGCCAATCCAATATGCCAAGAATTTTGTTTTTCTTCAGATTTTTGAATGCCCCTGAAAGGTGTTGATTGAAATGGAGTTTCTGACGGGCCTCCTGGATGGCATTTAAATTTTCTTTGATTTATTCCTTATATTTCCTTGCTTTGTTTTCATAATAGTCTTTGGGGTTACTATTGATTTTTTCCACTCTGATTGGCACAAAAAAAAGAGCAAGTAAGTAAGTAGGTCAAGTGCTTAAAGACTACTCACTACAATGGAAGGACCAAATGAGTGAAATTGAGGAATACTTAATTTGAGTTGATGGGTTGGTCAATAGAGTCAAAGCAGTATCCTGGCCTCCTGAAAATTTTGAGAAAGACCCATACAAGAAGCCTGATAAAGGAAATCTTGTGAAACAGATTTCAACTGTGCGCATTTGGTTTTGCACAGGGCTGTCCCCATTTTTGAGCCGCTTGTCCAGCCAGAAATGTGCATCAAAAAATGTGGATAGTTCTCAGTAAACTGATATTAAATGAACAGGGGAGACTAAAATGGAATGAGGAAGATCAGGGATGTATCCTTTCAAGCTCCAATCCCAATCATATTTGTTTTCAGCAATAATTTATGGGGAATAAAACATCAGAAAATTTAGTTGATGATTATCTTGATTCATTTGAATTTTTGATATTTTGTGCATTTCACTCAAGCTTGCAAATATCATTTTCAGTAATCCTATGGCATGCTCAATGAAAAATTTTGATTGGGAAGATAATATTTGGAATTGGTTTTGCCTTTATGATTTGGAGAAAAACTATTTTGTGCTGGAATGCATTTGTTTGAATAGAATAAGATATATATTACAGAAGTTATTGATCCTCATAAAAATATCTATCCATTTCTTGTGAAATAAAAATCTGATTGAAAAAATTGAATCATGAAAAGAACCTGAATGGCCATCATGGACAGGTCACAAACTATTTGAACAGAAACCAAGTATGTAATTGAACAAAGAAAGTTTGTCTGGGAATAATCTCATCTCAAAAAGAGACTATAAGTATGAAATAATGGATCATCATTTCTTTCAATTAAAATAATGGTATCCATCAAGCTTGGCTATTTGATTCAAGGAGATGGTGGTTTGATAAAAAAATCAAATGCAACCAGGGAAAAATTCAGTTGCCATGAAATAATTTTTCTCCTTATGAACTTTTTTTCTCCTTATGAACTTTTTTTCTCCTTATGAACTTTTTCTCTCCTTATGAACTTTTTTTCATAATGGTGGAATTCCCAGCTTACCATCTATTTTCATTTTTTACATCTTCCAATTTTTATTATTCTTTTATCTTGTATCATTATTTTCTATATTATGAATTTTCAAGATGTTTCTATTTTTTATTTCATTCCTTATTCTGAATTTTCTTGTGTTTTCAGGCCTCAAAAAACCATTTTCCACAGTGCCCGCGTGCTGCACAGCACATTGAAAGCACTCAATCAGCCTCATTGTCATCACTGCAGGAGATTGTGTATCCAAACTGAATTTTTGGGCTCATCAACATCAAATAATCATTAATATAAAGTTTAAGGCCATCATTGAAGAAGCTATTGGTATATCTTGGAAAAATATTTGAGAACTATTTAATTTCTTTCTTCAGGATTACTTTCAACTGATTTGGTGCAAAGATCAACAAAAAAAACCAGTGTTTTCCTAATAATATTTTTCATTCTGTATTTTCTCATCACTGAATTTTGATGTTTTATCTCTTGAATTTATTTTTGTTTCTAATTCTTCATTATTATTTGTTTATTAGGCTGCTTTGATATCTTATTGGGTTTGATTTATTATATTATATGTCACTTGCGCTCTATGCTATCAATTCTTCTGTTATGCTGTTTATCTCATATCATGAGAAATGCTTTTTGTATTATCTTTTTTTTCCAATGATTAATTCTCTTCTCCAGTTCTGCTTGGTGTTTCATAGTAATCTATAAATTGATTAAACAAAATTAAAATTCAAAATATGTGGCAAAGGTTTTTCAATAGAATCCAAAACCATAACAGGCTCTAAAAATGAGCAATAGCTTCCAATCCCCCATTGCCAAGGGAGTATTGAAAGCCATTAGCTGTTTAAACTTGGATAGATCCTTGTTATCTGTTGGCTTCCAAATACAAGGAACCTTTCAGCCCTTTATGTCTTGAAGTGATAGAATAAAAGAATAAAAATATGCTTGATATAAAAAAATAATAATCTCCAAAAGGATATATAAAATTTTTAATAGTTCAACAATGGAATGGTTTGATTAGAGGGTTTTCAATACGATTAATACAAATATTTAAAGAGGGGCCACAATTTATACAGAATGGGGTTGTCGTAAAAAATTTCTTCCAGGAAATTAACTTTGAATCAGGTACCCTAAAACAATTGGTTCCTTTTAAATTACCAATAAGGGGTAATAACCAATAATAAAGTGGTTTTGCCAGGCTATGTTAGCACACAAAAAAAAGCAGATAGAAAATAAATAACTTCTTTGATCATTCACTTGATGATTACCTGTAATGGTTCACATATGAAGGGTCATAGATCAAAGGTGGGGCTCTTATTGATTTATCTTCAATGCAAATAGCAATAATAGTGAGGAATTAACACTAATGCAATTCAGACTGCGGCCATAGATAACTTGATTGTAACTTTATAAGCAATTTATCAGAGATGGCGCGGTTTCGGGATGAAAAATGATGAATTCTTGGTGAAAAATAGGCCAAATATGGTGCTTTATAAATACGGTTTTGGAGTAAAAGGATCTTCTGCAGGGCACATAGATAGGGGAGGACCAATTTTCCAAGGCTATCAGGGCTATCAGGGCTGGTTTAGCACATCTTTGAGCTGCTGAAACACTTCATACCCTGGATCTGTAACATCAGTGCTTTTCTTTGGATCTAGATATATTGGTCTTTTATGTTTATTTTCGGATCTAGTACTTCTGCATTCAATTTTTTATTGTACTAATCAAATTTTTACTAAATTCTTTAAAGTTAGAAGAAAATGATTTTCTTGATTTTGTGGATCATTATAGCAATTTTTATTATTTTAATTTTTGATCTGTTCATAGGTTACACATTCCTGAAAGATCAGGATATTTTCTTTTTGTGGTAAACTTCATCATTTCATATCTATTTTCAAATAATTTATAGTTTGTTTTTTGGAAATATTATTTGACTTAAAATTTTCCTGAATTATCAGCTATCCATATGTCAAGTTAGTGCATGTGCATGGAATACATTACAAGTTTGTAGTAGTTATGTGCCATTACTTGCTTTTTTTTGTAGCCAATCCAGGATACATGGATCTTTCCAGCTGAATGTGGGGATGATCTGCCTGTGGATCTTGGTTGTGCTATTGATGTTGCATTGATCTGTGGATCTGGAGATGTGCTTATGCATGCCACATTTATCTTTTTCTATGCAGATTCATATGTTTCCTGAAATTTATCATTCCTACGCATTTGGGGCTGGTCTGTTGTGCATGCAGTTCAGATCAGAAACATGTGGGCTTCCGCTGAAGTGCGGAAGTGTGGAAGAGAAGAAGTGGGGAGTTTCAGGAGTGCCAGATTTTGTGTAAAATAAGTTTTTTTAGCTCTTTACTTCCAAACTACACACAATCCATTAATTCTTGAGTATCTTTAGATTTTAAAACTATATGTGAAACTGTGTGTGAAACATTAAATTGGCATCAAAGTGCAAAAGTCACTTTCATAATTTTTGGTCCTTTGTTGATATTATATTTGAATAGCTCAAGGAGTAGGAATAAAAGGTGGGTTTGGTTATTGAATCTATTTAGAATTGGGTGGGATATTCATATATGCAATGATAATATGGGTTTTGTTAATACTTTGAAATTTTTATTTACTTTCTTAATTTTTTATGTTTGGTACTTTGAAAGGTATCTCTATAAACAGTGGCAATATAAAATTATGGAGGTCAAGAAAGACCAATATTTTGAAGACCCAAATAATGTGAGAAACATTGAACAACAAAAGAAAACTATTGTCCAAAGACCTCAACATTAAAATTTTCACTGCTCTCACTGCTAAATGTGAATCCTCAATCAATCTCAACAATATTGAATATAAAAAGAAAATTATGAAAGACTGATCTGGATCTCTATCAACAATTATTTTTTCTGTTTGAATTCCCAAAATTGTTCCATGGTTTATAATGAATTATGTGAAATCCAATTAAACACCAAAAAAAAAATATTTTTGTACTCACATCCAATCCTCCATCAAAAAATTTGTGGAAATTGTCATCTCCATGCCTCAAGATATGATTGAGTCCACCAAAATCCAAAACCTTCCCTCTTCCTTGGATCATCTGAACACCCAGATTACTCAATCAAACAACAAGATTCTACCTGAAAAAATTCTTGAAAACCTACAAGTCCACTCTAACACATTGAAATTGCAAAATACCACCTCCTCATATGATGATCCCCCCACCTTAGCTACTTCAGAGTAAAAAAAAAATTGAGGAGAATGGAAAAATCAAAAAACTCCTCACCCTTAGTCTAGATGCTGCTCTCTATATCCCCATCTTTGAACTGCCCAATTTTCTCAGAAATCAAAAACCAAGAATCATTTCAGCCACTTTGCTTCCCAATTCCAAGACCCCTCTCTCTTAATTTTGGACTCAAGATTTTCTTTTTCAATGGTCTTTAATCCCAATATTTTCCGTGCTCTCACCCAAGAAAAAGAAGGCATAGTTCTAACTGGGTCTGGAAATGAGAACCTCTGTGAAAAATGGAATGGCTCTTTTAAACTGGTAATCAAATTTTGGGGTCTTTTTTTGAACAGTGTCCTCTATTTAATGAGATTGGATTTCAATCTTCTCTTGTTTGATTTCTACTTCTGGAGAAATAAAATTTCAATTTTGATACCAATTCATTACATATTTTTAAGAACAACAAACCTTTTGTCTCCGAAAAATACATCAGAATCTTCCTAGTCTGAAATTTGAGACAACGGATCCACATGGTATTATTTCCGCAGCAGAAATTCTGCACAGTTCATTGGGACGCATAAATTACCATTAAATCAGGCAAAAACTAGGAATTCCTGTTAAGATCACACAACCGTGTAAAATGTGTTCAACTTCCAAAATTTCTAAAGCCAGCTTCAAGAGAGAACATAATCTGGCCTCAAGACCCTTTGTAGGAATTTGCATGGATATTTTTGGCCCCATCACTCCTCAATTTTTCAATGTATCTAGATATATTCTGACAGTGGTTGACAAGAAAACCAGTTAATTTTCACCTATTCCTCTGAGGAGAACAAGTGATTTTCTGGCAATCTTGAGAAAGGTAAAGATTTTTCAAGCAAAATTCTTTGAATTATTTCCCTCTATCTTGGTTTCCAAAGAAGTTGGGGAGTTTTTCAACTCAAAATGTGTTGAATTCTGCAAAATAAATTTGATAAAACTCAGATATTCTGATACATAAAACCCTCAGCAGAATGGCTTGGCAAAAGGATGCAACCACTATATCCTGTAATAAATTTGTTCCATCCTCTCTGACTCTGGAATCAACAACCAATAATGACACAAAATCTTTCAAGTGTCCACACTTACATTGAACCAAATTACTGCTCACATTTCCAATAAATTGTTGCATGATCTGTTAAAGGGTTCTTCCATTCCTCTCAGCTTGTTTCATCCTATTGGAAATTGAATTTTGTATCTCAATCTGCCTCAAAAGTTATCATCCAAACTTTCTCCAAAGGGATCCTTTGGTTTTCTCATTACATACAATTATGAGCTGCAATCATACCGCATTCATCATGATCTTGGGATATATTTTGAAACCACAAATTTCTGCCTCCTTAAATTTGAACCAGCTGCATTGAAGAAATTCCTCATCCGGTCCAACAATTCCTCAACTAAAAAAAACCTTTCATAACCTGTCTCTCCTGATCCTTTCCAGCCTTTCCCTTAATATACTCAATCCAAAATCTCACTCACTCTTCAGTGTGATTCTTCTCCTTTGTCTTCCTCCACTGAATCTAGAAAAAAGATTTTTCTGACACTGTGGCCTCATCACTTGTACCGAATTCTCCTTCTTCTCCCAGGTACAACATCAGGAATAGGACTGCTAATTTCAGGCCAGAAAATTACTCTGATCTCATAGATGGTGGTCAATGTGAGGATTTATCACAGAATAATGAAAGCTCCAAATCATTCAAAGAACGTCTGGAAAAAGAACTCTACAGAATAGAAGAGATGGATTTATGTTTTGACTGCAACTTCACACCCAACTCCTATCTAAAAACAATGTTGGCTTTGTACTACAACCGCAACCACATTCACTGCTTAACATAAAAAGTAAAAAAAATGCATCCAGGGGTTTTTTCAAATTCCAGGAGTGGACTTTGAAGACACCTTTGCTCCAACCAGAAACTTTCCCAATGGTTAATCCTTACTTACCTTTTTGAGTGAAAAAAAAACGTCTGATCAAGCATTGAAATGTAAAGAGTTCCATCTTTCACTCTCTTCTTACCAAAGATATTTACATTGAAAATCCAAAACTCTCAAAGCAATAATCCACATTTTTAAATTTGAAGGAATCCCTCTATGGTATTAAAAAAGGTCCTGCAAATTGGTATGAAAGACTCAAAAAAATGGCTTGAATAAATTAATTTTCACCCATAAAATGCAGATACTTGTTTTTAAATACACAATGATGGAAGGTATTCAATTTTATTCCACATGGAAAATCTGATTGTTGTTGGAAACACTGAAACCTTTGAAACTCTATTTTTCAACCAATTGAATAATGAATCAGCTCATTCACCTGAAATTCTCCTATGCATGGATCTGAAACTAACTGAGAAGAGGATTTCACTCTCCCAAGTAAAACTGGTCCAAAAATGCTTGTAACTCACTGGGATGACCATATTTAAGGCTGTAAAAACCCCCTTTAAACCTGGAATTCAAATTAAGGAAGCTAACAATTCTGAAAAGGATGAATTCTCAAAAATCAAGCTCAACTATTGAAACTACACTGGAATTTCAAATATTTTTCCTGTTTCTCTAGAACTTAATTTTCTCTAGAAATATCCTTTCTCTATTGATTAAATCATGTTCCAGGGATTTCCCGCTGCAAGAAAGTCATTCACTGCTGGAAATACCTGAATGGAACTAAATCAATGAGTCTGATATTAAAAAATTCTTCCAATTACCCCCACAGGGATTAGCAATATTGATCCAATGCCACCTGGGGAAATAATCATGAATCAAGACTATCCAAAGGAGCTCTCTCTGTCTCTGGAAATGGTTTCATATTTCCTGTTTGAGCAAAAAGCAGACAAGAATCACAATGAACTAAACAGAATTTAAATAATTCTCCTTTACTGATGGTGTACAGGAGAGATTTTGGTTGAAATTTTTGATTGAAGAAATTTCAAACACAAAAATCTAAGAAACACTCTTTCACATTGATAAAAAAGGCTTGCTTTGAAGGATCAAAAACTTTGGTTCCAACTCCAAAACTAAACACCTTGAAATGAAAACTAAATGGTTAAAAGAAATTTTGAGGATCATTAACCATGACTCCAAAATGATACACACAGGAGAAATGCTTGATGATGCTCTCATCAAAGCCTTCTATCATGAATCCTTCAAAAAAATTCCTTGATTTGTTTTTCTAGGTTTTCTTTGCATGAAATTACAGGGGGTGTTGAAATTTTCAGCTTATCAACTTTTTTAATTTTTCTGATATTCTGATCTTTCTTTTTTTTGGATATATTCTGTTCTTTTTTTCAAAATTATTAATTTTCAAAGATTTTATATTTTATATTTCATTTTCTTATTCTGAAGTTTTGTGAAGTCTCAGGCCTAAAAATACAATTTTTTTGGTTCCTTTATGATGCGCAGCACTTATCAAGCGCTCACGTGGCCTCCAGGTCATGACTGCAAGTGCTGGTGGATCTGAAATCAATTTTGGAGCTTGTCAACATCAAATCAAAATCAATATTCAAGGCCATTACTGAAGAAGCCATTAGGATCTCTTGGAACCATATTGGAAAACTATTGCATTTCTTCCTTCAGGATTACTCTCAATTAATTTTGTGAAGAGATCAAAAAGAAAGCAGTGGCTTTCAGCTATTCTCTTTGATGCTGTATTTTATCATAAATTCTTTTGATTTTTGATATCTTGAATCTATTTTCCATTCCACTTCTTCATTCCAATTTTTTTAGTATTCTTCTTGGATAATTAATTGGTATTGCTTTATCATACTTTCTGTCACTGCTGCTACAATTTATTGATTCTTTTGGTATGGTGTTTGTCTGATATCAAGAGACATGCTTTCCATATTATCTTTGTCAGCTTGCTACTATGTACAGAGCAACTTCTCAATAGCAACACAAAACTATGAAAAATAAGAATATCTAAATTAACAAAATAAGGAGTGAGAAATTCTTTAATATTATTAAAGAAATGGATTCCTCACCCATAATTAGGTAGGGTCACTCACTGACCCCACCCTTGAATTTCAAGTCCTTACCTTTTTCAAATAATTAAAAAGAAAAGTACTAAAAATTACAACCCCAGCATGGCACTTTTGAGCCATTCTAATATTTCACACGTGTTTTCACGTATAGGGTTTACACCTTAAATTCACTCAGAATTGAGGTTTTGTGTATATTTTAGGAGTAAAACGCGGAAATGTGTTATGTCACAATTCCTGCGCGCAGCCCCGCATCATTACATACCCCTACGTACTAGTAGCAGCGGTTTCCCACGTACTAGAGACCCGCGCGCAGCAAATTCTGCCATTCACGCAGCAGATCCTACCCCCTGCGCATCTGTACTGACTGATACCCGCATCTGGATCCATCGTGACTAATCTGACAACCAGGTACCGCTCAGAAGAGCTACAACCTAGTTAGGGTTGCCTGGTATATGTAACAAGTTGAAATATGCATTAGTAATAGTCTAAAAAGATCAAAACTTAAATAAAATTAATAAAAATTAAGTTTGGAACATTTTTTAATAATAAATCAAAGATCAAGGCTTACCACGTAAATCATTGACTCTGATCTTTGAACACCACAAAAAACTATAAAGAGTGTTCATAAAAATTATTGAAAATTATCTACCTGATCAGCAGATGATTAAAAATCAATAAAAGTCCACATCTGTTCACTTTGAAGCAATACTAATAGTACAAATGAAGGATGAGTTCAGAATGATCAAATTTACCCCATAATAGATTAACAGATCCTGTGGCTAAAATAGTACAGAAATCCTGAAAGAACTGAATGTGTAGCAAACCAAGACCAGAATTTCATTGCAATCACAGAGAAGTATGATTAGAAAAGGAAGCTTGGCAAAAAGAGAGGCAAGGAGAACATTGAAAAGTGAAAGAGACCAATGAAAGGCTTCTGCAGGTAGTGTGGCAGAAGGATTAGGACAAGCGGACTTCCAGAGCAAACAAGGGAGACAAGATAAGGAACTGAAATGTTCAAGAGATGAGTCAGAGTTGGCCAAACTTGCTTTGACCGTACAAAAAGGGGAATTTGCTAGCAAGAGCCTGAGATGATGGTGTGGAGCCAACAACAACAATGATCCGAGTGAGCGCCTTGAATGAACTGTTGAGACAGAGTCAGTATGGATCAGACAAATGAGTCAAATGCAATCCTTACAATAGTTGAGCTGGCTGCTTATAACAGTATCAGGATGGTGGTCGCAGTTGATAGTTCAGGAACGTTGATCTTGAAGAGTAAGTTCAAGAGTTGAGTAAAGTAATGTTGAGCATGTGGTTCTCTGCCTCAGATATTGGAGGACAGATAGAGAACCGCGAGTGCTCTGAGAATGGAGTGTGTACATTCTGAACAAGCCGCGCCATACAACCATGGTAAAATCAAAAGCAAAATGAAAGAAAGCAGGAAACAATCAGAAAAATAGGAAAATCAGGTTCAACACTCCCCCTTGACTCAGAGGTCAGTGGAAGGATGAAAAGAAGTAATTTACAAGTCTCAATTTGGATCCTATGTTGGCCGCTTTTGTCAACGCATCGGCAGTCATCAATTGTGATAGTATGAGCTTCAGGTCCATCAAATTTTTCTCAAAATTGTCTCTTAAACTTTTCATTTTTATGTCTATGTGCTTGGCTTTGGAGTTAGTGCCGAACTTTTTCACTTTGTCATCTAAACCCTTGTTGTTGATGAGGTGTAGCAGACAGTTGAACTTCAGTTGGTATACTTCTGTGATCAATTGGTTCAGCCACCTTCCTTCCAGATGGCTACTGGATAGCGCCACACACTCTGATTCAGTTGAGGAGTGGGTGATGCACCGTTGTCTTTGACTGTTCCAGTACAGTGGGCTGCCCTTGAAGGAGAAGGCCATGCCGGTCTGGGAGACTCAATAGTGGGGATTGTCTCCCCAGGTTGCATTGCTGTAACAGATAAGGCGACTTGATATGGAGCAAGGACCCAAAGTGAGACATACGTTCTTAGTGGCTGATAGGTAACGCCATACATGGATTACTTCCATCCAGTGTGTATAGCCAGGCTTTTTGGAGAATCGCGCCAGGCTAGACACTGTGAAGCTGATGTCGGGCCTGGCTAAGCCCGCAATGAAATTGAGACGGCCTATTGGAGACCGATAGTTGATGTTGAGGGACAGAAATTTTTGGTGGTCTTCTTCAGTTGCCGGAGACAGGTGAAGTCCGGTGGTTCTGGGAGTGGATACTGGTTTACACTCAGTCAAGTTTAGCTTGGAGAGTCCCTTTTTGATGTGGAGAGGTAAGCTTAGATGGAGGAAGTCATTCTCTCTTGTGACTTTCATGCCCAGCAGGGTGTTCAGAGCGTGTGCGGAGGAATGTTTGAATCAATCTAAGAATCTATCTTTGAATTGATCAGTGTTTCCAACCACAATAAGGTCATCCACATGGAAGAACAGGGCAGATACATTGTCCTTACTGAGAAACAAGCAGGGGTTGCAGGAGGATTTGATGTATCCTTGATCTTTGATCCAGGATGTCAGCGTGCAACACCAGTTTTGAGGGGCCTGTTTGAGTCCGTACAATGATTTCTTTAACTTCAGGAATTTTCCCTTTCTTCCAGAGCCTGGAGGATTGAAAATGTAAATGTCCTCATCCAAGTCGGCATGAAGGAACGCTCCTTTAACGTCCAGCTGGAGTAGTTTGAGTTTCTTGTCCATGGCGAATGTAAGAAGTGCTCAAAGAGAGGCAATTCTGCCGGTGGGTGCGTAGGTTTCTGTGTAGTCCAAGCCGTATTTCTGGTTGAATCGCTGTACGCAGAGTTGGGTTTTGTGAGTAGGTGCTTCTCCATGCGCAGTCTCTTTAATTCTGTACACAGGTACCGTCTTGAGAGGATTGGTAACCTGATCTTTGTTGACTTCTTCCCAAACACCTTGGTCTTCAATGGTCTGAAACTATTTTAGTGTGGAGGTTTTCCAAACTGGAATAGAGAGTGCTTCCTTGATTGAGGATGGCAGTGTCTCTGCGTGGAAGCCGTACCGGTTGGGCTTTGTAAGAGTTTCTCTGTTTCTCAGAGACGGTTGCAGACTGGTAGATACAATCTCTTCATAACCTGATTTGTTGTCGATTGAGCTAGACTCTTCTTCCTTGACGGTAAGACTGGGAGTCTTGTTCTCTTTGGAAGGGGAATCAGTGATGACAGGGACATTTTGGCTGGTCTGGATCGTTGGATTGAGGCTGGTGTCAGAGTTGGAAGTTTTGTCTTGGAATTCAAGTTTGATAGATGATGATTTGGAGAATTTGACGTGTTTGGTGTTGATGATTCTGCCGGAGCTGGAGAGGACTCTGTAAGATAGTAATGCAGGATTGAACCCAATGAGGACGCCGACATCTCCTTTTTAATCCAGCTTGGATTTGATTTGAGGGTCGTTCAGTCAATACGTCAGTTTAGAGCCGATTGGTTTGAGATACTCGGCCGGAAGGTCCTTTCAATGCATAAGGAACCAGGGCGACCTGTGTCCCTTTTCTCTAGGTATTTGGTTGAGTAGGACGCAGCTGCTTTTGATGACTTCATGCCAATACAATTTGGGGATTTGAGTCTCGCAGAGGATGGTTCTAGTCGACTCCATGACAGTACAGTTGGCCCTCTCCACTCGACAGTTGTGCTGAGAGTGGTATGGTTTGGAGATGATCTGGTTGATGTGCTTCTCCCGGTAGAATGACGATAATTTGTTGTTGGAAAAATCACCCCCTCCGTCAGAGAAAAATTCTGAGGGATATCTTTGATTTTTTCTGAATTCATTTTTGATTATGAATATGAGAGTGCTGGCGGCCTCATCTTTGAAGCGCAGTGGGAAACAGGCAATGTAACCAGAGAAGGAGTCGACAAGATTGAGAGCAAATCTGAACCCTCCCTTGGCCGTAGGTTTAAGAGGACCCATCAAGTCAATGTGGATCTGATTGAAGGCCTTTTGGGCAGGTTGTTGGGTCAGAGGAAACAATGATCTTGTTACTTTGCTTTTGTCGCAGTCATGGCACTTGAAAGCTTGCTTGTCTTCAGCTGAGATGGACTCGTCCATGTACTTTTCCATCCGTCCAAGACTTGCATGCCCCAGGGTTCTGTGTATCTCGGGCAGGTCTTTGCTTGAGTAAAGGCTTTTGTTATTTTAATTTGCCGTGTCAATCACAAAGAGTTTATTGAGGATTTTCCTGGTGAGTAGCGTTTTTCCTTGGAGAGAGAGAGAAAAGGTGCAAGGAGAATTTGTAGATTTAACCTTGAGACTAGCGCCTTTCTTGACCAGGGCCCCAAGTGAGATGAGATTGACTGTGGCTTCTGGTACCCAAGCAGAGTTACTGAGGAGGATGTTTGATTTTAATGATGGTATGAGAGCGCTCCCCATTCCCTTGATTTTAATGTCTGCGTTTCTTTTACCGGTTTGAATCGTGCCCTTGTCCTCCAAGGTGCAGATTTATTTGAACAGGGACTTATCAATAATCATGTGGATGGAGCATCTGGAATCAAGGATAAATTGATGCGGAAGCGAGTTGCTTTGACTGGTCATAATCCCACAAAAGAAAGAATAGTAATGGGCTTCTTCTCCGGTTTTCTTCTTCCCTTTCTTTCCTTGGTTGTGGAGGTGGGGGGGGTTTCAGTTCCAGAAATTCAGCCCAACAAGAGTTTGCCGGATGAGTAGTGACGGCGGGATTGTGTTTCCCATTCTCGCATCTTGGTCCATTGTACAGAGCCGTGTTCACAGGTTCATTCTGGGCTTCCTGAGCACTTGTTTCATTCTTGTGTTGCGTGAGGTGGTCCAGAACTGTTTCTATCTTCATGTCGGTCGTTGAGTGCATAATTTGGGTCCTCATGTTCTGCATGGATGGCGGGAACTTGAAGAGGACAAGGTGGGCTATGATGTCTGTTGGTATTTCTATTCCCACTTCTGTTAGTTTCTTTAGGTATGTCTTGACCAACGTGACAAAGCTTTCAATTTTGGACGTCATAGCTAAATGGAGGAACCCATTAAATACCCTTGCTCTGTTTGCCGATTGCGACGACGCGAAGTGTGCTTGAGTTGTAAACCGGATGAGTTTGGCGTCATCCTTGTTATGAACGTCTATGATGTTGTTGTACGTGTTTGTGTCTAGTTTAGCAATAAGATATGCGACCATTTCTTGATTTGTCTCCTTGTCCAATTCTACTGATTTGTCTGGTGAGCTCATTAGGCTAGAAATTCCACAAAGCTTGAAGAGGTTCTCCATTTTTTTCGCCACATGCTATAGTTATCTTCATTCAAGAGTGGTGTAGACTTGATGAGAACTTTCATGGCTTGTTCTTTGAAGTTTGTGGAATCTCCCCCTGGTCCTGGCGTTGTAGAGGGGGTGGCTTCTGGCATTTTTGGCTTTTAACCGTGAAAGAACTGAATGTGTAGCAAACCAAGACCAGACTTTCATTGCAATCACAGAGAAGTCTGATTAGAAAAGGAAGCTTGGCAACAAAAGAGGCAAGGAGAACATTGAAAAGTGAAAGAGAACAACGGAAGGCTTCTGCAGGTAGTGCGGCAGAAGGATTAGGACAAGCGGACTTCCAGAGCAAACAAGGGAGACAAGATAAGGAACTGAAATGTTCAAGAGATGAGTCAGAGTTGGCGACACTTGCTTTGACCGTACAAAAAGGGGAATTTACTAGCAAGAGCCTGAGATGATGGTGTGGAGCCAACAACAACAATGATCCGAGTGAGCGCCTTGAATGAACTGTTGAGACAGAGTCAGTATGGATAAGACCAAGGAGTCAGATGCGATCCTTATAATAGTCAAGCTGGCTGCTTATAACAGTATCGGGATGGTGGTCGCAGTTGATAGTTCAGGAACGTTGTTCTTGAAGATTAATTTTGAGAGTCGAGTAAAGTAATGTTGAGCTTGTGGTTCTCTGCCTCAGATAGTAGAGGACAGATAGGGAACCACGAGTGCTCTGAGAATGGAGTGTGTACACTCTGAACCAGCTGCGCCATACAAACGTGGTAAAATCAAAAGCAGAAGGAAAGAGAGCAGGACACAATCAGAAAAATAGGAACATCAGGTTCAACAAATCCAGCAGATCTAAATTCAGCTGATTGAAAGAACCAAGTGGACGTGCTAATCTTGCCCTGACTGGCTTTTCAGCCTCAGCCCATGATCAGAACCCTCTCTACTTGCCCTGAGAAGCTCAAAATTACCCCAAAAAGGTATTTATACAGACCTCTTTGGATCCATTATTCCATGATCAGTTTACCAGGAATTATTATTATCAATCAGAAACCGTACCATTGTTAGTTAAGTGCTTATGAAGAATCTAAGCAATTGATTTATGACCAAGTCTGTAGTATTACTATTTATTTCTTAAAACCAATCAACCCTTGAGGTTTAGTCAAGAAATCCACCCCATCTGCTCTGAAACCCTTCCTATTATTGCAGGATTTTCGTTGTAAAGTGCTCAGAGTGAGTGTTTCCCTTCCTGTCTTGGCTATTTGTGCTGTTATGCCCGGCCATTAGTGGAATAAGTCCTTTCTAAGGCACCCATCTTTATTCCAAGGTTCTTAAACTGCCTAAAGAGGCCCCTTGAAGAGAGGTTGCTAGTCTGTAAAGATCCCCAGTAGTATAATACTGTGGCCCATCTTTTATATTATATTGAAAACCATTTATTACCAAACCAATTAAACCTTGCAACTGCTCTTATTATATCATTTATTTGAGCTTCTAAGTGTTTATTATTGGAATAATAATAATAATAATAATTATTCCAGCATTTTTATAACTCTCTGTAGCTAAAGGACTGCAAGGTTCCTGGTATCAGAGTGCTGAAAACTGGGGGTCTGGCTGGGAAATATCCTTAAATAATTCATTTTTAATTATTTATTCCTTGAACCAGTCTATTTTTTTTAAAAAAAATAAGTTAAAATACTTATAAAATATATTTTTGATCATTTGTTTCTCTAGTGGATCTTAAGACCAACGGAGAATTGATCAATTATTATTTAAACCTTCTTAAAAATAAAAAAAGAAGAAAAACTCCGTAACTTTGTCCCTGTTATTATAACTCCTGAGCAACAACAGGAGAAATTGCTTTATTATAAACAGCAGGTTATAAAGGACAAAGAACTTGAGCTTGAAAGAATTATCAATTTCAATTCTTTATTAAGGCCACATGATAGATTCTGTGATGTTGTTATTTAGAACTAAGAACCAGCATGACTGAACAAAATAGAGTATGTAAGAAATCAAGAAGACATGAAGATAAAAAGATTAAAAGGATAACAGGAAAAGTAAAGGAAAACAGGATCCTACAGCTAGATCCAATTTTAAGAGTTAGCGTAGGTAGTTTGGTCAAGATGACATCGTCAAGAAACTTGGAATGATAGGGCGGTGACTTGTATTTGGAAAATAGATAGTTAGTTGACTCTGGATGATCCTGCGGAGGTTTGAGATCTTACCAGGCAGAGATTGATGATGATTCAGTCTTGAGGTCGAGATATATGAAGCAAAGAGATAAAAAAAATAACGTAGACTTGGAAAAAGGAAGGAGAGATGATTCAATTGAATAGATCAGGTTTTGGGTGAGTTTATATTTTGATTTTGAGTTTGATCATGATTGAAGATGTATAGTGATTCTTGGTTTGGAGTGTGGGCGGAGTAAGAAGAATAGAAAAGAAACCAGAAGCAGATGATAAAGAATAAGTGGAGGGATTCCGGTTGAAATAGAAACAGAAGGGGATGAGAACGGAAAAAAGAATCTATCGGAATGTCCCCAAAGACTGAAGGGCGTGAACCTTCTAACCTTCTTCTGGTGACACTTCACCTTGTTGCGTGGAGCTTTTGTGTGAAAGTGAGCGCTATGAAGTCCAACATCTCAACACCCCTCGTGACTGGTAAGATGAGAAGGTAAATTGAGGTTATGCTTGATGTCATAGAAAATCCTTTTCTGGAGACGGTTGAGTATTTGGATTGAGGTCGCCTTAGTTAAAGAATCGGCCATCATTTCATCAGAAGAAATGAGTTTCAATTCATATTTTTTGAGCGAATAGTCTTCCCTCAAGCCTTTAGTTTTGATGTCGATATGTCGAGATTTTGAGTGGGACCTGAACCTTTTTATTTTTTCATCGAGACCCTTATTATTGATGTAGATCATAGGCTTCACTGAGGGATTAAGATATACCTCGCCAATCAAATGAGATATCCACTTCAGTTCCAAATAGCAATCCAGCATAGCATTCAGTTCGGACTCGGTGGATGAATATGTTATGTTTTGTTATCTTGATGAGTTCCAGATGATGGGACTTCAATAGTGAAAAATGATGTAGCCTGTTTGAGATTTGCGGAACACAGGATCATTGCCCCAGGTTGTGTGGCTATAGCCAGAAACAAATTTTTGCTTTGGATTGTATTGCAGAACTAATTTGAGATCTTTTGGGGTTTTCAAATATTTCCAAACCTTCTTAACCTCTCTCCAATGCGTGAGACCTGGTTTAGTATTAAACCTAGCCAAGCTTGATACCGCAAAAGAGATATCAGGTCATGTATATTGGGAAATGTGATTCAAGAGGCCGATTGCAGATTGTTAGTTGATATTAAGTTGAGTAAATTCGGCGTGGTCCTCATCTGAGGCGTGTTTGAGATGTAGATTTTGGGTCAGAGGGGAGTTGACGGCGTTGCATTTGACAAGTCCTAACTCCTCAAGTCCGCAATTGATATGATTTGGTTGGCTAAACATAATCTTGTCATCTTCGAATTCCATCAGCAATCCAAGGATCGTGTTAGGGGAGTAACAAGAAGAATTAGTAGATTTTTTTAAAATTTTTTTTTCAAAATCATCCTTTCTTCCCACGTGGATCAGGTCATTCACATGAAAATATAGGACCTCTCCAGAGTTTGGATTGAGAAACAGACATGGGTCACTAGTTGATCCATGGAAACCTTGAGATTTGATCCAAGCAGTAAGAGTATCGTACAAGTTTTTTGGTGATTGTCAGAGACCATATAGAGATTTCTTTAGTTTTAGGAAAGGCGATTTTCGATCCAATCCTTTGGGAGTTCTGATTATAACAGTTTCATTTAAAGGAGCATGTAAGAATGCGCCTTTTAAGTCGAATTGGGTAAAGTTCATTTTATTCTTAAGGCCGTAAAGAAGAGCTAGTCAGAGTGAGCCAAGTTTACCAGTAGGCGCCCAAGTTTTGTCAAAATTGATACCTTGAATTTGATTGAAACCCTGCACACATAATCTAGCCTTATATTTAACCGGTTCTCCGTGACAATTTTCCTTCACCTTGAATACCCAAGTGGTGTTCAGGATATTGTCTGGCGTACCGTAATATTCTTCCCAAACTTGTTGAGATTCAATAGAAAGTAATTCATCTTTCGAGGCTTTTTCCCATTTAGGCCATTCCGGACATTTCCGGGCAGCCTTATAGGAAGGGGGTTCGTAGTAGTGATGGAATCCATATCTTTGCGGTTTTTGGGTTTCTCGTTTGGGTCAAGATGGTAACTCAGGAGCAGGGACACTAGATGGTGATTCTGAAGAGTGGATTGTCTGTGGCGAACTGTTTGGTGATGATGGAGAATCTAGAGGATTAACTTCCTCTTCAGGATCGGAGTCTGATCCGGAATATTTAACATCAGCTTCTTGGATCTTGTATTGTTTATCGAGGGTCGAGAAATCTGATTCATTGGTATCAAGACTGGACTGAGAAAAGATATCTAGGCCGGGTGATTTGAGAAGAGGGAATTCATTTAGGTTTGTTTTTAGGAACTTAACCTGTTTTGTTTCTATAACAGCTCCTAGCAAGTTGAGGATGAGGTAAGAGTGAAAAACCGGATTGAACCCGACCAAGATTCCTTTGAGACCTTTTTCATCAAACTTGCGTCCTTTTTGAATAAGGTTTGCCAGGTATACTACTGGAGTACCTACAGGTTTCAAGTAATTATTTGGTAGCTTCTTGCCGAACATGAGTTCCCAAGGAGACTGATTATTACCTTCTTGGGGAATCTGGTTGAGCATAAAGCAACAGCTCCTGGTCACAATGTGCCAGTAATTCTTGGGTAATCTTGACAACGAGAAAGTGGTTCGAGCCAATTCGACTATGGTTCAATTGGCTCTTTCAGCACGACCATTATGTTGGGAATGGTAAGGTTCTGATGTCAGCAGTTTGATGTGTTTTGATTCAGCAAATGTTTTAAGAGTAGAATTAGTGAATTCAGTCCCTTTATCCAAGAAGATTTCATTCGGATAGTAGTTTAGCCTTTTATATTCAGTTTCTAGAATGTTAATGATTGTTCTGGGAGTCTCGTCTTTGGAATGGAGAGGAAATGCTGCTAAGTAGCCTGTATGGTTATCAACCAGGGTGAGGAGGTAATGATGTCCGGCCTTAGATTGGGGAGAGATCGGACTGATCAAGTCAAGGTGGATTCGCTCCAAGGGTTTGTTTGCAGATGTCAATATACTAGAGAATGGCACTTTAGTAATTTTGCTTTTAATGCAGCTATTGCACTGAAAATTGAGAAGTTCCTCGTTGAAATAGCGGCCTTTCAGAAGTGGTTTGAGAGTGGAGATGGATGCGCGTCCATAGGTTTTATGGAAATTGAGTAGAGAAAGAGGTGCGGCGGGTGACTGGTTAGAGAGATTCACCTTCTGATTGCTGCCAGTGGTCCAAGGCTTCTCAATGACGAAAAGGTGGTCTCGGAAAAGTCCTTTTAGTACTATCTTATCATTCCTAGTGATGGAGAAACTGTCATTTCTTTGTGTGAGATTGCATCCCCTTTTTGCGAGAAGACCGGGACTGATTAGATTTACCACTATCTCTGGTACGTAGACGCAGTCTTCAAGGGTGATGGTGGATTATTTCCATTCTAGCTGGACCGTTCCGGTTCCCCGAATCTTGAGATTAGCTTTGAGTTTGCCGGTTTTGATTTCATTGAGGTCATCTTGTAGTTCGATCGATGTAAAATATTTAAGGTCATTAAAAATGTGGACGTTGGCGCCGGAATCTAGAAGGAGATTGGGGTTATTGTCAGAGTTGATCCAAAGTGTGAGTAGAGCATGATAATTGATCGCGGGGTTCCTTTTGTTTTTATTCTTCCATTCCGTTTGTTGTTCAATCCACCAGTCTGGAGCGTTCTCGGGATGTAAGTTGAAACATGATGATTCGGGATGGGGTGCGTTAGGATCATGATAGCCTTCTTTGCAGCGCATTTTAACTTTGCGTTCATTTTTATTATACTTTGCTTTAGTCGTTACGAGAGATACATCAGTGGAGGGTTTGGAGGCTTTGACCTGTGCCCTTCTTTCGTTATGATATTGAATCAGGTGATTGAAAACAACGTCCACGGTGAGATTCTTTTTGACATGCATTATTTGCTGCTTGAGATTCTCAAGTAATGGAGGGAATTTGAAGAGAAGTAAGTACGCTAGAATATCTTTAGGAAGTTCTATTCCTACATCCGCCATCCTCGTAATAGATCTCCGCATCTTGGTGATGAACCCGTCAATGGCGTGTTCACTAAACGTTGAGTGGAGAAAGTGATTAAAAACCCTTGCCCTATTTGCCGTTTCAGATGAGGCGAATCTTTGTGTAATTTCAGCCCATAGAAGTTTTGCAGAAGTTATTTTGGTTGAGTTAACTACATTAGCATGTGTGGTACTATCGAGTTTAGAGAGGATGATCTCCCGTATCTCTCTATCTTGCTTGGTTGACATAGGTCCGGTATTTGTCGTAATAGCGTCTTTGATGTCTTTAAGATTGAAAAGCATTAGCATCTTATCGCGCCAGATCAAATAGTTTTCTTCATTCAATGGAGGTATGGCATCGACCGAAGCTTTTAGGGCTACCTGGTGAAAGTAATTGGATGCTCCTGCTGGTTTGTTCATTTCTTTAATTCTTTCGGTTAAAGTCGTTGGTTTTGGCTTTTAACCGTGATAGATTCTGTGATGTTGTTATTTAGAACTAAGAACCAGCATGACTGAACAAAATAGAGTATGTAAGAAATCAAGAAGACATGAAGATAAAAAGATTAAAAGGATAACAGGAAAAGTAAAGGAAAACAGGATCCTACAGCTAGAGCCGATTGTAAGAGTTAGCGTAGGTAGTTTGGGCAAGATGACATTGTTGAGAAACTTGGAATGATAGGGCGGTGACTGGTATTTGGAATATAGATAGTTAGTTGACTCTGGATGATCCTGCGGAGGTTCAAGATCTTACCAGGCAGAGATTGATGATGATTCAGTCTTGAGGTCGAGATATATGAAGCAAAGAGATAAAAAAAAATAACGTAGACTTGGAAAAAGGAAGGAGAGATGATTCAATTGAATAGATCAGGTTTTGGGTGAGTTTATATTTTGATTTTGAGTTCGATCATGATTGGAGATGTATAGTGATTCTTGGTTTGGAGTGTGGGCGGAGTAAGAAGAATAGAAAAGAAACCAGAAGCGGATGATAAAGAATAAGTGGAGGGATTCCGGTCGAAATAGAAACAGAAGGGGATGAGAACAGAAAAAAGAATCTATCGGAATGTCCCCAAAGACTGAAGGGAGTGAACCTTCTAACCTTCTTCTGGTGACACTTCACCTTGTTGCACGGAGCTGTTGTGTGAAAGTGAGCGCTATGAAGTCCAACATCTCAACACCACATAAGGAGGGAAAATTTATCAAAGGAAGCTTTATATTTATATACTAAATAATCCTGAACATAAAGAAAAATCAAAAATTAATAAAAGTGATTATTTCTCTAAAAACATCATCTTACCACGTAAAAATAAAAAAAAATATTAAAATTATATTTTTTGTTTTTATCCATCTTAGTGGATTTTGTTTATGGTGATCTCATTGACCAGGACCTCCTAGAGGATGTCCCAGACAGTGTACCGTTGGAATTATCCTTGGATTTATCCCAGGATCTGATTGGAACTCACTCAGACCCCGTTGGAATACCCCTCAAGGACAGTTGTGATCCCAACCAAGTGTTGGTACCCTTGAATTTTACTTTAAGTAAGTTAAAATATATATAAAAAAATTATTAAAAATATAAAACACACAAAAAATATCATTTTTATGTTTTTAAAGTCTTTTTCAAAAGTTTTGCAAAAAACTTACTCATTTTCTTGGTGCTATGTATCAAAATAGGCGCAAAACCCGCGCAACAGGTAGAGCCCCCTTGTATGGATTGCTGCCCGGAGGAACCTGTGCGCGCAAGGACTCCAGTTGCAAGTGCAATTAGGGGACTCAAACCCGTGACCATAGCCTCACGCGGGACAACAACGGCAACGACTGCGGCCACAAACTCAACCAACAGTCTGTTGGAGAACCTCCTGTTGCCCAACAAGTTATCCCAGGAGGTTACAGGTCCTCCTATGCCACGCCAGCTGGACTCAACCAAGGATGACAGAGTCAAAGTGTTAGTGAAAGAGCACGTGAGCTATTGGAAACAATTCAAGTTGGCTCAGACCCAGGAGGATCAACCAAGTATGAGAAAAGCTATTTCTCTGGCAAATAAATCTCAGATTTTTCTGCAAAGGTTGATCCCAAAGAAAGAAGTAGAAGACTACATGCAGAACTGGAATCCTTGGGATCAGTTAGCTTCCTTAAAGGGAAAGGACCCCAAAAAGAGGAGGTCCTCAGCCCATCAGAAGTTAAGGAACCCAAATGATTCGGAAAGCATATTATCCCTGGCACAGAAGTGGAAAAAGTTGTACCACAATTAGATGTAGAAGGTCTTAATAGCTTTTCTGTAAATGTGTCTCACAATTTGACTATTATTAGCCAATGCTTTGAAAAAGTTTATCAACAATTGGACAAATTGAGTTCAAGTTTTTTCAGAGTGATTGATACGCAGTCTCAGATTATGAGAATTGATTATTTGGAAATACAAAAAATCAAGGATAGTATAAAAGCTAGTAAGTTGGACCTGATGAAACATATTGATGATAACCAATCAATTCTTCAGGAAGATATTCCTGCAACTATAGACCAGCTTAAGGAAGAAGTTAAGAAAACTATTCCTACTCCTTCAGCTCATCTGATTAAAAAAATTGACTTATTAATCAATAAACTTGATTTGGAGTTAGGTATGATTAAGAATGATCTCAGAAATCTTAAGGTCAATTCTACTAACTCTCCGGTCATTGACCTAGAAGAAACTACACCTGCCAGGTTCACCAGTACTCCAAGTGTTCCTCCCAGAACCAGGATAACTGGGAATGAGTCTTTCAGACCCAGCCCTACTCCTGAAATGGAGCAGGCTTTGAAGTTACTTCCTCCCATTACTGAATGGCCTAAATTCTCTGGAGAAGGAGAATATAACCATGTCAGTTTCATTAAATTTATTGACTATACTCTTTCTTCTTATGAGCTCCCTGATGAAATAGCTGTGGTAAGATTTCCCAGACTATTTGAAAGAGTAGCTCTTGATTGGTTTATCAATAAAAGAGAAGAAGTTGGATCTTTGTCCTGGAGTTCTTGGAAAGAATTGATCAAAGTACAATTTTGTACTAGGATTTGGAATGAAAGATGATGAAAACTTTTGAAACCTCCCAGTTTGATCCATCCAAGGAAAAACCTCATAAGCGGTGCTTAGACCAGAAGAAGAGGTTAGAATTTTTCTACCCGGATGCTGATAAAGAAGAAGTCAAAGAAAGACTCCTCAACTTATGTCCTGGACAAATAAACCACAGTGTAAGGCGCAGGATGCCTATGGATTCAGATCTTTCTAACTTAGTAGGTGTATTGGAAGAGACTATTGATATGAATGGTCTTGATAAAAGAATAAATAGACTCCCAAGGGAAAAAAATATGAGGAAAAGGGAAGAATATACTTCCAAAACTAAAGAATCCCCTGCTACTAATCCATCTCCCTTGGAAGTCAAGAAGACTCCAGAATCAAAGGAAAAAGTATGTTGGAACTGTAACCAAACAGGACACGTCAAACCTGAATGTCCTCTACCTAGGAAAAGGATTAATCTTATTGAAGGAGAAGAGTATGACAATCCTGACCCTCACCTTGATGATACTGATGGATCACTCTCTGATTGTGATTTAATGATCACTAACCCCATAAATGTTATTGCAGGTAGTATTGAGTCTCCTCTGGACATAAATTCCGTCAATGAGGATTCTAACTTACCTCAAAAATGGAATCCCAACATGAAGATTCACCACATCTCTGAGGCTAAGGCCTTGACTCTAATACCTTCTTCTGGTAAAGGTTACACTTCATGCAAAACATGCTATGCTACTGGTTTAATCCAAGGTTCCCCTGTTAAGTTACTTCTAGAAAGTGGAGCCTTTTGCTCTTTTGTTTGTTCAACTTATCTGGAGAAACAAGACCCAAACTGGAAACTGAACTTACTACCAGTACCTCAGGCTAAGTTCAGCAGTTGTAATTCTGCTCTCAATTCTGTTGGAGTATGGTCTTCTGATATCATACTCCCTCACTCTAAAGGATCACTCAAACTGAAAATTGAATTTGTAGTGCTCCAAAACGGAGTATGTGATTAATTTATCCTTGGAAATGATTCTCTTTGCTTATATGGTATAGATGTATTCCAAAGCAAGGGTAGATACTTCACTATAGGAGGAGACTGGAATAAGAAGTTCCAAATATGCCATGTCAATGCTCAAACTTTTGATTCAACTTATCAAAAACACTTAGAGAGTTTCAATCAGGAATACTTCACTCAAGCTGCTTTGAATTCCCTTCTCAATGAAGAAAAAAAACGGGATATCCTACAAGTATGCTTTGAAAATCAGAATGCTTTCTGTACCAAGGATCACCCCATTGATAACATCAAAGCACATCATATGATCCTAACTCTGACCATTAAGCCTCCTTACCCACCTAACCTCAGGAGACCTGCTTACCTTTCTAGTCCAAAATCTAGAGCTGCTCTGGAAACCCATATTCAAGAGTTGGTTGACTTACAAGTCTTAAAGAAAGTAGGACAAAATGAACAAGTAGATATCACTACCCCCGTAATTATAGCTTGGCATAATGATAAGTCAAGAATGGTTGGAGATTTCAGAATGCTGAACAACTACACCCAAGCTGATTATTACCCAATTCCAAGAATTTTCCATGCTCTGCATAACCTGTCCAAAGCTAAGTACATCACTACCATGGACATGCTGAAAGGTTTTCACCAAATACCTATCAGCCCTGATAGCCGGAAATCCATGAGAATTTTCTGTCATATGGGAGCTTATGAGTATCTTAGGATGACCTTTGGTATAAAAAATGCTCCTTCTCATTTTCAAAGGATGATGGATATTGTCCTAGGATTATTCATCAGACAGGGATGGATGATGCTATACATTGATGATTTTATCATTTACTCTGATCATTGGGATACTCACATGGAGAAATTAAGGCTAGTCCTCAAAACCATCTCTGCGGTAGGATTAAAAGTATCAATGAAAAAGTTTAACTTTGGCTACGGGGAACTCAAGGCCTTAGGACACATTGTCTCTGGACTAAACTTAGCTGCTGACCAAAACAAGATAGCAGCAGTGATGAATAGGCCTATGCCTCAGAATAAAACTGAACTCCTATCTTTTATCAGATTCTGCAGCTACTATTGAAAGTACTTACCAAAGTTTGCTCATCTAACCAAATGCCTGTATGATATCTACAACAACACCACCGTGTTTGAAATGACTCATGACAGAGTCAAGAACTATGAGGAACTCAAGATGGCAATGACCTCAGCCCCAGTACTGATTCAGCCAGATAATTCTAAACCTTTCAAACTCTACATAGATGCCAGTATGGAAGGGCTAGGAGCTGCTTTACACCAAGAAGTCATAGAGGATGACAAACCAATGGAAAAACCTATACTCTTCATATCCAGACAAATTAAAGACACTGAGAAAAGGTACGGTGCAAGTCAAATGGAATGTCTTGCCTTAGTATGAGCTCTAGAGAAACTCCATTATTACTTGGAAGGCACCAATTTCACTTTGATTACTGACTGCAATGCTGTCAGGACATTGATGAAAATGAAGACCCCTAGTAGGCACAAGTTAAGATGGCAGATAGCCATACAACAGTACAGAGGTCAGATGACCATAGTTCATCAAGCTGGGACTAAACACTTGAATGCTGATAGTTTGAGAAGGAATGCTTTACCCAATGACCCCAGTAACCCTGCTTATGATCCAGAGAATAATGAAATCTTCCCTATCCTTAACATTAAAAGGTTGAACATTGAAGCTCCTATAATGGGAATTCACATTTGTGAACTGAATGAATCATTGTTCAACTCAATCAAAGAATCTTACAGTTCTGGCATAAAAACTCTGATCACTATTATGGAAAGTACTTCCCCATCACCTGAATTGGTTAATAGCCTACCTGAGCCTCTTTTAAAACCATACAAAGTCGGAAGCTTCACCCTATGGGATGGTCTAGTATACTATAGGCATCAACATTCAAGTGTTATAGTCTTAACTAAGGATGACCATATCAAACATGTCTTAGCTGAGTGACATGATAACTGCTCATCTGGTCATTTATCTGCTGATAGAACCTTAGATGAGGTTAAACAAACTGCTTGGTGGGTTAATTGGAGAGACTCCACTATACGGTATGTTACCAGTTGTGAAACTTGTCAGAAGTCCAACAGGACTACTGGGAAATGGTTTGGTGTACTGCAAAAGATTGCTGAACCCAAGAAAAGATGGGAGATCATCAACATGGACTTTGTAACTGGACTACCACCAGGAGGAGCCTATTCCTACATCTCAGTCTTAGTCATTATGGATAGGTTCTCCAAGAAAGCAAAGCTTCTACCTAATCACAAGGAAGACACTGCTATGGAAGTTGCCCTATTATTTTGGAACAGACTCATTGGCAATGTTGGAGTGCCCAAGATTATTATCAGTGACAGAGATCCTAAATTCACCTCTGAGTTCTGGAGAAATCTTCATGATATGCTTGGAACCACCTTAGCTTTCTCTACAGCTTATCACCCTCAGACGGATGGCTTAGCTGAAAGAATGATTCAGACCCTGGAAGACATGCTCAGGAGATTCTGTGGCTTTGGACTAGAATACAAGAATTTTGAAGGTTATTGCCACAATTGGGTTAGCCTTTTACCTGCACTGGAGATGGCCTACAACAGTAGCAAGCACTCTACCACTAAGGAAGCTCCTTAAATACTGGAAAGAGGATGGATTCCTAGATTACCCAAGGATAACCTTAACCACCAGCTAACAAATATTCACCCTACATCACTTGATTTCAAAAACATGATAGATGTAGCTAACAAACATGCTTTTAAGTGTGTCCGGGATGCTGTGGAGTATAACCAGCAAAGGTGGGATAAAACGCATAAGGAACCTGATTTCAAGATTGGTGATCAAGTCTTGATCTCTACCACCAACTTTACCAACTTAGCTGGAAATAGAAAGCTTATAACAGCTTTTGTTGGACCTTTCACCATTAATAAACTTCATGGTAAAAATGCTGTGGAAGTAATCCTCAGTGATGAGCTTTCTAGAAAACAACCAGTCTTCCCAGTAAGTCTCATCAAACACTACCACCCAAGGAATGGAGAACATACTCCTTCACTTGCAATACCTGTTACAGAAGAACATGAAAAAGACCAAGGAAAAATTAGCAAGATCCTTAAAGATAAAAAGGATAGGATCAATGGAAAAGATGTGAGACTCTACCTAGCTAGATACAAGGGAGAATAAGCTGATAAAGATGAATGGTTGCCTGAACATAATATCCCTGATGGACCAATACACCTGAGGAACTACAGAGCCAGCAGGAGGCATTAACCCAAATTTTTTTTCCAGATATAGACATATCTTGGAGTGGGGGAATGTCAGCTTGCTACTATGTACAGAGCACCCTGTCAATAGCAACACAAAACTATGAAAAAAAGAATATCTCAATTAAAAAAATAAGGAGTGAGAAATCCATTACAGAAATGGATTCCTCACCCAAAATTAGGTAGGGTCACTCACTGACCCCACCCTTGAATTCCAAGTCCTTACATTTTTAAAATAATTATAAAGAAAAGTACTAAAAATTATGACACCAGTATGGCACTCTTTGGCCATTCTGATATTTCTTATGTTTTGTCACGTATAGGGTTTACACCTAAAAGTCACTCAGAATTGAGGTGTTGTGTATATTTTAGGAGTTACACGCGGAAATATTTTATGTCACAATTCCCGCGCGCAACCCTGCATCATTACATATCCCTACATACTTGTTGTAGCAGATTCCCGGGTACAAGAGACCCGCGCGCAGCTGATTCTGCCATGCATGCAGCGGATCCTACCCTGCGCGCATCTGTACTAACTGATCCCCGCGTCTTGATCTGTTGTGACTAATCTGACAACCAGGTACCGCTCAGAAGAGCTACAACCTAGTTAGAGTTGCCTAGTATATGTAACAAACTGACATATGCATTACTACTGATCTCAAAAGATCAAAACTTAAATAAAATTAATGAAAATTAAGTTTAAAAATTTTTTTAATAATAAATCAAAGATCAAGGATTACCAGGTAAATCACTGACCCTGATCTTTGAAGATCACAAAACACTACAAGGTGTGTTCATAAAAATTATTAAAAACTATATAAATGATCAGCAGATGATGAAGAGTCAGTAAACATCCCAATCTGCCCGCTTTGAACAAATATCAATAGTACAAATAAAGGATAAGTAAAGAAATGATCAAATTTATGCCATAACAGATTAACAGATCCTGTGGCTAAAATAGCACAGAAATCCAGCAGATCTAAGGACAGTTGATTGACAGCACAAAGTGGACCTGCCAATCGTGCCCTGACTGGCTTGCCAGCCTCAGCCCACAAGCAGAACCCTCTCTACGTGCCCTGAGAAGATCAAAATTTCCCCAAAAAGGTATTTATAAAAACCTCTTTGGATCCAATCAGCTAATCAGTTTACCAAAATTATTTATTATCAATCAGAAACCGTTTCATTGTTGATCAAGTGCTTATATGAAGATAAGCAAGTGATTTATGACTTAGTCTGTAGTAGTATTATTTATCCTTATTAACCAATCAATCCTTGAAGTTTAGTCAAGCAATCTACCCCATCTGCTCTGAAAACCTTCCAATTATTCCAGGATTCTCGTGGTAAAGTGCTCAGAGTGAGTGTTACCCTTCCTGTCTTGGCCATTTGTGCTGTTACGCCCGGCCATTAGTGGAATAAGTCCTTTCTAAGGCACCCATCTTTATTCCAACGTTCTTAAACTGCCTAAGGAGGCCCCTTGAAGAGAGGTTGCAATTCTGTAAAGATCCCCAGTAGTATAATACTGTGGCCCCTCTTTTATATTATATTGAAAACCATTTATTAACAAACCAATCAAACCTTGAAACCGCTCTTATTATATCATTTATTTGAGCTTCTAAGTGTTTATTATTGGAATAATAATAATTATTATTATTCCAGCATTTTTATCACTCTCTGAAGCTAAAGGACTGCAAGGTTCCTGGTATCAGAGAGCTGACAATCTTTCCTTTTCCAATTATTGACATTATTCTTTCCCAATGATTGACATTATTCTTTTCAAATGATTGAAATTATTCTTTTGAAATGATTGAAATTATTCTTTTCCAATTATTGAAATTATTCTTTTCCAATGATTGAAATTATTCTTCATTTCAGGTTTGTGTTTAATAGTAATCTATAAATCTATCTATATATATATATATATATCCATCATATGATGGATCAGGGAAACTAGTAATGAAAAAAAAAATATTGAAAGGAAGATCATGAAATGTGAACAAAACAAAAAATAAAGATGAGAGAAAAGTTAAACCGGCCTGGGTCAAGGGCAACAGCAAGCGGCGGATGAGCTGTGGCAACAGCAAGCGGCAGGCAACTAGCAGATGGAAGCCAGATGCAAGAAGACCGAGGCGCAAGGCATCTCCCCGCGAACTTGGGTGATGAGTGTTAGCAATGAGAGTTAAGGGATGCAGGTGACTGGCAACAAGGAATGAGACTGATTACCACAAGAACAGGTGGGGGATATATGGATGCAAGACAGGCAATGGCCTAGCGTGATGGATGCAAGATGATCAATGTGATAAGGCTCTCTGCAAGGACACCTGATAGGCATGTTGGCAACCAAGGATTACACTTACAGCCACAAGCAATAGCTTTCTGGTCTGTCAGATGAGCAATTGGTTGATTGGGTGATGAGTGTGGGATCATGATGACTGTAGGCACAGACAGCCACGAAAAAAAGTTCACTAGTCCATCAGGTGAGCAAATCAAGGTTGATGATGTTTCCCATTGGCTGGCTGGATGAAAGAGGGGGGATTGGTGGTGGTTATTTGGCGGATGGGATTGGAACGGGAGATGGTAAATGAGGATGAGGATGAGGATGGTGAAGATGATGATGATTGCCCATTCTTGGCCAAAAAATTGGGCGGCAAGCCTAACAAAATGGATTTTAACGGAGAATCTGAGGATTTGAAAGCCCTGGAGAGCCCTTCCTAGACTGCTAGGACAGGGAGAAGTTGGGAAAGGAAAGGAAAATGGGAGGGTTTCCAAATTGAAATATATTTACATATATATATTTACATATATTTATATATACATATATTTATATATACATATATTTATATATACATATATTTATATATACATATATTTATATATACATATATTTATATATACATATATTTATATATACATATTATATATATATATATATATTTTACTTGACCAGTGAAAGATTAGATAGAATTGTTTTTTTTATATTTTCCCGTTTCTTTTGATTTTCCCAAAATTGGTCACCACATCTCTCCCCAACTTGAAGACTGTCCCTAGTATTCATCTTGGATTGGAAGATATCAAGAAAAACAAGGAATAAAAAGAAATTGAGACAGAAGAATGGAAACTTCTTGATCTTGAGAGAAAACAAAGAGTTGAAAACTATCTTTATCAATCAAAAAGAGCCCTAAAAGAGGCAGAGATAAAACCAAGAGTGTGTCCCAGGTGCTCATGTATAAGGCATATAGTAGAGTTTCACAAAAAAAACCAGCAAATGACCCTGGTGGTGCAGAATTGGAAGGAATTACTTCTGAGATAAGTTGCCTCCAAAACAATGAAAATTATTAAATTGATATGCAGAGAACCTTCTGGAAAACTGAGTACCATCCAGCTCCTCCAAAACATAAGATCCATCTCTAGCCGGGCAAACCACCCAATGAGGACAATTCCAGAAATTTGAGAAAAGCTTTCCCCACTGGGTTTCCAAGGTTTCATTATAAGCTAAAACAAGATCACCGGGATTAAAGGTATCCCTTATTCAATTTAAGTGCTTATCTTCCTAATAATGAACCAATTTTTCTCTTGATTCCATAATCTTCTGATAAGCTTCATCACAAAAATCTTTACTTTGCTCCAGTTTCTTGGATCTAGCAACTGATATATCAGTGGTTGAAGGCACCTCCTCCCATGAGATACCCAAGAAGGATTCCATTTCCAGCTCCAAAGGAAGAACTGCTCTTTGACCAAAGATGATTTCATAAGTTGAGTAGCCAGTGGTCTGTTTGGTTGAGATTTGATCAGAGAAGAGAACAAGAGAAAGGAATTGGCAACAATTCTTTCCACTTTCACCAGCCAGTTTAACAAGTGCAGCCTTCAAAGGAGCATGGCCTTGTTCCACCATTCCTTGTCCCTCAGAATAATAAGAAGTAGTAAATTTATTTTTTTCAGGAAGACATTGGATCATTTCAGCAAGTTTGCCACCAAATTCAGAGCCACCATCAGTAGAGTAGGATCGGGCCAAGCCCTAATGAATTGTCCAAGTGTCATAGAAGAAAGCTGCCACTGATTTGGAGCTAAGATTCTTAAGAAATTTTGCTTCAACACATCCAGAAAAATCATCTCTATCCAAAATGAGCTACTTATCACTAACTGCCTTAATATGAACCACATCCATAGCAATCCTTCCAAACACCGTGTACTCACCAGTAGGATAACAAGTTTCAACTGGATGGCTAAGCTCATGTTTCTGAAAAACTTCACAACTCTTGCACCATTGAGAGACACATTTCTTCCAAGATGGCCACCTGAATTATTTTGATCATTGCAAATCAGTTTTGGTTTCCCCAAAATTACCAAGACATTCATGGAGACTTTCAAGGATATAATATTGTTTAAAAGGAATAGTAACAACAATGAGAGCACAAGGATTTTCTCCTTTCATAAACCTTGAGCCTTGTACAAAGAAATTAGAGGACCTTCTTTTGAGGGATAAACATTATTTAGCAGAGAGATAAGGAGTTCTTTAAAAATTTAAAAGGTACTTCTCTGGTTTAAGCCAAAACCCTTGCTGAAATCAAGAATAATATTGAGCGTAAATACAGAAGACAGGATGGATTAAAGGTTCTTCTTCATCAATATCCATTCAAAAATCAGTTTTATCATCTCCAAGAGAATTTGGGGATAAAACATCAGGCATGTTGAAAGATTTTCCAGGCCTGTGAACAATATCAAAAGAGAAAAGCTTCAAATAGGCCTCCCAACAAGTAATAGGAGAATTTGGGAGGCTGGGAGCATTGATAATTTCAATGATGGATGGCGCATTGACTTGTAGCTCAAAATTTTGACCCCAGAGGACAGTTTGGAGCTTCTCCAACATTTGAGTTAAACTAAAGAGTTCCAGTTTTAGTTGAGAGTATCTGGATTCTACATTTGAAAAAAAAATATTCATATAGAGCAGGACGGTCCCAACAATTTTCATCTTCTTGAGTAAGGATGACCCCAACAGAGTGATAACTATAATTGAAAGCCAGCTTGATCTTTCCAGCTCCAGGTCCATAAGAGAAACTGTGTCCTGGCCTAAAATAATTTTGAGCAACTGAAAAGAATTTTCAAATTCTTTGGTCCAAATCCATTCAGTATCTTTCCTGGTTAGGCGATGCAAGGGTGAACATATTTTGGATAAAGATGGGATAAAGATTCTAAAATAATTCAAAACACCTAGAAAACCTCTAATTTCAGTAGGATTAATTGGAGTGGGCCAAAAGATGATCTTGTTGACTTTGGCTGGTGACATCCTTCTTCCTTCCTTGCAGACCACATGAACAAAAATTTCAAGAGCAGGGACAGAAGCAGCCAATTTGGATCCAGAGACTGTAAGGCCAGACTCCTTGCTTCAAGATAAAATCCTTTCCAAAGTAGTAGCATACTCCCAGATGAATCAAAAAATTCCTGAATACCAAGGTAAGAGCTCATTATCATAGTCAGAAACTGGAACTTTAATTTGGCAATTTTCAATCAAGATACCAGCATGTTCTGGGATTTCAACCTGGAGGATCTACATTATCTGAGCCTTATAGACTGCAACCAAATTATTGGCACCTTGAGGCAATTGAGTAAGTTGGAATCAACCAAGAGGATTATTGAAAGTAGTAAGAGGGCAACAGATGGGATGTAAGGATTGTTTTTCATAACCACCCATGATGTCCCCTAGACCATAGCAAGCTCTCCCAGATAAATAATCAACAAATTCTGGCCCTCGCAGGAGGAATACCAGATTCTTTAATAGTAACTTTGTTGAGGGTTTGAAGATCATGAAATATTGTAAGTTTTACATTACTCTTGAGTACACAGAAGACAAGGCTGGAATAACTGGAAGTTGACTGTTCATAAAGACCACCATGAACTCATTTGCGGATCAACTTGATAAATTTTTTGATTTTGGCAGCAGGGATTGGGATATTTTTCTTTTGCAAAGGATCATGTTCAACCAAAGGGATGATATAAGGGAGGCCATAAGATTATTTAAAGAATTTGACCACTTTCAGACGTTCTTCAGTGAAAAACAATTAGGTAAAAAGGGAACAGTATCAAATCAAGATAATCCACAGTAAGGATTGCAAGATAAGGGAGGAAACATGAGAGGAGGATTGATGTTGAGAGGCATAAGCTGGTTTAATTTTTGGACCCTTTTCAAAACTGGTTTATACTTGGTAGCAAAATAGAGACGTTCTTGTAATCTCCATGCATTGACAAGTGAAACATGACTACCAAAACTGAGACCAATTTCAAACATTTTCCAATTCTAATGTTCTGCAATATCCTTAAAGTGTGCCTTTTTATAAAGGGAGAATCAGGAGATAATACTTTTCTCACATTTGTGGAACTAGGTAGGGTTTTGAAAATGAGGGTAGAATATTGCCCTGAAAGTGCTCAATTGGGACAACCTACTTTACCCCAAATTGCCTCCATTGAAGCCCATACTCCCCCATGCCAAAACCACCAAGAATGAAAATCAAGATTGGGATGTAGTTTATACTCATTGCCAAGATTTGAACCAGAACTGAGAGGAGATTGATCAGACCCAAGAGTAGAAGGAAAATAAGACACCACAGACCCAGAGAGAGAAGAAATATTTTTGGAATTTTCTATTTTAAGATTTTTTTGATTTTTAAAGCTTTCCAGATTAGGAAAAAATGATGAAAAAAAAGAAAAATAAGCCTCATGGATGAGATTTGAAACTTGAGTTGAAATTTGAGGCTGAGAAAACCTACAACTATCAGTAGGATCAACTATTCTGCTGAAAAATGAGGAGAATGTGAGTTATCCTTATGCTTTCCCTTAGAAATTGATTTAGGATTATGACCATGGAAATCTCTTTTGAAACAAACAGAATACAACAAACAGAGAGGAACTTCAATTTTCCTACCATCACCATCAGAGAGAAGAATTCTCTCCCTAAGTTGACCAGAAAACGTCAGGTTAGCACCAAAATCCATTAAGAATGGTCAACCGACAATCATAGGACCTTCCAAACAAGTGATCCAGAAATGACAAGTTGCAAAAAAATTTTGACTAATGTGAACTTGGATATCTTCAGCAATACCAACCAACTTGCAAGATTGTTCCCTATCCCATAAACCTCAGAATTGAAGCTGACCCTAGTGTCAGCTTGCTACTTGTACAGAGAAACCTGTCAAAGTAGAATAAAATAAAAATAAATCATTAAAGTAAGACTATTGGGAAATCCCAAATTATTATTCAAAAATTTGCATTCTTCACCTAAAATAAGGTAGGGTCACTCACTGACCCCACCCTTGAATTCCAACTTCTTATATTTGTCAAACAATAATTAAAAGGAAATGAACAAAAAACCACTGCATACCTATGGGACTCATACCTATGGCACTTTTTAGCCATTTTGATGTTTCACATGTGATTTCATGTATAGTTTTCACACCTCAAATTTGCTCAGAGTTGAGGTGTTGTGCATATTTTAGGGGTTACAGATGGATTTGTGTTGTGACACAATTCCTGCCTGCAGCCCAGCATCCATACAGGAAGGGTACACACGCCTGACACTTAATATGTAGGCACCTTTCAGGAAACCCACATGAAATATAATTCTGGCCGCGGATGATGGATTCACGCATGCAGCTGTCAAGCAGGTGCGTGTCAGAAATAAATGCTCCATTCCTGACAGCCAGATAGCACAGGAACATGCTACAACCTGCATGCATGCATCACGCATATGTAAAAACCTGACTGATGGATAGGGAAATGTCTGAAATCCCTGAATATTGAATAAACAGTATGATGTTCAAAATATAGGATAGACAAATTGGGGAAAATCATAATAAAGGTTGTCATGTAAATATCATTAGAAAATCTTTATGAACCACCAAACATACCAAGGAATTCCCACAAAAATTATTAAAAATTTTCAAAATGTTCAGAAGATGGCTTAAAATATTTTAATACCCACTTCTGACCATGTTCCTCAAGATAAAACAGTAGAAAATTAAGAAATATGTCAGAACTACAAAATCAAAACATTAAAATTTAAAAAATTTCTGAAAATTATTTCCCATAGAAATATGACGCAGGCAAGTCCAGCTGGTTGAAAGCACTAAGAATATGTGCAAAAATGACCCTGGATATCCTGCTAGACTTAGCCCCTAAGGAAAACCCTCTCTAAATGCCCTGAGAAGTTCTTATCACCCCAAAAGTTATATATACAGCCCCTTTTCTGATGATTTAAACACCATTAATTTTTTATTAATCAATCCAGAGCCCTTGCCATCCATAATCAAGTGTTTATATAAGATAAAAAGGGATTTATGGCCTTAGTCTGATAGTATCATTATTAATTCTAAAGCCCATTTTTAATTCCATTGAAGAATATCAGCCAAAATGCCAATCTTTGTCCTAAGAACCTTCCAACCATGAATTCATGCAAGAATCTTGTATTGCCTTCTTAAAGTAGTGATTTATATCCCCCCTGCTTCCAGGCATAAGTCCTGTGAGACAGCCAGTCAACCCATTCCCCTTTGGTAATCTCATTTTGAGTAAATCACTGAGGACCTCATTATCCCAGGGTCTTGACACAGTTCAAGAGAGCCTCTTGAAGAGAGGTTTTTTTAATAAATATCCCCTTTTTTGCATGAAATGTGGCTGCTGTTGAAAAATATATTGAAAAAATTCTTAACTATACCAAAATCCAAACTTTTCACTTGCTTTTAATCCGTATTTTGAAGCATTTCACATGTTTTCTTGGAATTATTTTTGTTCTGCTTTTGATCCACTTTTTTGAGCATTTTTTGTGTTTTCTTGGAATTATTGTTGTTCCAACACCAATATCAGTGCCTGTAGCTGAAGAACTGAAAAATTACTGGCATCAGTAAGCTGAAAAATGGGGGTCCAGCTGGGAAATGTCACTGAATAATTGATATTTGATTGATAAATTTCTTCAGATCAGATATTCTACATAAAAATAAGTGAAAATACTTTTTATCATCTTTTTTTTATTTATTTTTTCAAGTGCATCTTAATAACAATGGAGAATTACTTAATAATTATTTGAATCTTCTTGAAGAAAAGAAATAAGCCAATCTACATAATTCTGTGCCTTATTATTGGGATTCTTTAACTTCTGACCAACAGAAAAAATCCTTTTGAACCAGGATCAAGAAGAAATTAAAGGTAAAAAACTTGAAGTTGAGAGAGTTATTAAAATCAATTATTTACTCAGGAAACACAAGGGTTGGAATAAATATCAAAGATTACTTTATTTATTCAATAAAAAATAAAGTAAGCTTCAAATATTGGTTAATGTTAAATTTACGGCTCATTGAGCCATGGACACGGTTCAAAGTGGGCCTTGTGGCACCCCACATGATCCAATCCAAGCTGTGTACAACCCCCATGGTTAAAAGAGTTGCGTGGCCCACCCAGCCTGGTCCAATGGCGTTTTGGGTTCCACACAACTACATTGAAGTGGTGTGGAGTTGTACATGGCTCAAATGTAGTTGTGTGGCATCCAAAACATCACCGGACTGCGGTGAGCCAAAAAAAAAAGAACAAAAGAACAAAAAAATGAAATGAAAGGGCACTAACATAACCGATGAATCAAACAAACCTTCCAAAGAACAGGAATTGACCTAAAAATCAAAGAAATCAAAAAATGTTTATTTTTTGGTTGAAAAATAAATAAATAAATAAATAAATAAAAAAATAAAAAAATAAAAAAATAAAAAAATAAAAAAATAAAAAAATAAAAAAATAAAAAAATAAAAAAATAAAAAAATAAAAAAATAAAAAAATAAAAATATAAAAATAAAAAAATAAAAAAAAATAAAAAAAACTGGGACTATCCAATGGACTATACCTAAATTAAAAAGGAACAAAAAAACACAAGTAACTGGACTAGCCCTAAATTAAAATATCAAAAAAAAGACAAGTAACTTGACAAGCCCTAAAGTAAAAACACCAAAAAAAGACAAGTAACTTGACAAGCCCTAAAGTAAAAACACAAACAAAATACAAGTCACTTGAAAATCCCTAAATTCAAAAAACAAAAAAAAGACAAGTAACTTGTCAAGCCCTAAAGTAAAAACACAAAAAAAATAAAACCAGTTCAACTTGCGTTAAGCTGATCCCATCATAAGGAGTAAAATACTCCTTATGATGGAATCAGCCCAAAACAAGTTGAACTGACTTACCATTAAACTCTCATTCAAAGAACTCAATATAATTATGTTAACTCAAAACACTTGATATAATGATATTCAAAATTTGACAACCCTTCATATTAATAGAACTTGTGAGCTGCATTAGAATTAAAATTTGTATGAAACCCAATGATGAAATTAAGTCAAAGTCTATGATCTCTATAATCTAGAATACATTTTCAGTTTATCTTTGAGATGATCAAATCAACCAGAGGCTTTGTTAGAAATCAATGAATGTGGTTTTGCTACAATGGGCGGTATTGGAATCATTTCTCCCTCAAGTAATAATAGAACCAAGTGGTTATTGTTTACAAAGGAAATTGACATTTAATCTGATTGATCCTTCACACCATTTTTCATTGGAGTACAAGTATCACATGAATCCAATCAAATGAAATATATAGTTCTGGAATATTTGTCTGCAATGATTTGACCAATATCTAATTTAGCCAGCCATTTTGAGGAGGGAATATCTTCATTGATGTCTTCAAAATCAAGTCTTTTTTTAATCTTTTCAACCTCCTTTGCACCACCAAGCATCTTAATGTAGCATTCTCTAGGTTTCTCCAATGTTTGCATCATTTCTTTTCTCACTCTAAACCAACCATGTTCTTCATAACCAAGAGATTTAGAAATGACTCTAAATATGCAATTCCCATCTCCAATTGGATCTCAAACCTCACCCAAGAACTTATGGAATTTCTTGGTTATTGGATTGACTTATTTCACGTTTGGTTCCTATCATGAAAACTAACTTAGCATTCATTTCTTTAATCAGATAAATTAAATGAATACCCACCAAAGATGATCTTCTGGTTCATTTTTTCTGCATGTTTTCTTCCTCTGCAGAGGATTCTTATTCCAAATTAAGTGATCCCAATTCACTTTCAGTCTCTTCCTCTGAAGTATGAAACTAAGATTCAGATTCTGCCAACTTTGGCAAAAAATTCATGATTATTTAGTTACTAGGTTCATCAAACCAAAGAATGAACATATCCCAAAAGAAAAAAATTACTTCCCTAATAAGCTGAATTGCCTCTAAAGACAATTTGTGACCCAATGGTAACAGTTTGGGTGGAATAAATGTCCCTAACTTAATTCAACAGTTATAAAGCGACGCATGAACTTATTTAATTTGATTCAAAAGTGTTTTTTCAAGGCTTTTGAAAACATACATTTTTTTTCAAATATTTTGCAAGGAATTTTTTGAAAGTTGCAGGGGCCCCTTCAACCCAATATTTTGTTTTGTTTGAAAAATCTGGGTTTATAAAAGTCTACGCCGTTACAAACATCTCTTTGAAAGGGAATTTTTTTTTCAATATACTCAAGTACATCCTCATAGTCTTTCATGAAAAAATATACAAGTGAAAAGGTCAGAACCCAAAACTAGAAAGAAAAAGAAGGAGTTATTTGGACCTACTCTGGGTTCTGCATAATATACCTCTGCCTCCTCCTTGGTTTTTGAGGCCCCATAACTTTCCCACAGAGTCATGAAGCTTTTCCATCCTTCAACCTCATTAACAAAGCACCATTTACAGTTTGCTTGTATGTTTTTAGACAAGTTCAAAGTTCAAAATAGTCTTGATGACTCAGGGAAACTAGATTCAATAGCAAAAATCAGAGCCTTTTCACAGTCAGTCACAAAGACTATTGGAAGTCTCTCAGGATCATATGTCAACTCCTTTAATGCATTTACAGACCAACTGTAGAACTCAAAAATTTGTTTTGTTATAAAAACAAGAGCTTTTGTGAAAGTTTTCCAATTAGCTTTCATTACTACAACATGCAGTAGCAGGTTTTTGTACTTATTTGTCTTATAAGTAAAATCCAACATTGCAATATGATGGAATTTTTTTCAAAGAAATACTGCCTTGGGATGTGCTAAGTACAGGGCCTCCATTTGACCCTCTCCACTGAAGTTTGACTGGTGATTTCAACTTTTTTCTTCAAGCTTTTCATACAGTACCTCCATAAAACCTATCCCCTTTGTTTCTGCAAGCGTTACCTTCCGCTTAGTGTTATAGATTGTTTGGTAATCAACATAATCCTCTCCATCAATCTTGCTCAATTTCCTCCTGAGCTGAAACTTATTGAGGCCATCATTCATGCCTTCTATTAGATTTTCTAAGGCCAACCCTGAGATTCTCCTCAGTTGAGGATTCAAAGAGGGATGTTCAGATGGTTGATGAATATTTTGGGTTTCTTTGTAGGAGATTTGCCACAAGGGGTCTTCCTTTGTGCAACTTGCATGGATTAAAAACTTGCACCAAACCATCCATGTGTGAGTTTGTCTAGACTGCTTGGTAAGAAGTTCACCTGATTGGAACCATGGCAATTGTAGGCCAAATCTATATATTTATCCTTCTTTGAGTTAAAAACTGTCAGAGTGTAACCATGCTTCATGGCCCATGTTTGACAATATTTCTGGTCCTCTTCCCTAGTAGGAAAGGTTCTCACAGGCAGTGGGTCAAGTGGATCCAGTAAACATTCATTGGTTAATTCATAGTTTCAGTTACATGCACACCATTAGTTTCAATCAAATAAAATTCAGCAAAGACCTCAATAACTTAAATTTTACTCACAACCAGAGGTTGCTTCCCCTAAGAAACATTTTGTTACTCAATTGTCACCCTTCATGTGGATGCAATTCAGGCTTCCAATGTTTCATTAACCCAATCCTTTTATTCTTTTTCCAAAGCTTTGTTGATGGCACTATCATTTTAGACCTTTCACACAGCCATTTCAGAGGAAGAAGGGCTTCCCACTGTTCCCATGCAAAAAGCAGAAATGGTATACATCAGTATTCAATCAAACTTTCAATTGAACCAAAAAAGTTTTCTCACTTTTGAGTAGAGAAAGAATTTTTTGCAGATTTTTATATGATATCAATTTTAAATTTACTTTCACTTTGATTTCACTTTGAAGTCATTTTGAAACCACTAGGTGTGGAACAACAGTCCAAAATAGTATGCATTGATCCCCAAGTTGGGTTGACGGAACCCAAGTGTGGTCCAGGGGGTGCCCAAAATTCTGGTATAACTGACGGACGGTTGCGCACCCCCAAAAATGGCCGTTTTGAGCTGTTTACAGAGATACACAGCTCCAAATTGCTGTGTTTGGGGGGTAAACGGCTCCTACACAACCCCCCTGGGTTGCGCGTTTTTGGAACGGCCCTTTTTAGTCGTCTATGGGCCCCCACGGCTCATTTGAGCCGTGTAGGGCCCTACACCACCCCCACACAACTGGAGTGGTGAATTTATCATTGCCCAAAAATATTGTATTGATTTATTTATTTTTTAAAAAAATTTAAAATAATAAATAAAATGGTGATGTTAAATTCATGGCTCCAGTCGTGTGGGAGCCATGTACACAGCTCCAGGCGTGTGGGAGCCATTTACACGGCCCCAAAGGCCTGTGGGAGTCGTTTAGGGCCCCTCAACGCCTGGGTTCCCATACACTACTCCATATAATTTAAAATTTGTATTATTTATCATATATAATCTATGATTTATTATTATTTATAATTTATTATTTATGATTTATTATTTATGATTTATGATTTATGATTTATTATTTATTATTTATTATTTATTATTTATTATTTATTATTTATTATTTATTATTTATTATTTATTATTTATTATTTATTATTTATTATTTATTATTTATTATTTATTATTTATTATTTATTATTTATTATTTATTATTTATTATTTATTATTTATTATTTATTATTTATTATTTTTATTTATTATTTATTATTTATTATTTATTATTTATTATTTATTATTTATTATTTATTATTTATTATTTATTATTTATTATTTATTATTTATTATTTATTATTTATTATTTATTATTTATTATTTATTATTTATTATTTATTATTTATTATTTATTATTTATTATTTATTATTTATTATTTATTATTTATTATTTATTATTTATTATTTATTATTTATTATTTATTATTTATTATTTATTATTTATTATTTATTATTTATTATTTATTATTTATTATTTATTATTTGTTATTTATTATTTATTATTTATTATTTATTATTTATTATTTATTATTTATTATTTATTATTTATTATTTATTATTTATTATTTATTATTTATTATTTATTATTTATTATTTATTATTTATTATTTATTATTTATTATTTATTATTTATTATTTATTATTTATTATTTATTATTTATTATTTATTATTTATTATTTATTATTTATTATTTATTATTTATTATTTATTATTTATTATTTATTATTTATTATTTATTATTTATTATTTATTATTTATTATTTATTATTTATTATTTATTATTTATTATTTATTATTTATTATTTATTATTTATTATTTATTATTTATTATTTATTAATTATTATTTGTTATTTATTATTTATTATTTATTATTTATTATTTATTATTTATTATTTATTATTTATTATTTATTATTTATTATTTATTATTTATTATTTATTATTTATTATTTATTATTTATTATTTATTATTTATTATTTATTATTTATTATTTATTATTTATTATTTATTATTTATTATTTATTATTTATTATTTATTATTTATTATTTATTATTTATTATTTATTATTTATTATTTATTATTTATTATTTATTATTTATTATTTATTATTTATTATTTATTATTTATTATTTATTATTTATTATTTATTATTTATTATTTATTATTTATTATTTATTATTTATTATTTATTATTTATTATTTATTATTTATTATTTATTATTTATTATTTATTATTTATTATTTATTATTCATTATTTATTATTTATTATTTATTATTTATTATTTATTATTTATTATTTATTACATATAATTTATTATTAATAATTTATAGTTCATAATTTATAATTTATAATTTATAATTCATAATTTATCATTCATAATTTTTTCTTTATAATTTATAATTTATAATTCATAATTTATAATTTATAATTTATAATTTATAATTTATAATTTATAATTTATAATTTATAATTTATAATTTATAATTTATAATTTATAATTTATAATTTATCATTTATAATTTATAATTTATAATTTATAATTTATAATTTATAATTTATAATTTATAATTTATAATTTACAATTTATAATTTATGATTCATAATCTATAATTTATAATTTATAATTTATAATTTAAAATTTAAAATTTATAATTTATAATTTACAATTTATAATTTATAGTTTATAATTAATAAATTAAAATTTATAATTTATAATTTATAATTTATAATCTATAATTTATAATTTACAATTTATATTTTATGATGCATAACTTATAATTTATAATTTATAATTTATAATTTATAATTCATAATTCATAATTCATAATTTATAATTTATAATTTATAATTTATGATTTATTAATCATTATTTATGACTTAGTAGAGGCTAAACAACTTGATTTCAGTTGTTCAGCGTTCCTTACAACTCAAATGGGACGTTAAGCATGCCACACAGCCCATTTGAGCCATGTAGCATGCCACAGTACGGCTCATTTGAGCCATTCAGCATGCCAAACGGCCCATTTGAGCCGTGTAGCATGCCACATGGCTTATTGGAGCCATTAAGGCTGCCACACATTCCATTGAGCCATGCACATGGATCTGTATCCAGGTATTTAACATTACCCTAAACAAAAACAATTTTTTTAAAAAAATATTAAAATAAATAAATGAAATTAAAATAAATCCAAACTTATTGGTTTTTTTTAATTTTTCAGTGGAAAGAACCTTTTCCCTTTATGTTTTTATTCAGGAAGACCTGTTGGAAAGCCACTCAAATCACAGATCTTTTGAATTAACCCATGTTTTCATTGGCAATCACCAAGAACCCCCTGGATTACCAACCAAGGATGGCTTTAACCCCAAACAGGCCTTAGTAAAATTGAATTTAATTCCAAGTAAGCTTAATTTAATATAAAAAGAAAAAGAAAAATTATTTGTTTATTTTTTTTTTTACAAAAATTTTGACATAATATTTACCTAGTAACAAACATGCATGAAAAAAGGCTCAACACCCACGCGACTGGGAAATCCCCATCCTATGGAAGTTTTCCTGGAGGAACGCGCGCCTGTAAGAGCACCTGTATTAAGCACCATGAGGGGTATCAAATCAGCAAAAATAGTACTGCAAGAGTTGCCAGCGCCCGCGCCGTCCAACTCAACCAATCAATTCTTGGAGAACTCTCCCTCATGCAGAAAGTGATAACCAGCAGCTAGGTTTCCACACAAGCCAACCCAGCTGGAATTAGTCAAGGAGTCCAAAACAAAGGTCCTAGTAAAGGACCATGTGAGTTATTTGGACACCTAAAAATTGGCCCAAGCCCAAGAAAAAATGGTGGCTATGAGGAAGGCAATATCACAGGCCAAGTCCTCACAGATAGCCCTCAGAAATTAATTCACAGGAAGGAAGTAGAGAAATACGTAGAGAGTTGGAATCCCTGGGATGAACTAGCAAATTTAAAGAGGAAGTACCCCTCAAAGTTGAAGTCCCCCAATCATCAAAGGATGAAAAAACCCCAAAAACTGAGACAATATAATATATCTAGCCCAGAGGTGTAATAAATTTTATCACAACTAGATGCAGATTTTACACCTATCTTTCATAAGCTTTCTGATGATATTTTTGACACCTTAAACATCCCAACTACCAATCTGGATAATATTCATAACCAATTGGACAAAGAAATTCAAAGTATGACCAAATTAATCCAAAATCAACCTGCCCACCTGAGAGATAGTGAGTTCTAGATCAAAAAACTGAGAAATACTATCAAAATGGACAAGGTATCTATGATTAAACATATAAAAAACAATTATTCTTCATGAAAAGAAGAGATTCTCCTCTATATTGAACAACTCAAAAGTGAAATAAGGAACAAAGCTGATGCCCCTTATCCTCACTTGTTTGATAAAATATACTTATTAAGCAGTAAGATCAATTTAGAATTAGGTATGATTCAGAATGATCTGAGAGATCTTAAGATCAAATCAATTAGTCCTCCCCTGGTAAACCCAGAGGAAGCAAAGCCCACAAGAATCAGTATCACTCCTAACATCCCTTATAATTATGGAGCAGTAAGGAATGAGTTTTATCAGACCATTTCCACTCCTGAGGTAAAAAAAGCCCTTAATCTATTAACCCCTGTAACTGAATTTCCTAAATTGACAGCAGAAGGAGAGTATAACCATATCAGATTTATTAGATTTTTTAAATACACTCTTGCTTCATATGAGCTCCCCCATACCATAGCAGTAGTAAGGTTCCCAGAATATTCAAAGGAGTAGCCCTAGATTGTTTCATTAAAAAAAGGGAGGAAGTAGGATCCCAATCCTGGAATTCATGGAAAGGACTCATCAAAGACCAGTTTGGAACCAGGATTTGGAAAAAGAAGATGATGAAGACCTTTTAAAATTCATGTTTGATACCTCAAAGGATAAACCTCATAAATGGTGTCTAGAACAAAATCAGAGGTCCGATTGCTTCTACCCTAATGCTGACAAAGAGGATATTAATGAAATACTCTTGAAATTATGCCCTGTTCACCTTAACCGCATTGTAAAATCTAGGATTCCTATGGATTCTGACCTCTCTACTCTCATTTGTATATTGGAAGAATTTATTGATATGAATGGCCTTGAAAAAAGGATCAAAAATAAAAGGACCTCAGCACCAAGACTAAAGAAGAATACAACACTAAAACCAAGGATTCCTCTACCCCTAACTTGAAATTCAATAAGAATTCAGAAAACAAGGGGAAAAGTATGCTGGAACTGTAACCAGACAGGGCATGTAAGACCTGATTTCCCCCAACCTGGTAGAAGGATTAGTCCTATTGAAGGAGAAGAGTATGACAATAATCCTGACTCTTAGCATTGATGAAACTGATGGATCACTATCTGAAAATGAACTAAGGATTAATAACCCAATCAATGTCATTGAAGGAAAAATAGAATCATCCCTAGAAATAAACTTGGTCAGCAAGGATTCTAACCTACCACAACAATGGACTCCCAATATGAAAATTTAAAATGTGTCTGAAGCCAAAACTTTGATTATGAAGCCCTCTGTTGGTAAGAGCTACACCACTGGAAAAACTTGCTATGCCACTGGTATAATACAAGGTTCTCCTGTAAATTTACTTCTTGATAGTGGAGCTTTTTGATCTTGTGTTGGATCAACCTATTTGGAAAACAAAGATCCCAATTGGAAGAAGAACTTCTTACCAGTACCTCAGGCTAAGTTTAGCAGTTGCAATGCTTCACTTAATACTATTGGAGTATGTTCTTCAGATCTTCTACTAACCCATTCCAAGGGCTTGCTAAAGCTGAAATTTGAATTTGTAGTACATCAGAATGGAGTGTGTTATTACTTTATTCTAGGAAATGACTCTCTCTGCCATTATGGGATAGATGTGTTCCAGAGTAAGATTATATACTTGAATGTGGGAGGAGATTCAAACAAGAAGTACAAATATGTCATTTTAATGCTCAAACTACTGATTCATCTTATGAAAGGCACTTGGAGACCTTTAACCAAGAATATTTTTCTGAAGCCTCTCTTAATTCCCAACTCAGTTAGGATCAAAAACATGACATTCTCCAAGTTTTCTCTGAAAATCAGAATTCTTTTTGCACCAAGAACCACCCTATTGGTAAAATTAAAGAACATGACATGATCCTGACCTTAACTATCAAATACCCTTACCATCCTGACCTCAGGATACCTGCTTATTCCTCTAGCCCAAAATCAAGAGCTTCCCTGGAAACTCACATTCAGGAACTGATTGATCTTCAAGTTTTAAGTAAATTAGGACATAATGAAAAGGTAGATTTAACTACAACAGTGATTATAGCTTGGCACAATAACAAGTAAAGAATGGTTGGAGACTTTAGGATTCTGAAAGATTGAATTCAAGAAGACTATGACCATATCCCTTGGATTAATCATGCTCTCCACAATCTTTCAAAGGCTACATTTATCACTACTATGGATATGCTGAAAGGATTTTACCAGATCCCTATCAACCCTGATAGCAGGAAGTTTATGAGGAGTATATGACACCTATGTATAAATGAATATTTAAGGATGCTGTTTGGAATCAAGAATACTCCCTCCCACTTCCAAAGAATGATGGATATGGTACTAGGCCAGCATATTAGGCAAGGCTGGATGATGTGATCATTTAAACTGATGACTCGACTGACCATATGAATAAAGTAAGGCTTGTTCTGAAAAACATCTCTGAAGTAGGGCTGAAACTATCTATGAAGAAGTGAAAATTTGGATATGGAGAAATAAAAGCTTTAGGACACATAGTATCTTTTCTAACCCCCACAGCTGATGAAAGAAAGATAGCTGCTGTTATGAACAGACCAATGCAGCAGAAAAAAAGTTTACTCTTGTTTTTCATCAGCTTCTGCAGCTAATACAGAAATTACTTACCCAAATTTGCATTGTTGACTAAATGTTTGTATGAGATTTGTAAAAATAACACTCTCTTTGAAATGACTCATGAAAGGGTAAAGAATCATGAAGAACTCAAAGTAGCTATGACCAGACCCCCTTTGCTAGTTCAACATGAGTGCAACAAAACTTTCAAGCGATACATAGATGCTAGAATGGACTTATTAGGTGCTTCCTTCCACCAAGAGATAATAGAAGATGATAAACCAGTAGAAAAGCCAATACTCTTCATCTCTAGAAAGTTCAAGGACCCTGAGAAAAGATATGGTGCCAGCAAAATATAATTCCTTACTCTAGTATTGGCCTTAGAAAAACTTCATTACTATCTTGAAGGCATTAAATTTGTAGTAATTACTGATTGAAATGCTTTCAGATCTATTCTGAACATGAAGACCCCTGTCAGGCATATGCTTAGATGGCAGATAGCCATTCAGCAGTATAGAGGACAGATGACTATAGTCCATCAAGCTGGTAGCAAAAACCAGAATTCTGAAAGTCTGAGAAAGAATGTGTTGAGCCTATATTTCTTGATAGAATGTAAACCACAACTACATACAGATCTGTTAGAGATGCAGTTAAAGGGCAAAAAAATAATGAAGATGAGAGTGATCATACCCAGCTATAACAATGTCAGAATCTGAATTTATGAGAGTGAAAACTGCTAGACTACCACCTCTGATGATACCAGATAACTTCTAGAGTAGCACACAGAAAGGTTAGGAGAAGAAAAGAAAAGGCCGCGTTTGTTGAGAAAGAGATCGCACCAAATTGCCAATATTTTCAGATGGAGGGTTGTTCTTCTTGGACGTGCTGGAGATCTTGAGCTGATTGATTCAGGCGGATTGATCTTCTGAAGCACTTGTATGTCAGGATGAAAAAGAAGAAAATCGACGAGTTCCCCACTCTGGTTCCTTGGATTCCTCCCCTAAGTAGTCCTTGCCTCGCACGGAGGAGATAGTGAATATTGGGTAAAGAATTATGCATGCGTCCAGATCGCCCATCTTGGATAGCAACCAAACCGCGCAGCTTAGCGGGCAGAGTCAAGCAGAGTCGCGGTTATAATGAGATGGATAAATAAAAGAATAAAAGAATTAAAGGAATAAAAAAATAGAATAAAAAAAGAACAATAGTGTAATAGAAATAGAAAACACATGACACTAATGTGTCAATATATCAACATCCCCCCGGAATTTGGTGTTGATCACTGAAAGAAATGCCGATTGAGCAAATTGAGAATGACTTTATTGGTGGGCTTGGACAGTGCGTCGGCTACCATGTCCTCTGAGCTGATGAGATGGACGAATAGTCCGCCAGTTGCGTATTGATTGCGGAGCCACTTAAGCTTGATATCGATGTGCTTCGTCTTCGAGTTGGACCCGAAGTGTTTGATCTTGTCCAGCAAGCCTTTGTTGTTGATGAGAAACGTTGTAGGTTCCTGAGGGTCCTTACAAACTTCCTCCACGACTGAACAGATCCATAGCGCCTCCTGTGCACTATCAGTGAGGGCGTTTAACTTGGCTTCCGTAGTTGATAAGGTGATGTTGGTCTGTTTTCAGCTCTTCCACGCGATGGGGCACCCTAGCCATGACACCATGAAACCTGACTGCGAGAGTCGCGTATCCGGGTCGTCCGCCCAAGTGGCATCTGAATAGGCCTCGAGCGGATGCTTGACATTCTTTGGATGAAGCGTGAGTTCCAGGTGGGCAGTGCCGGCTAGATATTTCCAGACGTGGAGAACCTCTTTCCAATGAGAGAGACCGGGTCGTTGATTGAACCTTGACAGCAGAGACGCAGCCACAGACAAATCCGGATGAGTTCTGCAAGAGAGATGTTTGAGAATTCCTGTAAAACAACGAAAGTTGATGTTCAACTTGTTAAACTCTTCGCAATCCCTGTCCATGGCTTGAGTCAACCGTAAACCGGGCGTGAGAGGCGTCCCAACGGGTCGACAGGATGTTAGATCTAACTCCTCGAGAGTGGCAGTAATCAGAGAGGACTGATTCAGACCTAGTTGCCCCTCGGTTAGCTTGACGCTCATTCCCAGCACGACATCCAACTCATGAGCCGAGGATTGTGGAAACCGCTCTAAAAACAGCTTCTCGAAATAGTCCACCTCTCCTACCACCACCAGATCATCTACGTGGAAAAAAAGAGACAAGCACTTGAGGTGATGAATATACAAACACGGATCTGAGTCAGACTCGCAATAGCCAATGGATTCTAACCAAGTTTTTAAGGTTTTGAACCAGTTTGCCAGTGCCTGTCTTAACCCGTAAAACGATTTCCTTAGCTTCAAGAAACAAGACTTGTGACCACATTCTTCCGGCTTGAGGATATAGATGTCTTCATCTAAAGGCGCAAATAAGAAGGCGGCCTTGACATTGAATTGTCTTATTTTGAGGCCGCGATTTAATCCATGGATCATCAAGATGAGTAGAGAACTGAACTTCCCTGTAGGGGAAAATGTTTCTCCGAAGTCGATCCCTGGGGTCTGCAAGTTGCCCATGATACATAATCTGGATTTTTTTTGTTCAGGAGTTAAGGCAGTGGCGGGTTTCAATTTATCAACCCACATTGTTCTGAGAAAGTGACTAGGCATTACATCGCAATCCTCCCAGACGTCCTGACTCTCGATGTCCTGTAATTTGCTGCTGTGTGATTCTTTCCAGTACAAAGGATCTTTCTTCGTGTTGTTGAGATGGGAATACTGAGTCAGCTTCACACTTTCCGTTCTTTCGCGTAGATTGTATCTGTTTGCTGACATGGAGTCTGATCAATTCGCTGTTGGTAACATTGCAACAGTGGGTTCAGGCTGAATGATGGTGTCAACACGATCATCAGCTCCAGGCGGAACTTCTTCAATACGATGAGCGGACACTTCCAAGCCCTCAGAAACCCTTTCGTTTGAAGAAGAGGTTGGATTCAATTCACCTGCTAAGATCCCTTCCTCTTGTTCTTCCACTACAAATTTGACATCGCTGGTGGACGGTGTAAAGCACGTATCAAAATCCAGAATTTTGACGCTCTTCGTGTCGACAACCCTATTATCTTGTGTAAGTATTTTATAAGATAGCAACTCATCGTTATATCCTATTATCCTCCCGAATGCTCCGCGAGCTTCAAGCTTAGCCAAAGGGGGCTTATCACCAAAGATGTAGGTTACAGGATTGCCTATGGGATGGAAATAACTCAACTCAATCTTCCTATCCTTGAACTGTTTGTAGGGCGATTCTCTGGATCTATGAGATGGAAATTGATTAATAACAAGAACGCAAGCTTTGATTATCATGTTCCAGTATTTACTGGATAGCTTTGAGTCAAAGAGAGTTGTACGAAGGGATTCAAGAATTGTACGGTTGTATCTCTCGGCTAATCTGTTCTGCTCAGGAGTGTAGGGATCAGAAAACCTTTGCTTGATATTGTTCGCTTGGCAAAAAGTCTTCATCGACTCATTGCAAAATTCCGTCCCCCTATCTGAATGTAAGATCATAGGAAAATAACCAAACCGTTTCAATTCTGTATTTATCAGAAACTTGAGAGTAGGCCCAGTTTGACTCTTGTCTTTCATTGGGATAGCTGCTACAAATCTCGTACAGCTGTCTACAATTGTCAGTATGTACGAGTCGTGTGAGATGCTTCTTGGCTTGATTGGGCCTATCAGGTTGCAGTGTAACTCTTGAAATGGTCTTTCGGCACGCTTATGCTTGGAGATGAACGACACTCGAGTGATTTTGCTGACTGCGCATGCCAGGCACTCCTTGGTTTTAGATACCTTGATACCAAGCTTCTGCCTGATTCAATGATAACTGACATGACCCAGAGACTTATGAAGGATCTCTTCTCAACTTAAATGAGAGACATGGTTAGATGACCCTTGACAAAGATGAAAAATAGGTATATTGCTCTCATAATACCCTACAGCCGCCCAGCTTCCTTTCTTTAGCACTACCTTGTCTACAAGAAATGCCACAGAGAATCCATCCAACAATAACGACCTAAGTGAGAGAAGATTTGCGGTGGAGCCCGGAGCAAACAACACATTGGATAAAATCACTCTATACCCCTTCTTGTCTGTTACTGATACAGTCCCTTTTCCAGAATACTTGAGACTATCCAGCCCCGAGCTGGTAGAGATTAACCCGTACTGTGATCTGTCTATATGATCAAAGAGAGTTTCATCAGACACCATGTGTGCAGATGAACCTGAGTCAAGAACGAAGGGTCGGTTGAGCAGAGACTTTGAAAAGGTGGAATGAAAAGATCTAAAAGCCGTCGCGGAACCAGTGGATTCATTGGCTTCCGACTTCTTCTTCTTTTTTGGAAAGCTTGGTTTGAGCTGTGGATAGAGCTTCCAACAGCAACCTTTGGGGTGAGCGGACCTAGGATTGTGCCAATTGTCTTCGCACGGTTTGATTTCTTTTTTGTAAAAGGAGACTGAGTTGACTTCTTCTTTTTTAATCTCGCTGGTCGAAGCATTTCCAAGGGACCGGTTATTGTGGTAGAGTCTGAGATGATCTAGAACATGATCTGGAGTAACTTTCTTGTCGGAGTGAGTGATCTGTTGTACAACTGTATCCATTGAGGCTGGTAACTTTTCCAATATAAGATAGGCAATAATATCGGACGGCAGGTCTATTCCGACTTTGTGAAGACGTAAGATCGCGGTTTTTGTGTCTGTTATGAAACCCAAAACATTCGAGGAGGAGAATGGAGTCCTGAGAAATTCTTTGAAGATTCTCGCTCGGTTCGATGCATGATTTGAAGCGAAGTATTCATTAATGCTCGTCCATATAAGATGAGCTTCTTTTTTGTTTTCGGGATTAATGATGTTGGCTTGAACCGAGGTGTCTAGCTTGGAAGTAAGGATGGTTCTGATTCGTACGTTTTCCATATGACTTAGTCCAATAGGATTTCCTGCAGATCTAACTTCTTCCTTGTAAGTTTGTCGTAGAGATCTTCTTGTAGGTCCATCATATTCACCACTCGATTGCGCCAGATGGAAAAATTATCCATGGTGAGAAGAGGAATCGCTTCGATGGCGGTTTTGAGGATAGTAGCTGTTAAGGATTCGGACATGCTGGTTGTAATGTTGGGGCTCCGTTACATTATCGCGTTTGACTGCTAATCGTGTTGAGCCTATATTTCTTGATAGAATGTAAACCACAACTACATACAGATCTGTTAGAGATGCAGTTAAAGGGCAAAACAATAATGAAGATGAGAGTGATCATACCCAGCTATCACAATGTCATAATCTGAATTTCTGAGAGTGAAAACTGCTAGACTACCACCTCTGATGATACCGGATACTTTCTAGAGTAGCACACAGAAAGGTTAGGAGATGAAAAGAAAAGGCCGCGTTTGTTGAGAAATAGATCGCACCAAATTGCCAATATTTTCAGATGGAGGGTCGTTCTTCTTGGACGTGCCGGAGATCTTGAGCTGATTGATTCAGGCGGATTGATCTTCTGAAGCACTTGTATGTCAGGATGAAAAAGAAGAAAATCGACAAGTTCCCCACTCTGGTTCCTTGGATTCCTCCCCTAAGTAGTCCTTGCCTTGCGCAGAGGAGATAATGAATATTGGGTAAAGAATTATGTATGCGTCCAGATCGCGCATCTTGGATAGCAACCAAACCGCGCAGCTTAGCGGGCAGAGTCAAGCAGAGTCGCGGTTATAATGAGATGGATAAATAAAAGAATAAAAGAATTAAAGGAATAAAAAAATAGAATAAAAAAATAACAATAGTGTAATAGAAATAGAAAAAACATGACACTAATGTGTCAATATATCAACAGAATGCCTTACCTCATAACTCCAGCAACCCTTCTCATCACCAAGAGGATCATGCAATTTTCCCCATATTAAATATAAACCTGCTTTATCTTGATGCTCAAATTACTGGGATACACATCTGTGAATTTTATGAATCCTTGTTTGAATCCATCAGGACAACTTACAATCCTAGTATGAGAATCTTGATGTCCATCATGGAAAGAACTGATAATCCATCCAAACTAATAAATAGTTTGCCTGAACCTCAGCTCTCAATATAAAAGGCTGGAAGATTTACTTTATTGGATGGACTAGTGTATTACAGACATCAACACTCCAGTGTCCTAGTATTGACTAATGAGGAACATATCAAGCATATCCTATCTGAATTTGATGATAAATGTTCCTCTGGACACGTATCCACTGACAGGGATTTAGATAAGGTCAAGCAATCAGCCTGGTGGATTAACTTGAGAGAATTCACCATCAAGTATGTTTCCCGATGTGAAACCTGCCATGAATCTAACAGAACTGCTGGAAAGAGATTTGGTTTACCACAGAAGATCACTGAACCCAAGAACACATGTGAAATTATCAATATTGACTTTGTTAAAGGACTACATTGAGGAGGAGCTTACTCTTTAAACTCAGTCCTATTCATAGTAGAAAAGTTCACCAAGAAGGCCAAATTCTTACCCAACCACAAAGATGATACTTCTATGGAATCAGCTCTATTATTTTGGAACAGAATTATTGCAGATTTAGGAGTTTCAAATATTATCATAAGTGATAGAGATCCCAAGTTTACCTCTTAATTTGGACAAATATTCATGACATGTTGTGAGCCACCTTAGCCTTCTCCACAGCTTATAATCCCCAGACTGATGGATTAGATGAAATAATTATCTAGACTTTACAGGATATGATCACAAAATTCTGCTGCTTTGGACTGGAATACAAGAAAACAAATGGATATTGCCATGAATGGGTTAGTATTTTACCTTTCCTAGAAATGTCTTACAACGGTGTAGAGACTAATGTGGGATCTTATAAATAAACTAGAAAATAACTTGCTGGCAGTCCTTGAAGGGGAATTTAGTATTACTTCTACTCCTTGAGAGTATTAGTAAATACTAAGAGTGGTTTTGAATTTCCTGCCCTTCTAGTACTATAGTAAGTCTGCACAATAATTTATTTAAATTAATGGCTGGTTTCTTTGAGAATTAATATAGGTCTCAGATCAGACCTAGATTAATTATTTAACTATTTATTGGTACGATTTGTTGAAGAATAGACCAGATGTATTGTGTTATTGGTTATTTATTGATCAGATATATTTTATCTTAACCAATATCCCCATATTAAAGGGTTCAAGGTTTTATCAAAGGGATGGTTCAGGAGAGGACCCAAGGATGGGTTTACCCACAGGGGGGGGGGTAGAGGAAAGTTTGGTCATTTCATTTTTGTGTGCTCTCTTTCTTTGTAAGGGTTATTTATTGATTAAGGGGTTGTTTTTCTTTAATCTGGTGCTTAATATTTAGGTCACAGAAGAACCCTTATTCAAGCACCTGGTGGGTGGTTTAATTGGCTAAAGATGGGTAATAACTTGGTTTCTGATTTCTTGTTTCCTTTTATAACTGATTCGCTACTAATATTTATCCAGGTAGGTACCACAGATGGATAGGCCAAGAGGGCCTGTAAGGTAATTTGATATGGGAGAGGAGGTAGGTGAGTGCTGAAAGGCCAGATGGAATGATGATGGATGGCAATACAACCTGGATAGGGTAGAGATACCCTCCTTAAATAGAAAATTTGGTCCTCAGGGGATGCTCAGGGCTGCCCCTGAGGGTGCCCTGGGGCTTCCCCTGTTATAGTGGAATACAGGTACATGAGACATTTTAGCTGGTTGGAAAAAGACAATGCATGAAACTGAGGCAATTCCGCTGGTTGGTAAAAAATTGTACAGGGTTTTCATGCCTGCACAGTCTTACATAAATTTCTGTGAGGTGCTTATAAGGTTGGTCTTGTGCTGGTTGCTTATTTGGTAATTACTGTTCTTCCTGCATGTATTGCTGTGCATTCACTGGTGATTTATTTGGTGTTACTTGCGTCTACCTTCATGTATTTCTGTGCATTAATGGTGGTTTGTTTGGTGCTGTGTGGTCTTGACTGTCTGCATGTATTTCTGGGTAGGCCTATGGTACTTGAACTCGTAGTTTGTTTATTATCACCTGCTACTGGCTGCATAAATTTCTGTTTGGTGCTGTGGTTGTTTTATACTGCATGGTTCTGGCTGCCTGAATAAATTTATGGATATCCCTGTGGTACTTGTACTGGTGTTTTGTTTGGTATCACATGCTTCTGACTACATAACTTGTTGTGTGATTCTGAAGGTTGTTGGTACTGGTACTTTGTTTTTTATCCCATGCTAATGGCTGCATAAATTGCTGTGTGTTGCCCAGTTTGGTTGGTACTGGTAGTTTGTTTGGTTCTGGTTGAGACTGGTTCCACTTTCCCCTGCCTATACTGCTCCTGTATACTTCTGCACAGCTTTCTGTATGCATATATTTGCTTTTTTTTGGTTCTGGTTGAGACTGGTTTCACTTCCTCCTTCCTGTACTGTTTCCTACATACTTTTGGACATCCTCCTGTATGTATATTTGCTTGTTTGTTTGATGAGGTGACCGGAGCTGAACTAGCTGCACTGCCCCCTGTATCTGTATTGCTGTATTCTGGCTGAGGTAATAGGGTTGTATGGTCCTGGTGTTGGGGGTAAGCTTTTACTGGTATGTGAAGGTTCCCAAGTTATGTCTTCATGCCTTTCACAGAGCTGTGACACCTGGTTGGGTATGAGTTTTCCACAGTTGGAGGTTTGTTGGGCTGTATCTTCTAATCCATGAGAGATAGGGGGGGGTACTTTGGCTGAGTGACTAAGGGTTATTTCTAATGTAGAATCCATTTCTAAGGTTACTTTAAGGTTAAGAGCTGTTTTACATATAATAGTCAGTTTGATGGCTATAGGAAAGGTTTGGACTACCACATCCCCCCCAGACTTAATGCTGTCCACAGAATTCCTGTCCATAGACATCAGACCCCACATCCTACTCCTTCTTCTTCTTCTTCTTCTTCTTCTTCTTCTTCTTCTTCTTCTTCTTCTTTCTTCTTCTTCTTCTTCTTCTTCTTCTTCTCTTCTTCTTCTTCTTCTTCTTCTTCTTCTTCTTCTTCTTACTTCTTCTTCTTCTTCTTCTTCTTCTTCTTCTTCTTCTTCTTCTTCTTCTTCTTCTTCTTCTTCTTCTTCTTCTTCTTCTTCTTCTTCTTCTTCTTCTCTCTTCTTCTTCTTCTTCTTCTTCTTCTTCTTCTTCTTCTTCTTCTTCTTCTTCTTCTTCTTCTTCTTCTTCTTGTTCTTGTTCTTCTCCTTCTCCTTCTTCTTCTTTTTCTTCTTCTTCTTTGTCTCCTTCTCCTTTCCTCTTGGTATTGATCTTGAGAGACATAAATAATAATAAAAATAATAATCATATATAAGATAAAACAAAGGTCCAGAGAATCCTAGTGATCCAGTTGGTCCTGTTGAAATCTTGATTGCTTATCTCCAAATATTCTCCTCTTAATTCTTTCTTGATTGTGACAATGTAGCAAGTAAAAGTAGAATTAAATCCTTTCCATTCTTCTTGTTTGTGCAATTATAGTAGGTTTCTTCTGGTTAAAGACAGGTTTTGGCATTTTCCTCTGTTCCTCTGATTGCTGCGGCTCCATTTAATGGGAACATTTGCAGCAGTTGCCGGACTTTGGATTGCAACAGATACAGAAAAAAGCCCTTTGATCATCTTATAAGTCCCTGTATTTCTTTTTTTTTCGTATTTGCTCTGATTTCTTCTGTACTACCTTTCTTCTGACTCAATGCCCAACCAAATAATCATGCTCACGCCATACTTGTGGCTTCATTTGGTTTTTTTAGGGTAATTTTAAATCCACGGCTCATTGTGCCATGTACACAACTCTGTACACAGCTCTTTGAGTCATGTAAATGGCTCAATGGGCTGTGTGGCACCCTACACGACTCAAATGAGCCGTGTGGTATGCTACAGGGCTCAAATGGGCCGTGTGGAATACTACACAACTCAAATGGGCTGTTTCGCATGCTACACGTCCCATTTGAGTGGTGTGGCACGCTAAACAACTAAAATCAAGTTGTGTAGCTTCCACTAAATCATGAATAATGAATAATATATTATAAATAATAAATTATGAATTATAAATGATAAATTATAAATTATATATAATACATAATAAATAATAAATAATGAATAATAAATAATAAATAATAAATAATAAATAAAAAATAAAAAATAATAAATAATAAATAATAAATAATAAAAAATAAAAAATAAAAAATAAGTAATAAATACTAAAAATGAATAATAAATAATAAATAATAAATAATAAATAATAAATAATAAATAATAAATAATAAATAATAAATAATAAATAATAAATAATAAATAATAAATAATAAATAATAAATAATAAATAATAGATAATAAATAATAAATAATAAATAATAAATAATAAATAATAAATAATGAATAATGAATAATAAATAATGAATAATAAATAATAAATAATAAATAACAAATAACAAATAATTAATAATTAATAATTAATAATAAAAAATTAATAATAAATAATAAATGATAAATGATAAATGATAAATAATAAATAATAAATAATAAATAATAAATAATAAATAATAAATAATAAATAATAAATAATTAATAATAAATGATTAATAATAAATAATAAATAATAAATAATAAATAATAAATAATAAATAATAAATAATAAATAATAAATAATAAATAATAAATAATAAATAATAAATAATAAATAATAAATAATAAATAATAAATAATAAATAATAAATAATAAATAATAAATAATAAATAATAAATAATAAATAATAAATAATAAATAATAAATAATAAATAATAAATAATAAATAATAAATAAGAAATAATAAATAATAAATAATAAATAATAAATAATAAATAATAAATAATAAATAATAAATAATAAATAATAAATAATAAAAAATAAATAATAAAAAATAAATAATAAAGAATAAATAATAAATAATAAATAATAAATAATAAATAATAAATAATAAATAATAAATAATAAATAATAAAGAATAAAGAATAAAGAATAAATAATAAATAATAAATAATAAATAATAAATAATAAATAATAAATAATAAATAATAAATAATAAATAATAAATAATAAATAATAAATAATAAAGAATAAAGAATAAAGAATAAATAATAAATAATAAATAATAAATAATAAATAATAAATAATAAATAATAAATAATAAATAATAAATAATAAATAATAAATAATAAATAATAAATAATAAATAATAAATAATAAATAATAAAATAATAAATAATAAATAATAAATAATAAATAATAAATAATAAATAATAAATAATAAATAATAAATAATAAATAATAAATAATAAATAATAAATAATAAATAATAAATAATAAATAATAAATAATAAATAATAAATAATAAATAATAAATAATAAATAATAAATAATAAATAATAAATAATAAATAATAAATAATAAATAATAAATAATAAATAATAAATAATAAATAATAAATAATAAATAATAAATAATAAATAATAAATAATAAATAATAAATAATAAATAATAAATAATAAATAATAAATAATAAATAATTAATAATAAATAATAAATAATAAATAATAAATAATAAATAATAAATAATAAATAATAAATAATAAATAATAAATAATAAATAATAAATAATAAATAATAAATAATAAATAATAAATAATAAATAATAAATAATAAATAATAAATAATAAATAATAAATAATAAATAATAAATAATAAATAATAAATAATAAATAATAAATATAAATAATAAATAATAAATAATAAATAATAAATAATAAATAATAAATAATAAATAATAAATAATAAAATAATAAATAATAAATAATAAATAATAAATAGTAAATAATAAATAGTAAATAATAAATAATAAATAATAAATAATAAATAATAAATAATAAATAATAAATAATAAATAATAAATAATAAATAATAAATAATAAATAATAAATAATAAATAATAAATAATAAATAATAAATAATAAATAATAAATAATAAATAATAAATAATAAATAATAAATAATAAATAATAAATAATAAATAATAAATAATAAATAATAAATAATAAATAATAAATAATAAATAATAAATAATAAATAATAAATAATAAATAATAAATAATAAATAATAAATAATAAATAATAAATAATAAATAATAAATAATAAATAATAAATAATAAATAATAAATAATAAATAATAAATAATAAATAATAAATAATAAATAATAAATAATAAATAATAAATAATAAATAATAAATAATAAATAATAAATAATAAATAATAAATAATAAATAATAAATAATAAATAATAAATAATAAATAATAAATAATAAATAATAAATAATAAATAATAAATAATAAATAATAAATAATAAATAATAAATAATAAATAATAAATAATAAATAATAAATAATAAATAATAAATAATAAATAATAAATAATAAATAATAAATAATAAATAATAAATAATAAATAATAAATAATAAATAATAAATAATAAATAATAAATAATAAATAATAAATAATAAATAATAAATAATAAATAATAAATAATAAATAATAAATAATAAATAATAAATAATAAATAATAAATAATAATAATAAATAATAAATAATAAATAATAAATAATAAATAATAAATAATAAATAATAAATAATAAATAATAAATAATAAATAATAAATAATAAATAATAAATAATAAATAATAAATAATAAATAATAAATAATAAATAATAAATAATAAATAATAAATAATAAATAATAAATAATAAATAATAAATAATAAATAATAAATAATAAATAATAAATAATAAATAATAAATAATAAATAATAAATAATAAATAATAAATAATAAATAATAAATAATAAATAATAAATAATAAATAATAAATAATAAATAATAAATAATAAATAATAAATAATAATAAATAATAAATAATAAATAATAAATAATAAATAATAAATAATAAATAATAAATAATAAATAATAAATAATAAATAATAAATAATAAATAATAAATAATAAATAATAAATAATAAATAATAAATAATAAATAATAAATAATAAATAATAAATAATAAATAATAAATAATAAATAATAAATAATAAATAATAAATAATAAATAATAAATAATAAATAATAAATAATAAATAATAAATAATAAATAATAAATAATAAATAATAAATAATAAATAATAAATAATAAATAATAAATAATAAATAATAAATAATAAATAATAAATAATAAATAATAAATAATAAATAATAAATAATAAATAATAAATAATAAATATCAAATAATAAATATCAAATAATAAATAATAAATAATAAATAATAAATAATAAATAATAAATAATAAATAATAAATAATAAATAATAAATAATAAATAATAAATAATAAATAATAAATAATAAATAATAAATTATAAATTATAAATAATAATTAATAAATTATAATAAATTATAAATTATAAATTATAAATTATATGGAGGAGTTTAAGGGCCCCCACGCGTTGAATGGCCCTACAGGACTCCCACAGGCCGTGTGGGACCATGTACACAGCTCCCACACGCCTGGAGCCGTGTACACCACTCCCAAACTACTGGAGCCGTGTGCACGGCTCCCAAACAACTGGAGCTGTGTACACGGCTCCCACTCCCAAAAGACTGGAGCTGTCAATTTAACATCACCCTTTCTAAAAATTCTGATTTGTTTCAGACTGATCAATGCTAAAAATTAGGGGATTTTGAATTTTTTGTTACCATAAGTGCAGTTTATAATGCAGAAATGTGCATTCATTTTTGCCAAGTGAATTGATCTTTGATGAACTAAAAATGATGAGTGGCATTCCTGATAAATTGAATTGAGTGTTTTTTTTTTTTTTTCATTTTTGGGTCTTCAGGATGGAAACTAGAGCCTCTATTTGAGTTCTAATAGAAAAATCTTGTTTTTTGAATTTTTTGAAGTGAAATCTTTTTTTGGTCTTGGAAAATTTTCCTATTGAAGGATTCCTCTGTTTGCAACTAATATGCAATGGATGGATGTTACCCTTGGACAGTCTTCTCAATTATTCTGACTGATCTTGATCCAATATACTCTTGGAAGAGTGAGGTGTGGGTTGGTATGAGGGGTGGCAGGTGATTGTGAGATTATTTTAATGAAGAAATAGAGCAAATTAATGACTAAGGTTTTTGATTCCCTGTTGAATTTTATTTTATGAAATTGAATGGAAATCCAATTAAACAGGTGGAGAATCCCCGGTATTAATAAGTTCTGACAAATAATGAATAGAAGCCATGAAAGTCACATCCTAGATAGGAATTTTTGAAATAATGTCAATTTGTGCTTTTTATGGCATATACATGGGAATTTGAACAATCTTTGCGGAATTTAATCAAATATTCACAAGGTTGAAACATAAGGCTGGCAGGATGTTCCAAAGTAACTAAAAATGTTTTCAGGGAAAAAGGGATCAGAAAATAATATTAATTTTTCATTTCATTTAGTTTTGGTTGGGGAGATAAAAAAATACAAAGTGAGTAGATCAGAAATATAAATAAATAAAAAAGTATCAGTTTTATCAAATTTATGAATATTCAATAAAAGTTCCTCCAATCCAGATTACAATGAGCCATTGCAAGCAGTTCTAGAGGGTCCAGATACAATTGGAGTGTCTCCAATTGTTCCTGAAGCCTCATTGAGAATTGTTTTGTTATTTTCCTCTGCAGCAAATCCCCCAAGAAAGGAAGGGTGAGGTGAAAAAAATCCCTCAAGAACAGGAGGTTTAAGCTGGAACCCTTTTGTTAATTTTAGCCCATCACATTGTTTACTCATTGGGGTGGGAACATTGGTGATTGCCAAAGCTCAAATTACTATTGGAAAAGCTATGCCTGAGTTTTGGACTGGATGGTATGATGAGAGTGGAGCCAGATGGAAGATTTTTATGAAGGCTAATATTCTTGGGAACTTGAAAACAATTTCAGTGCATATAAACTTAAAGGCAAGGCTTTTGTTGATGATTTTGAAGCTGTTGTATTTTGGTGACACATTGAATCAGTAAAAAATGAAATAAATTAACACAAAAACAAATTTTAGTCATTGGGGAAAAATTCAAAGGAGAGGCCAAATATTTTTCAAAAAAAGATATGAAATGCTTGAAAAAAAGTGGGGGAAATTCAAGAAAAAGCATTGGAAAAAGTTGAAAAACAGTTAAAAATAAAAATGCAGGAAATTGGAGAAAGAAAAATTATGAAAAAATATGAAACAGATTTAAACAAGAATTTGGAAAAAAGGTTCATAAAAATCTGAAAAAAAAAGGAATTTGAATAAATAACTTAAATTATTTTGAAATTTTCCAAGTTTTTTGTTAAGAAGTGAGCAGTGTTTGATTTGAATGGTTTTGGGGCGTGGTGTGTGAATTGGGTAATTTGAAGTATTTGGAAAATCTTCCAGGTGCGATTTTGACTTGATGGGGGAGGATGGTGGCCTATTTATGTGCTTTCCAGGTGTTTGCCTTCTTCCATATATGCAAGAATGGGTGTGTTGGAGCAGGCACTCACCTAAGATTACATGCATTCATTGGGAAGGAAAAATTTGTGAAAAATGTGCAGAATAGGCCTGTCAACTGGGAAACCCAATTGTCAAAGTATTTTTGGGAGCCACAGAAATTATGTTAAAACTTAAATTTTTTTGATTAACACTGTTTTTTGTGGGTACCAAAAATATATATCAAATACATGGAGTTATAATCCAAAAAAAAATTGTGAGCTTTTCCCATTTTTTAATGTTAATGCCAGAAAATGGTATTATTTTATAGTTCAGATGAGGAGATACTGGTTGTCTGAATTTTAAATGATAATAATTCCCTAGTGGGTGACCATTTCTGCTTTTTCAATCAAGAGATTCCACGCAACTTGGATGTGGAGGGTCTTCTCTCAAAACTTTTGTAATGAAAATTTGTTCACACCAATCTGGCATTTTATTTGTGTCAAAAAATTTAAAATTTTCCCTGCTTTCAAATGCACCCCATTGTAATAAAATTTATTTGCCATGAAAACCCAATTTTTCCAAGGTGTATGGAACTACTTCAGTAAGTGTTGGCATGAAGATAGCTGCACCCTTCAAAAAACTTAGTATTAAATTAATTGAAAAATTGTCAGCTTGCTACTGTTGAAGAGCAAGCTGCAATAGTAACAAAAACAACATCAAAAATAACAATATTACAATTAAGGAGTAGGAAATTCATGATTATTATTGCCGAAATGAATTCTCAGCCCAAAATTAAGTAGGGTCACTGACTAACCCCACCCTTGAAGTCCAACTCCTTATATTTTTAAATAATTAAGAAAGGAAAGAAAAAAATAGCATGGAACCACTATGGTAATTTTTTGGCCAATTGAATAGTTTAAATGTATTGTCAAATATAGGTTTCACCCCTAAAATTCCGTCAGAATTGAGGTGTTGTGTATATTTTAGGAGTTACAGACGGAAATGTGTTCTGTCACTATTCCCCCACGCAGCACCGGCTACCAATACACCTGCGCGCAGCTGAGCTGCAGCACTGCCCACCTGTCAAAATACCCTGAAAAGCTGTGTACGCAGCCCCAGGACACTGACAAGTACGCAGCGGCGGGACTACGGGTTGAAAAAGTGACAGGTGGCCTGAGAAACCTAGGTACCGTTTAAAAATGCTACAACCTACACAGGAAAATTCTACATAGTTAATAAATGTTCCTGTGGATATTAGATAGTATTAAAAAAACATAAAAGTATATAAAAACACCTAAATAACCTTTATATGTATTTTTTATTAACATAATTAAAAATACCAAAAATGTCGAAAAAAAGATAACTACTATTTGTAAAAATATATTAAAATACTTGAATACACAGTTATGAGAACTTTAAGGCATCAATATTTTTTTGAAAAACTAAGAAAACTAATGATGTAAGAATATTACATGAAATCTCATAAGTTACATTTTTAAGTAATTATTTTTAGTAAATCAGCTGTATTTCAAACATAAAGAGTAAAACCAATATAAAAATTTTACTCCAATCGGTTGATACATTATGAGAACCTACCTGACATCAGATTAACTGTAGGAATTTGTATTAAAAGAATTATTAACATACTGGGAACATTTACTAAAGATAATTAATTAATAATAGATAATATGGAAAGATTAGTGCTATTCACACGTCCACAACACCAATTAAAAGGTAGAATAATTCCCTTACCCTGTGGAATTAGATACTACCCGTGATAAAGCCCATAGAACATGTGAAAGGCTACCACTGGTTACCCTGCTAGCCTTAGTGTCCGTCCCTTTGAGCCCCTGTATCCCTCAGAAGGACAATATTGGGACTTAAAGAGCTATAAATAAGCAGCTCTTTTTAGGCTATTGATACCCAGAGGCCCAGTTATGTTTACATCCAGACACCGTGCAAAGGTAATCAAAAACTTATAAGGGATAAGTAAGTGGTTTATGGCTTTAGTATGATTCATAATATCCGTCCCCAACCCTTTTTTATCAATTTAAACTGCTGAACAACCTTTCAACCCCAGTAAACAGGTTTAACCCATCAGTACACGTCCCAAACAGGTATTCAAAGAATTGAATAATATACCAGTGAACCTTATTATCCTTTTCATGTTGTGGCAGCTTGGTTACAAAGCCCTGCCACTCCACCATGTATTTTATATACATATTATCTTTGGGAAAAATATCCTTTAAGAATATTACTTAAAGGTTCCAAAGTAACCAGGTCTATGTGTTTTCAAACTGAATGCCATGAAAAGAGGTGTTAAAGATCCCCAATATAATTGTGGCCCCTCTGTTAATTATTTGATAATCACTTTATTAATATTGATTCATAATATTCAAACATATCCAAACCAATCAACCTTTCAATAAGCCTTATCCAAATATTTTACGGATTTTTGCTGCATTTATTGAATAATATAATTATTATTTATTCTATCACCTCTGGTAGCTGAAGGATAGCAAGGATCTTTGTATCCAGGAGGCCGAAAAAAATGGATAAATGAGAAATCAAAATTTTAAATTCAAAAAGAAAAGATAAAAAATTGAAAAATCAAACACAAAGATAGTAAAAAAAATCAAAGAATTCACAAGTGAGGAGCCTAACAATTATAAAATCAAAAATTTGAAATTTTGAAAAACCAAAAATAAACAAAGAACTTGAGATATTTAAGGTTGAAAAGATATGAATATTGGAAATTGTGAAAATTCTGAAAATTAAAAATTATAAAACTAAAGTATTTCCAAAAATGAATCATGACCTTGATTTTACTGGAATGATGCTTTTTTTCATTGAATGCATTATGTTAAATTTTTTTTAATAAGATCACACAATTTGGAATATTCCAATGAAAAAAACAGGAAGTGAATATGGCATTTTTCACTAAATTCATTCATTTTTGCAGAGAAGTTATTTTTGAGGTTTCTAGCCTTTAATCAACATGGAAAATTGGCTCAAAATACCATTTGGAAAGTTAGAAACTGGAGGATTGGAAATTCCAGCAATATGTGTTGGTGAAAGGTGTCAAAAGCCTTACTCCTTGAATTTTTAACAACAATTCACAAAAATGGATCCCAGTGGTTTTAAAATCAATCCAAAATATATGCAACCCTGTGATTTGAAACATCCTTTTGTAACAGCCAGGGAAGCACAATTTTTGACAGAAACATAAAAATTGAAGAGCTTCCCAGTCTTGATGGCATTCAATGTTGGCTGCAGCTGTGGAATTCATCACCAGAACCTTTTTTTTTGTTGATTCAAATATGTCTTGCATTTTTTCTTGAGTTATTTTTTGGCCTCAATGGGGTCTGTGGATGTGGGAATTTTAAAGAGCCCCCCAAAAATTATCAGGTTAAATTGATACCTTCAAAACCAGAAAATACACTCAATATTAAAAGAAAGACTTGATATTAGGTTTTATTTGTTGCTGAAGTCATGCCTTCTTCATGCAAAGGCATGATATTAGCTTTGTCTGTCTTATTCAACAAAAGGTGTCATTTTATAATTTCTTCTTTGTAAATTCATTCCTTCTCTGTAGAAAAGCATGATTTCAGAAATGCATTCACCAGATTCACCCCTTGTGGAATGTTTTCCCACCTCATGAAGGCTTTTAAAGCTTGAAAAGACATGGAAATATAAAAAAGGTTTTAGATGTAGAAAATCAAGGTTTGGAAAACCTGTTTTTTTTTCATGGAGTGCCTGGGAGGGGGCAATCCTTTGATGGTGGTTTCCAAAAAAGATTTTCCATTTCAAAATTTATTTTGAAACATGGAAAAAATGATTTTTTCACCTCAGGTGTGTCAAAGGTACCCACAAATAAGTGGGTCTCTAAGAATTTAGTCAATGGAGTCATCTGCTCTAATCAAATATCTCAACAAAATAATTGCCAACAAACTACAACCAATTTCACTCATCAAAATCAAAAGAAACTAATCTATCATCCATCACAGGATTGGAACCTAGAATCATCCCATTAAATCAAAAATCATCTGAAAAGATAAAGACATGGAAAATGAAAGTGTAGCAGACTAAAAAGGAACTGAAGTTTAGAAACATGGTGCAGAAAAGGAAAGAAAACAATTTATGGATGAGACAGAATAGAAACTGAAAAAGGACCAGATATCATGGGAATCAATAAGGAGCTATATTAAGGACAACAGAAAATGTAAAATAGCTTCATACTGTTGATAGTCTTGAGAAGTTGTGCTAGGTTATTGGAGCTTTTCAAGGAAGATGAGCTTGAGCGGTGGTAGTGGCTGGTGAGAGCTTGATGGGGTAGATGAGCTAGATTGGTTGTGGTAACTGATATATTTATGAGTTGTGGTGCAAGCTTGAGGTTGCAAAAAGGAAGAACGTCCCCGGGGTCTGGGTAATATGGCTGGGATGTGCACAAGCAAGGTTTCAGAATTGGATCTTTGGCAGTGGATGAGTTTGGAGGTTGCATGGGTCCATATTGAGGGTTTTTGAAGTCGTGAGGGTCCACTGTCATAATGAAGAATTATGGGGAACACAAGAAAATGACATGAATCAAAAATAAAATAACAACATAATGAATCAAAAGAAAAAATAGCAACAGAGGATACAACATTGATTATATTTGAGAATAATAATTTGAGCATAACTTCTTGACTTCAAAAACCCTCCCTTTTTCAAATTATTCAGCAATTTTTAGACGCTTGAGGGCTTGGTGAAGTAGAATTCAGGCCACTGGATTGGTAAGAAATTGTGCAAGAATATTATTGGAGGATACCTTTTGAGGTTGAACAGAATTTTTGAGGATTCACTGGAAAGATAATGGAAGCATAGCTCCACGTGGTTGGTGTGGATGGAGGCGTGATTTGCTTGATTAAGGGCAAGCTTGATGCAGCCTTCATTGTCCTTGTGGAAGGTGGCTGGCTTGACTGCTTCCCTTCTTTTGGTCTCATAAACGATTGATTTGATCCAGCTTATTTCTTTGATTGCACTACCCAGTGCCTTGTATTCTGCTTCAGTAGTGGAAAAAAATAAGGTAGGTTGTTTTCTACTCTTCCAATTTATTACATTTCCCAGCCAGAAGATGGCCATTCTGGAGATCAATTACGTGGTAGTGGGACAGGTTTCCCAACCTGCATCAAAATAGGCTTCTAGGTGAGTGGTAGCAGCAGCAGAATCAATAATCATTCAATGTTGGAACTATGCTGAAGGTATTTCAGATCATGCAGAGCAGCTTGAAAATGATGCAGATTTGTTTTTACCAGGAATTGTGTCAGATAATTGAAGGCAAAGGTTATATTTTGCCTTGTGCATATGCTAATGTGATTAAGTTCCCCCACAAGTTTTGAATATTTTGCCTCAGATTGGATGAAATCTTCATGATCTTCTTCACTCAATGGATAGAGCTTTTTGTAGGGCTTGAAGGGGGTAGAAAAAGATTTGTGCAAGGCAAGCAAGTTCTGGGGGGAGACCTGATTGATGTAAGAGCTGTGGGATAACTTGAATATGGAGGTAAGGTGGCTAATGTTCATCCCAAGTAGCAGGGAAGCAGGACCAAGGGTCTTTATTTTGAATTTAAAGCTGAGCTTTGAGAGGAAGACTTTTGGTTGATCAATATAAATGGCAATTTCATTGACATACACATACAGGTAGGTGGCATCCTTCCAGAATATGAATTGGTTGGCCTCACTCCTTTTTTAGCCACAACCAATTAAACAGCTTCTTGGGGTGTTTTACAAGGCTACTGGTACTTTCTTGAAGCCATAAAGAGCCTTCTTCAGCCTGAAATGGTTGCCTTGAGTCACCTTGATGTAGGGAGGGGGGGTGAGGTAGACTTCTTTGCACAGGGAGCGTTCATAAAAGCAGCTTTTACATCTAATTGATGAAATTTGAGCTTGAGATGGGAAGAAAGAGCAATCAGCATTAGGAGGGAATTCTTGTCACCAGTGGCTGAGAAATTTGAGTTGAAGTTGAAAACATATTTCTGATTGAAGCCTTGGATGAACAATTGGGCCTTGAAATCAAAAATTTGATTTTGAAATTCTTGTTTGGTCTGGAAATCCCAGATACATTTAAGTCCCAGTTTGCAATCAGGAAGAGGTTATTCTTCCCATAATTTATAGTTGAGTAGTTTGAGTTCCCTTTGTCTCATGGCTTCAAGCCATTCCTTGTGGTATTCGGACTGAAGAGCGCCTTGTGCTGAGGTGGGGTCAGAGTAGCTGTTTTCAACAATGAGGTAGATAGCAGGCTGGCCAATTTTGGAGTTGAGGCTTCAAGGATGGGAAATGATGTTGCTGGTGGATAGAAAATTGTGAGATGGGAGAGTTGGAAGAGGAGGAGCGGTGACAGCAGGAAGGGAGATGGAATTAGATGGAATTGGGGAGATCACAAAAGTTGAAGGAGAAGGGGCAAAGGAGGAAGAAGAAGGGGGAATGAAAGATGAGAAGTCTGGAGGGTTTTTAGCTGGCAGTGGAAGGGAACAAATAGGAGTTAGCATGTGATCAAGTTTGGGAGAGTGGTAAGAAGAATTGGCCCCAGATGGAGAAGGAAAGGAGATTTTGTCAAAGGTAGCATTACAGAGATGAAGATTTTGGAGGAATCCATATCAAGCAGTCTGAATGACAAGAAGTCATTGACGTACCCAACCAGAATGGCTTGTTTCCTAGTGGGAAGAAGCTTGAATATAAAATTGGCCTTAGGAATGATTGAGAAGGCAGAAAATACAAACGGCCATTAGAAATTGTAGTTGAATTTTTGTTTGTGCCAAATTTTGTTGGGAAAAATGTTTCCACGCAACGTGGATGGGGAGCAGTATTTATAGCCTCATCCCAGAATTTCAGGGGAAAAGTGATTTGAGTCAAAAGAAATTGATCCTTCTCCAGGATGAGACTGTTTGATCTCTTGGCTATTCCATCTTTTGGGGGCTTTTGGGAGGGAGACAAGTGCTGGCTGATTCCTTTTTGAAGGCAGAAGGAGTGGAGTTTGGATGAAATGAATTCACCACCATTGTCGGATATCAGAAAATTCACCAAGTGACCACTCAGACAATCAGCTTGAGGCATAAAGTCTTTGATTGCAAGAGTGGCTTTGTCTTTCTGTTTTAGGAGGGCCACTGACCAGTAACCCAATAATTGATCTGTCAGAGATAGGAAGTAGGATAAATACCAGATTTGGAGGTGACCAAGAACGGTCCTACAACTTCAAAGGGAATATTTTAGAGGATTCAGAGACCTTTTTGAAGTGATGATTGAAAGCAGTTGAAACTTGTTTGCATGCCTTACAGGCCTGGCACACATAGTCTTAGGAATGAGGAGAGCTGTTGGAAGGTAGATTTGGTGCCTTGAGGGATTGGGAACTGGTGTGTCCAAGACGCGGATTCCAGAGATTTTCTGGAGCTTTGAGGAGGAGTTTAAATTTATTGGATGACAGTAATTTGGTGCAAAAGAGTTCTTTCAGCTTGTTTTTTGTGGTTCTGGTAAATTTGATGTTATCCAAAACCACTTCAAAGCCCAAGTAGCCAACTTTGGAGAATATTGCCCTAGAGGAATTCAGTTGAGTTAGAGAGATCAGAAATCAATTGATACCTGGGATGAGTAAAGAATGTTGCAGAATGATAATTGAACCAGAGTGGTTTATGAGTTTGGATGAGCCCATGTGGGTTTCAGCAAAGGAGTTATTTGGTTATCTGGTTCCCACTTCAAGATGGATTGGAGTACAATCAAACATGAAGCTGGGGTTTTTAAAAATGTGGTGGCCGGAACCTGAGTCCAGCACTGGAAGTTGTTACCATTCTTTATTGGGAAACAGGTAGATTTGAGCGTTGAAGTGGATTTTGGAACTCTTAGTATTGTTCTGATTATTGGTGCTCAAGATCCCATCAACCAATTGGAGATTGGACAGGGGGACCTTGTTGCAGTTGGGTCTGAGATGGGGGTGTACAAACCAGAACTTTCTTTCTGGGTGCTTTCCCAGTTTATTGTGGTGTCCTTTGGAGAAGGGGTGCTTGGGTCTTTTCTTTACAGGTGATTTGTGAAGAGAGATGGAGGATGGCATCTCAGAGGAGATCTTGCAGTCAGGAATTTGAGAAGATATCAAGGGCAGGAATTTACAGAGCTTGTTCAAGATTCCAGTAGGATTATGAAGCAGGTCATTTTTGAGGATCAGGGAATAAAAAATATGGTGGAAGGAGCTAGGGAGCTTTGGGAGAATTGCATGGCTTAAAATTTCAGGGGGAACTTTGAGTTGTTCCACTGATATTTTGTTCATGAGCTTCCTGCAGTCCCTTATGTAAATTGTCAGATCACCTTTGAAGAGGTACTGAATGAAATTAAGCCAGATAAGACTGCAATTATTTGAGGATTGGGAGCTGTATTGTTCAAGAATGGCACTCCATATGGAATAGGGATCTCCATTGTTATCTTGCTTAATGATTGCTTCAAAAGCCAAATCTCCAAGATTTTGGATGATTACTTCCGCAGCTTTGAAGATCTCTTTCTTGAGAGGACCAGTCTGTGAAATTTTCTCCCACTCAGTCAAGCCCTGGTACGCACTCCCAACTCAAACAGCAAGCATCACATGAATGGAGTCTCCACACTAGTGCACTTGCGGCGCGGCCAGCTGAAAGTGCTGGTGCTACCTCATCACAGACTCAACTCAGCATCCTCACAGGGATTGTGGGTCTTCCAATTTAATTACCAATCCGGTCTTCTTACTTGTTGATTTTCTCCTTTCTTTTTCTTTTGTATTGTTTTTCTTTTTCTGTTCTTTGTTTCCTTCTTTTTCTCATTTCCTTCTCACTTTTTCTTGACTCAAAAACATCAACGGCAACCATCAAACCACAAGCTCTTGCCAACCTTCCAACTGGTTCAAATCCTCATTTCTCAGCTCAGAAATTTAACTTTCTGGTATAATTTTGTCTTGTCTCTCAATTCCATTTCTCCATTATCTATTTCTTCTTGTATTTCTTTATTGACTCTTCTGAATGCTGGCCTTCAGATTGCACGTAGTCCCTCCGAAAATGAAATTAAATTTCAGTAAACTCTGAACCATCCAACATGTTTAAAAGGCAAATTTCACCAACCATGTAATCTCAAGACTATGGAGGGACCAGGAACCATAGAGAGCTTCCAAAAAATTATCCTCAAGGCTTCTCTCAAAGCCATTCCTAATCTGAAATACAAGAAGTACTCAATCTGGAAAGAAAAGATCTCTATCCTTCTTGAACTCAAGGGAATCAAAACACTCCTCAAAGACAATACAAAAATCCTGAAACCCTCAGATGATCTTGAAACCCATGTTATAATTCTCTTCAAGATCAATGCCTTAACTCACAATAACATTGTAAACCAGGAAAACATCAACTCAGCTAAAAGTCTCTGGAAGACCATCAAGGAGAGATTTGGATTTTTGAAAACAGCAAATCAAGCTTGAGTTATCAATGATTTCCTCTATCAACCATTCAAACATAATGCAATTACATCCTTCATTACAGAAGTAAAAATCTATCTCAAACAGATGATTGATGTTGGTTCTAGAAATGCCCATGGACATTCTGGCATACCTTGTCCTATTCAATTTCCCCTCTTCTCTTCACACCCTTTGACAAAAAATCATGCACTCAGAAAAGGAAGTCACTGTCAACCTTTTTCTCAATCAGCTCACACAGCTTGAAAAAAAATCTAAATCACAACTCACCAAGACACCTGTCAGAGAAATGGCTCTTGTCATCAACAAATACAGAACTCAAAAGTCCAAAGGACTACGCTTCAGAGAAGGACATCACAATCCACTCCCAACTGACCACCCCAAGGAAAGATGCTGGCAGAAGTACAAACACCTTGCTCCTGAATGGTGGAAAGAACCTCAGGCAAAGTGGAAGGCTTAAAAGAAACCAAAAAGCAATGAGGTAGCGCACTAACAGGTCCTTCTCACCACATGAATCACAAAAGTAAATGTCAATCACCAGATCATCCTAGGTTTGGGGGCCTTGTGCCACATGTTCAACTCAACCAAATACTTCTCCACATTACAAGAAAGCAAAAGCAAACACATCAGTACTGGAAAAGACGGAGAAAAACTTACAATCAAAGGAAAAGGAAACATAACCTTGACCTGGAGTAACTCCACAATCCGACTCATTGCTTGCTTGTGTGTACCTGAATTTTTCATCAACCTCATCATCCCTGGCACTCTGATCACCAAAAAATAATTTACAGTTTTTGACAGTGGAAAATACTTCAAAGTTATTCACAATGGAACTGTGGCCTTTGAAGGATTCATCTGAGACAACCTCTTTGCTCTCAACTTCCTCTTTCTATTGGAAATAACTCTGAAATCAGCTATCTCATTCCAAAGTTGAAATACCACAACAAGCTCCTTTACCTCCATCAATCCGTTGTTCACACAATTTTGCTTTGATTGAAAAACATCAAGCCCAAAATTCTGGCCTCATTAATCAGCAACTTTTGATGCCCCTACTACATTTTCTCCAAAATTAAAAAAACTCCTTTCAACAAGAATTCCAACCCCGCAAGGAGTACCTTCAAAAAACTCCATATTGACCTCATGGGTCCAATCAATCCACAATCCCCCCATGGGATGAGGTACATCATGACCATTGTCAACAATTGTTCAGGATATCTCTCTGCTATCCCTCTCTGCTCTAATTCTGACTCATCCCTTCAAATAATGACTATTCTTAGATTTTAAAAGCAAAAATGAGAACTCTTTCCATCCACCATCTGTTCTGATGGCGGAGGAGAATTTATTTCTCACAAGCTCCACTAATTCTTCAAAGAAAACAGCATCCAACACAATGTAACCAAGCCCTATCAACACAAGCACAATGGCTGGGTGGAGCGCCCCAATTTTACAATAGCCAAATCCATCAGAACCATTTTTCGCTCCTGCAAACTCCATCTTGAACTCTGGGAAAAAGTTGCCAAAGCTGCAACTCTGGTTCTTAATCAAATACCAAAATTCCCCAATCAGAAATCCCCATAAAAAAACTTCATGAACAAGACCCTACCCATGGATTACTTTAACCCCTTAGGCTCCAAGGTAGTTTACCTGAAGATGAAGATTTCTTGAGGGGAAAAATTCAGCAATTGCCTACTGGAAGGGACTCTAGTAGGATTTAACACAGACCTTTTATCATATTGTATCCTAAAGTCTGACAACTCCATCATTAATTCAAAACATATCAAGGTTTTCAGATCAGATCCTAGCGCTCCAGTTTTCAATGACCATCCAACAAACACCTCACTCAACATCAAATTTCCCTCTTCTTCTGTCAACTCAACTCTAAGTTGAAGCATTTTTCCTGAAATTGAACCTGAATCTGTACCCACCGGTCTCACTCTCACTGAACCCAATACTTTCCACTCTGACAATGACCAGTCTTATCAATCCTCACAGGAAATTGCTGAAAAATTGGTTCCCTCCAGAACTCTGCAAGACCTATATATGCTCAAGTCTCCTGTACATTATTGATACAATCACTATTCCGTTCCTAAATCTTTTGAACAAGCCAAGGAATTTCAATACTCCAAACACTGGGACCATTCAATGGACGTCTAACTGAATGGGATCAAATACATGAAAGTTTGGGACAATTAACATGGTCCAGAAGCCGCCAACCCCCTCAACACAACATGGTTCTACCACCTCAAGGAAAACTACCATGGAGATCCCCTAATTTACAAAAGCCAACTCTGTGTGCAAGGGTTCAATCAAATTTACTGTTTGGACTATCAAGACACCTTCTGCTCAACCTGTAAAGCCGCTTCTCTCAGAATCACTCTCTTGTAGGGTCTTCAACATTCTCTCCCTATAACTCAATTCAAAATCAAGAGTGCGTTTCTTCACGCTCCACTCAAGGAACCAGTCATTCTCAGGGCACCAAACGGATCAACAAGAAAAACCAAATATCTCAAACTCAACAAATTGCTATACAAACTTAAACAAGCCTCTCTAAATTGGTTCAAAACCCTGGCGGACTGGCTCTGGATCCAGGGGTTTCATGAGTCTGCAACTGATCCTTGCCTGTACCTGAACCCCCAAAAGCAGTCAATCATATTATTTCCTGTAGAAGACCTCATCCTTAGTGGGCTTGGCAATTTATTCAAAGAAAACTTTTTTGCCTGATTTCCCAACTCAACTTCTCACAACCCAAACACAATCCTTGGAATGAAGTTTTCTAGAAAAGACAAAAAGACCTTTCTCTCTCAACCCAAACAGATCAAAAACAGCATTGAAGAACTCAAGCTTACAAATTGCCATCCCTTCTTGATTCCGCTGACAGCTCACTTCAATCTTTGGCCCGCCACTGAAGAAGAACACAACAAATTCAAGGCACTCAACATCAACTACAGGTCTGCTGTTTTCTTAATGAATTACATTGCCTGTCTCACTCAACCAGAAATCAGCTACGCTGTCTCCAGCCTTGCCCAATTCTGCAAACAACCGGGTATCAATCACTGGTGCAAGGTCAAGCGCTGTTGGAAATATTTCAAAGCCACCAAAGGACTCTCCCTTTTCCTCAAATTACAGAATTCTTAGACTCAACTCCAGTGCTACAGTGACGCAACATGGAGCAATGATCTTGAAACCAGAAACTCTAAATCTGGCCACCTAACTATTCAATTTGGCTCACCAATTTCATGGAGCAGCTATTATCAGAGTAAAATTACTCACTCAACCACCAAAGCTGAACTGAATCCTCTTGTTGACTCCTATCTCAAAGCCATTTGGATGATGGATCTTGTGTTTGAAATGTGGGCCAAACCCATCCAAACCAGCCTGCATCTCATAGGAAATAAGTTACTGGATGGCGAACTAAAGAAATTTGGCTGTAATTCCAAAACCTGCCACACTGACATAAAGAAAAAAGAAATCCGTGAAGAATTCAAAGAGAATAACCTTGTAATAAAACTCATTCCCTCAAGTGACATGCTAGCTGAAAGATTAACCAAAGCGCTTCCCAAACTCTCACTTTCCAACCTTCTCCACGTCATAGATCCTCTGTTTTCATACCCTAAAATCCTACCATCCACAAGGGATGTCAAATATTCTCCCACTCAGTCAAGCCCTGGTACGCACTCCCAACTCAAACAGAAAGCATCACATGAGCGGCAAGCTCCACAAAAGTTCACTTGCCGCGCGGCCAGCTGACAGTGCTGGCGCTACCTCATCACAGACTCAACTCAGAGTCCTCACAGGGATTGCAGGTCTTCCAATTTAATTACCAATCCAGTCTTCTTACTTGTTGATTTTCTCCTTTCTTTTTCTTTTGTCTTGGTTTTCTTTTTCTTTTCTTTGTTTCCTTCTTTTTTTATTTCCTTCTCAATTTTTCTTGAATCAAAAAAATCAACATCAACCCCCGAACCTCAAGCTCTTGCCAACCTTCCAACTGGTTCAAATCCTCATTGCTCAGCTCAGAAATTAAACTTTCTGGTATGATTTTGTCTTTTCTCTCAATTCCATTTCTCCATTATCTATTTCTTCTTGCCTTTCTTTGTTGACTCTTCTGACTTCTGGTATTCACATTTTAACTAGTCCCTCCAAACATGAAATTAAATTTCAGTAAAATATGAACAATCCAACACAGTCAACAGCAAAAGTGAATTTTCAATGTTGAGTTCAAGTAGTCCTTTTCTGGGGAGGTGTCTCTTGATCCTGAGACTCCAAGACGGGAAATTTAAGTTTTTTAATATGGGTATGATGAGCTTGGATGACTTGGGTTCTTCTGACACGTAAATTGAGCCTGTTTGGTTCAGGGAGCAATTGGGACTGTAAATATGAAATTGTAGCAGACCAAAAAGGAACTTAATTTCAGCAACATGGCGCAGAAAAGGAAAGAAAACAATTTATGAATGAGACAGAATAGCAACCTAAAAAGGAGAAGAGAGCACGGGATTCAATAAGGAGCTATATCAAGGAAAACAGAATATGCAAAGAAGCTTAATGGGGTCAATAAGCTTGAGCCATTGTGGCAGCCAATGGGAGCTTTTCAAGGAAGATGAGCTTGAGAAGTGGTAGTGGCAGGTGAGAGCTTGATGGGGTAGACAAGCTTGAGAAGTTGTGGTAACTGATACCTTGATGAGTAGAAGTGCAAGATGGAGGTTGCACCAAGGAAGGAGGTCCAAGGGATCTGGGTCATATGGCCCATATGTGCACAAGCAAGGTTTCAGAATTGGATCTTTGGCAGTGGATGAGTTTGGAGGTTGCACGGGTTCATATTGAGGGTGTTTGAAGTCATTTAGGTCCACTGTCACAATGAAGAAGTATGGGGAGCACAAGAAAATGATATGAATCAAAAGGAAAATAACATCAGAATGAATTAAAAGATAAGATAACAACAGAGGATAGGTGATTGATTAAATTAGAGAAGGATAATTTGAGCAGAACTGCTTGATTTCCAACAGAAAAATGGTCACATAAACCAATCATGAATTAGATCTGGAGCGTGTTCCAACCAGTGCCTCATATTTATTCTGTGATTATTGGGGAAAATATGTTCAAAGTAAAGAAATTGTTCATTAACTTGCACCCACTTTCCTCACTATCCTTCAGCCTTTGTATCCAACTCAGAGTAGTCCAGGTTATCTCCAAAAATGAGATATAAATTCTAAAGTGACTAAATTTTCTGTTTCAATTCAAGGAAGAGTACAATATGATCATAAAAAGTGGTGGTATTGGTCTCACTGATTTCTCATCAAAATTTATATCTTGATATACAGCAGAGTACAATCCACAAGATGGTTGTTCCAATCCATCACTTTCAATACCCTTGAATCAATAAATCAATTGAAAATATGATATGATCTATTGATTTCTTGCCATGTTCAGAAATCCCAATAGTTAAATAATCAAAAACTAGGACACAATCCAAAGGATGAATTTTTAGAAAATCAAAATACACAATTTCAACCATTTATCACCAGGGCCACCAAAAAAAAAATTTGCAAGATGCAACATGGCACTCTTCCCAAAGCATCACACAAAAATTTTACTTTTTTTAACTGTATCTTTGGGAAAATAATGTTTTTCTACATCAAAAGATATAAATTTTACCAATATCTCCTGCCCTTTTCTAACAAATCCTCCAAGCTCTACCCTGGAACTATATCCCCTTGCCTCCTGATAATGTGAAACCACATCAATCATCCTCTCTCTCACACCAACCATTTAGGTCTAACCATAATCCCCACAATTTCAAATCTCAGTATTAAAAAGTTTCTCAACCCCCTTCAACATCCAAGGATGGTTTGCTTCAAGTCCAGATAACCAACCACTTTACCTCACCCAAATTTTCTTTTTTTTAAAAAAAATACACCTTCTTCATTCCAATGATTGAGTTTTTTGAATATTTAAAGACAATTCAAAGAACTAATCCCAAATCAGTCATTTCACCAATCCTGAAGGAATTCTCAACTCAATTTTGTGGCCGAAAGGTTGGAAATTCAGTAGGAGTATCAGGGGTAAAGGGACTCAAAGGGAAAAAGATTGGCTTATATAAAAATCTTATTACTTTCAGTTCACCAAATTGATTATTGGTTTGAATTTTGATTGACTGGGTGTGGTTGCAAATCAGATCCATCTGACTTTTTATTGACTCTCCTCCTACTCTTCTTCCTTCTTCTTCCTCCTCCTCCTCCTTGTCTACATCCCCCTGAAAAAAATACTACCACATCCACTTCTTGAGATGATGATCATAATAAACTCTGAGCCATTAATCTTTGGTGACCACCCAAAAACCAATTAGATTATTCAGGCTTTAAATGGTTTATATCCATTTCTCTCTCAAATTATTTATTCCGCATGCGTATATGTAGGGCCTTAGCGCTTTTGGGCGGAAAAAAATCAAAATGTCTTAAAGAAATTCTTCTTGAGAGAGCATTAAAACCTTCCCTTACTACAAACTCAATCATATTCAAATCTTTTTCATAAAAAAAAACAACTTGTCCCACAATCCATCATATCTCAATCATCTGTCCCAGCTGGCAGTATTGCTACCAAAGGATCCTTCTCAAGTCTAAAACATTTGTATGAGTTGGGGTACCCACCCTCTGGATTGGGTTCTAGTGGCTTAGTCCCATAATTCATAAAGCTGAATTTGGTGGAGATATACATTCAATGGATTCATCAAAGGAAAAAAAAATACAAGCACTGATTGATTGTTTTCCTGCACTGAAAAACCATTGACTAAGATAATATTTAGAAACATAAAGGGTAGTTTTTTTCCCAGCTCATGATTAATTGAATGTTCTTTCACAGGGGGGAGGGTAATTGAAATGATTGTTGAGAAGGAGGAGTACATGATTCAAGGTTTACATGGAGTGAAGATGAGAAAAATGGGCAGGAATAAGTGAGCTATAAAAAAAAGCTCAAATGAATAAAAATGGCAACAAGCTAAGTCAATCTGAGGAGTATATCTTCAAAAGCATCAGGGGGGTCCTTCTTTATTTTCTCCATGTTTTAAAGATCACAAAAAATAGAAAGATGAGTGATTCAAAGTATGAGAGGTGGGAAAAAAATTATTATGACATTTATAAGAATGGTGCTTAGTTGGAGCTCAGAATTGGATTATGGAAAATGATTTCAATAGTTAATCCAAGGTATAAATGTGAAGATTGCCTATTAATTACTGGAAATTTGTAGGATGGGGTTTCAAAAAGAGGAATAAGCTGAATCAGATGATTTCCTGATTGGGATGAGGGTGGAATGGTTAGTTAGCTTAGGATGAATTCTACTTTTTACGTTTTATGCACGCAGAGGGTAGGGTGATTGATGATGATGGATAAAATGGAGGGTTTTATTTTTATGATCTTCCATTTATAAGATACCCAAATTTTTGAAAGACACCATTTAGGTTTCAAGTGTATTTCAGAAATCATCCATTAAAATGGAATTTTTGTTGAAAAGAAAATGAAATTTTTGTAATGAATTTTTTTCTCAATTTGATAAGTTTT